>VDFB02373365.1:91166176-91603836 GCA_007258455.2 Sequoia sempervirens
AGAGATAATATTTAAATATTTTATATGTTAGTATTATTAATTAGTTATATAATATTTTATTTATTAGTAATATATATATATATATATACATTAACTAAAATATAGAAATAATATTTAAATATTATACATAATAATATAATATATTATATATTATATAATTCTGTAAGAGACTATCAAAAATTATATATTATATATTAAATTATAAACTATATTGTATATTCTAAACTATATATATTAAAATAAACTATAAAATATTTATTGCATTTTCTAAATCATATATTATAAAGTGTATAACATTTTTTAAAATAATATATAAACCAAATCGGATATCTAATTCAGAATGTATATCCAATTTGAAATGGATATCCGATTCAAAATGGATATCCGATTTGAAACAGATATCCAATATTTCTAACACAAAACTTATTGCCTAGGGATTAGCCTTAGGCTTGCTTTGGAATTTGGCTAGGACATGCCAATCCTAAGAAGTCAACACAAAAAATGTGTTTAACAACTTACCTTATTTTTCTAGACTTTGCCCATGTGGCTGATGACATTTTTTTTAGTCAAAATTGATGAAATGAAAAGGGTTTGTAGAGGAGACTCTCAGCTTTCCACTAATATAAATTATGCTTTACTTTGAATTTAATAAATAATTATTATTCATTTTCTATTAGAATTACGACTAAAGTCTGATTGATAGGTGATTGAAAAACATCTATAACTTTCAAATGGTATCATATTTTTGAATCCAAAACATGCATCACATTCTATGCTTCACATACTATAGGATTAAAAAAAAAAATTCATGAAGTTTTGACCAAGTTAAGGTGGTCAAACATATGAGTTTTTATAATTTTAAAAGTTGCAATAAAAATTCATAATTAATTATTTACTTGGAAAACAATTACAAAAAATATGTCTCACATCGAACATGAGTCCTCTACTTATATCATAAATCTTATAAAAAATATTATCATTTTATTGTGGTTAGGTGGTCGACAAACACCTACTTCTTTTTTTCCTAAAATTTAAGTACTACTGCATTGAAATTTTAAATTTTCACCAAATAGACTTTAAAAAAAAACCTAGTAGTTTAGAAACTACATTCAATTTGACACAGATTCTGTTCTTACATATTTTTGAAATAATATAGATAACTTATTCAAATTTTTATGTCAAGTTGCCTAACTTTGATTTTCCTAAATTTTCATTGCCACTTAAGGGCCTATTTTTCCATGATGATCCTGCACATACCCAGGCCTTTTGTCATTCATCTTGTTCTTTTTGTAACCATTCCTACTCCATTCTCTCATTTTGGACTCTAATATCTTTTATCTTCTTCATTTCTTCCTCTTTCTATTCAACCTCCTCCTCATCTTTCAACCTTTCTTGCAACTCTTTTGCACAGAGTTCTTCCTCTGTAGCTTTATCTTGTTCAACGTTCCTTTTTTGTTCGAATTGTAGTGCAAGAACCTCTTCTTCAGCTTTCTTCAGTGCCTCAACAACTTCCTTTTCTCGGGATAGCTCTTCAATTTTATTTCTCTGTTCTTCTTGAGCCAACTATTCAATAGCTAATCTTTGGGAACTTTCCATTATTTCCTTCTGCTCTTTTTCAGTCAAAACTTCATTCAATTCCAATTCCTCACTATATAGGCTTCCTGGCTCAAATCCAATTTCTTCTTCTCCAGGTTCTTCCTCAATCCTCTCCAGATATCCCTCCCATTCTACTTTTTCTCCTTCTTGAGAAGGAGTTCTCTCAGATTCTAAATAGATAGGAGAATCTATTACATTGATTATAGAGGCCTCTCCTCTTCAACAATTGTTGTCCCTGGTATTGATGGTGCAATAGTAGTATCCCCAATATGTAAAGGGACAACATAATTTCCTTCTTCACTAGCTTCTTCTTCGAGATATACAGTAGCTAAAGTTGTGGCACCAAGACCTGAAACAACCCTAGCAACAGTCACTTCATAGTGATGTTAGCTTTGTTCAAAGCATCATCAATCTATTTCAATGAAACTTCTTCTTTTGTTTGGGCAAGCTTTTCCATTGCTTCCTTCGTTGCTACAACACCTTTCTTCAATCTCTTGTGTTGTTTTGTCTCCCTAGAGGAAGTAGGTTCACTAATAGAACCTCTTTTCTTTGAATCCTTAACTCTTAGTTGTTTTAATCAAAGCTCAATCCATTTCAAAATTTTGTCCACCACTACCTGGGTATTTGCAAGATCATCATGGAAAAAACATGCACTTAAGTGGCAAAACATTCAAAAAAATCAGAGTCAGGAAACTTGACATAAAAAATTGAATAAGTTATCATGTAAGAATATAATCTATAGAAAATTGAATGTAGTTTCTAAACTACTAGGTTTATTTTTAAAAAAATCTAATTGGTGAAAAATTGAAATTTCAATGCATTAGTACTTAAATTTTAGGGAAAAATAAGAAGTAGGTTTCTATCTGACCACTGTCCAGACCATAATAAAATGATAATATTTTTTTATAAGATTTTAGATATAAGTAGAGGACTTATGTCTCAATGTGATGCATTTTTTTTTCCAAGTAAATAATTAATTATGAATTTTTTATTACAACTTTTAAAAAATATAAATAATCGTATGTATGACCACCTTAACTTGGTCAAAACTTCATGAAAATCATTTTTTTAATCCTATATTATGCGAAGCATAGAATGTGACACATGTTTTGGATTAAAAAAATGTGATACCATTTGAAAGATATAAATGTTTTTCAATCAGCCTATCAATCAGGACTATAGTCATAATTAAAATAGAAAATGAATAATAATTATTTATTAAATGCAAAGTAAAGCATAATTTATATTGGTGGAAAGTTGAGAATTTCCTTTAAAAAGCCTTTATGTTTCATCAATTTTGGGTAAAAATAAAGTCGTCAGCCACATACCATACACATACCCATCATCTTTCCACTTTTTGGCCCATCATGATCCTGCACATACCCACTTGTGATATTTTATGGATCTTAGTTTCCTCCTTTTCCATCCAATTGATGGGCTCTAAATCCTTAGTGGCCACTTTATCCATTTCGTATCAGGGATCAAGTGTGATCCCATCATCAGTAGTGCCTTCCAGAATATCCATATTAACCTCAAAATCTCTCATCTGGAAATTGTTAGTCTCTCATTGCCCCTTTTTCTCACTTAAAATTGATCTTGAAGGTTAGCCCAAAAGTACTCGAGAAGTGTTTGATGATGGGGAATATGAGAAGCATACAGACCATACATTTTTCTCCTTGGATCAAAAAATTTCCTGTAAACTTTGTATGTTGCTAGAAATTTAGAGACTGAAATTCCTCTGTTGTAGTTTTAGCCATTATTGAAGAGAAACAAGAATAAAACCCAATTGCATTGGAAAAGAATGACAAGTAGTCTTATGTTGTGTGAAAAATTTGGCATTTACCTTCGTGGCCTAATAAGAGAACTCCATCAAGACCCATTTTTCACCACAACATCTTGGTAGTTTGAACGAGTGACCATCATAACCAAAAAATCCAAAATAAGTGGACTTGGGGTATTGAATAAACCAATATCCCCACTCTCGAATGAATTTCATAGCCTCTCTTGATAATCTAAAACCAATGTCACCTGTGAGCTGATTGATAATAGCATACAAAATGCATCATTGGCTCTTTTGAAGTGTTTCTCTATCCTCTTTAGGTCTAGTTGGTCATAATATTCCCAGACCTTCTTATGATCTAGATCATCATCTATAGACCCTTCTATATTCAACCTAGGAAATTGTCATATCCTTGCAGCACAATAAATGACATATGACGACATATAAAATGTATTGGTTTATGTTACTTTCAGGAGCTGGTCATGAATATTATCTAAAATAATCTACCCCCAATCTAAGAATTGCTTTCCGTCTAAAATAAATTGGATGAATGGAAACATCCAGTGTTCAAAGACATGGGAGTTTTGTTTTCCAAATACTCTAGCCAGTAATGTAATCATATCCCCTATATCCTCAAAAAAGTTTGAACTTTTGGGATTAGTTGGCAACTTCTTCAGTGACTTCTTCTCTATCTTAAGCCATTGTTTGTTGATGAGTTTTTTGTTCCCTTCCACATCCTTTTCCCAGAGTTGAAGTGTCTCAGCCTCATTCATAATCTTGAGATTGGGATAAGGAGGAGGGTAAAAAACATGTTTGATTCTTGCTGGGGTTAAATCAATTATTACGTTACCTTGTGACTCAATGCATTGCCTCTAAGTAGGATTGTATGTTTGTGCAATAGTCAAGATAAACTAAGGACATTGTATATCAATATGAAAACTGGAAATATGAGCTAACCCAGATTCTACAATCCTCTTTTCCCTTGGGGTAGCATTTTTTGAAAAGGTATCTTTGGGAAACTGATCCAGATCAATGTGCCCCATAACTCATGTATCAATGATATTCATGCCATCAAACCCGAAGTTAGATGGTACTAGACTCCCTTAGAACTTATACTTCATTGCGAGAGGCACTTGTTTCGGTTTTAACTTCTTGTCCTTTGTTCCCTTTGATGTTCATTTAGTGGGCACTTCCTCCTCTGAGTCAAACAATTTTTAATTATCCTACACTACTAACAATTATCAGGCAAAGAAAGGACATGTGAAGAGAAATTTAACACAAGAATTCATATTATATCATCATTAATTCAAGGAAAAGCCCCATCCAAAAAGTTAATTGAGCATCTTTTGGTTTTGGGTTCAGGACAGAACTAAGAACTTGGTAATTTTAAGCATAAAACTGTTCAAACTCTATTGGAAGTTAGGATCGAGTCCTGACTTGACACCTATACCCATAGTGATATTCAAGTTCAATGTCAACCTATGATTCGATCCCATAACGTATTTGAGAATCAAGATTGAGTCTTCACCAAGTAGTGTTAGTTAATAGGTGCAGTCAATGAAAGCTTATCTTCAAGTCTCGATCCTGATGTTGAATTAGAAGTCGAGATTGGGTTGTGAATCAAAACCAAACTTATAGTAAGGATTGAGTGAAAGTAACTTCCCGAGTTGTGATCTCGATAAGATATTGATAATCGAGATCAAGATTTTACTTTAGACCATTCCTTAAGTGTGTGTACTGGAAAAGGTCAGTTCTGAGTCCTGATCCTGATGTTTTGTCGAAAGTCAGAATCAAGTTGACACCAGGTTATGGTACTTAATGATATGTCAAAATTTAGGTGTCAATCCGATACACGATCCCGATGGTAATGCAGGGATTGAAATCGGGGTAAGTGAATGAACCTAGACTCAACTAGTGGTAAAAAAAACCAAGTGTATCTTTCATTCTTGACTTTGAATTACATGCGTGAATTGGAAATAACACATCAAGAATAAACGAAGGCATAAATACATGTAACAATATCCTGAAATCGTGCCTTTGGGATCGAGTTGCTGTCAGGATCAAGACTTTAATTAAAGTGGTCAAAACTTCAAATTCATTAATTCAAATGTAGTTTTGACTTAGTAGTATGGAAAAAAGCTCTAGAAAACAAGGCATGATAGGACAGAAAATCCCATGAACACAAACACAACAAAATGTGAGGGAAAATCCCAAATGCAAAAAACCTAAAACAACACAAGAGCAACTGAACCAAAGGGTTCAAGAAAAAAATAAAACACATCGATGGGTGCCAAGAAAGTTAGAATAGAAAAGAAAAACAATAAACTAAAAGAAATAAAACACGCGAAATCAAGGGCAAAGCAAACACAAAAAAAAAAAGAGAAAATGCGAGAGAAACATAGGGAAAAAAACTCTACCTCCAAACGCAACCAATAATCCATCAGGATTGTGAGAAATCTAAGAACCTCCTCAAACCCTGACCCTTGACATCACTGTCATTCACTTCATCAAACTATTCAAGCCTGAATGGATGGAAACCGAGGAGCAGTGGAATAAAAACTTGTTCGTGTGTGCGAATGGTTAGACATTAAATGAAAGTCGGTTAGGCCTTGGGATCAACGCGGAAGTCATAAATGTGGGTTGCAAGAATGAAGGTAAGTGGGAGTCAAGATTGGGACATGAGATGACACTGAAGTTTCAATAAGTGTAAATTTCAGGTGAGGTTCCGAGGTCCGAAACCTGAAAAACAAACAAGAAAAATTAGGAATTGGGATTGGGTCAAGAGGTGAAACAAGAACTTTGATAAGTTCCTAGTACAAGTCCTAACTCAAAGTTTGACCCTGAAAAACACAAAGGGAGTTGAAAGTCGGGATAGGGATGGAAACAGGAACAAGAATTTTGAAAAGTTGTTTCTAGTTCTAGTCCAATGTCCAATTTTGACACACGAAAAAATGCACAAGGGAGAAAAAAAAAGGTCAGGATCAAGTCAAAAACATAAAATTACAACTTCAAGGGTGCAAAGTAACGGTTTTGATCCGAAACCCGGCTCTAACACACAAAGAAAAAGATAAGGCAGAGTGCAGGGATCAGGATCAGAACACGAGAAAAAACTTGAACCTATAAAAGTAACAAGTGTCAGTGTCAGTCTGAAACCTGAACTTGAGAAACAAACAAAACCAGGAGTTAGGAGAATAAAAAACAACTTCTAAGACCTGAACAAGTACACCAGGGGAAAAAGAAACAAAAGGGGACTCATTTTGACCAAAACAAAATAGGGTGGTTGTGCAAGGCATAACAAATCTCGCTTATAAAATTAGGAAACTATATATATATGTAAGTATACATATACATATACATATACATATATATATGTATGTATGTATGTACACACACACACACACATATATATGTATGTATGTATACACATATATGTGTATATATGTATGTGTGTGTTTGTATATACATATAAGACTAGGTAAGAGATGTATGAGAATATTACAAAGATATATTATACTCATAATTCTCACTTTTTTTGTAATAAGTTTGGTTTTAAATTGTAGAATTTTTTTTTTGCAGTTCATAAAATATATTTTATTGCATTTGAATTTAACTCTATAAGTTTTGCATGGACACTCATTTTTCATTATAAAATATATATATAAGTGATGTATGGGAATATTACAAAGATATATTATACTTATAATTCTTAGTCTTTTTTGAAGATGTTATATATATATAGAGAGAGAAAGATTGGTTGACCACACTGGCATGTTTTTGGATTGTCAAAATCTATGATATATTTTTGTACAAATTCCAACCTTTGTTTCATGCAAAATTTATGCTGCAATTGTTTCAGTTCAATACTTTAGAATAGAAGTGGCTGAGTTTAGTTCACGTATTGGGCAGCCTCTACGCAAGTCCTGCCCTAAGAAATGGGAATGAGTGTCCTATTTGTCTACCATTTCTTCAAACTCTATGTTGGTGGAACATTGTTTTTCTTCTCTTTTAAAATTTAATAGTTCAAAGACAACCCCTGTAATTTTGTGATTGGATTTGACTTCTTTATGTTCTCTCAACGCAATTTAGAGTTTTCCATGTTTAGAATTATTTGATAATTCTAATATTTATAATTTTATTTTGTAATAATGTAAGAAAAGGTAATTTTATTTCTTGTAAACAATTAAATAAACTGGTTTTTAATAATATTAATATTTATTTTTATTTAAAATTGTCAATTAAAATTTTATATTATTTTAATTTTATTTGAGAATTTCTAATCTAAGGTAATAGGTGTGCAAGTTGATTTTCTATTCTACATTCTAAATCTTTTTTAAATATTTACAACATATTTACTTTATAATATTAAAAAATTATCATTCATTAGATCAAATTCAATTCCCAAAAAGTATTTCATGAAACCAACATACTCATCTCAAATTTTCCTTTCTTTGAACTATTTGAAACTAAACAATTGTATTATCATAATTTCTAATATAAATCAAACCATCAACATACAAAATAAATATCAATATTTCTCCTTTTTTACTTTGATATAAAGAGTAGGCTCACTTGAGTATAAAGAAAAAACTATTTTTCAAAAAATAAGGAATCAACATAGCTATACTAAGCTTGAGGTGCTTTCTTTGGCTCATATAACATTTTCTTAATTTTATACATGTTTCCTTCTTGTCCTTCCAATTGATAACTAGGAAGTTGATGAATGTAAAAAAAATTCCTCCCAACACTCCATTAAGTATGTAAACAACATCTATTTGACAGTCCTTCTCTATTTTTTTGAGTTGTCAAATCTAGAACATTCTCACTATGGTAATCCTTGCTACAAATGAATAAATTTCATTGCAATCAACACTAGGCTTATATGAATACCTATTTCACACCAGCATATTTCTTCCCTACTATCCATCAATTTATGTGTCCATGGATTTTATCCATTTACCATTCTTAATTGCAACTTTAAATAAATAGAATCAAATTCAAAAAATTAAATTAAACAACAAACTCAACATCTCAATTTTCAAATTTTAATGTAAAAAAGAAGCAATGGAAATGAGTGGGAGAGGGCGGGCGACTGGATTTTTGAAAATTTCTAAATCCCCTGGAGGATGTTGGAGGGGATGACTCAGAGGATGATGATGAGATTTGGCATCACCTTTTCCTACTAGGTGTTCAATAGTGATTTCTTTTGGTGCTTGAAGAACTTGTTGTGGTTGCTAGAGGTGTTTTAGTGTCATCCTATAGCACCTATGTTTAGTGCCTATGTCTTTTTCTGGTCGATGTTAGAGACCGTCTCTAGGGCTTCTCTATCTTTTCTGAGCTGAAAGTTTGTGGGACATTTGTGGGACTCAACTTCCTAGGGAGTCTGGGTTGCTGGATTCTCAGTTGTTTCCCAATTTTATTGGAGTGGTTGTTGCCTAAGTCTTTCTTGCTTGTCTTTTCCTGTTGCTGGTGTGGATAGCTTTGTTGTGTGGCTCCATGTTTCTCCTGTGGAGTTTTCCTACTGAATATGCCTTATTATTCTACAACAACTCCTTGAGGGTGATGGCTTGGGTGAAATTACTGGGTGTTTTGCACTTGGTTTCTGCCTCAAAGTCTTTGTTTTGTCTTTTCTTTCTTCTACGAGTAGCAACATTCCTTCTATGTTCTTATCGGTGGCCATTGATTTTTTTATGGTGGACCTTTGGGGTGGGTCTTTGTATGTTTGCACTATGTTCCTTGTTGCCAATCTATTTGTTGGAGGGAGGGTGGATGGTAGAAGTTCATTGAGATGTTCTCTATGGTGCCCTTGCGGTCCTTTGAGCTCTTAATGCTTTATTGTTATGAAGCATCTCTTTGAGGGAGACGGTTTGGGTGAGGTTATTAAGATATTTGTGTGTGGGTTCTACTCCTAAGACTTCATTCTGTTTATGCTTTTTATAGGAAGCAACTCATCATCTATGAATCGTTTCAAGGTCATGGATTTGATGGTAATGTTGAACTCTTTAGATTTTTCACTCGATGTCTTCACTTTGTTTCTTGGGACTAATCCATTTGCTAGTGGGAGGGAGGCTGTCAAAAGTTTCTTGAGTTGTTCTCTATGGTTCCCTCTGAGGTCTATGAGGTTTTCTTCCCTTTCTAATACTTTTTTTGCTATTTTGCTTAGGCTGAGTGCTTCCATCCCATCTTTCTGGGTGCCCTACTTTGTTCCCCTACTCTTGCTTATGGTTGTTTATGTCCTGTTTATGACTTTGGGATTGTTGGGGTTTTTGGGCTTCTTATGCTATGCACTTCTTTGTTTGAGTTGGGTGTTTAGTTCTTTGGCTTTATCTCAGAGTTGTAGGTTCTATTTTTGTGGGTTTCAAGGTTTTGGTCTTACTAATTATGTCCTTTAGAAGGCATGTTTCTATGGTTTTCTTCTTGTTTCTCTATGTAGCCTTAATGTATTGGGTGTATGGTATTTGTTGGAGATGTCCTACCTTTGCTAATTTTTTAGAGTTTTCTTCTTTTACTATTTGTTTGATGACAAGGTATGTGCAAGATCATCATGGAAAAAATAAGCCCTTAAGTGGCAAAAAATTTAGAAAAATCAGAGTTAGGTAACTTGACGTAAAAGTTTGAATAACTTATCTATATTATTTCAAAAATATGTAAAAAATTGATTGTAGTTTCTAAACTACTAGGTTTATTTAAAAATATATATCTATTTGGTGAAAATTTTAAATTTGAATGCAGTAGCACTTAAATTTTAGGGAAAAATAAGTAGGTGTTTGTCTAACCACCCTAACCACAATAAAATGATAATATTTTTATAAGATTTTAGATATAAGTAGAGGACTCATGTCTTCACGTGATGTATATTTTTTTGTAATTTTTCCAAGTAAATAATTAATTATGAATTTTTATTACAAATTTTAAAAAATATAAAAACTCGTATGTCTAACCACCTTAACTTGGTCAAAACTTCATGAAATTCATTTTTAATCCTATAGTATGTGAAGCATAAAATGTGACACATGTTTTGGATTAAAAAATTGTGATACCATTTCAAAAGCTATAGATGTTTTTCAATTAGCCTATCAATCAGGACTTTAGTGGTAATTCAAATAGAAAATGAATAATAATTATTTATTAAATTCAAAGTAAAGCATAATTTATATTGGTGGAAAGCTAAGAATCTCCTTTAAAAACACTTTCATTTGATCAATTATTGGTAAAAAAAAAGTCATCATCCACATACCCTACACATACCCATCATATTGCCACTTTTTGGCCCATCATGATCCTGCACATACCCAACAGTTGGTTTGTTCTGTAAGATCCTTTTGTGGTAGTGGGGGTTTTCCTTTCTCTTTTGTTGATTGTTTCTTGCTTTGGTTCTAGCAAGCAAGGGTTTTTCAAGAGTTATATCTTATGCAATGCATATGATTACTGCTTTGTGTTTCTTCGTTAAGAGGTTTGGGGTTTGCTTAAGGAGGTGGTAGTGTTGTCCTCAAGTGGAGTTGTTATTGAATTTATGGTGGATATGTTGAACTTGCAGTATAAGGCTGCTTTTGAGGCCCTCTTTGAAGGATTATTAGTTCTTTTTGTTATAAGATTGCAGATAGCCCTCACTTGGGTGTTGTGGCTATTACTGAAGCTATGGTGGTTTTGTTGAACTTGTGGTTCAAGATGGCCTTTGAGGTCCTCTTTGAAGGATTGTTGGTTCCTCTTATGACAAGATTGTAGATAGTCCTCAAGGGTGTTGTGGACTCCCTTGTTTCAAGAATCTCTTTGGTGGGACGACTTTCAAAGTTCTTGTTGAAGGATTTGAGTTTGTTGTTGCTTTTAGTTTCTAAGCATTCTCTCTCTACTAGAGTATGTGTTTTCCTCTTATCTCTTTATATGGTGTCTCCTATTGAGGTGAAGTCCACTCCTTTTGAGGTGGAGACCTCTCCTATGGAGGTGGAGATGGGTTATGAGGGTTTCATGGGTGGCTCAAGCTTTTTCTGCAAGTCTTCTCCTTTTCTTCTCGAATTGAGGTGGAGACCCTTCCTATTGACGATATGTGTAGGATCATGATGGGACAAATAGTGGCAATATGATGGATTTTTGTACGGTATGTGGTTGACGAGTTTTATTTTACCCAAAATTGATGAAATGAAAAGGGTTTTTAAAGGAGATTCTCAACTTTCCACCAATATAAATTATGCTTTACTTTGAATTTAATAAATAATAATTATTTATTTTCTATTTGAATTACAACAAAATCCATGATTGATAGACTAATTGAAAAACATCTATAGCTTTCAAACGATATCACATTTTCTGAATCTAAAAAATGTGTCACATTTTATGCTTCGCATACTATAGGATTAAAAGAAGAAGAAATTAATTTCATGAAGTTTTGAACAAGTTAAGGTGGTTAGACATACAAGTTTTTTATTTTTAAAAGTTGTAATAAAAATTCATAATTAATTATTTACTTGGAAAAAAATATAAAAAAAATGTGCATCACATCGAGACATGAGTCCTCTACTTATATCTAAAATCTTATAAAAAAATATTATCATTTTATTGTGGTTAGGGTTGTCAGAAAGACACCTACTTATTTTTTCCTTGAAATTTAAGTACTACTACATTGAAATTTCAAATTTTCACCAAATAGATTTGTTATTTTTAAATAAACCTAGTAGTTTGGAAACTATATTCAATTTGCTAAAAATTCTATTCTTATGTATATTTTTGAAATAATATAGATAACTTATTCAAATTTTTATGTGAAGTTGCCTAACTCTGATTTTTCTAAGTTTTTTGCCACTTAAGGGCCTATTTTTTCCATGATGATCCTGCACATACCCTTGAGTTGGAGTTCAGGTTTGCAGGGAATTATTTGTAATAGTGGGTTGGGTACTTTTAGTAATTTCTCCTATAGAGGTGGAGAGGAAAAGTTATGGCTATGAAATTTGGTTTTTTGAGCAATAGGTTTGTTGTTGATTGGTTGTTTAAAGAGTGTGGATGGTCTCAAACTTTCTAAAAATAATAATCTTCTGGTGGTTAGGATTTGGGTTGTATTTCCCACCTTAGGAGTGGTTTTTCTTACCATTTAAGTTGGCCTTGATTGGAGGGAGTTCATCTCTCAGATTGGTGACCACAGCGATTTGTTAGCTAATGCCAATTATTGGCATTTTTCTTGTTTTGCTTCTTGATATGGCTGCCCTGCTCTTTTTGTCATTTTGTTTTTATATTCCAGACTTCTATTTCCAAATAGCTTTGTTATGGTTTCAAACTAGTTGTTTTATGGTGGACCTAATAAATGGTCTTCATGATTTTAAGAACTTTAGTAGTAAGCTCTTGTTTTTTATTATGTATAGTGGTTTTATGGTTATTGTTCTATTTTATGGCATCTGTGCCACCTTGGACATGTTTTTTGATGTTGGCTAGTGGTGTTGTTTTATCCACCCTATTTTCCTTTTTAAGTTTTGGTTGTAACCATGGGATAAATTCCCTTCCCCTGCTAATCTAATAAAAAACATCTCAATTTTCATATCTTATTATCTCATATATCTCCTTTAATTTTGTTTCCTTCAAAAATCTTTGTCACGTGGAACTAGACCTTGTCCTTGCAATAGGTAATAGATTTGATGTTGTGATGGAAATTCTAGTTGTGAAGGAGTTTTTGTTGAGTATACATGGTTGATTTTGTTCCTTTTCAATTTGAATTTTTTCCAATCTCAAAATGGAAAGCTACAATAGTTGATTCACATACAAGAAAGTGGTCTTAAGTACATTTTTTTACTCAATCTCAAAATCAAAATATACAATAGTAGATATTAGGAATGATCTCATAGAAGATATCTTAGTAACAACAAAGAAAAATTAACCAAAATCAACTCCCTACCTTTGGGAGTAGCCCTTTTCTACCAAAATGACCTTATACCAATTAAAACATCTATCTTCCCTAATAATCATTTTATAGAACCACTTACAACTATTGGGATTTCTTCCCTTTGACAAAATTACAATATCCCAAGAGTCACATCTATCTAAGGCCACCATATCCTCCTACATGGCCTACATCCAAGACTCACTATACTCTAAAGAAGGGATCCTCCCTAGAATATATTAAATAATCACTAATACATAACAAAGAAAATTAACTATGTCCTATTTCATTCTCCACTTGGTGGAAGAAATCTCTTTGAGAATATTTAATTGTGTACCCTGATGCAGACTCTTTTTCTGATGGTAAGGATTCCATGCCTCCTTCTCCTTCTCCATAGATGAATAATCCTATTGTTGATAGTGTTATTTCTCCTATGGTTTCTTTTGTGTTGATTCTAGACAAGGCTATTCCTACTGTTATGTGTTCTACCTCCCTTCAAGACCCTACTACCCCCATTCTGGAAAATGCTATCTTATCTATGAATCTTGTTGCTTTGTGATTGGATTTGGAAGCTTCAACTAAATAATTTTTTGTTCCTCTTGTTAGTTACTATGAAGGGGAATCTCCCCATTCTGGTCTAAATGTTTCAAATCTACTTTGTGATTCTTATTCAACAATTATGCATTGTAAGAAGATATGTACTTATAAGAAGGTTTTTGTTTCAATTAACAAACCCTTGGAGGAAATGCCATTGTCTTCTAGCTCTAGATATTGAGTTGTTTCTCTTTAGGTTTCTATTTTTGTTCTATCTTTTGTCGGTGGCCCTATTTTTGCTATTGGTCTATTAGTTATTTTTGTTCTTGTCAAGTAATATTTCTAACTAGTTGCTATGTTTGGCCAGTTTATTTTGTTGGGTTGTTTAGCTCTGTTGTATTCTTTGTACAATATCAAGGCCTTTCCCTCTTTACCTAATAAAAAACAAAGAAAATTAAAAACACAATATAATGGGCTATACATATCAAATGGCTTACATTGTCTTTGGATCATCTCAAAGTAGGAGTGACAAAATTTTCTTATTCTTATATATGCTCATCCAAAAAATCCTACTCAAAACCCTCATCTAAACCCTCTTCTTCCTCTCCATCCTATATCCAACATCTTATTCTTCAACATTTGCATTTTCCTACTTTCCAAATTTGGTCTCAAAATGCACTATTTTTTATCCATTTTCTTTTTGCTTGTACAAGATCTAAAAATGTTCTAAACTCTTTTAAAACTACATCTTCTAAATAGAACATTTTTAAGGCTAGTGGATTCCAAAGCTTATAAACTTTTATAGCAGATAACCATAACCAACAAAGATGAATCTATGTTATTTGGGACCCAATTTAGATTTATTTTCATTATGCACATAAATCTAAACATCATAGATAGATACCTATAAATTTGATATAGAGGGTTTCTCAAATGTATGAACTTCATAATGAGTTTTATGAAGAAGGGAGAAAAAAAAAGATCTATTAACTAAATACTAAAAAATACTTGTAGCCTCTACCTAGAAGCACCAATCTATCTACATACCACTAAGCATAATTTTAAATATTTCTAACAAGGCTTAATATATTCTCTCTATTGACCTATCCTGTTAAGGTGTGTACATAGTAGTATTTTTTTCAATAATACTAGTATACTTATAAAACTCATCAAATTCCTTCTAGAAAAGTATTAACCTCCATTATCAAATCTCAACACCCTTATTTTATAATCTATTTTCATTCCAATCAAGGATTTAAATTCCTTAAAATTATTAAAAACTTCATATTATAATGCATACAATAAATTTAGGTACATATCTAAAACAACCACTAGACTAAACACATATGAATGAATATAATATCAAACAATCTCTTAGATTTGTAATTAATTGAAGCAAAATATAATCTATTCTATTTTCCACAAAATAGTATTTATAAAAATCAAAATGCTTATCAAAATAAGAAAAACTATCAACCAAAATTTTATTAATCAAGGTATTAATCCCCTTTTCACCAATGTGACCAAAAAATTGGTACTATAATATACATATATTTTAGTACAAGTTACATTAGAAGAGTTATAAAACATAGATAAATTTACTTTAAATAAAGTACCTTCATGGGATCCCTTAGCAAGCGTTGGGACTCAAATCTATAGTGTCATTTTTTCTTGAGTCTCTTCCATTTTGTATCTCTTAAACATATTTAACCCATTGTTTAAAATCAATTTTAGAGATCTTAAATGGGACTATATGTTCAAAATATGTCTCTTTCTATCTTTTTGTTTCCCCCTTATACTTCAGCCTATGATATAAGTTCTCAAAATCCAAAATTGGCTAATTATAAGTGTTTACCTTTGTGTTGTTATTATAAAAGTTGGGAATTTTACAAGTTTGTGAATTTTGTGAAATCTTGACAAGAGAACATGTTAAGGTAACCAAGTTAAGAATGCTACCAAGTTTCCTTGTTCTAGTGTGAACTTGGAAAAATTCTAACAAACAAAGAAATTTTTCCAAGTTCATGATGTTGCAAAGTTAAAAATTTTGTGAACTCTCTAAAAATTTGATAAGTGGAAGGAATGTGTTCAATTCTTGATAATTTTGTAGGTTTACAAACTTTCCAAAAGGGTGATGTGATTCTTAATTTTGCAAAAAAGTGTGATATTCTGATATTGTTCACCATGGCAACAATTAGTGTGAAATATTGGAGTAGGAAAAGACAAAGAATCATGAGGCTCTTAATGTCAATAAGTTTGCAAGTTCACAAATTTATTTAAATTGTGTCATTAGTTTGTAGGTTCTTAATTTCACTAAAAGAGGAATAATCCAAAGATAATGAGAAGAAGAAAGAAAGAAGGAAGGAAAGATTAAAAAGTGCCCAAGTTATAAATGTCAGAAAGTTCACAAATTTTTAAATTTATCAAAAGGGATTTATGAAAGGACAAAATCTCCAATAGACAAGAAATATATAAAATATAATAAAATTTGAATTATATTGAAGGAATGATGTGTGATGGATGAAAAAAATAAAGTGAAGCTTGTTGAAATTAATTTTAAACACTTAGTACTTGTTGCAAGAACATCAAGAGGTTGAAGGGAGATTGTGCATCACCCAAAAAAAATGATTATTTTAATTTTTTGTAGGTTTGGCTTATTCTTGTGAGCCATACATCCTCTAAAAAGTCCAAAAAAGACTTAATTTGATAATAAATTATGTTTAGAAATTATGCATTTGAGCATGTGAGGACCTAATTTTTTATACAAGGCTCTAGAATTGAAAATGACATAGTATGGGTATGTTTCAAGTTGAGATTGAGCATAGAATTAAAGATATTAAATATTTAAGCTTCTAGAAGTCCTATATAAGATTCCTTCAATTTGTGTTTTGAGGTTTGAAATGGAGTTTTGTGGCTTCAAATGACATTTTGAGGCCCTATCTTATAGAGTTATTTGAGTCCTTCAATTTTTAAAAAACAAACCCAATTGGGAACTTGAGCCAAAATTTATCACTCCTAAAAATTGTGCTAATTTTAGGAGGAAAATAGTAATAAAAAAATCCACCTAGAGGTGCCAAAACCCATTTAGGGCATTGTTTTTGAATTTTTTCTGAGATAGGGAAAAATGAGAGAAAAGTGCAAGGTCATTAAAAGGGGAAAGGACAAAAATTAGAGGTAGTTTTTTAAGGTACAGAGAAGCAAAAGACTAGATAAGCATAAGGAATGAAGTTGTAATGTGTTGCAACCTACTACATATTTCATTTTCAAGATATTTCTATTATGTAACTAGTGCTATTTTCAATAAATAAATCCATATTTTTATGTGTGAAATATGTGCTTTTGTGCCCTTTTTTAGCTACTGATGGATGGAGAATGGAGCATGTGCATATTTATTCCAACACCATCAAAAAAATCACAATCAAGGATATATTTTCATTGTGAAGGATGGATGATATCATGGATTTCCTCAATGGAGCAAAGTGCTTCACAAAGATAGAATTGAAAAGTGGTATCACTAGATCAAGATATGTGAAGGAGATGAATGGAAGATAGATTTCAAGTCAAACAAAAAATTGCATAAGTGGTTGGTAATTCCATTTGGATTAACCAATGCACTAAGCACTTTCATAGGGCTCATTAATGAAGTACTGAAGGAATTTATAGCTAATTTTTTCATTGTCTATCTAGACGATATTGTTGGCTTTGAGGAACTTAAAGAATTGTATCCAAAAGACCTATATTTTTAAGAAGCATGGAGAGCTTTCGTAGAACCTATAACACAATGGTTGGATTATATGATCCAATATGGTGTAATATTTTAGGCTAGTCAAATATGTATTCCAAGAAGTTCCATGAGAAATAACATGATAAAAGAAAATCATAATGGAAGATTAGTAGGATATTTTTGGAGAGAAAAGAAAATTGCCTTGGTAAGTGAAAATTATTATTCTCCACAATAGTATCTGTAGTGTCGAAAAATGTATTCCTTAACATGTTCACACTTGATATGGGAATAATTAATGATAAAGTGTACTTAATGTCACCTTGATCTAGTGTTGTGAGGTGTTTTACACATCCACATTAGGTCTTGGGCCCTCTTTAAGCTAAATTAACTTAACTCTGCCTTAATTTAATGTTCTAAAATGTATTTATTTACATCTTCACTTTAAATCTAGGAGGATTCTAAATAAAGTGGACCTAATCTAGTGTTTTAATGTGTTCTACACATTCACATTGGATTTAGGGCCCTTCTAAGTTAAATAGACTCAATTTTTCCTTAATTTAGTGTTGCTAAGTGTATTTATTTACACTTTCACATTGAATTTTGGGCCCTTTTACATTTATGACCTTTATATCATCAATAGTAGGAACATATGACACCATATTGTGCATCCCAAGGAATATTTTGATCAAAAATCTGACAAGATCAACATATAAGCTTCATTTCTTGATTCCTTGATATTCTAATAGGCAAAATAGCCCTTGTGGGACCCATTCACCACCTTGGGTGAATGAGTCCCATCCAGGTGGGACTCAATCACCCAATAAGGTGAATGAGTTCCATTTGAGCTATTTTTGAGGTGTGAGCGGGAAAAAATGGGTTTTAAGTTCAAATTTCTCCCATGTCAGCCTTGGGGATCAAATTAATGGTCATTTGAGTGGATTGCCTATGTAAGAAAGCTTTAAAATCTTCATTTCATATGAAGAAACATCATAAATTTATGTTATCAATTCAATCATTCAAGAGTTAAGAATTCCAAGTCTTCACAAGGTCATCAAGGTAGCTTTGAAGATCATTTGTAAGGCATTCAAGGGTAGAATTCTTCATCTATTGTTGCAGCAATTCAAGATCCATCATCATGGTAGGGTTATAATTACATTACTTCATGTTCATGCTTCATTATCTTATTTCATCATTTGGTTTAATTACCTAAAAGGGGTTTGACCAAGGCAAACCCCTATTCCCTAACAATCATCACTTTTTATGTCTCTCTCTCTTTTTGTGTTTGCAGATCTAGGTGTCTTGGAGCATAAATAATCACTGAAGATTAGGTTATATGCTTGTTGGAGTTGTCTCCCCATTTTCAAGGTCAAAATATTCACTAAAAGGTCATCTAGAGCCCCAAAATAGAAGTTTTGGATCCAAAAACCTATAGAAATAGATCAACCAGACTGAGAAGAGTAGATCTAGACTTTGAATTTCTAGAAATTCCAAACTGGACTCATTCACCAAAAGTGGTGAACCAGTCCCATTGTAGGAAATTTTTAGAGATATTTTCCGATTTGGATACCCATTTGCCTAAAACCTACTCATGTGAAAAAATCTTAAACTATGACCAATTCACCCAAAGTGGAAAATGAGTCCCACTAGGTCAAAAAGTTAGTAATTCCATAATTTTAGAGCTATTTCCAGTCTTCAACACATTTCCAGGTGCACAAATTCTATTTGATAGCTTTATGTTTTGTTCTTCTAGCATTTTCAAGTCATTTAGTTCAATTTTACATCATATTAGGGTTTTTCATTTCATCTTGCATGTCATTATATTTTACAAGTCTAAACTTGGTGGTGAACCCCTCTTGTAATTTGAAATCATACCGTAAGATAACCTATTGTTAGATCTCTTCCTTCATTCTTCATTGGGTTGAGATCTCTAGGGCATCCTTGAATGGTAGTTGGAGAAAAGTGATGTTATCTTAAACCACAAAAAAATCCATTTTTAAACTAATCATTTTGGTGAACCTGCATTTAGAATACATTCTTTACTTATTTGGAGTCCATCATCATCTTAGATCTAGATTGCATTGAATTTTCATTAGGGTTTGTATTAGTTAATTGACATTCTAAGGTTTTCAAAATTTGCATTAGTGAAATTGAATATAGGCTGCATTTTTGCACCTCAAATAATTTCAAATCATCTAAAAACTACATTTTCATTTAGGATACACATCATACAAGCTAAAAAGCATAAAAATCAATTGAAATTTTCTAAAATTAAAAAAAAAAACACCCTATTGGGACTCATTCGCCACCTTGGGTGAACAAGTCCCAGTGCACATCTGAAACCACCTTTTACTGCACTAAAAACCTTTTTTTTAAGCTTTTCTTTTACGATTGATTATTTGCTTCATTGGCTTCACTTTCTGTTACATGCATTTCACTAAATCTAGCCTAAATTAGTCTATTTCATGCATTTCTCAATTCCAAATTTGCATTTACAACATTTCATCTTTCAAATTATTGAATACTGTAGTCAGCAAATCACATTGTTTCAAATCTAAAAATATTATTTCACTTTAGGTCATACAATTTCACTTTATTTACTTTTCCATTATAACATGTTTTCTTTCAAGAGATGTGGCTTTGATATGTGTAATAATGGACTGCATAAGTACAACACCCCATCTTATGAGTTCAATTGAGATTACGAAAATGAGGTCATTAAGAAGCATATTAATTATCTTTCTACTATCTTTCATAATTATGAGAACATCCTAGAGAAAGTAGATCAAACCATTGACACAGTCCTTAATATTATATTTCCCATTGGTGAGGATGGTAGTGTAGACAATCATAACAATCAGACTTATTCTTCTCCTTATACCTCTCCTATTAGTAATGAAGGTATCTTGGTGAAAGAAGGTACAAAAATTGAGAGTCTTTATTGTCCCTCTCCTCATCCCCCTTTAGAATATATTAGAAAACAAGAAGATGAGATCATAGAAATAGTTCTAAACATCACCTTACCTAGTCTCCATTCATCCAAGGCTTGTTTGTGAGAATGTTTTAGTGAAAGAATATGATATCAAAGATAGCCATGACAATCAAAATTTTCTTCTTTTATACCCCTCCTTGATGAAAAGAGGATAGGTTGGTGTTAGAATATATACCTATTAAGAGTCATGGGAATATTCCCCCCCCCTTCCCTAATGATCCTATCATTTGGGATAATCTATTGGGTAAGCATGAAAACCATAGTCGTCCTTCTCTTGATGCCTCCACTACTTGTGATGAAGGTACTTTACAAAATATAAACATGAAATGTGATGGACATATTACAAGCTCTCCTATTATGGTAGATAATATGGTGCAAGAGAATGAGACCTTAGAGAAAAAGGACAATCAAATAGATCCTTCTTCTAATATCCCCACCATTGATAAATATGACAATCCAACCATTGATCATTCCCCTACTCATGATGAATTCATTTTTGAAGAACCAATCCTTGAATGTCAAGAAAATTTGGTGTGTAGTTATCCTAAAAGATCTCCTCCGAGGGAGAATATCATGGTGCAAGATAGTGACAATAATAGTAAGGTGGCTTCCTTAGTTGATGATAAAAAAGTGATACTAGATTTCCCTTTATTAGAGATACATGAAACCAAGACTGTTGAGGTTATGAATGCACAAAGTGTCCATTAGATCCCCCTTGACTATTGGACCTCCTACATATCCCGTGGGATATCCTAAGAAACCTATAATCCTTTACCCACCTTCAAACAAACCTAAAACTCAAAACAAACATGAACTTATCCTTTACCCACCTAAGAATAATTTATCATAGTAGCCGAGACATAATACTATTTCTCATACATATAACACTAGGAACAATCCACAACCAAGTGAAACACCTTCAACATCCCTCTCATTACCTAATCATATCTTACCTAACCCTATCTTATTTGGTCCTCCTCATGGAAAGGAGTATGATCTTGTTGAACAACTTATGAATATTATTGCAAAGATATCATTGTGGGACCTTATTCAAGCCTCCCATGATCACTATCACAACATGATTCAAAGTGCCTTGCAACAAGTTCCTATCCCTTCTAATGTGCAACTGAATGAAATAGCATCCATGATTCAAGGAATAAATGCTAACATTGTTTTCCACCAAAGTCAACTCTTCCCTTTGGAAGAGAAAAAACTAAAGGATGTTTTCATGATCATAGCTCAATACAAAAGAAAAGGGATAAAGTGAAACCCTGTTGACAATGGCTCCACCCTTAATGTGTGTAGTGTATCCCTCTTGTTAGGATTGGTGTAGACAAATAAAAAAATCAGCCAATCTCTTTATCTGTTAGTGGATTTGACAATATTGGAAAACAACTGCTCAGTGTGATTACTTTGCCTATTATAGATGGAAAAGATACATTACAAACATCGCTACATGTTATGCCTCATGATATTTCATATAATCTCCTTCTAGGTAATGGATACATGCAATGAATGGGGTGCCTTCTACTCTTCATCGTAAAATGAAGTATGTCTACAACAACATGATGTACACACTTAATGTTGGTCATGAGCCTTATAGTGTCTTGCAACTTGAGAAAAACAATAAAACCCCTTAAAAACATTAACACCAACCACACAAGTGGAACCCGTGCAACATAAAGACAAAGAAAAATATATTGAGGAAGTCACAAAACTATTAGAAGATGATTGGGGTTCCTTAGACTTTGAACCAACATTCGTGGGTGAATACAAGATCATAAGCAAAGACTCTAAAAAGGGAAAGGAAAAGTAGTAATGTCAACACAAAATTCAGAAGACCTTTGAAAGCATCCACCTCAATCACTTCAGAAGAAAACACAACAAACTTTGATGAAGCTGATTATGAACAACCACCAAATCCAAAAGTAATGAAAAATATTTATGGAAAAGGTTATGAACTTATGAAACAACTTGAATATAATGGAAAATGATGTGGTGCTAGAGAACAAGGCATATGTGTCCTTATAGAGCCTAACACACAAGATTCAACTCATGGTTTTGGTTATTGTCCTTTTGAACATAGAAATCAACCCATCAAACAAGCCTTCAATCAACATCAAAACTCTTACAAAAGATTCTTCTAAGCCGTCTCTAACAGTAGTGCATATTGAACTCATAAACACTAGTAGTCTTGGTTGTTATCCTTTGCAAGAAACAAAAAAAAAATCTTCACTTAATGTCAATGTAATCTCGCAAAACACTAATGATTTGAATTCATTAGATTTTACGCTCTCCTATAAAGGAGAGAAAAAAATCTTGCAATATAAAGAGTCTTGTGTAGGTATGACATCTTGTAGTAAGCCCAAGATATCTTTGTCGCATAATAAAGGAACATCTACCATTGATCAAATGAGTATCGTGTCGATACTCCTCCCAGATTGTTTGATATCTCTCCCTCCTAGAACATGAAAGAAATTTTATTACAAGACTTCATTCTATGTATATCATAGAGTTCATTGTCATGCTACTAATTAATGTAAGGCTTTGAGTAAAAAAATTCAACATCTTAACGACTGTGGTTCTCTTCCTTTGGTTGAAGCACCTAGTTCCTCTAACTAATACTTATCTTTTGGATAGTTGACCTCCTTTCATGTACATCTCAGAGTAAACTTGGGATGTGGATGACATTCCTTAAGATTGGCTTGCATGCGACATAATTATTCATGACGTAGCTTATTGGAAATATATGACTTCACATAGGGATATCCAAATAAGCTCTCATGTCTTCTTCTACTTTAAAACAATTGTTCACAGTAATTTGGTTTTATAAACTCTTTAAAGTGGGGGCATACATCAATACTCATCATGTTTCATTGTGCGATTTATTTCTTCTTGTGATGTGTCCTTTTCTTGGTGGTGTCATTGGGCTTGATTCCCTCCAAGAGCGTGATATTTCTTTTACTTGTCCTCTCTTGGAGATATTAGGCACAATGTTCCCTAAGAAGAGACCTTGCAAAAATTAATCCAAATCCCTTTGAACAAACCTATGGACAATAATTTTGGATTTCCCACACTGCTTTAGCTCTTTCTAGGGTTTTTCACCTAAAACAAGAAAGAAATGGGGTCCAAAATGTAAATTTATACAATCAAAGTTAATGTGAATGAGATGTATTATGTCTAATTATGATGTAATAATGCACTAATCTAAAAATAAATTGATTTAATGATGATAAACCTAAGGAATGCAACTTGTTTGAAAACACAATGTGATATGCAAAAAGGTGAAATAAATGCAATAAATGACAAAATAAAGATGAAAGACAAAAAATATGCACCTGAAAACTGATGAAGAGTTGTCTAGGAATTGCGGAGTCCTATAAAATTCTATAATTTTTTATTTTTGAGTCAATTGGGACACTTACGCCAGGCTGGGCGACATAGTCCCAGATTGGGGAAACTGCCTAGAAAGCTGTTTCTACCAAATGGGTATATGAAACTATAAAAATTATTGAAAAATTAGTGCAATGGGACTAAGTCACCACTATGAGTGACTTAGTCCACTTTGGAGTTTCTACAAATCTGAAAGTGGAAACAAAAGCCCACAACTTGCACTCTACTTTTTGGTAGAAATTTGGATCTGAATCTTTGAAAAACCCTACAAAACAGAAGATAATTTGATTTCTAATAGGATTTTTCCTTGGTCAAACCGCTAGTTGGTATTTAAACTTTGTGAAAGAAAAAATTTGCATAAAACCCTAGCCTTAAGTTTGTTTAAGACTAAGAAAAGCTGAAATGAGACAAGATCCTATTCTAATGTGCTAGAATAAGATAAATAAATGGCACTTGAATGATGCAAGACTTCTATCCAAGGAACCCTATAAAATTAAAAATGAATGAAAGTGTTATGCAAACCTTAAGTCTGGAGATAGGAAGAAAATGGAAGATGGAATCACTTTGAAAACAAGTCATTAGGTGTGATTTGATGGCTAAATGCATCTCCTCAACCTAGATTTCTCCATGATTCACCATAGGCATCCATGATAAATCATTTGCAATGTGAAATCTTGAACAAAAAGTGAGCTTGAAGACCTACAAAAACCCTAGTTTGTTGCCCTAAAGCTTCAACTTTGTTGTAGAAGGACTAATTATACTTCTTGTGAAAGATATTTTGTTCTTGAATTTTGATCTTTACTTTGTAAAATGACCTAAAAACATCTATTTATAGGAAGAAATGCTAAATTACTCATTATTTTAACTTCATAGGCTAACATCCCTCAAAAATTTGAATTAGGTTGGCGATTTTCCCACTCGAAAGTGGAAAATATCCCAAAAGGGACTAACTTGCCAACTTGGGTGACTTAGTCCCACCAGGAATTTTTTTGGTGGGTTTCACGAAATTTAAGTGATTTGTGAGTGAAATAGGCCTTAACATATAAAATCGTGAGCATTAGGGTCCTACAAATGCAGTTTTTAAGGGGTGATTGATGCAAGGTGTCTAAAATAGGACCTAATTAGGTTACAAATTGTATTTTCTACAAAGGATTACAATTTTCATGTCCATAGTTATCCCCACTTTAGCTCCCATATGACTCTATGTGCATATGAAAGCTAAAGGACTCTAAACAATGCAGTTTACTTTATAAAAGGATACTCATTCAAAAGATGGGAGAATGAAGTGCCCAATGTAGTTATTTTCAAAATCACAACATTTGGAACCACATCCTACAACATGAATTTGTTATTTGTCAAAAAATACTTTTTCATAACTTCTAGAAATCAAATTTGAAGGTAGATGTATGCCCCCCCTTGATTTCGCTTGCTTTATGAAAGTGGAATCAAGGTAGAAATCTAGCCATGTCGAATAGGAAATATCATATTGGAGGACATTTCCAAGTACCTTGTCACATAACGATAGATATTTGATGATGTTGAGTGTGGAATCATGATTCCAACACATCAAACGACATTGAAAATGGATTTCCTTAGCTCCCATTATGTTGTTTTGAAGAAAAAGTACTTTATTAATTCATAAGATAGAAGAAACCCTAAACTAATGCATATTAAAAAGAAATGAAAATAAATTAAAAGAGGTAAAGGAGACTAATTTGTCACTTACTATTTCATTTTACCTTCTTGTAGCTTGAGAGTGATGAGTGAGACGAGAAGATGTCGAGTAGACGGGGATACACACTTGCTTGTTCGAATGTTCTTTAGGACCAGGTGGCACACGGTGAGTGTCAGCATGAGGTGAGTCGATTTTTTTGTGATTTTGTAATGATTTAATGAATTTCTATGCATATCTAGGTTAATTTAGGATCTTGGAAAAAAAATTTGCGAAGTGTCCCTTTCTTTCGTGAAGTGTCGCATTTCTTTGCAAAGTGTCCCATTTCTTCGTGAAGTGTCCCAAAAGGGTTCTAAAGTGTCTATGGATTTTAGAAAAGCACACTAGATGGACTTTAGCACACTTGCATGACAAATAATGTGAAAAATAAAGATATTATATGAGTTTTAGAGCATATTTGTGTAAATTTCATAGGTATTTTCCCAATCACGATAGCGATTAGGAGGGACACAATTGAGCTTCCTAAGAGATCTGGCTCCAACACTATCAGCAAAGGAGATAGAGCATCTTCAGGCTGTGGGTATCTATTGGGAATATCTCATGTCTCCTATGAGATACCACAATGCCATGTCGATGGCTTTTTGTGAGCGTTGGAATGCAGATACATGCACTTTTCATTTTCCTACAAGAGAGATGACGATCACATTGGAGGATGTACATCGAATTCTCTGCGTGTTGATTTGAGGAGAGCAAGTATATTTCCATAGAGACCGCACCTTCCATGAGCAGAGGGCTGATTTACAATATTGTTTAAATGGTCCTGTTCATGATGCACGAGTTAGAGGACAAATTGATTTGTATATGATATTATATTCATGGGCACCAGTGGTTAGATAGATTATGATGCATACTGTGTCACTAGTTCTCATCTCGATGGAGGACTAGTCCACTTGATTCATATTATGGTAGAGCAGTGGACAGTATACGCCTAGGGTTGGTGTATCCTAACACATCTATATTATGATCTTGGGCAATTTGTATTCTGAGAGGTGGACAGTATTGTGCACTTCACACTTCTACAGGTGTTGTGTCTTGAGCATATTAGATGCACCAGACCAATTGGTTATAAATGTGTGAGAGTAGTAGGGTATCCTTAGGCTTTCAACTATCCTTTGCAATGACTATGGAAGTATGGTGATTTTTGGAGGGTACCATTTGAGCGACTAGATGAGGACGAGATCCCATGGAGACCTTATTAACTAACATTTTAGTGACCACATCATACTAGAAAGTTGAGGAGGATGCAAATGGATAGATTTTTGGTTGACCAGAATGATCGTGTAGTATGATTGTTCTACTATGATCGGGTCATGTTATAGTTTTGATAGGTGCAAACACAACGCCAGGAATGATCCTATTTCAGGAGATCAGCACGGAGTGCCTAGAGATAGAGTGATACAATGTGACTCACTCTCAAGCATGTACCGAGAGTGGCTCTGATGACTCTGGTCACGACTAGCTACCAGTCTCCAATGCGGACGATGTCAGTGTCATAGGAGATCATGAGGAGTGGTGGTTAGTGACTCGACCAACACCAGTACTCCCGATGGACATGCTAGTGGGAGATGCAAAGCCACTACCAGATGATGGAGATAACTGAGAGGATAGGGCCAAGGAGACAAGCTACAAGCCTGCCAATATATTTACTTATGTGATTGATGATGAGTATGATGAGGAGGCAGATCTAGATTATGATGTTCAGGAGGGAGAGGAGGAGGATGAGGACGAGTATGAGGAGGATTAGTAGGAGGAGCAGTACGGGGAGGAGGATCCACCCTTGAGTGAGAGTGATGAGGAAGGAGCTAAGGACTGACATGAGTGGGGAGATTCCTCACCCATCCACATGATGAGGTCACGAGCAACAACTGCAACAAGAACTAGCACTCATAGCCAAGGGTAGGCTAGCATAGCCTCCATGTCCCCTATATGGGATGACATTGAGATTGCTCAGCCGACCAGCAATATAGGTGATGATATTTTATTTTATGCATGTGTTTTAGTTCTTATGCACTTTACATATATTATGATTATATGTACTAATTGTGTATTTTTTCTACCCTGTAGGAGCAATGAGAGACTAGTGGGAGTTCTACTATTAGGCTGCAATAGAGATAGTACCTGAATCCATCAACGAGGAGGAGATGGACCCTAATTACATGCCCCCACCTATCATGGAGGAGGAGCCAATGTCACTTAGATCTTTTGCAAGGCTACGGGTAGCTTATTAGAGTGTCAAGAGATGACTCCATCGAGCCGAGACCATAGGACAGTCCTCCTAGACTCCATCAGAGATGGAGAGACTACATGCAGAGATAGCATGACTACGGGAGGAGCTCAGGATGTGGCTCTTGGGTGAGTATAGGGTCTGGAGTATGTACTCAGAGTTGATGGATCATGATCATGGTCACACGGGAGCGTCTCATGATGTTCGAGTACCAAATCGTGAGCACCAAATCCTGAGGGGTCTAGTTCTCATAAACCTTGGTGATGTTTATTATGATGATATGTAGATAAAAATTTGGATATATATATTATTTTTTGGTGTTTTATGAGTTGTATTATATGAGTTTGTGTTAAATAGCAATGTGATTAATTAAAGAGCCTTTGTAAGATTACTTTTAATTAATTTCATCATGATTTAACTGAATGTATGTAATCTAATTAAAACATATTGCAATTTTATTTTAGATACAACATGATGATTGAGTATGTTATGCTAAATTAAATTGATCTTATCATAATGGACAAGATGAATTTGAATGGTATGAAACCTAAAGTAATTATAAATAAACACTTTAGTGTTCAAGACAAAAACACAAGTTATTTGTCAAGAACGTAGCAATATGAAAGTATATAGGATAAGACCCCATAACTTTAACAATACTACTTGATAGTTCATACTATTCAAAAGGGATTAGAAATAATACAGACCAAATGTGCAGCATTGATAGGTTCTTTAAGGGGTGTTCTATCGAGTTCAGTTAACTTGTAGGCACTAGCCCCAAAGGCTATGTCAACTATATGGTCCTAATCAATTAGAACTGAATTTATCACATTCATTTGGGTCAGCATTGATGTTGCATTGACTAGCAAATAGAACTAACTCACTCTTTTGGAAGGATTGAGGGATAACATTAAGGTTGTAAAGATTATGTTTCCTTTTGTAATAAGGTTGAAGATGTTCAAGAGCGTTAATATTCCATTCATTAAGCATCTCCAGCTGATGTAATTGTTGTTTTTGATAATGCATATCGTCAATAGTTCCTTGAAGGGCCACTCTTAGTATAGGGATTTGTAATTCTAATGGCATTATTACTTCACTACCATACACCAAATAATAAGGCGTGGTCCCTGTGGAAGATCAAATAGTTTTATGATAAGCCCAAAGTGCATAATATAATTGTGTGTGCCAATCCCTATGGTTCTTTTTAACAGTTTTCTTCAAGATTCGTTCATGAACTCTATTAGTTGATTTAGCTTGACCATTAGATTGTGGGTAATAAGGTGTCAAAAATGATGTTGGATATTAAAGGTCTCTAAAAATTTCTTCACATCATTATTCTTAAATGGTGTACCATTATTAGAAGCTAATGTGGAAGGAAGTCCAAAGCGAGCAATAATGTGTTCCAAAATGAAATGACATATCACCTTAGCTGTTCTAGATTGAAGAGGAATAACCTCTACCCATTTTGTAAAATAATTAGTTGCAATGATAATAAAGGTATGTTCGACGAAAGGAGGTGATTTTTTTCCTATAATGTCCAATCCCCAAACCTCAAAGGGCCATATCAGAAGTTGAGTTTGAATCTCACTAGCAGGAGCATGATGTAAATTGCTATGTTCTTGATACTTATGACATTTTTGGACATAATTAAAGCAATCACGTTCCATGTGGTGCCAATAATACCCTATATAGATAAGTTTCTGAACCAATGTTTTTCCTTCAAATTGTCCACCACAAGCACCTTCATGGGCTTGGTGAAGTGCGAGAGGTATCTTGGAGTTGTTCACACATCATAGTAAGATACCATCAAACGACCTTGGATATAGCACATATGCGAGAATGACATATTTCTAAGATGCAAGCTTACGTAAATGAGCACAAAGGTTTTTAGTTGTTGGATCCGGAAAGGTACCACTTTTCAAATAGTTGAATATGGCATCATACCATTCACTCGAGTTTTCTTCATTTGTTGTTAAAACCTCTTCAATCTTGTCATCGATCGAAGGTTTCATAATAGGGTGAATTATGAAGGTGAAATATTTTGAAGGGTCTTGGGGAGAAATAAGAGAGGCAACACTTGCCATTGCATCCACAATTCAATTATCTTTTTGTGGGATGTTATTAATGGTAAATGTCTAAAACTTCACTAAAAAATGCATGATAAGATCTTTGTACTTGGATAATCTGTCATGTTTAGCTTGATATGCTCCATTGATTTATTTAATGACTAATTGTGAGTCACCAAAGATCTTAATATCTTTGACACCCATGATTAAAGCGGCATGCAAGCTAGCAATTAACGCCTCATATTAAGTTGTTTTATTTGTACATAGGAAATTGAGTCGATACAATAAGGGAATAGGCTTTCCTTTGGGTAGAACTAAGATTAATCCAGCATCGGAGCCTGTTCTCCACTTGGATCCATAAAAGTGTAGTTCCCTTGTATAAATGCTAGTTATCAACACACTATCATTAGGAAAAGAATCATTACCGGGTAACACAAGAGGTGAAGTAGCATCAACTAAATGGTTGGTCAAGGCTTGTCCTTTAGTTTCTTTTTGTAAAACAAACTTAAGGTCAAACTTAGTCAACAACATAACTCATTTAGCTAAACAGACTAATAAGTCCATTTTGTGAAAAATATGGGTATGTCCAGGATCATCACCCTTAAGTGGCAAAAAAATCAAAAAAATTAGAGTTAGGCAACTTGACGTAAAAATTTGAATAAGTTATCTATATTATTTCAAAAATATGTAAGAATAGAATCTCTAGAAAATTGAATGTAGTTTCTAAACTACTAGGTTTTTTTATAAAAAGACAAATCTATTTGGTGAAAATTTGAAATTTCAACGTAGTAGTACTTAAATTTCAGGGAAAAAATAAGAAGTAGGTGTTTGTCTGACCACCCTAACCACAATAAAATGATAAAAAAAAATAAGATTTTAGATATCAGTAGAGAACTCATGTCCTAATGTGATGCATATTTTTTTGTAATTTTTTTCCAAGTAAAAAATTAATTATGAATTTTTATTGCAACTTTTAAAAAATATAAAAAATCGTAGGTCTGAACACCTTAACTTGGTTAAAACTTTATAAAATTCATATATTTTTTAATCCTATAGTATGAAAAGCATAGAATGTGATGAATGTTTTGGATTCAAAAAATGTGATACTATTTGAAAGCTATAGATGTTTATCATCATCTATCAATGGACTTTAGTCGTAATTTGAATAGAAAATGAATAATAATTACTTATTAAATTTAAATTAAAGCATAATTTATATTGGTGGAAAGCTTAGAATCTCCTTTTAAAACCCTTTTCGTTTCATCAATTTTGGGTAAAAAAATGGTCGTCAGCCACATACCCATCATATTGCCACTTTTTGGCCCATCATGATCCTATACATACCTAGATGTTTGAGAGGATCAAATTTTGTGATGAATTTAGTTCAAAATTTAGTAAATAATGTTGTAATTTACTAGTAGCGAATACAAGGGCTAAACATTTTTTTTCGATTGGGGAATATCGTGTCTCATAATTGATTAGAGTTCGACTAATGTAATAAACATGATGTTATTTTCCATTATAATCTTTTTGAGCTAAAAATGCTACAAGAGCATAAGCAGATGTGACGATGTAAAGGATGAATGGTTTGTTTGGCATGGCAAATTGTAAAATAGGTGGAGTTGCAAGGTATTCCTTCAAACTCTCAAAGGTCTATTTACAATCCTCATTCCAATCAAAAGGCACATCCTTCTTGAGGAGATGTGTGAAGGGTAATGTTCTATCAGCTAGAGAAGTGATAAAATGATGGATGGCTTGAATTCGTCCTTGTAATGTGCGTAATTGAGAGATGTTCCTAGGAGGTGGCATGTTTACGATAGAATCAATTTTCTTTGTGTCCACTTCAATGCCTTTATGAGATATGATAAACCCTAAGATTTTCCCACTATCTACTCCAAAGACACTTTTTCGGATTGAGTCTCATGTTGTAGTTATGCATTTGTTCAAAGATCTAGCAAAGGACATTCACATTGTCTTGTATTGTTAAAGACTTGGCATGGATGTCATCAACATAATATTCCAATATTTTATGTATGTAATCATGAAATATCAATGTCATTGCTCTTTGATAAGTTGTACCTACATTCTTTTGTCCAAAAGGCATCATAACCCAACAAAATGTTCCCCAAACAATTGTGAATGTTGTCTTGTATTGATCTTGTGGGTTGATGTAGATTTCATTATAATTGAAAAATCCATCCATGAATGACAACAAAGCATGTCCAACAGTTGAATCCACAATCATGTCAATATTAGGAAGAGGAAAATTGTCTTTTAAGGATGCTTTATGCAAATCACAAAAAATTCGTACATATCCTACAACAATTATCAGGATTAACAACTTCGACAATATTTGAGATCTAAGGAGAATAATCAATAGGCCAAATGAAACCTACATCAAGGAGTTATTCAAATTCTTCTTTAACATGCAAGGCTATCTTAGGATTCATTTTTTGTATCTTTTGTCGAACAAACTTAGTGTTGTTTGCAAGGACAATGTTATGTGTCACAATTTTTAAGTCTATTCCTAGCATGTCTGAATATTTTCAAGCAAATATTTCAGGAAAATCATGGAGCAAAATTGTAGTTTCCTCTTGTTCTTAATCATGAAACTTTTTCTTCATCATCAAGACATTTCCCTATCTTAATGACTTTTTCTTTATCATCGATGTCCATTGGTATATCAATTGTATCTCCTAGGGGGAGTGCATTTGACTTAGGAGACATAGGAGCATATGGTTTCATGGTTTTCTCATTATTATCAGTATTGTGTGGCTTGGAACTGTGTCGTAGAAAAAAGTAGCCTTTACTTGACATGGGGAATAATTCATGATAAATTGAACTTAATTTTTCCTTGGTCTAGTGTTGTGAGGTGTTTTACACATCCATATTAGGTCTTGGGACCTCTCAAATTGAAGAAAATGCATGTCTTGTAAAAGTGTTGTAAAGAATTGTAAATGACTTTCACAGTTTTTCTAGACTTTTATTAAGCATTTTAATCTAATGGTCCTTCCCCCCCCACTTTTGAATTAAAAATTATTTTAATTCAAAAGTTAGCTTTTCCCTCTTCTTCTATAATTAAATAATTATTTTAAATTATTTAATTATTCATTACCCTTTTCTTCTATAATTAAATAAATATTAATTATTTAATTATTCCCCACTTTCCCTCGAATATTAAATAATTATTTTTAATTATTTAATATTTTGTCTTTTTCCCCCACTTTTGAATTAAATATTATTTTAATTCAAAAGTTTGTTTTTCCCTCTTCTTCTATAATTAAAAAATTATTTTAATTATTTAATTGTTCATTACCCTTTTCTCCCTATAATTAAATAAATGTTATATTTATTTAATTATTTATCCTTCCTTTATCTCCCCAATTAAATAATTGTTTTAATTATTTTAATTATCCCAAGTTCCCTCTCCATTAAATAATTATTTTTAATTATTTACTTATTTGTTCTCACCTTTCTTTTGAAATAAATAAAATTAATATTTTATTTATTTCTTCTATATTGGCCACCCAAAATAAATAATTTTTATTAAATAATTTTCTCCAACAACCTCTTTTTTTGTGCCAATCTTATTTTCCACCTCAAGTTTTTCTTATCTATCCATGTCTTTCTTCTCTCAATTAACCTCCACCCTTGATTAAGTTATTTTCTAATTTAATCTTGGCCCTTGATCATGATCTTTATTCTTAACTCTCCTCTATAAAAGGATACCTTTCACCCATCCATTATCCAATAAATTCATTCATCATTCATTCATATCATTAAGTCAAGCAAGTAAGAATCAAGAATTCAAGATAGCATTCAAGCTCAATTCTAAAGCATTCAAGAGCAAGAATTTTCATCCATTGTCGCAGCAATTCAAGATCCATCATCATGGCAAGGTAATAATTCCATTATTTCATGTTCATGCTTCATCTTATTTCTTCATTTGGTTTAATTACCTAAAAGGGGTTTTACCAAGGCAAAACCCTATTCCATAACATTCAACATTTCTCTTTCTTTCTTTGTGTGTTTGAAGATTTAGGTACTTTGAAGGCTTGGAAACAATTGAATAATAGGTTTCAAACTTGTTTAAGACAACCTCTTTCATGTGCATAGTTCCTATTTGACATTTATTATAAATTTATCCTTTTTCATATCACAATGTGTTTTCAAACGACATTCATTTCATTAGTTTTGCATTCATAATTAGTCATATAGATCATTTAATTGCATTTATATCATCTCATTTAGCCTAAATAACATCACACATTACATAATTTGAGTGAACCTAGCATAGATCTTTTGTGTGGGGTTTATCTCTCTCCTTTTAGGCGAAACATCCTAAGAGTGCAAGAGTAACCTATAAGCCCTACCCAAAATCAATGGTTCAGGAACTTATCATAGCACAAGTAACATTTTGTTTGGAACAAGATGGTTTAGCAATAACATCTAACATTTGTTTCAAGGCTTCATCACTTTCAACATACTCCCAAGATGGTGGGGAATTGATATCAAGAAACTCGAGATATTTTAAGGTAAGCATGGTTCTTGGTTTACATGTGATGGTGTTTATATTGACCAATGGTCGTTGAGATGTTTTTGTTGTCTTAGAAAAGGAATATCCTAAACCAATCTTTGTTCCTTGTGTGTTAGGTTCAATAGGGACACAAATTCCTTGTTCATGTTTTCCACATCCTTTACCATAGGGTTATCCCACAAAGTTGGTTTGCAATTTCTGGGAGGAACTGATTTTTGTTGAAATCACATATTTTTAGAAAATATAATGATTTAAGCCTTAAAAGGTTCCATTTAAAGAATTACAATTGAAGAGGGTTTGATCAAAATACTTTAAATCAAACCCCCTTGGATAGAACCCCGCTAGTTTTAAACCATACCTATAACGGAGTCTCCTTTACACCTATGAAAATGCTGATAAAAAACCACTTTTGATTTACCTTTTGGGGGATCAAATGAATTCATTTAAAATTTAGTTTTTGTAAGTATGTAGTCCTTATTATAAGCTTCCCAAAAAGTATAATTTTAAATAAATTTAATTTTATTATTATATTTATTTTTTATTTCTTGTGAATGTAGGTTTTTCATTGAAAATAAAGCTTTGTGTTCTGCACATGTGCAAAAATAGCAGATTATTAAAATATATATATATATATTAGTGCACCGATATTGAAGTCCTTGATCCAACAAAGAAAAAAAATGAATTTCGATACATACAAAAAAAGTTACGTGTTATACGGTCGCGCTATGTCTGAATTATAATTGGTTTGAATTAGAAACTTGATTAAAGATAAAATATTCAATAAAAAAATATCTAACCAAGTGGAAGCACTAGATATCAGAGTTACGAATCTAAATTTGAAAGAATTAGAATTTTATCCTTCATGGAAAAAAAGTTATGCGTTATATGGTGAGCATCACTTTTTTAAAATGTTGTTTTCTAAAAAAAAAAAGTTTTCAAGGGAGATGGAAAAAGAAGCGCAATCTGATTCCATAAATTTTAAAAAATATATATTTAGAATCTATAGAAAAAATTTCATGAAACTCTAGTTTGCATCATCTTCAAATTCCTCACGGTTTAGCTGCTATAGGTGCCCAAAAGTGAAGATTTAGTTAAAAAAAATTATTTCAGTGTCCAGTTTGGCCAAAAATTGTAAACCACTATTGTGGGATCACCCCATAGTATCCCAATTGTTTCATAAGCTTGTAACCGCATCTATAAAGTCTTTCCATTTCCTTGGGATTGGGTGGTTGTTGATAATCTATCTCATCAAAATTCGTTGTGTAAGTTGTGTTTTCTTCCAAAGGAAATTAGATAGTCGTGGGAGAAGATTCTTCTGAATTTTGAGTTGATATAACCATTGGTGTTTTTGTTGTTCATATTCTTTCCGGGTAATTATGTATTCATCCATAAATGAAGGTGTGAATTCCAATGTTACCCAATCATCATCTAACAATTTAGACACAAATTCTTCTTCATGTTTATTGGTCTCAAGAGGGTAAATATGAGATGTTGGAATTAAATTATTCAGAGGACTTGTTGTTCCTTTTTCAAGTTGCCAACAACTCTTTGGCTCAGGGTCTATCTGAACTTGATATACTTTATTGTTATAGACATATTTCATTATGCGATGAAGAGTCGAAGGTACTACATGCATCTCATGAATCCATGGCCTTCCTAAGAGAATATTATATGTGACATCATAGGGAATGACATGAATAGGATTTTGTAAGGTTACCACTCTGACGGTTATAGGTAAAGTGATTATACCGAGCGGTTATTTTGTTGTGTTGTCAAATCCTAGCTAATAGATAAGGAATCAGGTTTGATTTGTGATTTATCCACACGTAACCAATCTAGGAGCTTCACACTGTACACATTGAGGGTAGAGCCATTGTCAATGAGGGTTCACTTAATGCCTATTGTATTATATTGGGAAATGATTGTAAAGGCCTCATTTTGTTTCCTTAATTCTAATGGTGGGAGCTCATGCTAATGAAAGGTAATGTCTACAATGATTGTATTCATTCCTTTGAGAAGAGCTGCCACATCATTTTATTTTGTACTAGGAGGAACCTCTATTTATTGCAAAGTTGTTTGTAGCATTGAATGATAATTGGGTAAGTTTTGAAGAAGATCCCAAAGGGATATTTTGGCAGGGGTTCTCTTAAGTTTCTCAACAAGGTCATACTCTCCTAAACAAGGAGCACTAGGCAGTGTGGTATTGGGTAAAGGTAAGGAGGTTTGTGTTGGTTGTGGTGGGTGAGGGTTGTTTCGAGTATAATGTGTGTGTAACAACATCATGCTATGGTGGATAAAGGGTAAACTCAGGTTTAGGTGGAGTTTGATGTTGATGTGAAGGTGGGTAAAGGACAAGTTGAGGTTGGATTACATTGACATCTTTTGTGTTTGGTTTCTCACAACAAACCTTACTAGATGGCTTGTGTGAGTTGAAGTCCTCAAGAGCTTTATCTAACATACTCAAGTCATCACTACTAAAAGTTTTGGGAGATATGTTGTCATTAAGTGGTTTAGGTTTGTCATCGCAAGTCTTAGTGGATGAACTTAGTGAGAGGAAACCTTGTAAGGTTTCATCTAACCTATCCAATTCATCACTACTAAGAGGTTTGGATGATATGTCTGTCCTAAAATGAAGCATTACTTTGATTGGTTCATTGGATGGTGTGAAGTTTTTTTTTGTTTCAGATGAATCTGATCTAAAGGAGCTAGGAACTAATGTTGAAAATGAACATTGTAAAAATCTAATACTATCTATGATTGCCATGAAAGTAAACAATACTAATTCTAATGAGTCAATTATAATAGGAAATAACTGTGCAGAAACAAAAGAATAACTAAAGCTAATAGTAATTACAAAAATAGGAAATAAAATGCAGAAAACAAAAATACAAATTTTGCACTAGGACTAAGTCGCCCAAGGTGGTGAATTAGTCCTAGTAGGGTGATTTTTTAAGTTTTTCTAAATTTTATGATGAATATTAATGTGTTTGGTACTATTTCATGCAAATCTATAGTGTAAATGCATAATTTCACTATTGTGAAATGAAATGGAATGCAATAATCCAAGTTGAAATGAGCTTTTCACTAGTGCACTTTTGAAAACCCTAGGATGCAATTTAAGCAATGCAATATCAAATGAAATGTAAATGAAACCTAGGATGCACTTAAAATAATAAGTAAATAAGTTCAAAATTCAAGTTCACCAAAATGTGGAAAATGATTTTGGATTGCCCACACTGCTTTAGTTCCTTCTAGGGTTTTTCACCTAAAAGGAGAAAGAAATGGGGTCCAAAATGTAAATGTCTATACTCAAAGTTAATGTGAATGAGATGTATTATGTATAATTATGATTTAATAATGCATTGATCTGAAAATAAAATGATTTAATGATGCTAAACCTAAGAAATAAAACTTGTTTGAAAACATAGTGTGATATGCAGAAAGGTGAAATAAATGTAATAAATGTAAAAATAAAGATGCAAGATAGAAACTATGCACCTGAAAACTGATGAAGCACTAAATAGGGATTACAGAGACCTCTGGAATTCTAGAAATTTTTATTTTTGAGTCAACTGGGACACTTACACTAGGCTGGACGACTTAGTCCCAGATCGAGGAAATTGCCCAGAAAACTGTTTCTGCCAAATGGGTATCTAAAATTGTAAAAATTCCTAAATAATTAGTGCACTAGGACTAAGTCGCTACTATGGGTGACTTAGTCCACTTTGGATTTTCTACATTTATCTGAAAGTGGAAATGGAAACCAACATCCCACACTATGCTTTTTGATGAAAATACAGATTTGAATCTTCGAAAAACCATTCAAATAGAAAATAATTTGATTTCTAATGGGGGATTTTCCTTGGTCAAACCCCTAGTTGGTATTTAAACTTTGTGAAAGACAAAATCTACATAAAACCCTAGCCTTAAGTGTTTCTAAGATGAAGAAAAAATAGAATGAGACAAGATCATATTCTAACATGTGCTAGAATAAGATAAATAAATGGAACTTGAATGATGCAAGAATTCTATCCAAAAAACCCTACAACATTAAAAATGTTATGCAAACCTTAATTTTGAAGATAGGAAGAAAATCAAAGATGGAATCACTTTGAAAGCAAGTCATTAGGTGTGATTTCATGGCTAGTTGCATCTCCTCAACCTAGATTTCTCCATGATTCACCATAGGCATCCATGATCAACCCTTTACAATGTGAGATCTTGAACAAAAAGTGAGCTTGAAGACCTACAAAAACCCTAGTTTTCTGCCCTAAAGCTTCAACTTTGTTGTAGGACTAATGAGACTTCTTGTGAAAGATGTTTGGTTCTTGACTTTTTATTTTTGCTTTGTAAAATGACTAGGAGATGTGTAAAATGACCTAAAAATATGTATTTATAGGCATTGACAATGAATTACTCATTATTTTAATGTCATAGGTTGACATTCCTCAAAAATTTGAATAAGGTTAGTGATTTTCCCACTCAAAAGTAGAAAATACACCAAAAGGGACTAAGTCCCCACCTTGGGTGACTTAGTCCTACCAGGAATTTTTTTGGTGGGTTTCACAAAATTTGAGTGGTTTGAATGTTATTTCTCAGGATTTGAGTGATTTGTGAGTGAAATAGGCCTTAAAGTCCAAAATCATGAGCATTAGGGGCCTATAAATGCAAATTTTGAGGGTTGATTGATGCAACGTGTCTAAAATATGACCTAATTAGGTCATAGATTATACTTTCTATAAAGGAGTACAATTTTCATGTCCAAAAAACCTTAATCAATTTTGCATTTACAATGTCTATGAGTTTCAAGCATACGAAGTTTTGCTTGCCTCATGGAGCTCGAAGTTCAATTTTTTGTGGCATCTTATCAAAGTTACCATGAGGTTTAGCTTTGGTATGGTTTGATCAGGAAGCTCGACTGAGGCATAACTTTCCCCATAGCCACTCGCATGTGTGTGCGGGTACATACCTGACATGAGTGTATGTGTCTCACCTTCTAGGACTTCTCACCCAGCGGACAACCAAGAGTTTCATTGCCTCAAAGTGAGTATGCATTTTTCAGAAAAACAATCTAGATCTGATCCACATCGTGTTGGAAAAATGGTCAAATCTTGATCCACCTTTTCATTTTTTTTAATTTTTATTCTTCTTCGAGTTATTAACATTGCATGATCACGTATTGTCTTTCTCCAAATCATGCACCTTATGTGTGTCCTCTTGTGCTTATGTCATTTTGACTTAGGATCTTGGATCTTAGGGGCCTAACCACTTCCTTGATCTTTGTTATCCTAGACCCTTTGCATTAGCATGTGGTGATCCCATAATACTGGTGTACAATTTTTGGCCAAACTGGACACTGAACTAAATTTTTCTAACTAAATCTTCACTTTCGGGCACCTATAGCGGCTAAACCATGAGGAATTTGAAGATGATGTGAACCAGTGATTTTTAACATTTTGTCTATAGATTCTAAGTATCATTTTTTCAAAAAATTTAGAATTATATTGCACTTCTTTTTCCATCTCCAAAAACTAGTTTTATTTTTAGTGAACACCATTTTTAAGGAGTGATGCTCACTGTATACAACATAAATTTTTCCATGAAGGATAAAATTCTATTTTTTTCAAATTTAGATTTGTAACTATGATATCTAGTGCTTTCATTTGGTTTCATAGTGTTTTATTGAATATTTTTTCCTTAATCAAGTTTCAAAGTCAAACCAATTACAATTCAGACATAAGTGGATCACATACAACATAACCTTTTTTGTATGTATCGAAATCCATTTTTTTTGTTGGATCGAAGACTTCAATATATAGTGCACTAATATTTTTCAATTTTTTTTTTTGATAATCTGCTATTTTTCCACATGTGGAGAATAGAAAGTTTAATTTTTGGTGAAAAACCTACATTCACAAGAAATAAAAACTAAATATAATAATCAAATTAAATTTATTTAAAATTATACTTTTTGGGAAGCTTATAATAAGGACTACATACTCAAAAAAAAAAAAATTTAAATGAATTCATTTGATCCCCCAAAAGATAAATCAAAAGTGGTTTTTAATTAGCATTTTGATGGGTGTAAACAAGACTCCATTATAGGTATGGTTTAAAACTAGTTGGGTTCTATCCAAGGGGGTTTGATCCTAGGTGGTTTGATCAAACTCTCTTCAATTGGAATCCTTTAAATGGAACTTTCAAGCCTTAAATCATTATATTTTCTAAAAAAAATGTGATTTCAGCAAAAAATAGGATCTCTGAGAAAGTGTAAATCAATATTGTGGGATCACCCTACAATTAAACCGCTCTTGAATGTCTACCTTAGTGTGATTTTGAAGCAAGTTCATCCTCTTACTAAAGTGGGGGCTAAATTTAGTGTAGAAAAATGTATCCCTTAACATTTTCACACTTGATATGGGAATAATTAATGATAAACTAGACTTAATGTCACCTTGATCTAGTGTTGTAAGGTGTTTTACACATCCACATTAGATCTTGGGCCCTCTTTAAGCTAAATTAACTTACCTCTGCATTAATTCAATGTTGTAAAATGTATTTATTTACATCTTCACATTAAATTTAGGATTCCTTTAAACAAAGTGGACCTAATCTAGTGTTGTAATGTGTTATACACATTCACATTGAAATTAGGGCCCTTCAAAGCTAAATAGACTCAATTTTTCCTTAATTTAGTGTTGTAACTTAGTGTATTTATTTACACTTTCACATTGAATATTGGGCCCTTCTACATTTATGACCTTTATATCATCATTAATAGGCCCATATGACACCATATTGTGCATCCCAAGGCACATTTTGATCGGAAACTTGACAAGATAAACATAGATGTTACACCCCTAACTTTAACTATGTTTTACTTTTTACTTTGAATTAATTAGTAGATGATTATGCATGTTTCAATGATTTGATGTTTAGTTAAAATGGCTAGAAAAATCAATGTTTTCATGAGTCATGTTTATTTGACTAAAATTTGACATGTGTTTAAAAGTTGTCAAGATGTGGTGATCTCATGAGGATTATGAAAATGATTACTGAAACACTAATCTTGTGTTGTTGATTACAAGTTGCATTCAGAAAATAGGTTTCCGCCCTTCGAGAAAGGGAGGGAGAGCATCATCAGAGAGAAGGGAATAGATACAAGGAATAGAACAGGTTGTCACCATCTTAAGTCTATTTCTAGTTGCCTAATGTCAACCTAGTCATTTTGGGGATAGTGACGTCGTCTAGGTTGAAAATTAGTTGTTTTACGACTAAGACAATTTTCTGTCGAGCCCAATGCTTCTTATGTCGTATAGAGTTTATGTCATGACATCAATTCCGCAATTGGTTGTTCATTATTGTCTAATAGTTTGAATTGGCTTATTAGGTCATGGAACTATTATTATAAGCCTGATTCCTTATAAAAGGAAGTCATTATGATGATCATCCTTGAGTTCATTTTATGGGGCGAATATGCCCGAGAGACAACAAAAGATCAACGCCATTGATCATGTAAGATTGTATTACCAACTCTTAATTTCTAAATGATTGTCATCTATATATGTTCAATGTTTAAATACTTTAACTTAATGACTCTCATTATGATATTACACATGGACGTTGATCATTTATATCATCGTTGAATTTGTTCATTTGATGAATATACTGGTTAGACGATGTAAGGACCTATGTCGTCAACCTTTTCCATGATGCTATATTTCTTAAAGTATTATTATGTTTAGATATATGTTGAAAATTGGATACGGCTACATATGCCAAGAGTTAAATGATAGGATCCAACTTTTATTTAAGAAGAGAAAATTGCTTTGATGAAAATTGTTCAACTCTTAAAATCTTGGGTGATTGCTTTAACTTTTATGTTTATTTGTATTGCATAGCTTATATGGCCTATGCAAACCCCTAAGGCTGCGACATACTAATTTATCATTGGCAATAGATTTAGAAGGGTTATCAATGATAATGGTTGCCATCAAGGGTTGTGAGCACAATTTTTCAAAGGCCGCATAAACCTTATTTGATAGCAATTCAATTCTCCACTTTCTAACCCCATCTCTCATCACGTCAATTTGCATGGTAATTATTCTTTTTATTAACAAAATTTATATTCATAAGTCAATTGATGATATTTGAGAGGATAAGAATCATGTCGTGGGTTAACGACTTCGGGTGAACAAACTATTGCTTTCAAATTACCTCTTTAATGGTTTCTATAACTGTTTCTTTCCTAGGTCAGGTCATGGCTAGTAGTTCCAAGCATTATCTAATGCTAAATTGGAGAATATAAACAGTTAGGAAATCCTTCACTAACATATACATTGGGAGGCTATTAGGAAACATGAGGAAAGTGGCCTAAGTCTCTAACCACTTTAGGAACTACCTTTTTTTCTCTAACTACCTTTGTAGCAGTTGCTATAATAGATTCTTGTTGAGCAAGAGTGGAGGGGGGGGATTCAACGAGAGGCTCTCAATGTCTTTCTGGAGAGTGCTCGCCCTTTTTATTCATTACCTCTCTACAATAGAAAAAAGGATATGCAAAGGGTCGAAGAGACAAGGAATGAAGGCAAAAGACATCCTTAATGCTCTTGCAGAAACAAAATTTCCAGAGCTTTTGGAACCTCTTGGAACTTCACTGAAGAACAGATTGAAGGGAGTCTATCCATCTCCGTGTGAAAATCAGGGGGTTGAAACCAGTGAATAGGAAGAAGGAAAAACATTTTTTGATCATTTTGAATACATGCACAGTGCCATGCCATTATGTATTGGACCTAAGTTGAGTTGTATTTCAAGGGTGTTCCATTGGTCATTGGTTGAGATACAAATTTGTAAGTTTGAGGAAGCCCATCCACTTTTTGAGAATGTGGGGAGCATGGTCACGGTGGTTGATATTGACCTTTTCTAAGTGTATGATATATGTAGAAAAATAAAAGACATGAGAGGAGAGGACTGAACCAGTCAAGAGACCACCAAATTCAAGTATAGAATCTACCACCTTACATTAAGGCCAAAATGAATTTTGATAATTGACCAAGGATTGAAGGATATGCATAAAATGAAATGGCCAAAGAGCTTTTGAGACTTCCAGGAATGTAAACACGTATGTAGGAGTAAATACCAAACTCATGGCATCGAGAGCATTTCCTCATCTATGGAGTGACAACAACCCTAAAGACAAATGGAAAGCGACGTGCTAGTTTTACAATTTTGTGTAGAAAATTCCAAGAATGGCTAACGTAAGGTGCTAAGAGATTTCTACAAAAGTTTGAACCTTGATTGCTCCGAAGAAGGATTAGAAGAGATTATAAATATTTTGTTTCCACAAGCTTGGAGAAGCATCGCTGGTAAGGAGTGCAGAATAGCACCATTATACAAGCATGATTTTCTCTATCCTTAACTTATTTTAGAGGCTTGCAAATAAAGAGTTTATTGTGGATGTATATCTTAACAATTTTGATTACAAGAAAGAAAGGATGAATCTATGTAATATTTTAGTAGCTTGTTGAACATGCATCCTAAAAAGGAAAACGGTACAAGTTCTAGAGAATGGAAAGACCAAATCAGTGTTGACTTAAAAGAGAAGTATAAGAATATAATGGAATATCTAGGGTGAAGACTACGATAGTTTAATAGATGTATTCTTGCTTTAGGAGCTTATCTCTGTTATTTATTTGGAATAGAGGTTTTAGTGATGATAACGTCCTTTTGATATTGAAGCGACAATGTTGCACTATGGATAGAGAATACCTTTTACGAAATTGAGTTTTACATGACATTTTTGTAAAACAAATCCAGGAGAATAGGTGAACTAGGGATGTGGAAATTTAGATAGAATTTCTTTTAACCATTAGTACTTGAGCTATATTGTCTCAAGAGAGAGAATAAATTAACCAATGCAACAATATAGATCTCATAGTTCTTGTTCAATAGAACTTATTTTAGTGCTAAGTGCACATAAGACATAGGTAGCCCAAGATTGGGTATCACTGGAATGATTTACCTCAAGGTGGGACATAAGGAGAGATTCGTAACTCAATTCAATATGATGGTGGTAAACTGTTAAGATCGATAAAGGTTTAAGAAATAAAGGAAGTTATATATGAGTTCATAACTTAGCCTAGGTTGAAAGTCAGTAGACTCAAATAGACCAAGGGGTCGAAGATAGATTATTATCTTTTAAAAATCAAACCTTTAAAGGGTAGAAAGATTGACTTAGATCAAGACTATTGATATGAAATGATAGTAATCTTTGAGATATTATATTGGCAAGGAAATACCTTGAATACTATGTTTATTCATGTACGTAAAATGTGAATTCAAACAATGTCAAGTGGTCTAGGAGAGACTAGAGGCATTTTGTTCTTATGGTTAGTTACACTTATGTTATTACCTTTGGAGAATCAAGGATGATGATTTTTCTATGTGTTGAGTTAGAGAAGCTAAACCCTAGTATTGAAACAAGGAGGATGTAGGAAATCTATAACTCTTATGTCAGATATGGCATTGTACATATATATATTTTGATTATCAGTGAAAGGTCCATAAAACTATAGATCAAGACAGGAAGTCTTTATAACACCTTAAGAGATTCTTCGATAATGTTGAAACTCGATTAAACACATTGAGATGTTGGGTGTTGAATCTTGAGAAGTAAATGACAGGACGTCATAAACCCTAGATATTGCAAGAATGCAATAAGGGACTTTTGAAAAGGTTTGAAATATCTAAATCTTTATATTACATGTTTATAATGAATTATGGATTAATTCTAAATCGGATTGACTAGAATGGTTTACTTTATAGACTAGTTGTGTCTAGAGTACCAGTAGAGTAATTAAAACTTTAGATTGTGATAGTTCTAAGATGAGTTAGAGGTGTGTGTCTAGATGGCCTGACCAATCAAAATGATCATACTTAGCTAGAAGGGATCTAGATTTGTATGGTCGATTGAGTATTGTAGGACACATCACTAGGATTTAGATGGTGAAACTTGATAGCTCCTTATATCTATACCCTTCGTGAAGGGCCGGGGCGCTACTAGTTAGGTAGTGTGAGAGGGACCACTTAAGTTTTTGGTTGGAGGAAAAGCACTAGGATGATGCTCTCCCTCTGTAGTAAAAGACTCACCGAGTCTCGTGAAAATTGACATCAACATTTATGGTTTATGACATTCAACCTATGAGGTAAAACTATTATTTATGTTAAGTATATCTTATGTGATATAAATGAATAGTGTAAGGAATTCTCTTGATTCTAGTTACAATTACATGTGAATTCAAGTTTGAATTTATTTAGAAAAGTTAAACTTTATTCTTGTGCTTATACAAATGTTTTAAATTAAAAAAAAAATTCTCACTCATGTTTACTAAGTTTATTTACCTTCTAGTAAATTCATGACATTACTTGAGTATTAAGAAGAGGGATGTTACAATATAAGCTTAATTTCTTGACTTGCTAACATTCTAGCAGGCAAAATAGCCCATGTGGAACCCACTCACCACCTTCAGTGAATGAGTCCCATTTGAGCTATTTATGAGGTTAGAGAAGGAAAACTGGGTTTTAAGTTCAAATTTCTCCTATGTTAGACTTGGGGATCAAATTAATGGTCATTTGAGTTGATTTCCTATATAAGAAAGCTTTCAAATCCTCATTTCATAAAAATAAAAAATCATACATTCATGTTATCAAGTCAAGCCTTCAAGAGTTAAGCATTCCAAGTCAAGTCACAAGGTCATCAAGATAGCTATTAAGATCATTTCTAAGGCATTCAAGGGCAGAATTCATCATCAATTGTTCCAGCAATTCAAGATCCATAATCATGGAAAGATTCTAATTGCATTACTTCATGTTCATGCTTCATTATCTTATTTCATCATTTGGTTTAGTCACCTAAAAGGGGTTCAACCAAGGAAAACCCCTATTCCCTAATAATTAACACTTTTTCTCTCTCTCTTTGTGTGTTTGTGGATCTAGGTGTCTTAGAGCATAAAGAATCATTGAATATTAGGTTATATGCTTGTTGAGGTTGTCTCCCCATTTACAAGGTCAAAATATTCACTAAAAGGTCATCTACAACCTCAAAATTTGAATTTCAAATCCGGAAACCTAGAGGAATAGATTGAGCAAACTAAGAAGAGAAGCTCCAAACTTTGAATTTCCAAAAAATCCAAACTGGACTCATTCACCAAAAGTGGTGAATGAGTCCCACAATAGGGTTTTTTTAGAGATCTTTGAAGATTAGGATACCCATTTTCTCGAAACCTGCTCCTATGCAAAAATGCAAAATTAGGACCGATTCGCCCAAAATGGGAAATGAGTCCCACTAGGTCAAAAAGTCAACAATTCTAGAATTTCAGAGTTATTTCTAGTCTTCAACACATTTATAGGTTGAAATTTTTTGTTAGATATACCTTTTCTTTAAATTGTTCTTCTATCATTTTCAAGTCATTTAGTTCAATTTTAAATCATATTAGGATTTTTCATTTCATCTTGCATGTCATTATCTTTTCCAATTCTAAACTTGGTGGTGAAACCCTCTTGTATTAATCTGAAATAATAGCCTAAGATACCCTATTTTTAGATCTCTTCCTTCATTCTTGATCTGGTTGAGATCTCTAGGGCATCCTTGAATGCTAGTTGAAGAAAAGTGATGTTCTATGTCTTATACCACAAAAAACATCCATTTTTCAACTAATCAGTATCAAGATGTGAGAATGTATGTATGATGATGAGTCCCAACTATTAGGCCCGTGCCATAGAAAAATGGACCCTTATCATGTTCATGGCTTTTTAGGTCTTGTTTCATGATGTTTGATCTATTTTGCTCTGATTTTATGTTATAACATGGCTTGAAAATGCACATTTAGGTACTCAAATTCATAATAATGACATCTTGTGAAGGTGTTGTGAAGTGTTGTAAAACATTTATACACTCTTCTAGACTCTATTCATTACAATTCACCTAAAAACCACCTTTTCATCACTTATCAGGTCTTATTTTGAACTGTTGTAAAGTCTTGTAACAAAATTTCATGCTTTTCTAGGCATAACTTCACTATTTATCCCTCTCTTATGCTTTATTTGGTCCCTTTATGCCCTTATAAGCCTTAATTAAGTGTATTTTTAAATGTAAGCCCAACAAACAACATTAAATACAAGATAATTCCCGACACCCATTTTCAGTTCCTAGGTGGGACCCATTTGCCATGGGTGGCAAATGAGTCCTCCTTGGCTCCAAATTCAAAAAAATTCAAAATTATTTTCGGGTTTTTATTCAAAAACACTTGATGTCGGCCTGTGATGAGGCATGAATGGGTAACTAAGGCACAAGATTGTATAAATAAGTGATTTTCACCTCATTTTACATCTCCTAAGTCATTCAAAAAATCTCAAACATTCAAGCATTATTCAAGCACTTTGGAGCATCCATTGAAATTACTTCAGATTTGCATCATCAAGGGTTTGGTAAGTTGATAGCATTTTCATGTTGTTAGTTTATCAATCTCTTTCATTTCATTGTTTCATTAAGGGTTTGATTACCAAAAGTGGGGTTTGACCAAGGAAAACCCCTATTTTCTAACCCTCAACCATTTTTCCACTAGGTGCTTCAAGTCAAATCAACTCTATTTCAAGCTTGGAGAAGGTTTTCTGTCTGTTTCCTGCATAATTCACTTCAACAACCCGACAATCAGACATTTCCAGATCTAGTGTTGTAGAGTGGTCTCCTAATTTCTCATAATTTTGGGACAGGACTAATTTACCACTAGTGGAGAATGAGTCCCACCGTAAGACTGAAAATATGAATTTTTTCAGATTCCAGATCTCGACAGTCACAAACATGTTTCTGACACTTTTTCACCAGTAGCAGGACTAATTCGCCACCCTAGGAGAATGAGTCCCATTGTTGATTTTCAGTAACTTTAGATAGCATTCACAACATTCCAAATTCCTCAGATCCTACACAGGTGCACTCTGTTTCATCCCATTTCTTTTTGTTCTATATTATTTCATCTTTTAGTTCATTATTTGCATACCACAGTATGTTTTCCAGCATAGCTTAAATCTTAGTTTTCCATTCAAATTCAATCACATAGATTACTTACTTGCAATTAGTTAAATTTGTTTAGCTTAGATATCACACATAACATAATTTGAATAAACCCTTTAGAATTTTTTTCCTAAAACTCTCTCCTTTTAGGTGAAAAACCCTAGAAGAGTTATAGAGTACATTGGTGCAAAAAATCTATGGTTCATTTTGGTGAATCTGCATTTTGAACACTTTGCATTTCTAATTTCATTTGCATATTGCATCCTAGATTACATTTGTATCAACATTCAATTAGGATTTTTTTTTTTTTGCATTCTAGGACTTTTCATATTGCATTAGTGAAACCTTTGTTTAGATTTCATATTTTCATTGCAAATCATTGAAAAACCTAAAAAGTTGTGTTTTGCATCCTTAATTACATTATGAAAAGCATTAGAATCATTTTAATTTTTTTGAAAAACACAAAGAAACATCATATTGGGACTCATTCGCCACCTTGGGTGAATCAGTCGCTTTGCACTTTTTCAACATTTGTGGCATTTCCTGCATTTTTGTTTTTTGTAGTTCATTCTTTGTGACAGTTAGTAGAATTTTTGTTATTTGTATTTAGAACTCTTAGATTACCTTGCATTTTGTTTCACCCCATCCTTTGTGGTACTTGCATGAGTGTTTGGTGCCCTGTTGATAATACTTTAGCGAAAAGAAGTTCTAGACTCATGGCCTCCTGTGATAGCACTTTCGTTGTGGACCTTGGGATCTTAAGAGCTCCTACTCCTAGTATGGAAAATGGTGCATTAGGCATTGAAAATACCACTTTTATGCCTTCACCTTTCCATCCAATGAATGTTGACACCCAAAACAATTCCCTCCCACAAGAAAAGGTCATTAATATTCATGAGGACTTTGCACATTTACAACAAGACTTGTCACTTTAAAAAATTTCCACTACTGCCATACCTGCCATTGAAAATATTCATCGTTTGATTGAAAGTGATGAAGAGAATTTCTAAGATTTACAATAAACATGCCACTTCTAATACCAAATCAGGCACACATTCCTATAAGCCAAGGAGGACCTCAAGTTCCTCCTCGTTCAACCATAGCATCCATACCAACTTATACCAATCTGCAAGTCCACACAACTATGCATCAGGTTAATTATGTAGCTACTTCTTTCCTGATTCCAACTATCATTCCTAGCTCTCTTGTGGCATCACAAGTCCCCTCCACCACCTTCACACCCATTAGTATTCCTTTAACTTCCCCTAACATCACCTACACTCCATCACCATTTTCCCTTCCACCTCGACCTTGTTCTTATGCAACTCCTTAATACTATTTCATCCATGTAACAACAACTTTCCACCATTAGCCAAGGTCAAACCACTCCACCCACATATTGTGTTCATAGCAACCCCTTATCCTTAGAAATATTATGTACCCCAATGCCACAAGGGATAGAAATGCTTCAGTTTGAGAAATACGGAGGTAAACCTGAGATCCTATCAACCATGTTAATGCTTACACAACTTTATGTAGTGATTTTGTCCTTGATGATAAACTTTTAGCCAAACTATTTCCAAGGACCTTGAAAGATACTACCTTAGAGTGGTTTTCCAACTTGCCTAATCATTCCATCTGTTCCTTCAATGAATTATTGGATGCTTTCATAAGTCATTTTCAAGTTCACATGACCCCTAAAAAGACAATGGCTGACCTCATGAGATGTAGAAAAAACAAAAATGAAAAGGTAGTGGATTTTATCTCATGATACCAATCCTTGTATACTCAAATTGATGTCAAGATTCTTGATGCATATCTGCAAAAGATGTTTATAAAAAAAATTCACAAAAACCTTTAGGATAAACTAACTGTGCTGAAATTCCCTTCATTTATGCATTTATGCACAACATTGTGTGAATACCATAACTCAGTTTCAAGCCGTGATTCAAAATATACTTCTAACAGAGTTGACAAGCCTGAACACAATATTCAAACAAACAACTAGAATTTTTGCAAACCAAATAGAGGCTTTTTACAGTTCAATCTGCCTCCTCCACCACAACCGCAACCAACTCAACCAGTTCCAAATCAAGTGGCAGATGTTAAAGTAGTGATGCCTTATACCTATGGGGACCCGAAGAGACAATTTACTCCCTTACCTGATACCCTTCATAAAAAATGAATCAATTACTTCAACAATGCATGCTCACTTTGCCACCCATTAAACCACTTGATCCAAATCAGCCATTACCACCCACCTTCAAACCTAATGCTTATTGTCATTTTCATCACCAAAATGGACATGACACTAAACACTGCAAGCGTTTAGAACATTTAGTTCAAGACCTCATTGATTCAGGCCACTTGTCCATTGTGGGTGTTAATGATCAAGTAAATAAGTCCATTGCACCCCCTAACAAGAACTTGCAAATTTTCACCAATCCCATGCCTAAGCACATTACTTCATTTTTCAAGGCTAGCGAACCTTCAAAAAATGATGTAATAAATGTTGATACAAACAATGAACAACATGATATACCTCTACCTGTTACCCAAGATAGTCCTATGGATAAACTTGTGGGTGTCATAGACGTTATCCCTCATAAGGGCCAAACCACTAAATCTCTTGATATCACTTTTTCTGCCAAGGATATACTACAAAAACTTCTTGACGGTCCTCTCTACATAGCTAGCAGAATTTATGACAAGCCCACTAATGGGATATTAATAGATCCCACTTGTGGTGAGAATGCGATCACAAAGGAGTTTCTAATATTACATGAGCTATATCAAGATGATTATAATAAACCAACTGCATGGATTAAGACACATATTAGTTTTGCATGTCCTACGATTAGATTGATCATCCTCCCCTTACAGATAGGACCTAACACTTTGGATGTAACATTTTCAATTATTCCACATTCTGACCAATTTTGTTTGCAGCTAGGCAACCCTTGGCTTCACTCAATGAAAGTGGTCCCCTCAGTTGTTCACAAGTGTTTGAAGTTTCCACATGGCAATTAAATCTTCATGATACACCATAGTGGCTTTAATCCCTTATCTTCTAAAGGTAATTTTTCATTAGAAGCCTTTTGGCTTGAACCCATGGAACCCATCACCCCTCGAAAGGACTTCTTCTTCATAGCCTATCAAAAGTTCAAAGCCAAAAAAAATCCAAATTGTCTTGTTGTAACACATCCCCATCCACTTCCACACCTCCTATCATAGATGAACCATGCATCAACCTAAGATTGAACATGAAAAAACCATACAACCCACTCAACAATAAAAAACAAACACATCCCTCCATCATTTAAAAGACCCAGAGAAAATGAAACCAATCCTATTGTGCCTCCTCGAATTAAACAAGTGTATAAAGACAAAGAGAAATTTCTTGATCCATGCTCTTTGGTTTCTTTTGTTCTTCCCTCTTCGGAAACAACATAACCTATGGTAACTCAATCTACTCTTACACCTCAAAAACTCCAAAACTGAATTAAACAAAATCACAGAGCTAGGGAACGTAGGTGTCATCATCGTCTCCTTGCCTATCAATCTCGCATGGAAGAAAATAAAGAAAATAAACCCCCACCTTTGATAGAAGTAGCAAATGACCACCCTCCTTCTCTTGACCCACCACAATATAGTCTAGTACAACAATCACAACAAAATGAACCAATCCAATTGCCATGACTTTTGATACACTTGCCCTTAGATATCACCCTTCATCCTCCCATCATCATCAGTCTTGATGATGATGATGATGATGCGATGATAGAAAAAGTAGATGAAGAAGTGCACAATGACCTAAACTCTCTATTTTCATCTTCAATGAGCTTACATGAGAAATCCTCTCAACCAAGTGATGAACCAGGTACATCTCCTTGTATAGCACTTGTGATTCTTCCATTGGATAGTCAACTGTCCTCACATTATACTAAACATGATTGGGAAGCGGATCATTTGTTAGATGGTTGAATTGCATTCGCCTAGCTAGCCTTTTTGTATTTCTCTTTTTATTTGCATTTTCATGTGTGTATCGTGTTCCCCTATATCATGCGTTTGATGTTCCCTCTCTTCATATAATTCTTCTATTTGTACCTATGTTCTTCTATTTTTCATGCATTTTCTTTTTCACTTTCATTTTGTGTTTTCCTTTTGGGGATGACACAAAGTGTAGAGACACCCTATGTCTCTTCCATGTTGACCCAAATGGTCCTTGTCTTTTTCACTTTTGTTTTGTGTTTTCCTTTTGGGGATGATCCAAGGCATTGAGACCGAAATGTATCCTTCATGTTGACCCCAATATTTTTCATTTTCTTCCACCTTTTCATTTATGTTTTCCTTTTGGGGATGATGCAAATCATCGAGACTGTAATGTCTCTTTGATGTTGACCCAAAATAGACTTTCTTTTCCTTTTGTTTTCGCTCTCTTTGTGTCATTCTTCCAGTTCTATGTGCTTTAGGGAATGATGACAGTTCTGAGCTCTTTCATAAGAACATTGTAGCATCAAACATACTGACCCCAAATCCATAAATCCCTTATGTGTTTGGTGTGCTCTTTTCTGGGGGGCAACTCCCTTTCTTTGTTTTTTATTTTTGTTGACATGACGCAGCCAAACTTCAAAACATATGACTTGGCATAGGGATTTCTAGGTTGGCTCTCATGTCTTATTTTCTTTTTGCATTTTCCCTTTGCTACTTTAAAGTAATTTGTCATAGAATGATTTCTAGCAATTCCTTTAAATTGGAGGGCATACATTACCATAATTCATTTTCATTTTTGGTTCTTAATGTATCCTTGTCATTTATGTGATGAATTTGTCACTTTGTGGATGACATTGGGTGTGATGTTCTTCATAAGTGTGATATATCTTAGCATATTGCATTCCTCTTGGTGGCATGATGCTATGTACTGCATCCCCTAAGTTGTGAATATTATTCTTTTATTGGTCCTCTCTTGGAGACATTAGACACAATGTTCCCTAAGTGATTGACCTTGCATGAACTTAACTAGACTCCTTCAAACATCTTTTACATTCTACATTTTACATTTTTACATTTTTTATATTTTTACATTTTTACATTTTGCATGTTTTCCACCTTGCATAATGTAACTTGCATGCCTATGGTCCCTTTCCATTTTGTTCATTAGTTCTAAGCATACAAAGATTTTTTTGTTTCATGAAGCACAAACCAACATTTTCCATGTGGTGCCTTGTTAAAGTTATCAAGAGGTATAAATTTTTATATGGTTGAGTGGGAAGCCCACCTAGCGGCATGACTTTTCCCCATCGCTACCTTTGTGTTTGTGAGTGCATACCAACTTGCGTATGTATCTTACCTTTTGGGTTTTCTCACCTCATGAACAACCAAAATTTCCATGGCCCCAGAGTGAGTACATTTAGGCCTTCTCACCCAGTGGACCGTCATGAGTTTTGTCACCCTAGAGTGAGTATACATTCCCTTTTTCAAATAATCAACCTAGATCTAATCCACAACTAGTTGGATGGACGATCGAAGCTTCATTCGATTCTTTTCAACACTTGTGTGTTCCTTTGTTCTTATGCTTAGTTTTCCATGGGATCTTTATCCTGGGGGCTTGATCATCCCTCTTGATCATTGTCATTCCATCTTGCTAATGTAAGTACATTTGAACCCTCCTCTCAATGTTCATGACTACTTTAGTGTGAGTTTGAAGCAAGTTCATCCTCTCACTAAAGTGGGGGCTAAATGTGCCATAGGAAAAATAACCCTTGTTATTTTCATGGCTTTTTAGGTCTTGTTTCATGATGTTTAATCTATTCTGCTATGATTTTATGTTGTAATATGGTTGAACATGCACATTTAGGTGCTAAAATTCAAATAATGATATCCTGTGAAGGTGTTGTGAAGTTTTGTAAAAAAATTCTACACTCTTCTAGACTCTATTCATTACAATTCACCTAAAAACCACCTTCTCATCACTTATCAAGTCCTATTTTGAAGTGTTGTCAAGTCTTGTAACAATATTTCATTCTTTTCTAGGCATAACTTCACTATTTATCCCTCTCTTATGCTTTATTTGATCCCTTTATGCCCTTATAAGCCTTAATTAAGTGTATTTTTGAATGTAAGCCTGACAAACAACATTAAATACAAGATAATTCCCAACACCCATTTTCAGGTCCTAGGTGGGACCCATTCGCCATGGGTGGTGAATGAGTCCCCCTTGGCTCCAAATTCAAAAATTTGGAAAATTCCTTTTGGGTTTTTATTCAAAAACACTTGATGTCAGCCTCTGATGAGGTATGAATGGGTAACTAAGCCACAAGATTATATAAATAAGTGATTGGGTATGTGCAAGATCACGATGGGCCAAAAAAGTGACAATATGATAGGTATTTGTAGGGTATGTGGCTAACAACTTTTTTTTATCCAAAATTGATGAAATGAAAAGGGTTTTTAAAGGAGATTCTCAGCTTTCCACCAATATAAATTATGCTTTACTTTGAATTTAATAAATAATAATTATTTATTTTCTATTTGAATTACAACAAAAGTCCTGATTGATAGGCTAATTGAAAAACATTTATAGCTTTCAAACAGTATCACATTCTATGCTTCACATACTATAGGATTAAAAAAAGAAAAAATGAATTTCATGAAGTTTTGACCAAGTTAAGGAGGTCAAACATATAAGTTTTTATATTTTTTAAAAGTTGTAATAAAAAATTCATAATTAATTATTTACTTGGAAAAAAATTACAAAAGAATATGCATCGCATCGGGACATGAGTCATCTACTTATATCTAAAATATTATAAAAAAATATTATCATTTTATTGTGGTTAGGGTGGTCAGACAGATACGTACTTATTTTTTCTTTGAAGTTTAAGTAATACTACATTGAGATTTTAAATTTTCACCAAATAGATTTTAAAAAAAAACCTAGTAGTTTAGAAACTACATTCAATTTTTTATAGATTTTTTTCTTACATATTTTTGAAATAATATAGATAACTTATTCAAATTTTTATGTCAAGTTGCCTAACTTTGATTTTTCTAAAAATTTTGCCACTTAAGGGCCTTATTTTCCCATGATGATCCTGTACATACCTGACTTTCACCTCATTTTACATCTCCCAAGTCATTCAAGCAATCTCAAGCATTCAAGCATCTTACAACATATTATCAAGCATTATTCAAGCACATTGGAGCATCCATTGACATTACTTCAGATTTGCATCATCAAGGGTTTGGTAGGTTGATAGCATTTGCATTTTGTTAGTTTATCATTCTCTTTCATTTCATTGTTTCATTAAGGGTTTGATTACCAAAAGTGGGGTTTGACCAAGGAAAACCCCTATATGCTAACCCTCAACCATTTTTCCCCTCTTACATGTGTGTTTGCAGACTTTTGTGTGCAGATTCAACAAGCATTAATGTGTTGAAGATTGGTCAATTAGTCAACTAGGTGCTTCAAGTCAAATAAACTATATATTTCAATCTTGGAGAAGGTTTTTTGTTTGTTTCCTGCAGAATTGATTTCGACAATTCAACAATCAAACATTTCTAGATCTGGTGTTGCAGAGTTGTCTCCTAATTTCTCATAATTTTTAGATAGGGCTGATTTTCCACTAGTGTTGAAAATTTGAATTTTGTCAGATTCTGGATCTTGGTAGTCAGAAACCTGTTTCTGACACTTTTTCACTAGTAGCAGGACTAATTTGCCACCCTGGGTGAATGAGTTCCACTGTTGATTTTCGGTAACTTCAGATAGCATTCAAAACATTCTAGATTCCTCAAATCCTACCTAGGTGCACTTTGTTTCATCCCATTTCATTCTGTTCTGCCTTATTTCATGTTTTAGTTCATTATTTTCATATTGCAGTGTGTTTTCTAGCATAGCTTAAATCTTAGTTTTGCATTCAAATTCAATCACATAGATTACTTGCATTTAGTTCAATTCATTTAGCTTAGACAACATCACACATAACATAATTTGAATGAACCCTTTAGCATTTTTTTCCTAAAAGTCTCTCCTTTTAGGTGGAAAACCCTATAAGAGTTAGAGAGTACATTGGTGCCAAAAATCTACGGTCCAAGGCCATGTTAGGTACTCATGTAAAAATTTCTCATAAAGTGGAGAAAAGGAGAAAACCTAGTGGAAAATTAAACCCCTCTCTAAAAGAGAAATGCAATGAAATTTACAAGTGAAGAATATAAGTGATAGATGTAGTACTCATCATGAGCTCCCAAGGACTACTTCTATCACATAATTACAATGGATGTTACCTTCATAAGAGAGAAAATAGAGAAGGTCTATCTAACCCTCGCAAAAAATGCGAAGTGGTGAACTCCATGTGAGGAAATGCTTCCACCCAAAACTGATAGGAGATGGTTCAAACCACACATCCTTCCCTTAATATGATACTTGTAGTGTTAGTAGATACTTGGAACTAGATGTTGGAGATGAGCCACGATCATTGAACAAGATTTTTCCCCTTGGGAAGAAATAACACCACAAATGTATGTAATATGACTTCCCATTCCTAATAGGAATACACATGAAGGATGATTAATGTATTTGAATGATTCACATTATACAAATATTGAAATGATTCTAATGATGCCTTTGAATGATGCTCAATGATATCCAAGCCAATGATGATATATGATAGATGTTGAGAAGATGGATTAGGTACCATATAAGATATAGGAATAGGGACCATGGATGTATGGTAACAACTAGGCCAATGTTAATTTAATATTATTGTAGATGATGTCGACATATATGAGGATTGAGTTGAATAGGTCGACTCATGAATTTCTACACAATCTATCATGATAGAAGCTGATGAAGGTGAGGCAAGAGCAATATCCAAAGATGAAAATTATGATGCAACTTCATCAAAGTTGACATCATAGAGGAGATGAATATCCTCAATGGAATCATTCAAATATGAAAGGTGGGATTCTACAAACAAACATGTGATGCCTGGTAGTTATTATTAGAGTAATCAAACTTTATCTAATAATTACTTAATATTTAATTGATTATTAATCTAATTCATTTCATGCACTTAAGCTAAACATAGGATTGATTTGTTTTGTTAACTAAAGTATTTTTTTTATGTCAATTGAAGTGATCTATTAGTAGATCACTCTATCTCAATGCATATGATGTTGACACTTGTCACGATCTAATCCCTTTATCATTTAGGGTTTCTCTTACATAGAACTCAACTCCCATGTGTATTATCATACCTTTGATACCATGTTACAATTGTAAAAAATATGAGTCATAGGATCAAACAATGAATAAAGACACCTTCCATTCAAGAGAGTTGTGAGAAACAATATACAATACTCCTCAACAAGAAAAAGCTATAGAATGAACCTTAATAATCTTCAAGGAAAATAAGAGTCCTCAAAGGTTGAGAGTCCTATATATCAACAACCATAAAACAAAAAACTAACGCCTGAAAAAAAAATTCCTAGCTGACGTAAGAATATTTCTAGTAATTGAACAATTCTTTCTAACCCACACTTTGCATTGAATATTCCAAGAATATTTCACTGACATTAGCATGACATCATGATGACATCATTGGCATGGATGCTAGTAGTGGCCCCAAGATCCATCTTTTGTTCCTAAAGGGTTTTTTTCCCTTTTGGCCATGTAACATGGGCCTAAAATATCAAAATTTAGCAAACAAGATATTGTCAAAAATATAGTTTCATCAAATATTAATGGTGTGGGTCTCATCAGTTTTTAATTTTTCTAGTTCATTCTACAACCTATTACAGTTAGAGGTTCTTTTTTTCTTCCGAAGCTCATAAATTTTGACTTTTTTCTTTGTTTTTTGCAATTCTAGTGGCATTGGGATGATCTTTTCAAGCTTTTCACATCCATCCATGCCATTTTTCTAGATTTCCCTCCAATTACATTTTATTCAATTTTTTTTGTTTCCACATTCTTATGAATTACTTGGATGTCTTAGCTCCTAGAAACTTTATTTTTGCATAGGATGACTCATTTTTTTCTATTCTGTATCTATTTCTAGCATTTTATCCTATTTGGACATTGTAGAAAAATTTTACATGTTCTTTCTCTTTGGTAGACACATTGAGATGAAGTTCCATTTTGGTGTATACTTCTTGGAGATTTCGTACATCTTGTTGTGTCTTATGTACTTTCACTATGATATAAAGTGCCATGGTGGGTTTGTTGTGTGATCCTCATAGTTACAATCAAAACCTTGTGTACCTTCATGCATGTGTTCCTTAGTTTACACATCCTTTTATTTGTAGGTACTCTTTAAGTTTTAAGTTTAAATGTTATTTGATCTCCTACATGCACTTCTTGGTGACATAGTTTCAACATACTTGTCTTGGATCTCCCTTTCAACATTATGGGGGGTTTCTACTATTGGTTCTTGTACTGTCGTAAATTATCACACTTGACAATTTCACACTATTTTTTGCTCCCCCTAAAATTATTGATCCTAACTGAGTCCATAATTTCCTAAAATTATGCATTCTCTAGCCCATTTGTACCACTTTTCAATAAATTGCAAGCATTGAACAACTGCATCCAATTAGCATTTTCCCCCAACACTTAATGTCTTAGAAGTTAGGTACAAGGCCCATATGACCTTGGGTATACAGTTCCCCCTACTTAGCTAGGAACTAATTTTTGATATGTCAAAGTGGCCATTTTAACATTCAAATTTCAAATTTCAAATGTCGCCTATCAAAATTTAATTGTCAGGAAATTAGAGATTCCTACAAAAACCTAGTCTTTTCGTCATTTTAAATGTAACAAGAAAACTATTTGTAAACTTATGATCAAGAGAACTATCAAGAACATTTCAATAGGAGAATTTGGGAGCCTTATTGCATTAATTGAAGATACTAACATCATTTCAAAGTGTTTGTGTGTTCCTATTATAGTGCAAGTGCACCCTTGCAAGACTATGCCTCCACAAGGCTACTTCTAGGTTTTGATGTAAAAATGATGTCCTAAGGTTTTAATAAGGTATATTATGCCATTTTAAGTTTTTTTTAGGGTCTAGATACTCATTTTGAGGTCTTTGGGCATTAAATGTTAAAGTTGCAAAAAGTTGACAAAAGTTGTCGATGCAAAATTGCAAAAATGCATGTTCAAATTTGTAAAAAGGAGGAATGTGAAGAGTTAGGTAGTTGACAACTTAGGCGTAGGTGTTCGGTTTGTTTATTTAAGGAATTTTTAAACCTTGAAATTTTTGAGGAAGGTTGGAGGATAATGTATGAGGGTATGTGCAGGATCATGATGGGCCAAAAAAGTGCCAATATGATGGGTATGTGTAGGGTATGTGGCTGATGACTTTTTTTTACCCAAAATTGATGAAACAAAAAAAGTTTTTAAAGGAAATTCTAATATTTCCACCAATATAAATGGGTATGTATAGGATCATCATGGAAAAAATAGTCCCCTAAGTGGCAAAAAAAATAGAAAAATCAGAGTTAGGCGACTTGACATAAAAATTTGAATACGTTATCTATATTATTTCAAAAATATGTAAGAATAGAATCTGTAGAAAATTGAATATATTTTCTAAACTACTAGGTTTATTTGAAAAAAAATCTATTTGGTGAAAATTTGAAATTTCAATGCAGCAGACTTAAATTCGGGAAAAAATAAAAGTAGGTGTTTGTTTGACCACCCTAACCACAATAAAATGATAATATGTTTTATAATATTTTAGATATAAAAAGGACTCATGTCCTAATGTGATGCATATTTTTCTATAATTTTTTCCAAGTAAATAATTAATTATGAATTTTTATTACAAATTTTAAAAAATATAAAAACTCGTATGTCTGACAACCTTAACTTGGTCAAAAATTCATGAAATTCATTTTTTATTTATTTATTAATCATATAGTATGCGAAGCATAGAATGTGACACATTTTTTGGATTCAAAAAATGTGATACTGTTTGAAAGGTATAGATATTTTTCAATTAGTTGATTAATTAGGACTTTAGTCGTAATTCAAATAGAAAATGAATAATAATAATTTATTAAATTCAAAGTAAAGCATAATTTATATTGGTGGAAAGCTAAGAATCTCCTTTAAAAACCTTTTTGTTTCATCAATTTTGGGTTAAAAAGTCATCACCACACACCCTACACATACCCATCATATTGTCACTGCTTGGCCCATCATGATCTTGCACATACGAAATTATTCTTTACTTTGAATTTAATAAATAATTATTATTCATTTTCTATTTGAATTACAACTAAAGTCCTGATTGATAGGATGATTGAAAACATCTATAGCTTTCAAATAGTATCACATTTTTGAATCTAAAACATGAGTCACATTCTATGCTTCAAATACTATAGGATTAAAAAAGAATTTCTTGAATTTTGACCAAGTTAAGGTGGTCGGCATATAAGTTTTTATGTTTTTATGTTTTTTAAAAGTTGTAATAAAAAATTCATAATTAATTATTTATTTGGAAAAAAATTACAAAAAATATGCATCACATTAGTTCATGAGTCCTCTACTTTATCTAAAATATTAGAAAAAAATATTATCATTTTATTGTGGTTAGGGTAGTCAAACAGACACCTACTTATTATTTTTTCCCTGAAATTTAAGTACTATTGCATTGAAATTTCAAATGTTCACCAAATAGATTTTTGTTTTAAATAAACCTAGTAGTTTAGAAATTACATTCAATTTGCTAGAGATTCTGTTCTTACATATTTTTGAAATAATATAAATAACTTATTCACGTTTTTACATCAAGTTTCCTAGCTCTGAATTTTTTGAATTTTTTTCCACTAAGGCCCTATTTCTTCCATGATGATCCTACACATACTCATGAAGAATAAATTCAATGAAATTCTCAATTTTTTGTTATTTTCCTACAATTTCTTGATTTCAGACCATTGTATAGCCATGAATGGTTCTTAAATCCACTCCCCCTCCTTTGGAAATTAAAGCCTTTTGAATCTATTTTGTTTTGCAATTGATTTCATTAAAATCCATCCAAGTTGGTGAAAGTTATTGTGAAATCACTCTAGGAAGGTAAAACCCTTGTTTACGGTAAGCAATGGGAAATAAAATTTTGTTTCTTTCATTCTAACTGTTGAAAATTGCTATAAACTTGTGTACAAGGATTTTCAAATGTATTCTAAAAGACTCGTAAGTTGTAGAGTTTTTGGTTGAGGTTTGGGGCAGTTTTCATGAGGCCCTAAGTCTATCACAGAGGAAAGAGACTAGTAAATCCAAAATACAGTGGAGTTTTATGTGATTTGATTTTGGTTTTGAGTTCTCCATTGTTGTTATAGTTTTTAAAAGGTGCCAAGGTGTATGTGAGACCATTTCTTGATTTGGTTTGGTGTATTGAAAATTTTGAGGCCAATGGTTATTGACTGACATGTCTGGGCAGAGTTGTCTTAGTCCTAATTAGGACAGTATTTGCAAAGTTTATTGTCTTCCATCTTGAGTGGCCATAAAATCCTTTGAGGAGTGTTCAATTATGGATTTTTTTAAGCCTTTGAATCAAATTGAGAGTCAAGAAAGTATTTATTGTTGCAAGGGAAAGATAGAATAAACAATGGAAGTCTAATTAGGCTGGTTAGAACAATCCACTTTGTGAGTTCTCTTATTTTAGATATCAAGGTTGGGAATTGTTTTTGAGTCTATCAATTTGAAGGTTTTTAAGGTGTTTTGAGAAATCTAAAAATGGTTTGTAGATTAATCTCTATTTTGGAGTGTTGAAACAAGAGTTTTATCAACAAGGATGAGTCCTAGTTGCAAGGAAAAGTAAGAATTTGGATGAGTAGATATTTTTTGAGTTGTTTGTGCTCCTGCATTGTCATGAGTATGGTATCAAACCTCAGAAAAGTCTGGGCAGAGAAAGAGTTTGTGTGTTTGTGTGGTTGTGCATTGTGCAGGTTGAAGAGATAACCTAATGGCCAAGAGAATAGGTAGATGAAAAGTGGAAAGACCTAGGTGAGGAAGAGAATTGAGAATCAAGGAGAGACTTGCTTGAGTAAAGTGAATATGGATTTGTTAAGAAGACATTTGCAGGCAGATGAAAGAAGAAAAGAGAGAAAGAGGCAAGAAAAGTTTGATCGAGAGATAGCAGCAATGAAGCGATCTATAGAGAGAATAGAGTTGGAATTCCAAATGAGGATGGAGAAGTTGCTTAGACAAGCACAAAGTTGGCATTTGACAATCAAGAAAAAGAAAATGGTATGGCCCATTAAAAAGATAGTCAAAAGGAGAAGGCAAATGAAGATAAAAGAGGAAGAAGCATTTGAAGATGAAAAAGTAGAATTCATGGATGATCATGACAAAGGTATTGCATCCATTCCCAATCATGAAGATGAAGGTGTAGCAGAGATAAAGGACCCGATCTTAGAAGGAGAAGATAATGAGTTGGTGTCAAGATTGGACAAAGAGGTGATCAAGGATGAATTGATCTTGGAGACTTACAAAGAGTTGAAGAAATATGGAGGTATTGTGGTAGAAATATTTAATCATTTATTTTTTTTACTAATAATTTGGATAGGGAACAATTTAAAGATCAAGATGCAGTAGAGTGAAGAGGTACAAAAGGAGATTGAGACATATCAGGGCAAGATGAAGCATATTCCAGGTGGCAAGACCAAATGGAAGCAAGTTGGAATAGACCAACTCAAGCCAAAGGCAAAGATGAATGTTGTAGGGAATAAAAGAATACGAGGAGTATTTAATGATCCAAGAGAACTTGGAAGTTTTTATTTGGCCGAAAGAGTGGTGTAGGTGCACCCTTGCAAGACTATGCCTCGATGAGGAAACTTCTAGGTTTTGATGTAAAAATGATGTCCTAAGGTTGTAATAAGCTATATTATGCCATTTTAAGTCTTTTTTAGGGTCTAGATAGTCATTTTAAGGTCTTTGGACATTAAATTTTAAAGTTGCAAAAAATTGACAAAAGTTGTCAATGCAAAATTGCAAAATACAACAAATTTGTAAAAAGAAGGAATGTGAAGAATTAGGTAGTTGAGAAGTTAGGTGTAGGTGTTTGGTTTGTTTATTTAAGTCATTTTTAAGCCTCAATATTTTTGAGGAAGGCTAGAGGATGATGCATGAATAAGAAATTGAATGAAATTATCAAATTTTCTGTTATTTTCCTATAATTTCTTGATTTCATGCCATTGTACGGCCATGAATGGTGCTTAAATCCTCTCCACCTCCTTTGAAAATTAAATCTATATGAATCTATTTCATTTTTAAATTTATTTCATTAAAATCCATTTAAGTTGTTGAAAGTTATTGTGAAATCACTCCAAACGAGTAAAACCCTGGTTTAGGGTAGGCAGTGGGAAAAAAAAATTGTTTCTTTCATTCTAACCATTGAAAATTGTTATAAACTTGTGTGCAAGGAGTTTTAGGTGTATTCTAAAAGACTCTTAACTTGAAGAGTTTTAGTTTGAGGTTTGGGGCAGTTTTCATGAGGCCCTAAGTCTATAATAGAGGAAAGAGACTAGTAAATCCATAATACAATGGAGTTTTATGTGATTTGATTTTGGTTTTGAGTTCTTCATTAGTGTTAAATAGTTTTTAAAAGGTTCCAAGGTGTATGCGAGACCATTTATTGATTTGGTTTGGTGTATTGAAAGGTTTGAGGCCAATGGTTATTAAATATCCTGTCTGGGCAGAGTTGTCTCAATCCTAATTAGGACAGTATTTGCAAAGTTTATTGTCTTCCAAATTGAGTGGCCATGAAATCCATTGAGGAGTGTTCAATTGTCAAATTTTTCAATCCTTTGAATCAAATTGAGAGTTAAGAAAGTATTTATTGTTGAAAAAGCAAGATAGAATGAATAGTGGAAGCCTAATTCGACTGTTTAGAACAATCCATTTTGTGAGTTCTCTTATTTTAGATGTCAAGGTTGGGAATTGGTTTTGAGTCTTTCAATTTGAAGTTGTTTAAGGTGTTTTTAGGAATGTACAAGTGGTTTGTTCCTTAATCTTTGTTTTGGAGTGTTGAAACAATTTTTTTGTGAAGAAGGATGAGTCTTAGTTGCAAGGACAAGTTAGAACTTGGTTGAGTAGAGATTTTTTGAGTTGTTTGCGCTCCTACATTGTCATCTGTATGGTATCAGATCTCAGAAAGGTCTAGGTAGAGAAAGAGTTTGTGTTTGTGTGGTTGTGCATTGTGTAGGTTGAATAGATAACCTAATGGCCAAGAGACTAGGTAGATGAAAAGTGGAAAGACCTAGGTGAGGCAGAGAATTGAGAAGCAAGGAGAGACTTGCTTCAGTAAAGTGAAGATGGATTTTTTAAGAAGACATTTGCAGGAAGAGGAAAGAAGAAAAGAGAGAAAGATGCAATAAAAGTTTGATAGAGAGATAGCAGCAATGAAGGGAGCTATATAGAGAATAGATTTGGAATTCCAATGGGGATGGAGTAGTTGCTTAGACAAGCACAAAGTTGGCATTTGACAATCAAGAAAAAGAAAGTGGTATGGCCCATTAAAAAGATAGTCAAAAGGAGAAGGAAAATGAAGATAAAAGAGGAAGAAGCATTTAAATATGCATAAGTAGAATTCATGGATGATGAGGACAAAGGTATTGAAGCCATTCCCGACCATGAAGATGAAGGTGTAGTAGAGACAAAGTACTTGATCTTAGAAGGATAATATATTGAGTTGGTGTCAAGATTGGACAAAGAGATGATCGAGGATTAATTGATATTGGATACTTACAAAGAGTTGAAGAAATATGGAGGTGTTGTGGTAGAAATTTTGTATCATTTCTCTTTTGTACTAAATTTTTTGAAAGGGAACAATTTAAAGATCAATATGCAATAGAGTGAAGAGGGACAAAAGAAGATTGACACATATCAGGGAAAGAAGTAGATTCTAGGTGGCAAGACCAAATGGAAGCAAGTTGGAATAGACCAACTCAATCCAACGGTAAAGATGAAGGTTGCATGGAATAAAAGACTACAAGGAGTATTTAATGATCTAAGAGGACTTGGAAGTTTTTATTTGGCTAGGAGAATGGTGCAGGTGCACCCTTGCAAGACTATGCCTCCATGAGGCAACTTTTAGGTTTTGATGTAAAAATGATGTCCTAAGGTTTAAATACTGTATATTATTCCATTTTAATTTTTTTTAGGGTCTAGATAGTAATTTTAAGGTTATTGGGCATTAAATATTAAAGTTGCAAAAATTTGACAAAAGTTGTCAATGCAAAATTGCAAAAATGCAATAAATTTGTAAAAATGAGGAATGTGAAGAGTTAGGAAGTTAAGAAGTTAGGTGTAGGAATTTGGTTTTTTTATTTAAGGAATTTTTAAGCCACACACATTTTGAGGAAGGCCAGAGGATTATGTATGAATAAGAAATTCAATGAAATTCTCATTTTTTATGTTATTTTCCTATAATTTCTTGATTTCAGGCCATTATACAGCCATGAATGGTGCTTAAATCCTCTCCTCCTCCTTTTTACATTAAATCCATGTGAATCTATTTAATTTTTCAGTTTATTTAATTAAAATCCATTCAAGTTGGTGAAAGTTATTGTGAAATCACTCTAGGAGGGTAAAACCCTAGTTTAGGGTAAGCAGTGGGGAATAAAATTTTGTTTCTTTTATTCTATCCACTGAAAATTTCTATAAACTTGTGTGCAAGGAGTTTCAAGTATATTCTAAAGGAATCCTTAGTTGTAGAGCTTTTGGTTGAGGTTTGGGGCAGTTTTCATTAGGCCCTAAGTTTGTAACAGAGGAAAGAGACTGGTAAATCTAGAATACAGTGGAGTTTTATGTGAATCTATTAGGTTTTTAGTTATTCATTGGTGTTATAGTTTTCAAAAGATTCCAAGGTGTATGTGAGACCATTTATTTATTTGGTTTTTTGTATTGAAAAGTTTGAGGCCAATGGTTATTAATTGTCATGTCTGGGTAGAGTTGTCTCAATCCTAATTAGGATAGTATTTGCAAAGTTTATTGTCTTCCAACTGGACTGGCCATAAAATCCTTTTAGGAGTGTTCAATTGTGGAGTTTTTCAAGCCTTTGAATCAAATTTAGAGTCAAGAAAGCCTTTATTATTTCAAGAGCAAGATAAAATGAACAGTCAAAGCCTAATTAGGCTGGTTAGAACAATCCATTTGTGAGTTCTCTTATTTGAGATGTCAAGGTTGGGAATTGGTTTTGAGTCTATCAATTTGAATTTTTTTAAGGTGTTTTGAGGAATCTACAAGTTGTTCATTCCTTAATCTCTATTTTGGAGTGTTGAAACAAGAGTTTTGTGAAGAAGGATGAGTCCTAGTTGCAAGAACAAGTAAGAATTTGGTTGAGTAGAGATTGTTTGAGTTGTTTGTGCTCTTGTATTGTCATCATATTATCATTATTTTGTGAATTCTAACACTTTTCTAGGTCTCTAAAGAATTCAGGAAAATCAAAGAAGCAAGATCAAGACCTTGGGGTGATGTGCATGACTTAAATCCTTCAAGGGAGCCTTTGAAGGGTGGTGAGTTGCATCACTTTGTGATTTCATCATTCCTTCATTTTAATTATCCATTTATAATTTACATTTATCATTAAGGAAGCAGGAAGACTTACACGGGGCTTCATTGAGGCAAGCCCTTAAAATGACCCAATATTTTATCTCTATTTGAATGTGTAGGTCATAGGTTTGAAGAAGATTGAAGAAGGATTGGAGACAAGTTGTTAATTGTTACATTCAAAGTGTTAAATCTTGTAAAGACACAAAAGCTCACCTATAGAATTTTCCAACAACTATGCAGAAAGAAATCAAAAGCTCATATCCATCATCAAAGGACCCCAAAAGTAGAGAAATACACCCTATCAGAGACCTATATGCCCCTAGGAATCCCAGTCCTCCTATTCATCTCATAACTAAATTTTTAGGATAGGTACACAATCTCCTGCACTTTCCACTTCTTCCTACAAAAATACTATTTTAGTCTGTCATATTTTTGGGTATTACATTTTATATATTAGTTAATATAGTATAATTAGGTCAAGCAATTATAATCCATTCTAATACATTTCCAATCCCCTCAAAGAAGGAGATCCGTGTCTGATTGGCTCACTTTTGTGGTTGATAATCAATCTACTCACCTTGTTGATCTCCCTCTTTAATAAAATAGTGGAAGAGGGCCCCTTAAAATACTAGGTTCTTTGCATTGAGGACCTAGTATCTCTTTTCCATTCTTTCATTTTGGTGAACTTGACATGTCAACATCATAAAATTTCTATAATTGAAAGTCTTTCAAACCCTGGATCGAGGTTTTGTCTTGCATTGTCATGTGTTTCCCATTTAGGGACCTTTCATATTTGAATCATAAAAAGGCACAAAAATTCAAAAATATTGCATTCATATTGCATCAAAGCTTGTATTAGGGTGTGTTTCAGTCATTTAGATCAGTTTTTCATCCAAAATTGCACTCATAATTATCACTTTTGTTTACAAATTTTCACACATTTGTATCTCATATTATAGAGAAATAGTCATTGTCAAAACCTCTTTATTGATAGAAATAGAAACCTTAGACAACAACTTAGACATTCTATTTTTTAGTATTCAAATCCCCTATCAAGGACTCAGATGCCCATGGTGCCTCTATCCTTGTATAATTGAAACAACAAACCTTTCCAAAATTGTTTGTCTTTGTCTCCTTAGTTTGTATGTACTTTTATATCTCTATTTTGGAATCCATAATTACATGTTTTTAGGTATTTTTTATATAGTTCATAAAGATGAAAGAAAGTACATTGTCTGGTTTCAAATTTGCATCTAAAATCATCATTTTTAGGTCTTTGCATATTAGAATTATTCAATTAATACATCTCAGATCTAAAAATTTTTGTTCAGAATTGTTCAGACATCCTCAACATTATTGAATACTTACATTTTGCATCAAATTGGTATAAGATAAGTCAATTCTAGAAAATTATTTACTATTACTATTGGCATATTATTTTCATTGATGTCAAAAGGGGAAACCATGCAAGGGAGACTATTGGCATGATGAAAGAGGATCAAAGGTGAAGTGGATCTGATTTGGAAAAGGAGGATGTTGGAATTAGTGTAAAATTGTCATTGATGTCAAAGGTTGGAGCTATGCTATGCATGTGTGGAATAAATTGCAAAATTTTACACCTCAGGTCTCAAGTTTACTGTGTGTCACTTGCTAAAGAAGGAAGGTGTTTGGAGTTAGTAATTTTTTACTATCCCTCCAAGGTTTTAGGTATCAGGCTTAAGTCATACATCTTATTGAGTTCCTCAGACTGATGAAGTAAAATATGCTAAGTCTAGTGCATTTTGGACTTTGAACTTCATGTATACATCTTACCTTTGTGTTTGAAGGAATGGAGTATGGAGAATGCAAGAACTATGAACCCTGACCCTCAAAAAGGCTTCGGATTTCATAGATGAAGAAGGAGGTTTGCATCTTACTGCAAGGCATGTGTAAAGGTATGAATTATGTTGAGACCCTAAATTCCAATCATCCGATGTGTCTTTTGGTCATCACAGTTTGATGGTGAATTTTTCAATTTGGCATGAAAAATGTGGGATCCCCGATCCTTGATAGTTGAGAGATGAAAGAGTGGTAGCGATTTATTACATTGAACAAGATGAAGCTAGATGATGTGTGAGGACATGTGGCAACACATGATTGATCTGTATGTCATGTCACATTGGTGATGTTGGCTGCTCAGTGATGACAAGGATTTCATGTGGCTAGTGGGGACCATCCATGAGTGAGAGCCAGAATAAAGCAGATTGAGGAGACCTCCAAATATCAAAAAGAGTTTCTTTTGTGTCTCTCCGACATAGCGATGTAAAAAAGAAAGTTAAGTTTCATCGACGTGAAAAGAACTTTTTGGTGGGACTTATCTTGGAGTCCCTTTGATAGCTTGATGACCATCTCATCAGTGAATTAATATTTTGATAGGAGTTTGGAAGGACTTTCTTTGATGGAGAAATAAGGAGAAACATAAACTCATCAAAGTTACTTAGGCACTTCGAAGGGAGTTACATGGTTATTCCTTCGATGCAATGATGATAACCTTCATCGGGTGGGCAAGGTGATATCACCATGACTATGAAGCTAGTCTCTATTATATGGAAATGGAAGAATGCAATGCCAATGATGGGATTCAGTAAGGTAAGGATAATGTGGATATGGGAGGTGAATAGAATGATGAAACATGGTAATCAATTATTCGATGATTTTGCATCCTTGTTGTAAAATTTGTATTATTTCAATTGTTGTAATCAACGATGGAGATTTGAAGACTGTTTATCAAGTGGTTGGGTCTTAAAGCTGTTGAGAGTAATGGAGAATGTAGGATTGTGGCACAAAGATTGGAGATCAACAATTGAGTTTTGAATGAGGTGATCTCAAATGGCTAACTCTGTGTAAATACGGTTTCATCTACAAACCAACATGGAGATAAAAATTAAATCCTTTATCTACCTCAACAAAAAATATAATGAGATGTGTTGCATAGATAAATGGCATAGATGGCCATAGAGACAAGGATGAAGAAAAGGTCTAATGATCGGAAGGATGCATTAGTTGCAAATCTGATCTTAGGGTTTGATAGAGAAGGAATGAAGAAAAATTCTCTAGACCAAAATTTAAAGTTGTGTAGCTCAATACATCTGTATGACAGAGGAGAATATTTTCCTAAACCCTAATAGAAGACTAGTAGGAATGGAGAACACTAAGGTGATGATCATTAGTTAGCTACACAGAAAAAATATTGGTATATTCTCTAAGGTGAGTAACTGAAGACCACAATGAAAGGTGTGGAAAGTGTAGAAGTGAATCTAAGCTCTTGAAAAAATTAGAGAATACACTAAACAGAAAAGGAGAGCTACAAAAGTTTATGATGGTGCTTTGACGTAGGTAGAGAATGCACTAAAGAAGAAGGAGAAGAACAAAGTTGAACTAGTGGAGTGTAGAGAAGAGAAGTCTGGAAGTTATTGTGATAGCAAAAAACAATTGAGCAATTGCAGAGTAAGTTGTAACATTGATTGAAGTTCCTTAGGAACAAATTGTAATAATCTTTTATGGTGTAAATATAATAGGTTGGTGCCATTAGATAACTGATTTGGTGCTTATTTCAGGGGATTGGTGTCTCCTTAGGGTTGAAGCCCTTAAATGTTGTAACATAAAGCATATTTGTGAGGTTGGATTAGGACAGTAGCTCCTAGTAGCATTTTCTCACTGTGGTTTTTCCCATCATGGGTTTTCCATGTATATTGTGTGTTATGTGATGCTTGTTTGTGTGCTTGCGTATATTTTTTCATTCTTATTTCAATTTGTGAACCAAGTGACTTGTAGTTTGTCTACTCAAAACGTATGGAAGGGTTTTAAACAATTTAGTATCTATTGATTCAACCCCCTCTCAGTATATTGTTGTGTTCTAACAATTGGTATTAGATCCCTAGGTTCCCTAGGAGAATCTTAACCAAATCAGGTAGATTCTTAAAAATTTATTAACACAATGGCTAGCCAAGAAAGTTCCTCTACAAACAACCTCCTAGGTTTGATGGAATAGATTATGCCTTTTGGAGATTGTTGATGAAGAGATATTTGGGTTCATTAGGATTTTATGTGTGGATGTCTATTGTAAATGGATATGTACCACTCGCCACACCACTTACTGATGTTGTAGGAAAAAGTGATTATGAGAAAAATGAAAAATAATTGTTTGCTATTACAAATAGCTTGTCTAGATCTATGCATAGCAAAGTCATGTATTGTAAAAATGCACAAGATGTTTGGGAAAAATTGAATATCTATGAAGGAGATGTTAAGGTAAAATTGGCCAAGATTCAAGTACCGAGGACCAAATTTGAAGGTATAAAGATCATAGAAGAAGAGAATACTACAGACTATCTTTAGAGAGTTAATGATATAGTGAACTCCATTACAAGATATATCTAGAAGTAAAGGAAAAGGTTATTTTGCTAAAATTTCTTAGATCTACGACATACAATTATGAATCTAAGATATCAACAATAAATGGAGGTAGAGAAATAAACAAACTCACTCTTAATGAGCTACATGGCATATTCACCACTTATGAGATGAGGATGGGAGATGGAGAGCCATCCAGAAAAGAAGTTGTCTTCAAGCTTGCTAACAAAGAAAAGGGTGAATAACCTAACAAATATAAAGGTAAACCCATCACATCTAAACAAGGAGAGATTGATGAGAAGAAATCTAACTTCATCAAAAGAATAAGGAGAGGCTCAGGAAAGTTCAAAGGTAAGTTACCTTTCAAATGCTTTGACTATGGAAAGGTAGGAAATTTTACTTCTAAATGTCCCTACAAGAAGGATAAACTTGAACAAGAAGAAGACCATTTATAAAGAAAATTTATTACCCTAAAAAGAGGAGCTTTGAAAATAAAAAGAAGAGACTATATATTCAAGAAGGAAGTAACTCATTTGATGCTGATGATAGTTTAGATGATGATATTGATCGTGCTCTTGTAATGGAGGAAAAGGAATAATTTCTCCTCATGGACAAAGACTCTATGAAACAAAAGCATGGTATGGATAAGCATCTTGGTGATGAAGAAGTTGAAATAGATCTGGAGGAAAAGATTATTTCTTCCTTAGAAGATATTGATGTTTTGAGAGATGAATCAGAAGGACTAAAAATGGAGAATAAGAAGTTGTCTTTAAAGAAATTGATGAATCAAATCAATTTGTAGTAGACTTGAAACCTCAAGTTGAGGAAGCCAAGAGAATGGAAGAGGTGATGAAATCCAAAGTAGAGTCTGAAATAGATAGGTGTATGAATCTTGAAGCATAAGTAGTTGCTTTAATAAAGGGTTTGGAGAAATCCCAACAACAAAATGAAAAAGGGCTAAAGCTAAAAGGAGGATCAAAGATCCTTGATGAATTACTGAGCACACAAAAACTTGGAAATAAAGAGAAATTTGGTTTAGGGCTGGAAAAAGGAAAGAGTTCCCTTGTAAATGATTCTACAAAACTTTATGAAAGCTTTAGGGAAGCAAAAAACTAGAGCTTAAATGAAGAAAAATCATGTAAGGAAGTTGTTGATGAAAAGGAGAAGGGTATGTGCAAGATCATGATGGGCCAAAAAGTGGCGATATGATGGGTATGTGTAGGGTATGTGGTTGATTACTTTTTTCTTAACCAAAATTGATGAAATGGAAAGGGTTTTTAAAGGAGATTCTAAGCTTTCCACCAATATAAATTATGGGGTATGTGTGGGATCATGATGGGCAAAAAAGTTGCGATATGATGGGTATGTGTAGGGTATATGTATGACAACTTTTTTTTACCCAAAATTGATGAAACAAAAAGGGTTTTTAAAGGAGATTCTCAGCTTTCCACCAATATAAATTATTATTTACTTTGATTTTAATAGATAATTATTATTCATTTTTTATTTGAATTATGACAAAAGTCTTGATTGATAGGTTGATTGAAAAACATCTATAGCTTTCAAAAAGTATCACTTTTTTTGAATCTAAAATATGAGTCACGTTCTATGCTTCCCATACTATAGGATTTAAAAAAACAAAATTGAATTTCATAAATTTTTGACCAAGTTAAGGTGGTCAAACTTACAAGTTTTAATAATTTTAAAAGTTTTAATAAAAAAATCATAATTAATTATTTACTTGGAAAGAAATAACAAAAAATATGCATCACATTTGGACATGAGTCCTCTACTTATATCTAAAATATTATAAAAAAATATTATCATTTTATTATGGTTAGGTGGTCGAATGACACCTACTTCTTATTTTTTCCCTGAAATTTAAGTACTACTGCATTGAAATTTCAATTTTCACCAAATAGATTTAAAAAAAAAAAAACCCTAGTAGTTTATAAAGTACATTCAATTTGCTACAGATTCTATTCTTACATATTTTTGAAATAATATAGATAACTTATTCAAATTTTACGTCAAGTTGCCTAACTCTAATTTTTCTAAAATTTTCGCCATTAAGGACCTGTTTTTTCCATGATGATCCTGCACACATACCATATGATTTACTTTGAATTTAATAAATAATTATTATTTATTTTCTATTTGAATTACAACTAAAGTCCTGATTGATAGGTTGATTGAAAAACATCTATAACTTTCAAATAGTATCACATTTTTGAATTTGAAACATGTGTCACATTCTATACTTCACATACTATAGGATTAAAAAATGAATTTCATGAAGTTTTGACCAAGTTAAGATGGTTATAAATACAAGTTTTTATATTTTTTAAAAGTTGTAATAAAAAAATCATAATTAATTGTTTACTTGGAAAAAAATTATAAAAAATTATGCATCACATCAAGATATGAGTCTTGTACTTATATCTAAAATCTTATAAAAAAATAATATTATTTTATTGTAACTAGGGTGGTCAGACAAACACCTACTTCTTCTTTTTTACTTGAAATTTAAGTACTACTGCATTGAAATTCACCAAATAGATTTAAAAAAAAAAAACCTAGTAGTTTAGAAACTACATTCAATTTGCTACAAATTTTGTTCTTACATATTTTTGAAATAATATAACTTATTCAAATTTTTATGTCAAGTTGCCTAACTCTAATTTTTCTAAATTTTTTGCCACTTAAGGGTTTTCTTTTTCCATGATGATCCTTCACATACCCAGCAAAAGTCTACTAATTTGAAGAAACTAGATGAAGAAAAGAAGCCTATGGTAGACAAGAAGATTAACCAATCAATTCATAATCAACAAAAGAAAAAAGTAGAACAAGACAAGAATGGATTTTGATGGTTTCACAAGAGTATGTGATCAAAGGAGGCCAATACAAAGAAGACCACCTCATCCAACCCAAGGAAATGCTATGTAACCAGGTATTCTTCATACTTTCATGGATATTGGTATACATGTAATCAATTTGGTCATAGAGCTAGAGAATGTAGAGTCATTCTTAAGGGGAATACAAATTATGTAAGCAAAAAACCATTTGCTCCCTTAGTTGATATGAATGTAATTTTTTTTAACTATACAACAGTTTTGGTCTCATAGCTAGAAACTATAGAATAATGTTCATAAGACAAAATGTTTAGTTTGAGAAGAAGAATAATACAAACACTGAAATGGAAAAGGAATCCAACGTTCCTAAGGAGAAGGGTAAGAAGATTGAAAAGAAACCCACGAAAATGTGGCAAGAGAAGGAACAAAGTTCAACCAAATCTATGATTTCCCAAACTGTACTACATGCAATGAAACAAAATATGTGGGTAATTGATAGTGGTTGTTCCAAGCATATGACTGGAGATAAGAGAAAATTTATTGAGATCAATAAATGTAAAGAAGGATCAATAAGCTTCAGTGATAACACTGTTGTCAAGATTTGTGGTAAAGGAATCTTGAGCTTAGATGGAAAAAATAAGACAAAAGATGTCCTTTATGTTGAAGGATTGAAGCATAACCTTCTAAGTGTCACCCAGATGTGTGAAAATGGTTACAAAGTTACATTTAACTCTAAAGGCTACAAGATAAGAAAGAATGGTAAGACAATTTCACAAGGAGTTAGGACTGATAGCAATCTATACAACCTTTGTGATCTAAAATGCAACAATCATCTAATACGTCATGTAGATGAGAGTTGGCTATGGCATAGAAGATTGGGCCATACATGTCAATTTTCACAATCTAGTCAAAATAAGTTCAAAAGGGCTTGTAAGAAACTTTCCATCGATAACCAAGCTTGCAAATACTACTTGCAAAGGATGCCAGGAAGGAAAGAAAACAAGGGTCGAATTTCCAACTAAGGACTATTCTACCACAAAACCATTACAAATAGTTCATAACGATCTATGTGGTCCTATGAGGACAAAAGGACTTCAAAGTGAAAGGTACTTAATGCTACTAATTGATGGTTATACTAGAATGGCATGGGTAGCATTTCTAAAAGAGAAGGCCGAGGCATTTGAAAAGTTTAAGATATTCAAGAATATTGTTGAGAAGGAAATTGACAGGAGAATCAAGTGCTTAAGATCAGATAGAGGAGGAGAATTCACATCAAGTGAATTCGATAGATATTGTGAAGACTGTGGAATTAAGCGGAAATATTCTACACCAACGACTCCACAAAAAGTGTAGTTGTAGAGAGAAGAGACATAATAGTTAAAGACATTGCTAGAGCAATGTTGAGTGAGACCAAATTGTTAGATACTTTTTGGAAACAAGCAGTTCATACTATAGTGTACATTTAGAACAGAGCTCTTTTAAGAGAAAATAGTGGAAAGACTACATATGAGCTATGGTATGGTAGGCATGTGCTTATCAAGTATTTTAAGGTATTTGGTAGAAAATGTTACATAAAAAGAGATGAGAATTTGGGGAGTTTTGGTTCAAGGTGTGATGAAGGAATATTTTTAGGATACTCCATGCAAAGAAAAGCTTGTCATTTTCTTCATCAACAACAACCTCTTCATCATCTTCCAATTCAAGATCATCTAATGAAAAAGTCACACTAAAGTAGATATTCAAGACACTTAACTATGCAACAATAACAAAGATACATAAGCGTACTTTGTCAAAGGCCAAGAAAAATAAAGAAAAATAAAAGGATCAAGCACAACCATTCCAACGCGAGGTGGAATAGTTTTTTTTGTCCATAACATGTGCTGAGGTATGAAGTATGTTCAAACCCTGACTTTTGATGACCCTATGTGTCTTTTGGTCATCATAGTTTGATGGTGAGTTTGTCAATTTGGCATGAAAAATGTCGGATCCCCAATCCTCGATAGTTGAGAGATGAACAAGTGGCAGTGATTGATTGCATTAACTAGGATGAAGCTAGATGATGTGTGAGGAAATGTGACAACATATGATTGATCTGTATGTCATGTCACATTGTTGATGTTGGCTACTTAGTGCTAACAAGGATTGCATGTGGCTAGTGGGGACCAATCATGCATAAGAGCCAGAAGAAAGTAGATTGAGGAGACCTCCAAATATTGAAAAGAGTTTCTTTGGTTTCTTTTCGACATAGTGACATAGAAAGAAAGTTAAGTTTTATCGATGTGACAAGTAATTTTCAGTGGGACTTATCTTGGAGTCCCTTCGATAGCCCAATGACCATCTCATCGGTGAGACACTAATATTTTGACAAGATTTTGGAAGGACTCTCTTCGATGGAGTAATAAGGAGAAAAATAAACTCATCAAAGTGACTTAGGAACTTCAAAGGGAGTTACATGGTTTTCCCTTCGATGCAACAATGATAACCTTCATTGGGCGGGCAAAGTTATATCATGAGGACTATGAAGCTAGTCTCTACGATATGGCAATGGAAGAATGCAATGCCAATGGTGGGACCCAGTAAGGTAAGGATTATGTGGATATGGTAGGCAAGTAGAATGATGACACATGGTAATCAAATGGTTTGGTCAATTGATTTTTGAAGAAGGCATTGATTTTGAAGAGACATTTGCACCTCTAGAAAAATTAGAAGTAATTAGAATGTTTCTTTCATTTTTAGTATATAAGGGATTGAAAGTACATTAGATGGATGTCAAATCTGCATTCTTGAATAGAAACTTAGAAGAGGAAGTCTACATAGAACAACTAGAAGGTTTTTAACTTTCATAGGATGATGATTATGTATGCAGATTAAGGAATGTGTTATATGGTCTAAAGCAAGCACCAAGGGCATGGTATTCTACATTTGCATTGTTTTGCATCTTTCTAAATCTGAAAAAAAAAAAAAAACAAATCATTCATTGTTCATATTAGTCAGATCTCATAAAATTGTATTTGAAAATCAAAACAAAATTTCATTTCAAATTAGGTCTTTGCATTCATTATTTCATTGTATTTTCACATTGCATTTCTAGAATATATGAAATTGAAACTTACTGCCTTAGACCTAGAACTGAAAGACATTATTGAAAGCTTGAAAATCATCCAAAATTAGTTTAAAAATACCTAACCATGACCCATTTTCCTTTATTGGAGAATCAATCCCTGGAAAGATCAAACCTAAACCTTCTAGCATCTAAAAAGGCATTAAAAATCACTCTGAAATCAATAGAAACATCTCAGAAATATCTAACCAAGACCCATTCTCTTACTGGTGAATAAGTCCTTAAATTAGCTACTGATCTACATTTTCTAGAAATTAAGATCTCAATTTTAGGCTTTTGTTTATTGTTACTTTTTTGTTTCAGTTTCTTGATTTGTTGTTTCATTCAATTCATTGCATATAGCTTAAATTGCTTCATTTCAGTGCATTGTTAAAATTCAAAATTGCATTCAAACATTTCATTTTAAATTTATTGCATTATGTAATTAGTAAATTACATTGCTTAGAATTTGAAAATTGCATTTCATTCTAGGTTATTACATTACCCATTTCCTATTTTAATGGTGGCACACTAGGTTTGTAAAAAAATTATGAGCTTTACAACTTGGTGTTCTATTAGAAATACTATTGTAAGATGCAGTTTGAGGCTCATGTCATCTCGCGATATCTCACTCGTCATGGATCATGGGTTTTCTAGCTCTCTTTCTAATAGTCTTGATAATCAACCCTCCATGGCTTATGATTTGTATACTACCCTTCAAATCTCGCAAGGTGTCCTAAACAAACTAGATTAAAAAATTTACAATCCCATATCCTTAGTGAATGCATATGCATCAGCTTGGTTCCCATTATATAAAATCTAAGGAAAGTGCTTAAAATAGAAAAAGAACACAAATTATCTATATTCTTAGCCACTTCTTTCATGCATATTGGAATAAGGAAAACAATAATGATATACATGTCACAGTTAATCAAGCTAGTGAAATTAAGAATGATGTAATGAAAGTAGACATGAATGATGAAAACACAAAAGATATCAATGAAGAACAATCGATTAAAATGGTAGGATTTATTGAAGCTAGACCTCATAAGGGCTCAACTAAAAATACCCTTGACATTTCTTTCTCATAAAGTGGCATACTTAAATGTGTACTTCATGGTCAACTTTACATAGTCGGCTGAATCAATGACAAGCCCACTAATGGGATATTTATTGATCCCGTCTGTGGAGAGAATGTGATCAATGAAGAATTCTTATATGTGCATGAGCTATATTAAGAAACATATGATAGATCGAAAGCATGGATCAAGATGCATAATGGGTTTGCTTGACCTACAATAGGCTCGATAGATCTTCCTTTAGAGGTTGGACTGAAAACACTAAGTGTATCATTTTCCATCATGTCACAATTGGACCAATTTCATGTAAAGCTAGGCTATCCATGGCTTCACTCCAAGAATGTCATCCCTTTGGTTGTACATAAATATTTAAAGTTTCCATTTGGCAATGATATCTTTATTGTGCATCATAGTGGATTTAATCCTGCATTGGCTCAAGGGAATTTTTCATTAGAATTCTTTTGGCCTGACCATATGGAACAGTGGACACTAAAAAAGTAACCCTTCTACTTTTTCTATCTCATTTGGGTCCTCCTTTTTGCATTGACTTAGTTGTGCCTTTATTTAATGTTGTAATGTGAGAAACACATTCACATTAAATATTGGGCCCTAGAAAATTAAAAGAATTCAAGTGGTACCTTACTTAAGTGTTGTAAAGTGTTGTAACAAACTTTCACACTTTTCTAGGACCTTATTAATATATTTCACCTAAACAACCTATTTTTATCACTTACCAAGCCTTATTTCAAAGTGTTGTAAAGTGTTGTAACAAACTTTCATGCTTTTCTAGGCTTGTAATCACTAATTTGACCCTTTCTAATGCTTAATTGGCTCCACTATACACTTACAGGCCTTACTTAAGTGTATTTTTGAGAATAATCTTGTTAAACATCATTTAATACATCTTAATTTCTGACACCCACTTAAAATCCCTAAGTGGGACCCATTCGCCACTAGGGGGGAATTAGTCCCATTTGGCTCAGAAATAAAAAATTACTTCAAAATTTTGGTGGGATATTATTTTCTAAGACTTGAGGTCAGCCTGTGATGTGGTATTTTCAGGAAATTTTGCACAATTGCATATAAATATAGGGTTTTTCCTCTTATTTCATCCTCCTTAATCTCCTAAATTCTCCTAATTTTCTAACCAAGCAATCAAGTGATTTTGCATTCAAGCACTTTGGAGCCATTACTTGCATATCTTCATATTTCTACTTCAAGGGTTTGGTGATTTGTAGCATTGCATGTTGTTCATTCATCATTCTCTTTTCATTTCATTTCATTTTCAAGGGTTTAATTACAAAACTGGGGTTTGACCAAGGAAAACCCTATTCAACATCCCTTAACACTTTTTCCCCTCTTTGCATGTGTTTTTGCAGGTCTTGTGTGTAGATTTGTAAAAGAGCGAGGTGTGAAAAGCTGTCAAAAGATCATCAAAGTCATTCAAAGTGGTCAAATCCATAAAAGAAGCTTGGAGAACACCTACAAGTCAAATTCTACAGTTTTAGATCTGAAAACCTATTAGGAGCTGAAGTGCAGACCAGGAGCTATAGATTGCACTTTTGAATTTCGCAAAATCTAGAAGTGTACTAAGTTTCCATCAGTGGTGTATGAGTCCCACTGCCAGGCCTGGAAAGTGATTTTTGCAGTTCTGAGTATGCTTTTGTCTGAAACCTATTCTAACAGAATTTCCCTAAAATGGGACTAAGTCGCCCAGCTTGGCATATGAGTCCCAATGGGCTTCAATAGTGATTTCTATAGGATTCTAGAGCCCCTCTCCATCACTTTCCACTTTCCAGGTGCACCTCTTTAGTCTCATTAATTTTTGTTACAGTTTGTTTGCATTCTTAGGTCATTTTGCATATCATAGTGTGTTTTTAAACATTTTACATTTTCTTAGTTTTGCATCAATAGTTTACCTTCTTTATCAATTTTCAGCCTTAAGAACAATCTCCTTTGACGGATTTCAATCTCCTTTGCATTGGAATATCAAGGATTCATTCTTGAGTGTGAACTTTGTGAAATTGGATTTCTCTTCCTTCATTCCCCTTCTAGGTGTGGATAAGGGAAGTTGTGCACTCAATTTCCATAGTCCACAAGAACCTATCAAGGCTCATGAGGATTTCTTTTACAAATCATATAAAAAGTTCAAGACAAAGAAAATAGCATAATTATCCCTTCGAAACATGCCTCAACCTATAATCAAATAGTGTTGTCAATCATTAGGGACACCATTACCTAAATCATATATTCAACTGTTTGAATTGAAAAAGAGTTCACAAGGTAGCTTCATTTAAAACAACCATGAAGGCATCATGTATTCATACCATTATTACATTGCAATCCAAGAGAAGCAAAAACTATTTCTCATCCAATTGTTGTTGTTGAGAAGGCCCATTGAGCCAAGCTTGAACCTTATGGGTTTTCTTTCATTTACGGATTGTTTCCTGGGGTGCATACTAGATTATTCATTATACTTGGATTGTGCTCCAATTCCACACAGATACCATGCCCAAGCGGCTACTTTTACATAAATTTGAGGAAATTCATCCACAAAGTCTTATAATTTTTATTAGGGTACAACAATATGGTCTCAAAGTAATAAGAGAATGCATCAGGGTTCTGAACAAACATATTGCTGGCTTGGAGCAGTTCAAAGGAAGATACTAAGGTATCAATTTTTTTTTAGTATAGCCACCCATTACACATAACTTCGGTGCTTATTGCAATGTTGTGTCTAGTAGGTATGCATTTGTACTATTTTCATATATCAATTCTGGCTAAGTTTTGAGACATACATACAAAAGAAATGTTCTTATAATTATGCCTCAATAAATTAAATTTTCCTAAATTAGATTTGTCTGCATGGTGTTTGTGGAATCAATCTGTTTTTGTACTTTATATTTCACTTATGTGTTGTAGGAAATTTTATGTGGGTCTCTTCACATTTTTGGTGGCCTAAACATTTGACCCAAAATATGGGATTTAATTATTTGGGGTTCAATCGTAGTAAACATGTTGCATATAGGAGTCCAAGGTATTCCTCAGTATTTAAGAGATTTTGTGAAATAAATTTATTAATGTTCCCATGCAAAATACTTTTGTACATTGGCTTTTGATTATAGTTTAGTTTATGCTATAATTGGATTATTATATAGGATTATAAATCTATTGAGTTACTTAACTCAATCACAACTTTTTCCTAAACATGAATTAAAATAAAATTGCGTGAAACCTTTGAAATGGTATCAAACTATTTCAGTTTTTCAAAATCATGATTTTATAACTTTATAGTGTATAGTCAAAATGTGATACAATTATGTTAAAACAATTAGTTTTATATTAGCTACATACTTTGTAATATTTTAAATCTATTGAAGGTAACTTATTCAAGATATCGGTCAAAACCTGCAGACTGAAACATGGTTCAATTCAAAGTGATGATAAGCCTTCAAAATGCTATTGAGTTGTTTCAACAATTTAGAGTCATTTACAATACGCATAACTTCTTTTGGACCTGCAGTGTGTGGTTTTTGTAATGGTGTATGGGACAATTGATATCCATACAGTGAACTTTTCAAGTGAAATATAAATAGCGTTGCTTTTTTAACTGGAAATGTACTTGTATATTTATTCGAATTGGTAATCCAACTAAAGTTTTTGCATTTTCTAAGCTTTCCTCAAATCCAAATAACAAAAGCAATTATGGAAAAATATTTATTATTTTTTGTTTTTTCAAAACAGACATAGGCTTTGATGTACCCAATTGAGTTTACATCCCTTTGAAATCAATCCATACTAAGCAGTACATTAGTCTTTCATTGTAAACCACAAGAGGTTGTTGCCTCGAGTAGATTTTGTACTATATTAATTACTCTAGAGATGACTTTGAGGATAGTTGAACCTTATAAAGGAGATTTTTTGATGTCAGGTCATTGACATGGTAAACAAGTATTTTCAGCATGACTTAATAAGATTTACTTTTTTAAAAGCTGATTCAAATCCTATATTCACTGCTGTGGCATGTGAGCTATGAATAACTTTTGTAGTCTCTATTGAATCAATGAATATATGATTTCTCATCTTGGTTTTGTTTCACTTCCTCACACCCCCTCTTAATTATGATTAGCATATCTTATATTGAAAGCTCAAAAGTTCATGTATTGTTGTCACTGGTAGAGATCAACAGGCAAAGATATCAAGATTTTTGTCTTTACAGTCTGGGTTAAGCTTTTCAGATAGGTTACTAAGTTTTACTCCACCATTCTATGAAAGTGAAATTGAGAATATACTTGTTATAGATGATGCTTTTTCTTTTCATTGGCATATGGTAAATTCACTGTCAGCAATTCATCAAGGGAAAATTCACCACCAACAATTTATCGTGGGAAGATTCACCGTCATTTTCTATGGCGGTAAATTTTCCTGCGGTGAATTGTTGACCGTGAATTTTTCATCCGTGAATTGCTGGCATCAAATTATGTTCATGACATCATTTTGTGTATTCTAAAACTTATAAGCAAAGCCTATTGAACAAAATATCAATGTCTCATGTATGGCTTCTACGAAATACTAATGTCTCATGTATTGCTTCTATGAAATATTTTTCACATTAAATATGTATTACTGTCTTCAGAAAATATTCAAAGCTTTTGAATGGAGGTGGAGAAGATTGGCTATAAGCATGGTTAGATATCTATGGAATGTATTGATCTTGTAGCTAAGCAACAAAAGGTTGTCATATATGTAACATTATTACATTAGCAAGTTATTATGGGGAGTAATTTGTCACTCAAATGAGGCTGTTAGAATCAACTTTGTTCAGCTGTGGTTTAACTTTAAGCTACTCAGGTAAATTAAACATGAACATAGAATGAGTTTGCAATCATGGAGTTAAAATGTATTGGTCATTGGCAAGTAAAGTTCGACACCAATATACCATACAATGTTTGAGATTTATGATTATTTCCATTAGATTATACCAATTTTTGTGTAGTTAAAATATTCAGAAGCTGTTAATGCTACTATTTATGATAATCTAGCACGGTCTGTAATCTATTTACCAAGCAGCAGATGATGTTATATTGTAAAATTTTAAAGTACATTCGAGCTCACTATTCAAGATGCATGCAAATTTTCAGAAAATATAGATTCATTCCTTTTGAAGCTGCTATTGTAGCATGGCAGTGCAACAACGTTGGACAGAAGAATGTAGAATGGAAATGATGGTGACCCTGCGCCTACATTTTATTTCCTGCCCTTTTAAATCTGCCATGGTCAAATAGCAGCAGAGATGTGCAGGGGAGGTTCTGCTCTTTTTCCTCTGTTGTTTCGCCTTTCTGTATTGTTTCAAAATCTGCCATTTGCCCTTTTACGCATTAGATAGTAAACCAATAAAAAACAAGGAATTGGAAATTTACATTTTTTTTTAAAGATTTGTTGATTTTGTGTTATCTTTGAGTCATGGAATGTGAATCAACATATATCTTTGTTTATCAATTGAATGAGTGCTGTAGAAAATATTTGTTCCATTCACAAGGGTTTATTGTATGGTGCAAGATTTTGGTTACTACTATGCAAGATAAACTCATTAATAGTCTGGACTGGGATGGTTTTTTTAAAACTCCATTGAATGATAATTTTCGTTTGCACACAGTTGAGCATCCCCTCACTATATATAACAAGGTTGGTTAGGTACATTTGTTTACTCTAAATCTACTTGTAGATATTCACAATTGTGTAGGTTATCCAAGTGCTTTGAAAATTCAGAGCTCCCCTCGTATTGGTTTTCCAATTCATCAAGTCTAAATCTACTTGTAGATATTCACAATTGTGTAGTTATCCAAGTGCTTTGAAAATTCAGAGCTCCCCTCGTATTGATTTTCCAATTCATCAAATTTTGATTCCAGCTGATCTCAAATTCCACAATAGTATCTTTCAACCTTACCATTTTTGTGATACAAATCTCCGGCGTATCCATTGCACACAAGGTGCGATTACTAGTTTAATTAACAGAAAAAGTTATGTGGTAGGTGATACTAGGGAGGTGTACATTTTTAGGTGTCTTCACACTCAACATAACACACACAATATTTTATTCTCATATTTGGTAATTTTGGAGCAATGGTCTTAAGATCAAGTTGATACCATCTCTATATATTGTCATTGATTTGGCTTCTAAAAGGGACAAGGCTAAAAATATCACAACGGTGTCTTGAGTATTACAAACAAATTAACAATTTAAGAAAATTATTTTTTAACTTAAAGGTTTTTTTTTATATTTTTTTTTAAATAGTAAAAGCAAATGGAAAATATATTTTTTCAAGATAAAGCCTAAGTGAAAAATAAAGTTTGTATATTAATGTCACCAACTTTTAAAATTTTGTTATCAGTAATTATTATTAAATAGTCAAGAGATGTAATTACCAAAATTTGAGGGGAAAACATACACTAGATAATAACATGTATTAAAATGAATATCTAATGAATTAGATCTCTTTATAAAGTATAAATAAAATATTGATTCAATAGTAATTCTTTTACACTTTACATTTTTTGTTTGTGCTTAGTCAACATTCATTTGACACTTTACTTTCTAAAATAATTCTCAAACTTTGTGCACATGATGTAAATATGATGTGATAGCTTATATTTAACATTAATTAGTGTGATCTTTTACCTTGCTTTATACTTATAAGGAATCTCAAATAAACTTATATAAAATAATTCAAATGATGACACTCATTATACACATAATATGATGAGATGTGATAACTAATATTTGACGAGAAAAACATTCAAATGACATCTTTTTACTCTCTTAATAGTTTAAATAACTTTAAATAAAATTACATAAAATACCTCATATGATAACAAATCTTCATGTATTTAACTACCACTCAAAAGTTAAATGCCAAATATGACATCTACCTCTCACAAACACTTTTCATTGTCACAAGACTCTCTTCATTATTAGCTATCATATCATGCACATGAAGTATAATAGGGGAGAGGGCCCAATAGTGGTGCACCCTAATTTTATGGGTCGACATAGCAATGAACGTGCAACATTGACATTAAAAAAATATATCCCAAGTGGCCAGAGACGTGGACAATTCCAATATTTCGTTTCACCTGCATAGACCGAGAAAAAAGGTGTCATCAACATGCTTTTGTTGAGGGGTCATAATAGACCCCCAAAAAAAGTTAGGCCAATACTAGTGCATTAAGTCATTTTTTTAGTGCGTCAATGTGGCATCATATGATTTGTTGATTTTTGAATGTAATAGGCATATTTTATTCAACTATTGGGTCCTCTCTTACAATTACTAGTTCCATACTTTTAAAATATTGGGCTTTGAATGTACATGTACTATGACAACTATTGGTACCCGCACCACTATTGGACCCTCTCCCCTAAATATTTAAAGTGAGTCAAATCTAAATAATAGAATAGGTCGGGAACTAAATTCAAACTCGTACTGTTTATGTAGTCAGCAGGATATACATTTGACTGTAATTATTAATTAATTGAAAATAAACCCTCATTTTTTTTTCAATTAATTAATAAATAAAATCAAACGTACATCCTACTGACTACATAACTGTCCCATCTAAATCTAATATGAGAACAGGTCCACGTCCAACTTCAACTCACCAAGATTCGTTTCTTATCAACAGACGAGGAGTGATGTACTGCGTATAATATGAGCAAAGCCTTCCTGCAACAATTCAACAGTTGATGAGTAAAATCGAGAAAGCAACTAAATAAATATTATATAATAAAAATCCTTCAAAGTGAATTTTTGAGCATTTCGGTTGGAGAAAATGTGTTTTGAGCTTACCTAGGTATTAGACCTTTCCGAGTATTAATAGAATTTCACGTTACCTTTACCAAGGGAAGTTCGCTCTCTACAAGTAAGATTCATTAAACATGTTCTGAACACTTATAATTTCAATCAGTTTGTTTATGCGGGAGTCGAAGTATTGAGAACAGGATACCTATAAATTGAAAAGAGGAGGTTGAGTATCAATGGACCATCTCACTAAGGAGTTTAGTGTAGAGGTATGATTATTGTAGAATAGTATGTTAGAATTATTATTACATTTTGCTTATTGCGAGTGTTAGATTTATAGTGCACAAAATTTAAGTAGGAGAATATGGGTTGGAAGTTGGGATTCGATGTGTCATACATCTTGTATGTTCTAATGTTTGGATTAATTATTATATTATGTTTATGTATTGTTTGTGCGTCATTTGTAAAATAGGCTGAGGGTGCCCCATTTATGGCTTGGTTATTATATTATTTGTATGCTTTTGTATAGTATCTAAGAAGTTGTAAGAGCATCTAATGCCACTATGTCATTGTAATAGGTGTAGGAAAACATATTTAATGATGTGTAAGAAGTTGGTTGTCTTTATTGGACTCTTGGAGTTGTTATTTTTCTCCTAACAAGTTGTTTTTGTCATGTAGTAAAGTTGGATGCCAGAGTTCATGAGAAAGGTCTTGAAGCTTCTAGAAAGGTTCTTATAACTATTGGACACATTCCATGAGCTCTCTTTCCTAATTGACTAATTAGTTTATTGTTTTAGATAATGGTTTTGGGACACCATTTATGGTATCTTGGTTGCCTTTGCTTATACATTGGAGCTAGAGGATAACTGTTTGACATGAAAGGTGAGGAGCTTCCTTTGCAAGTTTATGTTGTTAGATTTCGTTAAGGGGAAAGATAATGTACTATATATTAAGGAAAGAGCCTAGAAGTGTATTTCACTATGTTTTTTTTTTGTTGTATAATTCATTGTTTTAGTGCTTTGGAGAGTGAATTTTATTTCTTGAAAGAGTGTTTCCCAATAATATTAGCAGACTTGGAAACTTCTGGATTATCATAATTTGCATTGTATTCTCTAGCATTAGAAAACACTTATGTTATTAGTCCCAAATACATTTAGGCTATGTAGTTGACCATAAGATTCCATGGAAGCTTTAGAATAGCCTAGTTCCTCCATATGCATGCACATGCTAGTGGTCATGGAATTGGCCTATTTGGTTGCCTAAAGTTCATAGATAGCCTCTTGCTACTAATGTATGGTTATACTTGCATATTGACTAGATTTATGGGTTTTGTTGATTTTTTGTATAAGATTTATAGTTTTGCTAATCTATATTTTTATTAAATGGTAAAACAAGTTTTTAAAGGGACTAAAACCTTATATACAAATAGAAGAGCTACAACATAAAAAAGACTAAGAAACAACAAAATAGTAGCCAAACTACCCATAACTACAAATAATTGAACTTAAAGACACAAGTACAAAAAAAAAAAATAGAAAAAAAAAAAAAATAGACCACTACCCAAGAAAAGAAAAACAAATATTGTATAGACTAAATCACTTCTAGCTCCTCTTAGTAAAATTTAGCATGTAGATTGATGAACTCCTCCAACTCCCTTGTTTTCTTATCCTAACTCTTTCTAATACTACTTCTTCTTCATTAACTAGTGCCTATAGTAAAAATCTTCATTTCACTTTGAGCTTGAGGATGTCCAATATCCTAAGAGGGATTCCTAAAAAAATTATTAATAATCTTGACTCTTAAAATAATATTTTTTAATAGTAGATTTTTTTAACCTTCACCACTCTACTTACATTTTATTTGGTATTATGTAGATCTCTTTCTAACACATTAATTCTTTCATCTTGCTAAGAAAAATTATCATGAATTTTACTAATGTCTATCATAGCTTTCCAATGTGTGAAGAAGAATTTCTCTTCTTTGGTTAGAATAAGGATTTGGTCATCAAAAAATATTTAATAAAGAAATTGTAACATTGACCCTATTAATTCCCAAGAAGAACTATTTATTGAGGTTATTGTGAACATTAGGTTCTTTGTGAAACCCTAAAAAAATATCAATAATTTGATTCACAACTTGTATAATAGCTTCTATGTATGCATAAGTGTCATGGGAGAAATATGTCCCTTGAGGCTAGGGTAGGGGTCCTCTATTCTAGGAAATGTGACACCAAATGTAGGTTCAAGGAAATCCCTCACCTTTCCTTCCCCTATTTCCTCATAAAAATTCCTTTATTTCATCCCATTTATTCCCTTATCCCTTCTCTCACCAAGTTTAAACCCCCCAATCCCATTCCCTTAATATAAACATCCCCACCTCTTTGTTTAAAAAAAATGCACTCTCCTAAAACACATAATTTGACACTTGTGTATCAACATCCTTTATCTCCAACTCCTAAGCATTAGCATCCTCTTCCTAGTCCTTATCTCCATCACTATTGGAGTCAAGATTACTATTTTTCTCCCTCTAAGATAACCTACAACTATTTTTAGGAGTGAATTAAATGAAAATCCTAACATTTCTAATCCTTTTTGTAGGGGAGAGGAAAGAGAACTATCCATAAAATAATAGGATCCAAGAAATTTTACTATTAGTAGGATCAACCCTTGATGTAAAGGGGTAGAAGTTGAAAAAAAATTAAACTACAAAATTATAAATTCAAGAGATGTCAAGAAATAAAAGGGGAAAGAAACCAACATTTGATAATAGAAATGGTTCAAAATAAGGAAATGGTAAGAGTAGAGTGGTTTAAATTGACCTTTGAGGGTAACATAACTCATTAATAAAACAATCCAACTCATACCAAGGAATTTCAAAGAATTTATAGAATGGCATGATTGAATCTCCTTGACATGATCCCCTTCTTTAAGAAACATAGAAATTGCATCCTCCCCAACTCTCCTATCCTTATAGATTTTTGTTCCCTTAGTGAAAACCAATAAATTCAATTGTTAACTAGATTTTGAAACCAAACAATTATACACTACATAGGAACCCTTGTTTTATTTCAAGTATTATCAAATTCAATCACAAGGTTGTGTCATATCTATTCAATCTTTCCAACAAAGGAGTGATACCTTCAATGATTTTTTTAGTGGCTAATATTCACCAATTGGTTAATAGTTGAAATTTAGGAATCCAAATTTGGTTAATAGTTCAAGTTGTAATGGGATCTAAACTGCCTCATTTTTCTAAAATTTAATAAAAAATTTAACTAAAAAAATTGTCAAAATATTTGTTACATGATTAGATCAGACTAACCCAAATTTAATAAGCTATAGTAGAAATCTAAATTAATTCACCAATATTATATCATAATTAAATTAGTCTCTTTAGGACCATATTTCCAATCTTTAGTTGCCTCTATTATTTAAAATATAACCTAACAACCCTCATTGTATTTCATGAGGTAAAATATACATGTAATATGTTGTCTCATGGGGCCTAAAATAAAAGCAATTTCGGGCCCAATGAGAATTATAGATTATGGGTACATTTTACCTTGTGTAATACAATGAGGGTTGTTAGATTATATTTTAAATCAATGGTGACACCAAAATATGATAGAATCTACCCCTTACACCCATCGATCATTTCCACCCTCAAGCCCCTAGTTTTCCATGAGAATTATTATTTTTAAATCAAAGGTTTTGTGATCATAATTAATGCATTTTCCTATTATTTTCCAAGATCTTCCAAGATTTTCTACAAGATTTTAGTGATGTAAAAAAAAAATTTCCAATAAAATTAATATTTTTTAAAAGGAAAGTTTCACTAATTCTAAGAAAATGGAAGATTCGTTATCATTTTATATCTTTCCTTGAGGGGAATTTCTTAAAGTTATCATTGGAGCCCTCATTTGAAAATTCAAAGCATTATTTTTATATTATATTTACCTAATAGGACCAATTAGATGGAAATGCACACCCATAGTAATAATTTAAAATAATATAATAGAATTAATTCAAATGGCAAGCTCTATCATACTACAAAATAATTAGATGAAATAATTCTTTGTACTAAGAGGATTGAAAATTGTCAAAAAAATGTGGAGAATTATATAATCCACCCTAGTTGAAGAGACTTCACATGTGAGAAATCATAATAGATAAATCCAAAAGAGGGGATGATATCAATGATAACCTAATAAATTTCCAAATCATTATAAATTAGAGGAGCAATCCTAGGAGGAAGCTCATCATTTCCAGACCAACTAGCTTTCCTTAATGATATACACTCAAATTAGTGATTTTTTTTTCCAATTGGTTGACTTCTCTTAATATGTGGTTCGATTTCACTTGTTTCATGCCATGCAAGTTAGATACAACTATATTATCAATGGTCCAACACAGAATATTTGGTCTTTTATCACAAATTATACTATTTTTTGATGATGATTTTACTCGTAGCAAACTGGGCAAATAAATTTGTCATAGAAAAACCGCAAAGAGCCTATCCTTCTTGAAAGATATGGAACAAAGATAATCAAAAAGGGGATTCTACTTTAATAGGAAAAGATTGGCTTCAGTTCAATCCCAAGTATCTAATAATCAAGTCATGATTGCACTAGGGTCACTCTTGGGTATGATGTGATATTGCTATTAATCTCAAAGGGAATACGGTTATTTCTAGTTTTGTTAAGAATCATCAACATTTCACACAAAATTTCCACTTCATTCATAAAATAACATCAGGAAATCGAAAGATTTAAAACAATATTTCATGAATATCAACAATTATTTGCTATCACTTAAGTAGATTTAACATTAATCATTCAACAAGTTCATAGAAAATGAAAGATTTTCAATAAAATTTCATCTATTCATTTTAATTTTGGAACATTTTCAAGAATTTAAACATCTACTCTAAAATAAAACATAAAAATAAACTAAAACAAAGCAAACGGCTTTATAATTCACCAGATTGCTTCACAACTACATATAAAATGGTGTGAGCTTTTAAAGAGAGGGGGTTTTAGTCTAGACACCGAGTAGGTTCTGTATACACCCTTAAACGACACAACATACAGTCTTGTTCGACTGAACTAACAAAACTGGCTACAAAAGATTCATGGTATAGGTAGCTATCTAATTGGCTACGATATTAATAAATGTCTATGTGCATACACAGTTTTATGCCAGAATGATTTAGAAAATAGGAAAAAGAACAAAACTTGAAAAAGTTTTATGTTCTTCCGACATCAACAAATTTTGAACTTAAAATAAAAATAAAGCAAGAAACAACCTTTTATAGGAACAAAGCCCCAAGAGTTCAACTTAAAGTCTATCTAGAGAATCAAAACTAAAAAATTAAAATGCAGCACATGGCATATACCAACTATCATCAGAATATTCTAGATCAACTCAAAGCTTTGACTTCATTATTAGCAACACTTTCACTTCATACTCCAGCATGCAATACTTCACATATCTTGAGGCTATCATCTTCTTTCAAAATACCAGAATGGGGAATATCTACCAAGAACGGGATCAACCTACAAACTCAAAATTGCAAACAAAATAAAAACCTCTGCCACACCTTCGATATCCCGTATCTAATTCTTTGTCTCATCACTCAGGGCTTGGGCTCCGAGATCTTTTCTTTTCCTTTCTTCAACTAGTACTCTTAAAAAGCGTTCAATACTTGATGCATATGTTCTTTCGAAATCCCTCATATTGCTTTCCAAGTGAGTTTGAGCCTGGTGTATTCGTCAGATATCTGGCGTATAATATCATTCCTCAACACTTTATCTACTTCATATTTAGCTATAGTGTTCCTACACTGTATAATTTCATCAATGACGTCTCACGTTAATAGTTGAACAAGATCTCTATGTATTCTTTCAATCCATTCCTTGAATGATTTAGCTTCTTTACCCTCTTGTCCTAGGGTATGTGCACGATCATGATGGACCAAAAAGTGGTGATATGATGGGTATGTGGCTAACAACTTTTTTTTTACCCAAAATTAATGAAATGAAAAGGATTTTTAAAGGAGATTCTCAGCTTTCCACCAATATAAATTATTTTTTACTTTGAATTTAATAAATAATTATTATTCATTTTCTATTTGAATTATGACTAAAGTCATGATTGATAGGCTGATTGAAAAACATCTATAGCTTTCAAATAGTATCACAATTTTTGAATTTGAAACATGCATCACATTCTATGCTTCGTATACTATAGGATTAAAAAAAAAGAATTCATGAAGTTTTGACCAAGTTAAGGTGGTGAGATATACGACTTTTTTATATTTTTTAAATGTTGTAATAAAAAATTCATAATTAATTATTTACTTGGAAAAAAATTATGAAAAAATATGCATCACATCGAGACATGAGTCCTCTACTTATATCTAAAATTTTATAAAAATATATCATTATTTTATTGTGGTTAGGGTGATCAGACAGACACCTACTTCTTATTTTTTCCCTAAAATTTAAGTTCTACTCCATTGAAATTTCAAATTTTCACCAAATAGATTTTTATTTTTAAATAAACCTAGTAGTTTAGAAATTACATTCAATTTGCTACAAATTCTATTCTTACATATTTTTGAAATAATATAGATAACTTATTCAAATGTTTGTATCAAGTTGCCTAACTCTTATTTTTCTGAATTTTCATCGCCACTTAAGGGCCTATTTTTTACATGATGATCTAGTACATATCCCCTAATGTCTGGGGATCACAACCTTGACATGCTAACATTTTAATAAACTCTCAATCTTCATCAATCAATTTTCTACATTGCATGGTGACCTTTTCAAATCCTTCAATGCATTTCTTTGGAATGTCACCTTCCCATTTCAATTGTTTCTTCCATTTTTTTGGCAATGGAAGTTCTTGTTCTAAGATTACATTTCCCTATATTAATTCTTTGATATTTACTTGCATGAGAATTTCAATATTTTTCCTTTCTTCAGTAATCTACTCCTAGCAAAATCTGCATCCACTTTCAAATCTTTTAGATTTCTCTGACTAGTGGTATGATTCCCGGTACTTCCCTATTGCATCTATAATGAATTCTTCTCCTTGTTTTACCTAGTACTTAATCCATTCTTCAAATATATTCATTTTGTGGTGAAATGTTGTGATCACATCCACCTATTCTTGTGACATCAATACTGGAAGTTGGGGAAATTTAGCTTGTGCTTGACCAGATAGGGTTAGTGACTTTATAAAATGCTCCAAGGTAGCAACCCATTCTTTCAATTCTCTTTTCTTTTGTTTATATTTTTGCACTCTGGCAACAATACCATCCAAGTTCACTTTTATTTCTTATAACTCTTTCCTCCAAGATGAGTGTCCAAGATTAATACTCGTTATCTTATACTCCTTAGGCATTATTTCATGTTTGTATTTGTTAGCTATGTGGATGGTTCTGTCACCATTTGCATTTCTTTGCATGACATGTTTTTCTTTTCTCTGCGGCTAGGCTTAGGAGTATCTACTTCTTGTATAAAACTATTAAGATTCAAAGGAAATACTTCTACTTCCACTGGGGAATCCAATTCCTTGATCAACCAATTAGGTGCATCATCACCTTGCTCTACCTCTGTAACATTTCTTTATTCCTGGTTTCCACTTGATTCAAGAAATTCTTCTCTTTTATCTATCATGTCCTATGAAATGGGAATTTACTCAGTAATTTTTAGCATAGATTCAGGATTAATAGGGTTTGGCACTATCTCCTCTATTTGAAGACTTACATTTTCCTATCTACCCAGATGCTCAACATCATCTCTCTAGAAATTACTTTCTTTATTCTCTGCTACATCATGGTTTTCCTCATTTTCAATTCCATCACCTGAAAACTATGTAGCTTCTTCCTTTTTAATTTCAATTTCAACTTCAACATAGCCTTTCTTTAATTCTTCAAAGACCTACGATTGTTCATTAACATTTGGAACATTCCTAAGCGAGGGCTAGGAATCAAAAGTATCTTCAATAATTATTTCATCAATAGGGCTCTGCTCTACAGTCTCCCCTGTTTCCATCTCAAGGATATTAGGGTTCCTCACTTCTGAGGCGAGTGTTCCTTGTATAAATTCTACTTCTTCAACATTTATAGGATTAGACTCTATATCCTAAATCTTTTCTATCATTGGTTGTACCATAGGTTTATCTTTAGACTTCTTTTCTTTTACTTTCTCCCACATGGTACCCCATTTATCCATCTGTTATTTGATTCTAGCATCATCCTCCTCAAAAATCTCCTCCAAAACCACAGTAGTTCCTCCTAGTGCTTGTTTCATACTAACCATGTTAACAGAAGGAGAAGTAAATAATGTTACAACCCTTTGAGATGCAGACCTGGTTTATGTGCCAACATTTTTTGTTACTCCTGCTTCTTCATCAATAACCAGTTTAGTTCTTGGTTTCGCTGTTGAGGAAGATGCACCTTAGGGTCTTACTTTTGATTTATCTTTACTTGTTTCAACATCTTTTTGCTTATCAGATGGCTTTATCATAATTTCTTGTTTTAAAATTTTAGGGGTTCTTTCTTCAATTCTTATACTAGCCTTACTAGTTTTCCTTCTCTTCTTAGTAGGCTCTCCACTCTCAAATGTTGTTTCATCTCTTTTTTTTCTTCTTTTTTCTTTTGAGAATGTGGGATCGATTCCTCTTTCTCTCAAAGCTTTACAAATATCATCAATCTAATGTTGAGTGTATAAAAAAACTGGTCTAGAGAACTCATCAATTGATGTCATTTCCTAATCTTCATAATCTAGGTCTGGGATGGGTTCATCATATACCCTATCTTCGTTATAGACTTTATTCAACACTTTTCCATCATCCTCTTCTAATTAATCTGGAATATCATGAAGCTTAAGAATCTAGGCAAATTTTAGAGACAATCTTTTATATTTTCTTATTCTTACTCTATGATCATCTTCACAATTAAGCCAATAGTCTTCTAAGTGTTGGACATGAGCACGATAACCAGCTATATTCTTGGCAATATTTCCCTCAATATCATAATATATTCTCTAAAGTGGGAAATCCTCAAAATTATATGTTTTTAATTATTCTTCACACAAGTCATCCACTCCGATTGCATTACATTTATAATTTCCTATCACAATGGGGAATTTGAAAGAGGCCTTCTTGCAAGCATGACTATAAAGAGCCTGAGACGGTTTCAATTGTCTCACTAGTTCTAATAAAACAATTTTGTTTGTTGGGCACTTGGGAAGCATGAATGGATGTCCATCAAATCCTTCCATCCTAATGTAGGAGTAAGTGGGGAATTGAATGTACTAGCCTCCCATTGGTCGAATGACACTTTGTGTCTCTAGGGACAATCTTTTGGCTTTATCACCTTCCATCATTCTGACTAGTTTCATGGAGAACAGATCATTGACTCTCTTGTAATTCTATTTATATCCATGGATGGTGATCTAGGGTCAATGAGAATATATCAAACTATTTCCTACCTTTGTGCCTAGAGTACCAATCTATTTCAATCCTCTCTTATTGGATCTCATAGCGCAAGAGTAAATCACATATGAAGACATATAAAAACACCTGGTTTTGGGAAATGTCATTATTTGTTCATATAATTTGTCACTTATAAACTTTCCCCATTGCATTTGCATGAGACTTTCCATCAAATTGGATATTATTACAAACATCTAGGGTTCAAATTTACTTGCATCCCTTAAACCACCTATCCTGCTCAGCAAATTTATAATATCTTGAATTTCTTGGTTGAACATAGACCTCTGAATTACTTTGGTTTGTAATGTAATTAGTTCTTGGCACCATTGGGTACTCATAATTTCTCTATTGTGGGCTTCAACATTCTTATACACTTTTCCCTTTTCTTTCATATCAACATTATACATTTGTGTGTAAATAGGGAGACCAAATGTGTATGTAATTCCGTTCTATGAGAAGTTTGCATAAATTGTCCCTTCTTTCTCAATGACTCTTTTGGTTGGGTTGTAAAAATTCATACATTGCATAACCAATTTAGGGGCCCCCATTGCTAGTGGAAATCCTCCTACTAAAATTAACCCATTTGTCACAACATTTTTGGTACATTAAGAGGCATTTTCTTATAGTTCCTATGTGCAACTTTCAATATCAGAAGACCATCCCATATGAGTATCTATAACTACCACATTGGTTGGTATGACTTGCAAATTGCAGTATTTGAATTCATCTTTTTCCTTTGCGTCAAAAGTACTCATTTTCTCTGGTGTGTTCTACATTTTTCAAAATGTGTGTCTTTTATGCAAGTTAGGGTTAATTTTAACCAAATTTTACAATTTGTAAAACTTTCAATTCATTTTTTGGTTAAATTAAAAAATCAAAGAATAATCAACACGTCAATTTCTAAAGGGAAATACCACCTTTTGATATTTTTCATGCTTGAAAATCACTAACAGAATGTCAGTTATCTGAAACATACCAGGTTCTGGTCGATGATGATAATATTTCAAAATGTAACTTCAAAACCCTTGGTAGTTGTGTTCTTGATTTCTCAAAATTTACCTCTCGTTGCGTGCTAATATTATTTCATTCTTTCAATGTCCTTTGCAAATTTGTAGCATGACACGAAGTGGAGTGTTACAAAAGCAACTGCATGCTTGAGGTGGTACCAAGTACATAGGTAGTATTCAACCTTCATTGATTACCTATTATTTCACATTAATTCCTCAAATAAAGGTGCAATCATTATGAATTAGGGTTCAAATCACAAACACCTAGATTTCTGTGTGGGATTGCTACTAGAGGAGAAAGACGACGTGATGATCATACATGGTAATCAGGTGTCACATTGATTCTCTGTGAGGTATAGGTCATTCAAGATCTATGTGATAAATTTTTTATCACCGGGATTAAGAGTTTCTACTATTGAATTTTAGAAGAAACACCGGGATCTAGGAATTTACCTCCAAGCTTCAGAAAGAGAAAATTGGAACAAAAGAAAAGACCGAGAACTGGGTTCAAAAGAGATTAAAAATTTTCAAAACAGACTCTTTGGTTTCTGATTTCCAAATAAGAAAAAGAAAAGGAAATAAAATTAAAGTACCAGACTTCGATAAAAAATATATTACCGGGATTGATGAATCTGATCGATGAATTACCGGGTGGAGCTAGGATCAAGTGAAGATACAATTCACTTTGATGCAAATGTAGGACTTCAGGATTCCGGTTTCGGATAATATATTAAATGTTTATGAAAAGACTGAAACACTGAATCTGAGAAAGAAAAAAGGATAAAACAAAGGCCAAGCGAAATTGAAAATGAGACCAGCAACCAACCAAACCGTAGAACGACACCAAAGCAAAGAAAAGAGAAAGGGAACAAAAGGAAAAAAAGGGGGGGTTTCACATTTCTCCAAGGAGAAAAAATGGGGTGTGTTATGGGACCACACAAAACTATTCATAGAATATCCTTCCAAAATAATAGTATATATTAGATTAAATAACAATATCTCTAGTCCAATTTATATTCATCAAGGCTCCAATCAAGCTATTATATCAATTAGTGAGATGTTAGGCTTAAACTACTACAATATGAAAAATTAAAAATTATATGAAAATATATAATTAAGTTATCCTAATAGGGAAATACCATGTAGAGATTCAACTTATTTATGATGCTTAAATAAAAACTTTAACATATGTGAAATAACCACCTTAGATGAACTTAAAAAAATAATAAAAGGAAGATAACATCACCATATATAGAAGCAACAAGTAGGCACAAATAAAAAGCATAAGAATATAAGAACGTCTAGGAGATCACCCCACAACACAAGATTAATGTGGAAAACCCATTTTAAAAAAAGTTACCAGTAAGAGGGGCTAATCATGTATTATCTTCACATGCAAGATTGTAATACATTCACTTTTATCACACCTTCTATGTCTTCAATATAATAACACCTATCTATAGATATTTTCTTCACATCTTACACATTCCCTCAAGCACCTAAGCAGAAGTTTCTAATAATTTTCCTTCCTAATATGAACTTAAGTACCTATTAATATTATTTTGGCTAGTTGACTGCCTTCCATGTATATATAAGAGCAAGCTTGGGATGCAGAAGACATGCCTTAAGTTGGATCACATGTGACATACTCTGTTATCTTTAGTATTATATTCTGGGGGCACCCTCTTATTCATGATGTAGTTTCATTCAAGAACTTATGACTTGGTATAGGGATTTCCAAGGAAGCTCTCATGTCTTAGGATTGAACATTAGCTACTTTAAAGAAATTTCTCACAAGAATAGTGTTAGCAACTTCTTTAAAGTTGGGGGATACATCAATAATATATTTTGACATTCCTCATGTTTCATGGTGTGATTTTCTATTTTCTTGTGATGTGTCCATTTCTTGGTGGTTTCATTGGGTTTGATATCCTCTAAGAGTGCAATATTTCTTAGAGTATGACTTTCCTCTTAATGGTGATGCGACACACTACATTCCCTAAGTTGTGAATCTTTTACTATTGTCTTGTCCTCTCTTGGAGAGAATAGGCACAATGTTGATTAAGAAGAAGACCTTACATGAACTAAGTGAAATCCCTTTGAGCAAAAACCTTTACTAGCATTATTCTTCATAATTGTTTGGTAGAATGCATCTTTCTAACCTTATGGAGCTCGAACTCTAATTCAAGGCCACCTGGCATAACACACCTTACCTTCCTGTGGAGCCCTACCCTTGTTCATAGATACTTAAAGCATAATGTAGCTTTTTAAGTCCTATGGAGCTTGAAACCCCTAAATTCAAGGTCACCTAGAATAAAAAACCTTGCTTGCCTATGGAGTGTTGCCCTTGTTAAGCCCTATGAAGCACAAAAACCTAGCATTGTGGTGCCTTATTAAAGTTGTAAGGAGGATAGCTTTAATATGGCAAGGGAGCCTAATATGATTCTCCCATTTTCCAACCTATTTGGGATACTAACCTAGTCAACATCCTGAGGTTCCACTACCACAGAGTAAGCACACACAAAAAATGATGGATTAGATGTGTTATGTGCCAATCAGACTATCTAGGCTTGATCTCCCTCGTCTTTGATATTGTATGATTGTGTATCCTTTTCGTTGTTGCATATATAAGTGTCTTGAATGTCTACTTTAGTGTGAGTTTGACATGGGGTCATACTCTCACTAAAGTGGGGAAAAAATGTAGTGTAGGAAAAGTATCCCTTTTTCAAACTTAATTTGGGAATAATTAATAATAAAATGAGCTTAATGATGCCTTAATTTATTACTGTAATATGTTTTTCATATTCACATTAAGTTTAGGGCCCTTTTAAATTAAATGGACTTAATTGCACCTTATTTTTTATGTTGTAAGGTGTACCTTTACACGTTCAGATTAATCTAGGGATTTATTAATTGATTGGGGTTAATTTACCTTAATTGGCCCCTTTAATTCAAATCCAAGCCTAATTAATTTCAAATTCCAAGGGATAAAACCTGACAGTCATAAATTCCATTTCACAACAGTCAACTTGGGAAGATGTGTGTCCTAGGTAAGTGACCTAGGCCCATTCGCCATAGGGCAAATGGGTGCTCACTTAGACCTAGGACCCTAATTTAACATAAGCTCAACCTTGAGTAATGTGTGTCTTAGGTAAGTGGCCTAGGACCCATTCACCATATGGAGAATGGGTCCTCACTTAAACCTAGGACCCCCCTTTCAAATATATTTTTGGTGCTAGATTTTAATGATTTCAAATCTATAATTCAATGTCAACTTGTGATATTTGAATTTCGGGAATTAATGTTAAGATATACATATAAATAAGAGGTCATTTCACTATGTTTCATCCTAAGACTTTCTAGCAATTCAAGTGATCTCAAGAGTATTTTCACAAGAGCATTATTAGAGCATTCAAGAGAAATTTCAAGGCATTCAGGGGTATGTGCAGGATCATGATGGGCCAAAAAGTGGCGATATGATGAATATTTGTAGGGTATGTGGCTGACAACTTTTTTTTACCCAAAATTGATGAAATGAAAAGGGTTTTTTAAGGAGATTCACAACTTTCCACCTGTAGACATCCAAATTTGGACACTTAATTTATCCAAATTTATCACTTTACGTCTAAACATCCTCTTATCCGAGTTAATTAAATAATATTACTATTATTTAATTAATATCTTTAATTCTGCCAAATCCCTAAGGTATTTAATTAATAATTAAATACCTTACCCTCCTTAATCCTCTTTTCATCAAATAAATTAAATAAATATTACATTTATTTAATTCCTCACATGTCATTTTCATCTAATCCTAATCCATTTCCTAATCTCTTCATTAAGGATGTGCACATGCCTAATCCTTGATTAGGATGTGTCACATCCTCCAACTTTTGCAAGTTGGCTTTTAATCCTCATTAGCCCCTAATTATCCTCTAAATTACTGATTAATTAAGCCTAATCATTCTCCAAAGGAATTTTTAATTCTTTTTATTCTTCCTAGATTCCCCTCTTTTATATGTGAATTTTTAATTCACATTCCATCATTCCAAGGCTTCTAGAACCTTGGACTTGTCACAATCTCCACATGTGACCAACCTTGGACTTGTCACAATCTCCACATGTGACCAAGTCCCACCTTTTTGGAGCCCATCTTTTATCTTTTAGACTTTCCTAGGAATGTGAATTTTTAATTCACACTTATTTCCCTAACCACCTTTCCTTTTCCCATGTAGATTTTTGAGGAATTCCAAAATTCTTCAAATGTCCCTTTCACTCCCACTTGGGGACAAAAAATTCCTTTTTGTGGAAATCTTCTCACTCCCCAAGGTGCATGTCATTTTTCCACCTCATGTACTTTCTTGACAACTCATGTCCATCTCATATCCCCTTGGCCACTTCACCCTCTGCATGTCAAGATGTGAGGGCTTGTGGGTTCTCAACCCACCATAGCCCTTCATCTTGATCTTGTTGGGTCAATCTTGACCATTGAATTCTCTAGAGAATTCAAGATCCTCTATAAATACCCCCTCCTCAAGGGCATTTTCAACACTTTCATTTCGAGCACCCTTATGCTGCCAATTTGCATTTTAGAACACTTTGAATTTTCATAACTACATGCTGCTAATTTACATCCTCAATCCTTTGCCATCATTTTAGCCATCTCTTTTGATCATATTGCACATCTAATATTGCATTTAGTCACTCAATCCATCATCTAAGGAGCACACAAACCATTCCAAGCAAGGGCCAATCAAAGAGATATCAATAGCAAGGAAGGTGAAACTGTTTGTATTTCATTTTATTCGTTTTCCTTTTCATTATATCACTCTTTTGGCTAATCTTGAGGTGTCCTTGGCATTTTACCATTCGCATTTTTTAAGTTGTTTTGCACATTTAGAGTAGGATAAATTCCAAGGTATATATTTCTGGCACGCCCGGTGGGACCCACAAACGGGTCTTGCATTTAACTTCCCTTTTGGATTAAGTATTTTGCAGGAAAAACTCGCAGAAAGGTGGCAGCGCCCCCATTTTACCGTAGAATGGCAGTAGTGCCCTCTTGGCCACTACAAAAAGGCGGTAGCGCCCCACATTTGAAATTTTTATTCCTTCTAACACATTTGCTATGATTAGGGATATATTTAGAAGGCTTTTCTAACACCTTTTTTGTAGTGGGAGGGGCACAACTTTTATTTTTTCTTTAAAATCTGACAAAGTTTACCACAGAATGGCGGCAGCGCCCTCCTGGCCACTACAAAAAGGCGATAGCACCCTACATCTGAAAGTTTTATTCCTTTTAACATATTTGCTGTGATTAGAGATATATTTAGAAGGTTTTTCTAACACTTTTTTTGCAGTGGGAGGGGCACAACTTTCTTTTTTTCTTAAAAATCTGACAAAATTTACCGCAGAAAGGCGGCAGCGCCCTCTTGGCCACGACAAAAAGGCGGTACCACCCCACATCCGAAAGTTTTATTCCTTCTAACACATTTGCTGTGATTAGGGATATATTTAAAAGGTTTTTCTAACACTTTTCTTGCAGTGGGAGGGGCACAACTTTCTTTTTTTCTTAAAAATCTAACAAAGTTTACCGCAGAAAGGCGACAGCGCCCTTTTGGCCACTACAAAAAGGTGGTAGCACCCCACATCTGAAAATTTTATTCCTTCTAACACATTTGCTATGATTAGGGATATATTTAGAAGGTTTTTCTAACACTTTTTTTGCAGTGGGAGGGGTACAACTTTCCTTTTTTCTTAAAAATCTGACAAAGTTTACCACAGAAAGGCACCAGTGCCCTCTTGGCCACTACGAAAAGGTGGTAGCGCCCCACATCTGAAAGTTTTATTCCTTCTAACACATTTTCTATGATTAGGGATATATTTAGAAGGTTTTTCTAACACTTTTCTTGTAGTGGGAGGGGCACAACTTTCCTTTTTTCTTAAAAATCTGACAAAGTTTACCGCAGAAAGGTGGTACGCCCCTGTAGAAAGGCGGCAGCGCCCCTGCAGAAAAGCGGTAGCGCCCTCATAGAAAGGTGGTAGCGCCCCTGTAGAAAGGCGGTAGCGCCCCCGCAGAAAGGTGGCAGCACCCAAAAACAACATAGTTGGGAAGGTAAAATAGGCATTTTGGCTTCGTTTTTGCTCTAGTTTTTGCTATTTTCACGTGATAACTCTCTAACGTTGTTCTGGCAAGAATATTGTTATTTTTCACTAACGTTTTGTAGCGTATTAGGGCGTTATTGATCAAAGAGCGAAGAAAAAGACAGCTAACATATTTTTGCAGGGTCATCTACGTAATCAGATTTTCAAAAGAAAACAAAATTTATCTTTGTTGTTTTCGAACTTAGTCGAATTAGGGGGATTAAACTTCATTGTCTACTGTGATTGTTTATTTTTGTGTTACCCAAGGGGGCATTGATTTGTTTTCACTTTCCCCTTGCACTTCGTGTGAGCCTAGGGAGTAGTTAGAAACGGTTAGTGTCTTCTTTTTAGTGGGACCTGCTTGGGGATTTCATCACCCCAAGGGATGATTCCAACCACGCGTACCAGCAGGGTATATAAAGGGGGGAGAACAAAAGTTGTACCTCAATCCAGTCGCGTCATAATTGGCGGAGCGTCGAAGCTAGGGTGATACCTAGATAGACGTGAAGAGTTGGTCCGAGCCTTTTAGTATCTCGCTGGGGTTCCCGACTCACACTTGTGACAGACTGGTGTTCACGGTTGTGCTTCACGTACTGAGAGTATATCGAGGACTCCCTAGAAACCTTGTGCATCCTAGATTAAGACTTTGCCTTGCCATACCCGTAATATTAATCATAAGATTGTGCTTGCTTGAAGTGTTATCTTGTGAAAAATCTGTTGAATTTTTGATACTTTGGACTTATTTTATTATTTTACGTCCTTGCCATAGCCATTGCCATCAAAACCCAACTCTGATTTACTACAGAAAGGCGGTAGCGCCCCAGCAGAAAGGTGGTAGTGCCCTCATAGAAAGGCGATAGTGCCCCTGCAGAAAGGTGGTAGCGCCCCCGCAAAAAGGCGGCAGCACCCCTGGTTTACTGCAGAAAGTTGTCTACGCCCCTGATTTTGCTATCAACGCCCCTAAAAGCTGTCTATGCCCCTGATTTTGCTTTTAACGCCCCTGATTTTGCTGTCAACGCCCCTAAAAGCTGTCTATGCCCCTGATTTTGCTGTCAACACCCCTGATTTTGCTGTCAACGCCCCTAAAAGCTGTCTATGCCCCTGATTTTGCTGTCAACGCCCCTGATTTTGCTGTCAACGCCCCTAAAAGCTATCTATGCCCCTGATTTTGCTGTTTACGCCCCTGATTTTGCTGTCAATGACCCTAAAAGCTGTCTACACCCCTGATTTTGCTGCAAAAAGTTAACTACGCCCCTGATTTGCTGTAGAAAGCAGACTACGCCCCTGATTTGCTGTAGAATGTTGATTACACCCCTTTAACTTCCTAGGGCCATCATTAACAAACCGTACGTCGAATCAACTTTGTTCAAAAACCAAAGTTTCTTTTTTTTTAAGCTCTATCTATTGGTTCCTTCTATTTCCACCTATCAAGAATTTCACCATCCCAGGGCGGCCACGCCCCGCATCATAGGGTGGACACGCCCCTAACTTCCTGGGGCCACCATTTACAAACCGTATGTCGAATCAACTTCGTTCAAAAACCAAAATTGCTTAATTTTTTGAGCTTTATCTAGTGGTACCTTTTGTTTTTTCCTATCTAATCAAACCAATCCATTCCTCCAATCATATAATCATTCCAAGCACACGAATCCGATCAAGTTCATCCAATCACAATTATCCAATCAACATCATCTAATCATTTGATCTTATCCAATCAAAATGATCTAGTACTTTAATAAAATTCATCAAATCATCTACCTGATCCAATCATCCGTCTACCGAATCCCATCAAAATCAAAAGCAATCCCACCCAATCATCCTAATCTGAGCTTTTGTCCAATCTTGATCTGAGCTTGACCAAAATCCTAATTTGAGCTTTAATCCGTTCCCATCCAAAATCTTTTATCCGTCCTCTTTATCCTTTCACCATCATGAATCCTCATCCTCCATCAATAGTAGTCAAAGGAAATCCTAATTACGTGGATGACGATAATGAAAGTCTTGTCGATCAAGAAGAATATGACATAGATCCCCTTGATGCTATCGTCACTAGTAAGATTTCTCCACCCACTTTCCACAATCCAATCACCCCTTCCAATTATCTCGTTATGTCTTCATCCATGCCTAATCATGCTCCTTATGCCACCTTTGACAATGGATATCCAGTATCTTCTTCATCCCCATATTTGTCATGTCCTTCATCTACATCATCCTCTTATGCAACATCTACATCCTCTTATCTTCATCTTCCATCACAATATTCCTATTACAATTCCCCATACATGACCCCCTATCCTAATCCTCTTTTCATGTCTTTCCATACTAATCTTACATCCACACCCTTTTACCTTAATCCTATATCCACATATCCTCATCCTAATCCACCATCCCAATACCCTTATTATAATCCATCCCCCACATCCTCTTGTCCCACTACACCACCTATATCCTCTTGTCTTAATCCACAATCCATGTCCCCCTATCTTAATTCACCACTCCAATATCCTTACCTTAACTCTCCATCCAATCCTAGTCCTCCATTTACTCCTATTCATCCATCCAATCCCATTCATCCATCTACTCCTAGTCCTCCATCCAATCCTAATCCCCCATCTACTCATAGTCCTACATTCAATCCCATTCCTCTATCTCACCCTAGTCCACCAATCCATAATCCCTCATCCATTTCTACCACCCCAGCCAAGCCAACCATATGCAAGTCTCTCATTTCAGAAGTTCTCCAAGGACTCATTACAAAGAAGCCATCCCCAACTCCACATCTTGAAGTCATGAAACCATGCCATCTAGAGCCATCATCCATGGTCACTAGTGATGAGACCCTTCTCCATACCACGCCTATTATTGACGTTACCACCCCTAGTACTGCTCAAACCATTGAAACCATTGAACCCACTAAATCCATTAAACTCCTATCCCCTACTCTAAGAACCACCGAATCCATCGAAGACACCCAATTCCAATCCACCCAAATCCAATCCACTTCTCCCACTCCTAGTAGCACCAAAACCCATTCTAATGAACCTCATGAATCTTCTAGCCCTCCATCTTCCCCGCTTGAAGAGTCCCAACAAGACTCCATTACCATGCCTTCTGCACATGATGAGTCACGCCAAGAGTCTAATCCAAAGCATGCCAGCATATCCCCTTCTCCAAATCAAGATCCTACCATCTCATCTAGTCCACCTCAAGATCACAGTCCCCCGTCCATTCCATCCCATGATCCCCTTGTCATTCAAGCTTCCACTACTCCATCTCCATCTCCATCGCATGAGCCTACTACCACAAATCCAGATCCTATCATGGCCCCTACTCCCTCTCCTAATGTTTCTATCCCATCATCTCCTTCTCATGATCCCCCATCATCACCTAAAAATGCTATCCCCACACCGCTTGCATATCCCCTTGTTCCTCTCACATTCCTCCATGGTGGTCTCCTCGCAGAAGAAAAACAAAGCATATACACCAACCCTCCTCTTCCACCTAATAATGAACTCACATCATTCTTCTAGAATAACAAAATCCTTGTCCTAGATCGAATACTCAAGAAAACAAACTATCAAGGAAAAGGTTTAGGCCTTCATGAGCAAGGTATTATAGAGCCCATCCAAGCTAAAGAACACTTGTATCTGCAAGGTCTTGGATGTACTACTCATGACTCACAATCCAAAAATGTTGGTACAACCTCTAGATGTCCTCAATGAGCCTTTTCCAAATGAAATATCGGCTCTTCCCATCGCCCCACCAGATCATATGTGGCCATCCCTCCTCCTCTATTGTATCACCTCAAAAAAACTGTCCATCTTCCTCCTTCATCTGCTCCATCCATTTTGGGTCCTTACATCCCTCTATCTACCATCTCTAATCCTCCATCTACCATGCCAGGTCCTACATTTATTTTGGGCCCCTATATCCCAAAATCACCTCCTCCATCTCGTCCTATCCATCCTTTCATCCATTCATCACCTATCCATCTCATCCATCATAAACATCCCTCTCACATACCCCATAGTCAGGATCAACAAGGGCACTTACCTAAACATCCTCCATCTACACATAATCCCCATACTCCTACCTCCATCACTCCACATCATCCATCTCCTCACACCCATCCCATTGCTACTAAAAGCACTTTGGTTGTTAAAGAAAAAATGCATAAATCCAAACATCCACATGAATCTAAGGCTCCTCACGTCCCCTCCAAAAGACGTGGTGAAGAGAAGAAAAGTCTAAATCTAAATAAAATTTGTAGGCCACAAAGGCCCACCAAAGCAAAGATCAAAACCATGTGGATCCCAAAGAAAAAAGATGCAATGCCATCACATGAAAAATCAGTAAGAACATCCAAAGTCGCTAACCCACAAGCTAATCATACACCCCTTTCATCTCCTACGTCTGTTTTGGGTCCCTATGTCTCGAAATTCACCATTCCATCTCCTCCATTATCCCCACATTCTCCATCCCTTAATCCTTTTATCTTTTCACATCCACCACCACATGTGCCAATGTTGGTCTTGAACGCATCTCCCCATCACATATCCACCCCATCATTCCATCCATACCCTTCGTAGCATCCCATCCATTATCCCATGTATCAACCCCATCAAATCCCTCTAATTCATCCTCATGCATAATCCATTTATCCTAATAAGGTTGTACCAACATCCAATAGTCGGTTTGAACATGGGCTCTTACTACCTAGTATAGAACTTGATGCTTGAGTCCTTCATCCATATCCTTATCGCTTGTCTTCTAAATCCCCTTATCAACATCCCTATCCTTACCCATTTTCATCCGCTTGCTATCCACAAAAATCCAAAAAAGTCCAACAATCCACAAAAATTCAAAAATTCAAAAAAAAAATAGTAAAGAGAAATAATTTGTCCAATGGTGAAAACCTGGCAAACAAGCGTCTTGGATAAGTACCATGATGAAAACCTATCAAACAGGTGTCATGCGTAAATCCCCATCTGCACTTGGGGGCAACTTCCTGATATGCATTCCCTCCATCCGCTATGCTTCCAGCTATGCACCCATCTTCCTGTTATCCGTCCTCTTCATAAATCCCCCCATCCCACCTATCTTCTGCATCCTACCATCATATCCCATTTATCTCCCATTCCCTCCATCCTTCTTGTGATCTTGATCAAAATATGGGCACCTATCTATGCATGCTTTTGACACCTATTGGTATACATTCCCTTCATCCATGCTCTATCATATTCCTTAGTCACCCATCCTATCCTCATCTAGTTATCTCCTTTATCTTCCCACCCACTTGTCTCCTATCCCTCATGCCTCCTCATATATGACATATCTAGAGTGGGGGCTTCTGCTTCTTTTGTGACATAATCCTTGGAGACATCATCTATCACAAAATCCCTTCATCTCCCTATCCATCTATCATAGCATCCCTTCCATCTCCCCATCTATATCTTCATATCCATCTATCCTGGCACCCCTTTCATCTCCCAATCCTTCTATCCCTATCCATCTATCACAACATCCCTTCATCTCCCTATCCATCTATCATAGCATCCCTTCCACCTCCCCATCTATATCTTCGTATCCATCTATCCTAGCATCCCTTTCATCTCTCAATCCTTATGTCCCTATCCATCTATCACAGCATCCCTTCATCTCCCTATCCATCTATCATAGCATCCCTTCCATCTCCCCATCTATATCTTCGTATCCATCTATCCTAGCATCCCTTTCATCTCCCGATCCTTCTGTCCCTATCCATCTATCACAGCGTCCCTTCCATCTCCCCATCCTTCTCTTCATATCCAACTATCCTAGCATCCCTTTCATCTCCCAATCCTTATATTCCCATCCATCCAAACAATCCCTCCCCTCACCCATCCCTATATCTTTATTCAATCTGCCATCTTTATCCTCATCCCATCTCATCCCATCTCACAATCCCTTGTCATTGGTATCTGGCTATAGGCCTCCCCCCCATGCAACCCAAGGCCATTTATCTCATCGTCATCACCCCTGCTTCTCTTGCACATCTTTCCAATCCCCTATCACTTTTCATCACTCATCTATATATCATATCATCCTCCCAAGTCATTTTATTGCTTTGGATAACTATCCCATCCCTGAGCTTTGTCTAGTCACTATCCTCCAATCCAATCCAACAGGTCTACCTTGTTTCATCGTGTCAGTTCCGTCATTTTAACCCCTTATCTAGGGTTATCTCATCCTCTTTCATCCATCACTTGTCTGTGGCCTTTTGTCGAACTGCGTTGCCCCTGCGCTTTCACATAGGCAAGGTCGATCATTTTATCCACCCCCGGGGTTCCATCATCGATCTTCATTGTCCACTTTGCTCTTCTATCGTCTACCATCAGTCTTTCTCCTTTTTTCCATCCTATCTTTACCATCAAGGTCTCCATCTTGGTCAGTCGTCCACCTTTCATCGAACTACAAGGGCTCTGCGCTTTTATGTAGGCAAGGCTAATCTTTGATCGGCCCCCGAGCCCCTAGGTCTTTAGGGTGTGTCAATCTCATGTCTTATCTCCCTTGTGTCATGTTGTCAAGCTATGCCCTTACTTATCTAGCTGGTTCTCAACAAACAAGAGCCACTTATATCATCAAATCCAATTAGTTTTGAATATCTTATGTCATATCGATCTTTTAGCTTAGTACCCATCATCGGTCTCAACAGGATGCATCCTTCCTAATAGACCTCATCAATCCCATCCCTCCCCTTGATCCTATGGCAAAGGATGTTTGAAATTGATTGCGATCTTTTGATGTTTTTGGATTTTGTTTATCATTTGAACTCCCTATCATCACTTGTCAAGGCTGCCATGATCCATCATATTATGGCATGTTTTGATTGGTCCACATAGGGGCATATCTTGTTCTTTTGTTTGATTGTGTCTTCTTGGTTGTCCCACGCAGTACCCGCCAAGATCCCTGAGGTCTTGTGTTATGTTGGGGCATCCTTTCGCGCTTGTGGTTATCTCAATACCCGGCCCAACCAAGGTCTTTGTGGCTTTGGGGTGTTGGGACAGCCTTCTTGTCTGTTGTGTTTATTTCACGCATTAGACACTATTACGCCTTGGTTCCACATACCCTGGCACTTGGTGTCTTATGCTATAGCAAAAATCAGTGCTCCAAAGATGGAAAATTGTATTAGGATTGCATCTCATTTTCCATTCTATCGTCTTGCATGTATCTCCCCATCCATTCATCCTTCATCCTTATCTCTATCCAATCTCCATCCATTCCACTTAGCCCGAATCATCTAATCATATCCTTGGTCTTGTTCTCAATCTTATTACCAGCCTTGACCCATCATCATGATCATCCATTGGTATCATTCCCTATCCCTTTGGTGTTGTTTTGGGATGTATCCTTCCCTCATCAACACCACTTTCATCATCATCATCGGGAGTTATTCTTCGATATCCTTTAGTGGTATTTTGGGATGTATCCTTCCCTCATCAATACCACTCAGTGGGATGTATCCTTCCCTATCCTCGTGGTGTTTTGGGATGTATCCTTTCCTCATCAATACCACCCAGTGGGATGTATCCTTCCCTATCCTCGTGTTGTTTTGAGATCCTTCATTCCTTCATTGACAACACTCCATCCATCATCGACCCCTTTTGGCCTATCCTTTGACTGGGGCAACATCACCTTTTGTCCTTAAATCCATTTGTGCTTCATCCATATCCTATCGCTTCTCCTTCTCATCACCTTGCATCATTTTCCTCATCTCCCCTTGCATCACATCATCTATTTCGAGAGCCCACCTGTGTTCTCTTGAACCCGCATGTCCTCTCGAGGGGGCATCCTTCATCCCTAACTCTTCATCTTCACCCCATTGTCTTTCCTCCTTCCTAGTCATCCCTTTGATGACTGGGCATCTTTTCCAATCTAACCATCTTCTTTTAGGTTCTATATTTTAATATTCTTTGAAATGATGCTATTTTATAGCACCATCTCAAAGAGGGGCAAAATGTAGACATCCAAATTTGGACACTTAATTTATCCAAATTTATCACTTTTCGTCTAAACATCCTCTTATCCGAGTTAATTAAATAATATTACTATTATTTAATTAATATCTTTAATTCTAAATCCCTAAGGTATTTAATTAATAATTAAATACCTTACCCTCCTTAATCCTCTTTTCATCAAATAAATTAAATAAATATTACATTTATTTAATTCCTCACATGTCATTTTCATCTAATCCTAATCCATTTCCTAATCTTTCATTAAGGATGTGCACATGCCTAATCCTTGATTAGGATGTGTCACATCCTCCAACTTTTGCAAGTTGGCTTTTAATCCTCATTAGCCCCTAATTATCCTCTAAATTACTGATTAATTAAGCCTAATCATTCTCCAAGGAATTTTTAATTCCTTTTTATTCTTCCTAGATTCCCTCTTTTATATGTGAATTTTTAATTCACATTCCATCCTTCCAAGGCTTCTAGAACCTTGGACTTGTCACAATCTCCACATGTGACCAACCTTGGACTTGTCACAATCTCCACATGTGACCAAGTCCCACCTTTTTGGAGCCCATCTTTTATCTTTTAGACTTTCCTAGGAATGTGAATTTTTAATTCACACTTATTTCCCTAACCACCTTTCCTTTTCCCATGTAGATTTTTGAGGAATTCCAAAATTCCTCAAATGTCCCTTTCACTCCCACTTGGGGACAAAAAATCCCTTTTTGTGGAAATCTTCTCACTCCCCAAGGTGCATGTCATTTTTCCACCTCATGTACTTTCTTGACAACTCATCTCCATCTCATATCCCCTTGGCCACTTCACCCTCCACATGTCAAGATGTGAGGGCTTGTGGGTTCTCAACCCACCATAGCCCTTCATCTTGACCTTGTTGGATCAATCTTGACCATTGAATTCTCTAGAGAATTCAAGATCCTCTATAAATACCCCCTCCTCAAGGGCATTTTCAACACTTTCATTTGGAGCACCCTTATGCTGCCAATTTGCATTTTAGAACACTTTGAATTTTCATAACTACATGCTGCTAATTTACATCCTCAATCCTTTGCCATCATTTTAGCCATCTCTTTTGATCATATTGCACATCTAATATTGCATTTAGTCACTCAATCCATCATCTAAGGAGCACACAAACCATTCCAAGCAAGGGCCAATCAAAGAGATATCAACAGCAAGGAAGGTGAAACTGTTTGTATTTCATTTTATTTGTTTTCCTTTTTTATATCACTCTTTTGGCTAATCTTGAGGTGTCCTTGGTATTTTACCATTCGCATTTTTTAAGTTGTTTTGCACATTTAGAGTAGGATAAATTCCAAGGTATACACCACCAATATAAATTATGCTTTACTTTGAATTTAATAAATAATTATTATTCATTTTCTATTTAAATTAAGACTAAAGTCTTGATTGATTGGCTGCTTGAAAAACATCTATATCTTTCAAATGGTATCACATTTTTTGAATACAAAACATGCATCACATTCTATGCTTTGCATACTATAGGATTAAAAAGAAAAATTGAATTTCATGAAGTTTTGACCAAGTTAAGGTGGCATACAAGTTTGTATACTTTTAAAACTTGTAATAAAAAATTCATAATTAATTATTTACTTGAAAAAAATTACAAAAATTTATGCATCACATCCGGACATGAGTCCTCTACTTATGTCTAAAATATTATAAAAAATATCATCATTTTATTTTGGTTAGGGTGGAAACACCTTTATTTTTTTTTCCTTGAAATTTAAGTACTACTACATTGAAATTTCAAATTTCACCAAATAGATTTTTTTTTCTTTAAATAAACCTAGTAGTTTAGAAACTAGATTCAATTTGCTACAAATTCTATTCTTACATATTTTTGAAATAATATAGATAACTTATTCAAATTTTACGTCAAGTTGCCTAACTCTGATTTTTCTAATTTTTTTTCCACTTAAGGGCCTATTTTTTCCATGATGATCCTACACATACCCTCAAGGGAAAATTTTTATAAGATTATTTCAGCACTAAAGATTCCGTTCATCATCTCAAGATTTTTCGCATCATGCATGTTGTTTGAGCTAATATGATGATGCAATGTTCAAGATCTATTCAAGAATATTCACTTGAGGCATTGTTTCAAGACAAGTTTCATGATCAAGATCTACATTCATTAAGGCCACTTCATGCAAGTTTATAGGTTTGTTATCCAAGGTTTCAAATAAGGTTTGGTGAGTTACATATTGTTGTTCATTCATCATTCCTTCAAGATTTTCTATTTCATTTCAAGGTTTAATTACAAAATCATTGTTTGACCAAGGAAAACCCCCATTCACCTAACAAACAACATTTTTCTCTCTTTGATGTGTGATTACAGATTTTGGGTTGAAGACCCTTTGAAGAGAAAAATTGAAGAAAGTTGCAAAGTTGTCAAAGTTGTAAGAAAAGTTTCAAATAACGAGAACTCCTCTACATAATTTATTTCCAAGTGTCTGACAGTGAACACCTCAAATTTGGGAGTATAGACCAAGCAAAAGCGAACCCAAAAAATATTTTTTAGGAACCCTAGCCAGGACCCATTCACCATAGGGCGAATGAGTCCTCAGTGATCTCTAAAAGGTGACTTTTGGTGAACGGTACACATTGTTTTCACCTTTCTACATCTTCCTTTTGATTATTGTTTCTATCATATTTTATTACTATTCTTCATTTTCAATTTATAGCTTACATTTTGAATAAAATATGGGAAAATAGGTCTTTGTGGTGAACTCATTCACCATCCACCTATCTTTTTCAATTGTTTCAATTTGGTGAACTTGACCTTATACAACAACATTTCTAAAAGTTGTAGTCCTTTTAACCCTAGAGCTAAGTTTTGTAATAGATTGCATTAGGTTTTCATTAGTTGCATTACATATATGGTTCTTTAAATATTGCATTAGCTTTAATTCCATATAAGGGTTTAAATTTGGATTTTGGCATTGTTTAGATTTGAAAAATTCAAAAATTTGCATGCATATTACATTAATTTTGAATAATGGTTTCATGTTAGTTTACTTTTCATCATTCGTATTAAAAAATTGCATCAAAATTGCATTTCAAAATGTGTCACATAGTTCATCATTTGTCCTTAGTTTTACTTGCATTTACACATCAAATTCTGAAAAATTTTGTTACAAAAGTTACAATATTAGATCTAAAACAAAAAACACATCTAATCACTCAAAAATTGCAATTTTCAATTTTAAAAATCCCTGTACCAGGATTCATTCGCCCTTGGATGAATGAGTCCTTGGAGACCTACAAAAACCAACTTTTTGTGGTTTTTTGCACTTCATAGGCCCGATGGAAACATATAGTATTAGTCTAGAAAGTTTTAAAAATTTATATTTTATGCATCTAGCAAATCATCCATTTAGTGTAGCCATTTTGAATCATTCCAAAATCATTTCAATGGAAAAAATTATCAGATCTGAAAATGTTTCCATTCCTATTTAAGCTTTGCATAATATGGATAAAATTAATTTTCACTTTTGGATACACATGTTTACATTCATGAAGCTTTGCATAAGTTGGATAAAAGTACTTTTCATTTTTGGATATACATTGTTTATATTCTTGAAACTTTGCATAAGTTCGATAAAAGTACTTTTCATGTTTGGATATACATTTTTTACATTCTTGAAGCATTGCATAAGATGGATAAAATTACTTTTCATTTTTGGTCAAACAATGTTACTATCTTACCTTTCTAAGCATTCCAAGAAAAAAATCATCTCTTCCCCTTATGAGGATTCTTTAGTGAATGAGAATAAAATAGTGGACACTCATGACAATCAAATTTGGTCTTCTCTGAATATCTCTCCTATTTTTTAAGAAGATATTTTGGTGTTAGAAGATCCAAACAATGAGAGTTATGAGAGTCCTATTTGTCTCTCTTCCCCCATGGAAAACATTATTGAACAAGAGAATACCATCATTGATAAGTAAGACAATCCAACCATTGATGACTTCCTTACTTGTGTTGAAGTTTTTTAGAAGATCCAAGCATTGAATTTCATGAACATCTAGTTTGTTTCTCTCCTAAAAACTCTCCTACTATGGAAGATATCATGGTGCAAGAAAATTATAGCATTGAAACATGTATTTCAAAAAATAGTAATGTGGCTTCCTTAGATGAATATGATGAAGTGACATTAGACTCCCCTTCACTAAGAGATCATGAAAATAAGGATAAGTGTGTTGAGGTTATGAACATTACGAATACCTCAATTCCTCCAATTCTTAGACCTCCTACAAATCCTTTAATTATTGGACCACATAAGCCTAAACTTATCACTTATCCACCCTCACAACAACCACAAGTTCAAAATGAACCTATGCTTATCTTAGAATTACCTACAAGGAAATTTGATAATGATAATGTTTCACAACAACCAAGTTACAATATCGTTTCTCATACATATAACACTATAAACAACCCACAACCAAGGAAAACAACTCCAACATACCTCCCATTGCCTCAATGTATCTTGCCTAGCGCTCCTAATTTTCCCTCACATAATGGAAAGGAGTATGACCTTGTTGAACAACTAAAAAATACTCCTACTAAGATATCCTTATGGATCTTATTCAAGTCTGACCTTGTTATCATAACATGCTTCAAAGTGCTTTACAACAAATTCCTACCCCTCTTAATGTCCAACCAAATGATGCGGTAGCCCAAATTCAAGCTATAAATCTGGTCGACTTGGACATTACTTTTCATCAAGATGAGTTACCTCCATTAGAAATGTAGAAACAAAATGAAGCTTTCATGATAATAGCGCTTGTTAATAAGAGGGGGATAAAGAGGGCCCTTATTGACAATGGCTTAGCCCTTAATGTATGTAGCATAAACCTTTTGGACAAGATTGGAGTAGACAAAATCCAAATTCAATTTGACTCTTTAACTATTCATGGGTTTGATAACATAGGAAAACAACCACTTGGTGTGATCATATTACCTATTAAAGTCATGAAGGTAACATTGTAAACTCCAGTCAATGTTATGCCTCATGATCCTTCATACAATCTCCTCTTAGGTAGACCATGGATTCATGAGATGAATGTGGTTCCTTCTACTCTTCATCGTAAAATGAAGTATGTCTATAACAAAAAGGTGTATACAATCAAGGCTGACCCTCAACTAGATAGTTTGGTCATTGAAAAATAAAGAAAATCCTTCAAAAATATTGACATGAACTACACAAATGGAACTTGTTCAAGATAAATAAAAATAAAATCATATTGAAGAAGTTACAAAGTGAAAGAAAGATACTTGGAGTTCCTTAGATCTCACGCCTAAATTAGAGATCATTAACAAACAGTCTAAAAATGGAAAAGAAAAAGAAATAATTTCAACACAAAAATCAAAAGCATCCACTTCAACCACTTTAGAAGAGGAAGAAAATTACACGACAAACATTGACAAATTTGATTATGAACAACCACCAAATCCAAAAGAAATGAAAAAGATTTATTGAAGAGGTTATGAACTTATGAAACAACTTGGTTATAGTGGAAAAGAATGTGGTGCTAGAGAACAAGGTATCTATGGACCCCTATAGAGCCTAATACACAAGAAATGACTACCAGTCTTGGTTATTGTCCCTCGAAAGAAACAAACAAGCCTTCACTCTATCACCACTCTTACAAAAGATTCTTCTAAGCCAACTTTAAGCTTGGTGCATCCTGAACTCATAAAAACTAGTGGTCTTGTTTATTGTCCTTCGAAATAAACAAAATAATTAAAGAAATATTTGCTTAATATCAATGTCATCATGCAAAACACTAACAATTGGACTTCGCTAGATTTTACACCCTTAAAGGAGTGTACAAAATATCACAATCTATAGAGTCTTATGTAAGTATGACACCTTGTACTAAGGAAGAGATATATTTGTTGCAAAATAAATTAACATCTTTTACAATTAATCAAGAGAGTATCTTGTCGATACTCCTCCAAGATTGTTTGATATCTCTCCCTCAAAGAACACAAAATAAATTTTACAATAAGAGTTCATGGTCATTCTACTAATGAATGTAAGGCTTTTGAGTAATAAAATTCAACATCTTAAGGATTGTGGTGCTCTTCCTTGTGTTGAAGCACCTAGTTCCTCTAATTGATATTGATTTGCATGTGTCTCATTAATCACCTCGGCTCACCCCCATCTTGAACTAAGTGAGGGAAATGGGTTAGGTATCCTTTTCCTCCTATGGAAACAACTAAAGATAACTCATTATGTCACATGCGATCCAACTTAAGGAATGTCATTCACATCCCAAGATTTCTCTTATATATACATGGAAAGCGACCAACTAGCCAAAAGAGACAATCAAAAAGTGTCATATGAGGAGAAGGCTACCTAACCCCCATTCCCCCACTTAGTGCAAGACAAGGGTGATCCAAGATAATTGATGAGAAATATGAAAATTAGTATCAATTAGAGGAACTAGGTGCTTCAACAAAAGGAAGAGCACCACACTCCTTAAGAGGTTAGATTTTATTACTCAAAGCCTTACATTCATTAGTAGAATGACCATGAAATTTATGATACGCAAAAAATGAACTCTTGTAGTAAAATTTCTTTCATTTTCTTGGAGGGAGAGATATTGAACGATCTTGGAGGAGTCTCAATAAGATACTGTCTTGATCAATAGTAGAATATGTTCCTTTATTTTGTAACAAAGATATCTCTTGCTTAGTACAAGGTGTCATACTTACACAAGGCTCTTTATATGGTGATATTTTGTTCTCTCCTTGAAAGGAGGGTGTAAAATCTAAAAAACTTCAATTGTTAGTGTTTTGCACAATGACATTGATATTGAGAAAAAAATTCTTTGTTTCTTTCATTTCTTTCAAAGGACAATAAAAAAGACCACTAGTTTCTATCATTTTAGGAGGCACTGATGTTAAATTTGGCTTAGGGGAATATTTTGTACTATTGTTGCTATTGAGTGAAGGCTTGTTTGTTTCTTTGGAGGGAAAATAACCAAGACCACGAGTTTTTTCTTACATATTAGGCTTTATAGGGACACCGATACTTTGTTCTATAGCACCACATCATTTTCCACTATAACCAAGTATTTCCATAAGTTCATGTAGTGTAGGAAAATGTATCCCTTTACATTTTCACACTTTTTTGGGCCTTTCGTGCTAAAATTGGGCTTCTTATACCTTATTTGGTCCTATTTTGCATCCACAAGCCTTATTCAATGCACCTTTTTGATGATAATCTTGACACATATCTAATGAACAATCATAATTTAGTTTTTTTGGATTGTGTGTCCTAGATTTAGTGATCTAGGACATACACCACCTTGGGCATATGGGCCCCACCTAATTTTCAAGGCATGAACCTTAAATTAGCATAAAACATAACATTTCTTGAAATTTGTGTCCCAAGATTAGCCTACTAGGACTCATATTCCCCAATTAGCATATGAGCCCCACTTAGGTTGGACCTATTTTGAATTGAATTCTTGGTGGGATTTTATTCTCCTAGATCTGATGTCGGCTTGTAGTGTTGTAATTTTGGGAAATTTGGCATAAACAAGTATAAATAGAAGGTTCTTCCACATAATTTCTGCTAGCAATTTTCATGACCAAGTGTGATCTAAGTATTCAAGCATTCTAGTAATTTGAGAGCATTCAAGAGCTGATTATCAAGCATTTTGGAGCTACATTCAAGAACCAAGCATCAAGTCAAAGTCACCATGCATCATGTTTGTTTATGAGCTAACATTTGTGATGTAGGTTTTCATGATTCAAGCAAGCATTCAAGTCAAGATCCATGGCATTCAATAAAGAGCCAAAATATACATTCATGTTAGCCATTTCATATAATATTGCATCCTTTTGTTCAAGGGTTTGGTGAGTTGCAACATAGCATATATTTGTTGTCATCATTCCACCATTCTATTTCATTTCACTTCAAGGTTTGATTACCAAAATGAGGTTTAACCAAGGTAAACCCCTATCCACTAACAAGAAAACATTTTTTCCCTCTTTTATGTGTGATTGGTAGATTTAGGTTGAAGATCCATTGAAGAGAAATATCGAAGAAAGGTTTCAAATTTGCAAAGATGTCAAAGTTGTCACCTTTCTTGCAAGATCATAGGAAGTCGCCTATAGGTTAGAATTCAGAGTTTCAAATTCAAATATCGTAAGGGAGAGAAGCATCCTAAGATCACTAGAGGATATCAGAGTTTCAGATCAAGCCTAATACTGGGACTAAATCACCACAACTAGCGTATGAGTCCCAATATACCAATTTTCAAACTTTTTCTATAGATCCTGCTTTACCTATTACAAATTTTAGATTCAACCCAAAACCCTAAAAATGGGACTAAATCATCCCAGCTTGTTTATGAGGCCCAATGTGCTTCAAAATTCATAATTTTGGGATTTTAGACCTTGTTTCAAGCATCTTCAGTTTTCCAAGTGCACCTCTGTTCATTCTTAGTTCATTATTCTAATTTGAAGTTTCAGATTCTAGGTTACATTATTATATTTACATATCATTTACATTTCCTTCTTTCTAAGCCTTTTCATAGTGGTGAACCCTCTTTTGTCTTTAATCACACCAAAGGAAACCCTCATATATACCCTTCCCTTAATTGAGTCACTTAGTTGAGGGATCTCAGTTTCCTTTAGTGAACTAGAGTGAAATAGGTCCTCCTAGTTCCATCTTTGAAAAGGTGGAACCCTATTTCCTTTGTTTCATTTTGGTTAACCTAGACTTTGGACACCTTATTTCTGGTTTGGAGTGCATTTTAGTCCTATATCTAGCTTATATTAACTTTGCATTAGGTCTTGCATTAATTAATTATTTAGGGCTTCTAAATCTTGCATTAGGGAAAATGCACATAGGTTGTATTTTTCCATCTTGCATCTTCGAATTTGATTTGAAATATGTAATTTCACATAGTAAAAATTGCATACAAGTTAGAAACCTTAACATTCACTAAGAATATCTGAATTTAGTGTTAAAACCCTAATCTAGGACTCATTTGCCCCTCTAGTCAATTTAGTCCTAGTACAGGTTGTTTTACCTATTTTTGGGAATTTTGTGTTGACTATTTTTTAGCATTTTAACCCTTCAAAAACCCTCATTGGGACTCATATGCCCATCTAGGTGATTTAGTCGCATGTTAGATCTAAAACTTCATTTTACAACATTAAAAACGTTGTTTCTATGCTTCTGTTTGCTGATGTTATATTTTTGTTTTAGTTTACTGAGTTTTAGTTTCATTCATTTCATTGCATCTAGCTTAATTGGGTTTTATTTCAAGTGCATTTGTAAACATAAGAATCAAAATTAAAGCATATAATTTATCACGTGTTCATTGCATTTATCTTGCATTCATTGATTGTCCCTTGTGTGAGCTTTACAACTTGGTGTCCTACTGCTAATACTATAGTGATACATAGTTTGAGAATCATGTCATCCCATGATAGCACACTCATCGTGGATCTTGGGTTATCTAGCTCTTTCACCGACACTGTTGACACTAGTTCACTAGGTATGGACCATACCCTTAATAACTCTTTACCTTCAAGTAGTATGACAAGTGTTGAAACAATTGTTACTAACATTCCTCAAGAAAACATAATACAAATCCATGAAGAGTTAGCAAACCTACAACATCAAGTGAGTACTAAAAAACATTTCCAACACTGCTATTACTACCATAGATAACATGCACCACATGATTGAAATTGAATAAGGAATAGAACTTGCACATAACCTAACTCAATTTTTTGAAAAACTTGCTAGTTCTCAAACTTTGAACAATGTCCAAAGTCAATGAGGAACTTAAGTTACTCCTCCCACAACCATTGCCTCTATTCTTACCTATACCAACCCTCAAGTTACAATAAAGATACAACCTACTAGTAATGTCTTTCCTACCTTGGGTATTTCTGCTAGAAATCATTGTACCTTTGTGGCATCAGACATCATATCTCTTACAACTTTACCTCCCATAAGCATTCCATTCACTTCCCCATCAAACAAATATACACCTCCACCATATTCACCACTGTCTCAAAATACAACCAATGACGCCATCCTTAATCAACTTTTGCAACATGCTTCATCCCTTCAAAAGAAATTTTCCACCATAAACCAAATCATCATCAAACAAATTACTCATTGTGGAAAGATAGGATAGAGTGTCATTTCAAGTGTATTGGTGAACCCTTTTGGAAATTTACAAAGAATCAATATGTTATTCCTCAGAATGGTCCTTCCACTGCTGATGAGAATAAAGAGGTTGAGAATAATGTCAGGGCTATGGAAGCTTTGCTGAGTGCTCTAAAAGATTCAGAAATGACAAATGTGTTAGGTCTGAAGACAACTCATGAGATGTGGACGAAGCTGGAAACTTTGTATAAAGGAGATGTACATGTGAAGATGGATAAAGCTACAGAGTTTGAAAGGAAAGTATGAAACTTTGAAGATGGGTGAATATAAAAATATTTCTTCTTTTATACAAATAGTAAATGAACTCGTGATGGGTGGGTATGTGCAGGATCATCATGGAAAAAATAGGCCCTTATGTGACAAAAAATTCAGAAAAAATAGAGTTAGGGAACTTGACGTAAAAATTTGAATAATTTATCTATATTACTTCAAAAATATGTAAGAATAGAATATGTAGAAAATTGAACTTATTTTCTAAACTACTAGGTTTTTAAAAAAAAAAATCTATTTGGTGAAAATTTGAAATTTCAATGCAGTGGTAATTAAATTTCAGGGAAAAAATAAGTAGGTGTCTATCTGACCACCCTAACCACAATAAAATGATAATTATTTTTTTATAATATTGTAGATATGAGAAGAGGGCTCATGCCTCGATGTGATGCATTTTAAAAAAATAAAAAAAATCAAGTAAATAATTAATTAAGAATTTTTTATTACAAATTTTTTAAAAATATAAAAACTCCTATGTCTGACCACCTTAACTTGCTCAAAACTTCATGAAATTCAAATTTTTTTTTTTGATCCTATAGCATGTGAAGCAATAAATGTGACGCATGTTTTGGATTCAAAAAATGTGATACCATTTGAAAGCTATAGATGTTTTTCTATCAGCCTATCAATCAAGACTTTAGTCGTAATTGGAATAGAAAATGTATAATAATTACTTATTAAATTCAAATTAAAGCATAATTTATATAAGTGGAAAGATGAGAATATTCTTTAAAAACTATTTTCATTTCATCAATTTTTGGTTAAAAAATAGTCGTCAGCCACATACTCTTCATATTGCCACTTTTTGGCCCATCATGATTCTGCACATACCTGGGTATTAGATGTGTCGGTGGTACCTTGGATCAACAAGACATTATAGCTAAAGTGGTCAGATCATTTCATTCCTCTTAAAAATCAAAGGCTCATGCTATTGAAGAGCTCAGAACAGTGAGAAATGTGACAAGAGATACATTGATTGGTAAACTTGTTGCCTTTGAGTTGAGTGAGTTTGGTGATTCTTCCCCCAAGACTGAATCTGCATTTAATACCTAAATATCTAGAAGAAACAAGCAAAGATATGATCTGGGAGAGAGTTCTAGAAATACATTCAAGTATGAGGAAGAGATGAAACAACTTGAAGATGAAGAAAGAGAGGTAGAAGAGCTGAAAGCACTAATTGGAAGGAAAGAAGGAAGAGGAAAAGGTAAATTTGAAGGAAAGTTTCCTATTAAATGTTTCTCTTGCAATAAAATAGGTCATTTTTCTTCAAGGTGTCCTGAAAGAGTTCCTAGGTCTAAGCCTAACAAACCTAAATTTCAAACGAAATGCTATTAAGCTGAAGAAGATATGACTAATGAAGAATCTGATAAAGAAAATGGAAATGAAGATGAGTGTGTTTTCATTGCTATCAAGGAAAATGGTCCAGTGGCTACTGAATTTGCTAAAGTTGAGAAAGCTCTTGCAACCCAAATTGAAGAAAAGGATGAGTTGGTTATTGATAGTAGATGCTCACATCATATGACTGGTGACAAAGGAAAATTTGTAAGTTTAGAGAAATATGACGGTGGGGTTGTAAGATTCAGAGATAACAATGTTGGAATGATTTGTGGTTGAGGGTCTATTTTTCTTGGTGGTAAACATTACACTGATGACATCCTTTATGTTGAAGGCTTGAAGCATAATTTATTGAGTGTTGGACAGATGGTGGACAGGGGTTATGATCTATAGTTCAAAGATGGAAGATGTAGGATACTTGGAAGCTCTGGAAATATGATTGCTTCAGGTACAAAGACAAAAGGTAATATTTTTCACCTAAGTGCTACTAATGTAAGTTGCTTAATTGCTCAATGAGATGAAAGATGGTTATGGAATAGGAGGTTGTGTCATGTGAATTTTGACAACATTATCAAGGTAAGCTCCATTCAAGTAGTAAGAGATCTTCCTAAGCTAGTGAAGCCTACTAACACAATATGCAAGGAATGTCAGATGGGAAAACATACTATATTTTATTTTCAGAGGAAACAACATCATTCTAATGGAATACTAGAATTAGTGCATATTAATCTATGCGGTCCCTCCAAAATCAAAAGTCTACAAGGAGAAAGGTACTTTATGCTACTTATTGATGATTGCTCTAGAATGATATGGGTTGCTTTCTTAAGAGAAAAATGTGAAGCATTAGAGAAGTTCAAAAGTTTTAAAGCTATGGCAGAGAATGAGACAGTCTAAAAATAAAATTCCTAAGGTCAGACAGAGGTGGTGAGTTCACTTCTCGGGAGATCAATTCTTTCTGTGAAGAGCATGGAATCAAAAGATAGTTATCTGCTCCTCGAACCCCTCAACAAAATGGAGTTTTAGAGAGAATGAAAAAAAAAATTCTAGATGTTGCTAGAACAATGATGATAGAAGGAAATGTGTCTCACATCTATTGGAGAGAAGCTATAAAAATTGTTGTGTACACTCTAAACCAGGTAAATGTCAATGGTATTTCTGGTAAGACTCCTTTTGAGCTATGGTTTGGTTATAAGCCTATTGTTAAATATTTCAAGATCTTTGGAAGAAAGTGTTATATTAAGAGATATGAGGACATAGGAAATTTTGATGCAAGGAGTGAAGAAGGAATTTTTCTAGGTTACTCTACTAAAAGCAAGACTTAATAGTGCTATAATAGAAGATTTAGAAAAATGGTTGAAAGTGCAAATGTCAGAGTTGATGAGGACTCTGTTAGATCATCTAGATAATATGGATATGATTTATATGACCAGAAAGATAGTACAAACAAAGGGAATAATGCTTAGACATAGAATCAAGTTCAAATTGTTTCGGTAAATCAAGAAATTTAGGAAGGAGAGACAAGTGGAAGTGCAGAAGAAAGAACAAAAAAACTAGAAGTGTGAGAGAATCCTAAGATTTCAAGGTATGTAAAGCTAAGTCATTCTGAAAATTAAATTATAGGAGACAAGAATAAAGGTGTGCAAAATAGAAGAAGGATTGCAAAAGAATATTGTCTAATTTCTAAGACTGAGCCTAACAATGTCAATGAAGCTTGTAATGATGAACACTGGATGGAAGCTATGAAAGAAGAACTTATGCAAATTGAAAATAATGATACATGGATTCTTGTTCCTAGACCTAAAGATAAAAATGTGATTGGTACTAAATGGGTCTTTCAGAATAAGTTGAATGAACAAGGTGAATTTCTTCAAAATAAAGAAAGACTGGTATGTAAAGGGTATTCACAGATAGAAGGTATTGATTTTGAAGAAACCTTTGACCCTATTGCTAGAATTGAAGTTGTAAGATTATGTCTTGCTTATGCTGCATATAAGAACTACAAAGTTTATCAAATGGATGTGAAGTCATCCTTTCTGAATGGTGAGTTAGAAGAAGAGGTATATGTTGAACAACCAGATGGATTTCAAATGAATAATAAGGAAGACATGGTTTTCCAATTAAAGAAAGCTCTGTATGGACTCAATTAAGCCCCTAGATCTTGGTATGCTAGATTGGATAAATACTTATTAAATATTGGATTCAATAAAGATATTGCTAATAGAAACTTGTATTTTAAGTTGGATCATGATAAAGAGTTGATTATTGAAGTCTTTGTTGATGACATTATTTTTGGAGGAGATAATGATCTATGTATGAAGTTTGTTGATGAAATGAAAAGTGAATTCAAAATTTGTATGATTGGAGAGATGAAGTTCTTTCTAGGATTTCAAGTCACTCAGTTAGACAATGGGATTTTCATATCTCAGTCCAAATATGTGAGAGCTCGTTGCTGAAGAAGTTTGGCATGGAAGACTCAAATCTTGTTGGTACACCCATGGTAACCAGATGCAAGTTAACATAGAATGATGACTCTCCTAAGGAAAACCAAAGAAGATACATGTCAATGATTAGCAGATTGCTCTACTTAACTTAGACTAGACCAGACATCATGAATGTTGTGTGTATGGTTGCTAGATATCAAGCTGACCTGAAATAATCTCATGTGACTATTGTAAAGAGAATTTTTAGATACCTGAAAGGAACAATGGATTTTGGGCTTTGGTATCCTAAAAATGATGATCTTACCTTGAGTGCCTATACTGATGTGGATTGGGCAAGAGATGTAGATGACAAGAAAAGAACTAGTGGTAGTGCCTTCTTCCTAGGGAAGAAGCTAGTGTCTTGGTTGAGTAAAAAGCAGAATTCCATATCCCTATCTACTGTTGAGATAGAATATATTGCTGTTGTAAATAATTGTACTCAAGTACTGTGGATGAAACATATGCTAAAAGATATCAGAGTAGTATATGATGAGCCTATTTCCATATAATGTGACAACTCAAGTGCAATAAACATATCAAAGAATTTAGTGCTACACTCTAACACCAAGCATATATCAATCAATTTTCACTTCCTGAGGGAAAAAGTGAGTGAGAAAGAATTCAGACTAGAGTATGTTCCTACCAAAGAATAGATTCTAGACATTTTCACCAAGCCATTACCAAAGGATACTTTTGAGTATCTCAAAGGGATGCTAGAGGTGATTATCCCTCCTGATATGAACTAAGGATTCATTTACTTGCATCAATTCATGTGTTTCATAGCTATATTATGATCGAGATTGATGTTTCCATGGCTGCTACTCAAGGGGAGTAGTGGGATGTGCAGATATGTGGTTTAGAGCTTGTATGTGGAAAGATAATGCTTATCTTTTCCATTGATCATCAAAGGGGGAGAAGAGTCATGTGAAAAAATATGAATTATCTAGAGAGAAGAGCCTTGTGGGGAGAAGATCATGTGGAAGAGGTGAGGAGAAGAGTTAGAATCTAAGGGGGTGTAAGTGTTGATTGAGAGTTGCATTGATTGTGTTTTTCACATCATGTGTTGCCATCAACGCCAAAGGGGAATATTGTTGGATGTTGTAGTTGTGTTGCTAATATGTGGTTTTCATTGATGTCAACACTATTAGCATTGATGTATTATAGGTTGTATATGTAAAGGATATTGAGAAAATTGTTCAGAAAGAGTTGCAAGTTGACAATGGAATAGTGAAGGTCGTGAAGGTGTCTTTCTTAGTACATTGATGATCAATTGTTTTGGACTAAAGGGTTTATTTCTCAGTGTATCTAGTTTATCCACTGAATGTTTCAGAGGTCCAAATGAAGATTTAATTGTGTTATGAATAGTTGTGTTCTGACAGTTTTTTTGTGGCTTCAGTTAGTGCTCCTGATTGAAGTTGATGTGATTCTAGTAATTTCAATTGCTGCGGATGCCTCTCTAATGATTCTTGGTGCTTTTGGATGTTTCTAGATCATGCTCTATATTTTTTGCATGTTCGTGTTGATTGGTGTGCTCGTGGTCAGTGATTTTTCTCTTGCGTGTTCGGGTTTGTATGTTCTTGGCTGACATAGTGGTTGTAACATGTTGTGGATGCTTGAAGATTAAAATTTGAAATTTTGGCACGCTCGAGGATATTGTTTTAAGTCTTCATTATATTGTGTCTGATGGTGTTTGATTCACATTGAAAATTTACTTGTAAATTTGGGCCGACATTGTGTATATGTTTTATATTTCATATTTTATTTTGGCCGACGAAGTTGTTGATGTAAATCCATGTTGCGGATATATAAGAGTGGTTGTTTGTGCAATGTTAAAGTGTGTGTATGAGCAGAGGAAGAGAAAATGCCTGAACACTGATCTAATCATTTGATTTAGAGCAGAGTTTGAAGGAGTGTTGTTGTGCCTAAATGAAACTATAATTAGGATTTTGTAGAAGCTATTTTCTCATGTCATACCCTACGGATCTAATATGAATTACTATAAGATAGTGTGTCTTCTTTTGGTCGTGTGCCTGAATGCATGTGCATTCCCATTATTCTTCTTTACACTTTTAATAGGGTATAATATTGTGGATTGACATCCACCATGGTTTTTCCCCTAACAGGGTTTCCACATAAAAAATATTGGTGTTCTTTTTGTTTCTGATGTGTTGATTGCCTATGATTTATTTTTAATTCATTAGATCTAAGATTAAGTAAAGTTAAGTTTGAAATGTTTAAATATTTTGTGACAACTGATTCAACCCCCCTCTTAGTTGTCTGTCCTTGTTTTGCCAACACCTCCTAACCAAAACTTGCAAATCTTTACCAAACATACACCTAATCATAATATTTCATTTGTCAAAGCTAGTGAAACTAAGAAGAATGATGTGATGAATGTTGACATGGATGAAAAAAACTTTGATACTATTGAAAAAGGTCCTATGGATACTAATGAATAAAATCCTATGGATGGTTTGGTGGAAATGATCAAAACTAAACCTTGTAAGGGAATAAAGAAAAATCCTCTTGACATTGCTTTCTCATCTAAAGATATTATTAGAAATGCACCTGATGGTCCTCTTTACATAGCTGATTGAATCAATGACAAGCCCACTAATGGGATATTAATTGATCCCATATTTGGAGAGAATGTGATAATTAAAGAATTCTTACTTATGCATGAGCTCTATCAAGAAATTTATAACAAATTGAAAGCATGGATAAAAACGCATAATGGTTTTGCTTGCTCTACGATGGGTTCAATCACCCTTCCTTTAAAAATTAGACCAAAAAAATTATGTCTCATTATCCATCATCCCAACATTAGATCAATTATGTGTGAAGCTTGGTTATCCATGGCTACACTCCATGGAAGCTATCTCATCGGTTGTACATAAATGCTTAAATTTTCCCTTTGACAATGAAATCTTTATTGTACAACATAGTGGCTTTAATCCTGTGTCTTCCCATAGGAATTTTTCATTAGATTTCTTTTGGCCCGAGCCTATAGAACCTATTATACCTGTGAGGAATTATTTTTCAAATCCTATCAAAATTTTAAGGTAAAATGCATAGAAAAACTATCCCTTAGAAACATGCCTCAACCCATGACTGAACCTCATATTCTTGAAAAAACTATGATTGAACCTAAAGACATTCCAAATAACCAAGACCAACTTAGGATAGATATTTTTCCTATCTCCTACAAATGACCAAGAGACATCCAAAATAATCCTATCACTCCTCCTAAGATAAAAAAAGTTTATAAAGCCAACGAGAAAGTGGTTGAACAACCTACCATGGTTCCTTCAATTCCTCCCCTTTGGGAAGAAAATAAACCTATGGTTGATAGACCTACTCTTACATAAACACAACTTGAAACTCACACTAAATGAAACAGAAATGCTAGAGAGCATAGACATAGATGTTGTTCTCTTGCTCGAAAGTTAAATAAAGAAAAAACAAAGAAAATGAACATCCAAACTTGACTGAAGCAATAGATGATGAGTCTCCCTCTTTGCCATAATAAAAAGATCATATATTGCAACCGTAACAAGAGATAAATCCTTCTTTAGAAATTATCATTCGACCTACTATTGTGATTAACTTGGATGATGATGATGAGGCTGCTAATATTGATGAAGATGTGCATAATGAATTGAATAAATTGTTTTCCTCTTCTATGAGATTAAATGATAATTCTTCTAGAAAGAGTGTTGAGCTTGGTGATGACCCTAGTTTGGAACTTGTTGTTGTCCCTTTGGCTATTTTTCCACCTTTCATATACAATGAACAAGATTGGGATGTAGATGACCTACTAATAGGTCAACTCGTATGTGACTTATTATTCTTGTCTTTATTTTCTTTTCCTTCTTTTATCTGATTACATGTGCATAATGTGATCCCCCATATTCTTCTATTTGATGTATCTCTCTCTTTGTAAAATTCCTCTATTTGTATCTGCATTCTTCTCTATGTCATAAAATATTTTCCTTTCTATTTTTTTTGTCTTGTGTTTTCCTTTTAGGGATGATGCAAGGTGTCAAGACATCTAGGTCTCTTCCATGTTGACCTGAATTTTTTTCTTTGTTTTCACTCTCTTTGTGTCATTCTTCCTATTCCATGAGCATTTGAGTAATGATGACAGTTCCAAGCTCTATAAAAATACTGTAGCAAAGAAATACTAACCCTGAATTCATGGACCACTTGTGTGGTTTTGGAATTTCATTTTTGGGGAAACCCCCTTTCATGATGTAGCTTCATGGAGAAACATATGACTTGGAATAGGGATTTCTGAATAAGCTCTCATGTCCTCTTTATTGTTAGAATTGATCATTTGCTACTTTAAAGCAATTGCTCACAACATGGAGTAAATCAATTTCTTTAAAAACTGGGCATACATTGGAATTACTCTTTTGCATTTTACAACTTATGTTTTATATATGTAGTCTTCTTACTTCATGTGATGTGTCTTTCTCTTTGTGGTGACATTGGGAATGATGTCCCTCAAGAGAATTCTATCTCTTGGCATATTATATTCCTCTTAGTGGCTTGATGCAACACACTGCATCCCCTAAATTGTGAATCTTCAATCAAGAGTCAAAATTTTGCATTCATGCTAGCAATTTCATACAATATTGTAGCCTTTTATTCAAGGGTTTGGCATGTTGCAGTTTAGCATATTTGTTCATTCATCATTCCACTAGATTCTATTTCATCTCATTTGAAGGTTTGATTACCAAAATGAGGTTTCACCAAGGAAAACCCCTATCCACTAATAAAACAAAAAAATTCCCTCTCTTTGATGTGTGATTGGAAGATTTAGGTCGACGATCCATTGAAGAGAAATATTGGAGAAAGTTGTCAAAGTTGTCACCTTTCTTGCAAGATCATGGAATGTCACCTACAGGTCAAAATTTAGAGTTTTAAACTCAAAGATCAGAAGGGAGTGAAGATACAAGAGATCAATAGAGGATGTCAGAGTTTTAGATCAACTGTAATACTGGGACTAAATCACCAAAACTGGTATTTGAGTCCGAGTATACCAGTTTTCAAACTTTTTTGTAGATCCTGCTTTACCAGTTATAGATTTTGAATTCAACCTGAAACCCTAAACTAGTACTAGATCGTCCTAACTGGTGTATGAGTCCTAGTGTTCTTCAAAAGCTATAATTTTTGGATTGTATACCTTATTTCAAGCATCTTCAATTTTCCAGGTGCACCTCTATTCATTCTCAGTTCATTATTCTGATTTGAAGTTTCATATTCTAGGTTACATTGTTAAATTTGCATATCATTTACATTTCCTTCTTTCTAAGCCTTTGCTTAGTGGTGAACCCACTTTTGTCTTTAATAACACCAGAAGGAAACCCTAATAAATGCCATTCCCTAAATTTAGTCACTTAGTTGAGGGATCTTGGTTTCCTTTATTGAACTAGATTGAAATAGGTCCTCCTAGTTCCATCTCCCAAAAGGTTGAACCCTATTTCCTTCATTTCAGTTCATAACCTCTTCCATAAAGCTTTTTCATTTCTTTTAGATCTAGTGGTTGGTCATAATCAGATTTATCAAAGTTTTTTGTGGAATTTTCTTATTGTTCTAAAGTGGTTGAAATGGATGCTTTCAAATTTTATGTTGACATTACCACTTTTTCCTTTTCCTTTCCCTTATTAGACTTCTTGTTTAGGATCTTGTATTCTCCCATGAATGTTGGTGTGAAATATAAGGAACCCAAATCATCTTAGATAAGAATTCGGTGACTTCATCAGTGTTCTTCTTGTGTTCTTCTTCCTTCATGGCTTCTACTTTTGTAGTTGATTTTGCATGCTTTCTAAGGATCTTGTCCTTCTCTCCTAGAAATTACACAACTTTCAGGTTCAGGATCAGCTTTGAGTGTGTAAAATTTGTTGTCATAGACGTACTTCATTTTAAAACGAAGAGTAGAAGGCACCCCATTCATCTCATGAACCCATGGTCTACCTCAAAGAAGATTACGTATGAAAGATCGTGAGGCATAACATGGACTGGATTTTGCAAGGTAACCTTTCCAACTTTAATACGTAATGTGTTGACTCCAAGTGGTTGTTTTCCTATATTATCAAATCCATGGATGGGGCATACTATCTAGTTAAATTTGGATTTTTTCTACTTTAAACTTATCTAAAAGGTTTATGCTACACACGTTAAGGGTTGAGCCACTGCCAACAAGAGTTCTCTTTATCCTAATTCGATTAACATAAGCTATTATCATGAAAGCTTCATTTTTTTCTTCTCTTCTAATGAAATTAACTCATCCTGATGGAAAGTAATGTCTATGTTGGCCAGAATTGTAGCTTGAATTTGGGTTATCACACCATTTTTTTGCACGTTAGGAGGGGTAGGAACTTGTTGTAAAGTACTTTGAAGCTTGTTATGATAACTATGTGAGACTTGAATAAGGTCCCATAAGGATATCTAGTAGTGGGAATATTCATAAGTTGTTCAATAGGATCATATTCCTTTCCACTTTGTAAAGGAAAATGAGGACCACTAGGTAAGATAGGTTGAGGCAATGGGAGGGACGTTGAAATTTTTTTTCTTGGTTGTGGATTATTCCTAGTGTATCTATATGAACAATGGTATTGTGACTTGGTTGTTCTGAAACATTATCATTATCAAGTTTCCTTTTAGGAGGTTCTAAGACAAGCATAGGTTTATTTTGAACTTGTGGTTGTTGTGAGGGTGGGTAGATGGTAAGAAGTGGCTGAGGAGACCACTTCAAGGGATATCTAATGCGCATGATCTCAAAAGGTTTGTCTTTACTTTCATGATATCTTAGTGAAGGGGAGTCTAATGTAACTTCATCATCTTCATCTAAGTAATCCTCATCACTATTGTTTGAAAGACATGTGCCAATTTTCTCTTTTTCTTCCACCATGGTATCTAATGGAACCCCTAAAAAAATTCATGTTCCATCTCCAAAATCTTGCTTAATTTTGGGTCGATTTGTGTCTGAGTTTTATAGGTTTTGTCTCCTGTCACTTTATAAGGGTTTTAGTTTACTAAAAGTCTTATTTGAAAAAATCCTTTGAGTTTGTATCCTCTCTAAGGTTCTAATTCTCTATTGACCCCTTGTTGTTGGTTCTCGGTCTTGTAATTCATATCTTGTTCCATCAAAACCTATTAACTAACTGAGCCTCTAGTCTTGTTTTATCAGTTATATCATGTGCTGGGACATTACTTTATTTTTCCTAAGTTGGGATAATTATTTCCTATTAAATTTGTTTTGGTTTTTTAGTCATCTCTTCCATGGGTGTTCTCTCATCATCTTAGTTAGGTCCCTCTTTTAAGATTAAAAATTTCGGTATGTGAAAATATGAGGACCCCTGAGTACCATTTAATTGATGCAAACAAATCACCACCATTCATCGCACACCCATTCCATTTTATTGCTCATTATTTTATTCACACAGGCTCATAGGCGAAGGCCATGTTCATTGTATGATGGGTGGGCCTGATGTCTTTGATGAGACATGCAACTGGTTGATGAAGGAAATCAATGGTATTTGATGAATGATATGGTTACATCTGACCATTCTTCGTGCACCTATTTTTTTTTCTTGTCTATTAAAATAATAACATGGGCTAGTAGGTGGTTTTCGTGTGTCTTCTCCAATGGTGGAACTAATGGTTTCAAATGGTCAGCATCGCAAAACTTTCAAATGAATCAACGGTCGATAGTAGGTGACGTGGATTAATCTTTACCACTCCCTGCTATCCCATATGGCTCTCACCTTTACTGCCAGATTCCCCATGGGGAAGTAGGTGATTCCATGTGGAGTGATCCAGAGGATGTAGAAGCATTGGCACAAGGGAAAATATTAATTAAATATCTCAACACTAGGCATGGAAAATAAAATGTGCATTACTAATGCAAATATATTGCACGTGTATGAAGATCCTTCAATCTAGGTCATGGATGTTGTAAGAAGAATAAAGCTGCAGGCAATGGCTTTGAATTAAAAAGTGTTTATGAAGAAGCTGACAGATTTAATCTCGACCTCTCCTCATCTTCCCATTGATGAAAGTTACACATAGGTTATGACTCACGAGGGAAACAAAAAGAAGACACGTGGATCCTGGCTACAACGACAAAGAGATGGTGGAGCCCGCATACCACTAGCAAGTGGTTCTAATTGGATTTCTATCATTTGGTAAGTATTGCAGCTATGCACAGTTGGATCTTTCATATTAAGATGGCCAAATATGGATCATCTATCAATTAGCACCAAATAAATCAATGACTGACATTCAAAATTCAGTTGACTGCAAGTGAGCCATTCTAGTTTGTGTGAGCAAGCCTTAATAACTAAAAGGACATCGAGCTACCAAAGTAAGGAGTTGCATAATTATTAATACTTGTCTTAAAGGAATAATTCAGCATTATAAAATATATTCTACATACTCAAGGAGCTCGTGCTATGGTTTTTCAATATTTTCTGACATTGGAACCAAGGTTGTCAGCCTGTGATGAGAACTAGTAAGTGAATTATTTCCCTCCCATAGGAATTATTGATAAGTTGTGGTTTCTTAAACTTTTGAGTCTGTTAGGGTTTTCCTAGTTTAGCATTTTTAATGTTTGTCATTCATAAAAGAGAATTTATTAGTTTTGCATTGTATAATTTGTGTCAAACCCTTACAAAAGTAGTAATCCTTGTTCAAATACACTAGAAACCCTACCTCATAATACCTCTTGTGTTATGGCTACCAAAGTAAAACCATCTTTGTCTAAAGGGGAAGCTTCTTCTCCTAAAAGGCCTTTAAATAAAGACCTTGTGGACTAGTTACCACCCTTGACTAGTCATAAACCTAAGGGCCAACTGCTTCTCAAAGGTGTGCAAGTAGTAGAGGGTTTGATTGACAAGAACTACTTTATTAAGGATGCACAACTGCCTTATTCTAGATAGGAACTGTTTTATAGTTGGTTTAGGAATAGAAACATGGGTATCCCAATAGGTAACCCTTAGAATTGTGACCTGGGAAAGTTGATTGTACGAAATTTCTATATGGATATTGACTTGCTTAAGGCTATAGATGCCAATTATGACCCAGTCACAAGAACTATAAGAACATATGATGGGAAGGAAAAGGTCAAATTCACCAAGGAGGAATTGGGTCTTGTATTCAAGCTCACTAGATGGAGTGATGAAATGTATAAGATAAATGAAGACATTCTTAAGTAGGAGTAAAATAAAACTAATATTGCATTCAGAGTCCACATCCTGTTGAGATATCTAGTAGAAATTATAGGTCGAAAGATTGTAATAGGCCCACATGATAAAGAGTCTTTCCTTGTTAGATATTTTGTTCATTACTTCCAAAGAACCTTCTATTCTATTTTCCAAGTAATTGGTTATAATCTTGCCACGGGAATGCCAATGGCATGGATGTATATGGTTTCCCATATTCAACACCCCAATATTGTGTGTTTTATTACTATGTGGGTTTTCTTTCAGAAAGAATGCATGAAGGAATGATAGGGTTGAAGAAAGGTGATTTGGTAGTGAGATTCAGTTGGTATTCATTGTTGATGCACATGTTTATGTTCAAAGGTGCAGTTTGAAAAAAGGGTAACTTGGATTTTCCTATGCAATGCTAGACTACTGTCTTAGACAAGGATGATAGGACATATGATTATGTGACATTTCATAATTTTTTTTCTTTTGAATTGAAGAGAGTCTTGATTGTGAATTTACCTAGGATTCTTATAGCCTTGCATGACTTCTTGAGACCCAAGCAGAGAAGGATTGAGCTTGAAGTTGATCAGAAATGGGGAGATGTTATCCCATACCCTAATTACACTATCTTAAGAGTATATGGTTCCATGGTAGCACCTCACTACCAAATTTTGTGCTAGAGAGAATTGGTTTCCTTGAGATGATGTGGCAATTGGGAAGTGTAGAAAATGAACATCTACTGAATCAAGGAAAAGGAATTTTCTTTTCCTTTGTACACTTTTTTATTTATTTTGTAATGACTAAGGGAGGTTGAAACAAGATCCTTGATAAAATCAAAACTTAGCACATGCATAGATCAGTTGAGAGGGTCAGATATGATGTTGAAGGTTTTATATTTTGATTAAAAGAAAGGACAAAGAGTAACAAATTTTTGCAAATCTTCTAGTATCCAGAGGATGTAATAAGAAATGTGTTGGAAATTTTTGGGGAAGGAAAAGAGAATAGCAAGGTGGATTTCCTTCAATAAGATGCAAAGAAATATAAATCAAGAAGAACTTGACTTCATGGTTCTCCCAAAGACAGAAAATGTGATACAAAAGGTGGAACATGTATCAAGGAATTTTGACTCAATAGTGGGCCACCAAACTAAAGGGGTAATAAGTAAAGATAAAGGGAAAGCTCCAATTGTAGAAGAACATAGTGTGAGAGAAATCCTTATTATGGAAGAAAACCCTACATCCCAAGCCCCTGATGAAACAAGGATAAAGTTCTTTGTAAGGAGAAAGAGTAAGGAAAGGAAAATTGATGCAACTCCTGGTCCCTCTCAGCAAGAGGAGAACGAGCCTCCATCTCTTGTGCCACAAGTACCACCACCATCTCCTCCAAGGCCAGTAGAGCCTGAAATTGTGGAAATTGATTCTCCACCACCTAGTGAATTACCATCAAGGGAGCCACCATTGAAAAAGCAAAAGGTTGAAGTGATTGGTTTGGTAGACTATCCTGATGAAGGCTCTGATCATGATATTTGGGTGTTAGAGTAGGAAATGAAAGATGGAGTGTCCACTGCACCAGTAGTAAGGGTGACACATCAATTGAGTATGAGATTGAGTAAATATGATCTCACTAGACTCAATGGCAGAGATGATATGTGGGTTGAGGCATGTGCAAAGTTCTTAGATGATGACTCATTTATAAAGTCTCAAGCTTTTATGGAATTTTCATATAGAGCTAAAAGAGATAAATATGTAAAAAAATTGGCTATAGAAAGAAGCCTTCATCCAAAATTATTGGATGCTATCATCCAGAAAAAGGTTTTAAATGAAATGAGAGCTATATTCAAAAAGATTATTGTAAAAGAGGGTCGAGAATTGGTAAGGAATAGTGGTATTTTTTTGTTGCCAGAATGGGATTTAGCTTTCGCTGTAGCTTTCGACACAATAAAGAAATGTGTCAGGCCTCTCTATGATACAAAAGAAGAAGTTGCACTTGCACTATAGGGGTCTACTTTTAGTAAGCAATGGGAAGCCTTGGCTATATGGGCTCTATCCCCAAGCACAAGGAAGCCTGATATTTCTAAGCCTACACCTAACTACAGTGAAGGCCTAATAATAAAAAGAGTGTTAGAAACATTGACTTTAGAGGCAGTGAATATGTTAGTTCATTTGCACAATTTACAAGGGCCACTATAGAATCTGTGACTATAGTAAAGGATAAGCTCAAGAAAGATCACAATAATATTTTATTTAAATATGGAAAGATTGAGCAGTAGAAAATGCAATTGCAGAAAAAGGTAGTATTGTTGGACAATAAGTGTCAGAGTTTACAGTTACCAAAAAATCCTAAGCAAAATGATGTTGACTCCCCCACCACTTGACAAGAAGTTTGTTGATGGTGTTTTTATGCACTTCTCAACACATGCAGTGCATAGGTGCACTACCTCTCTTGAAAGACAATCTCCCACAATCGAGTTGCAGAACACTATCCAAACGTCTCTCGGGTGTCAGGTCATGACAGTGCTAAGATACCTCAGTAGTTTGATGTGATTTGATAGAATCACAAGGCGGTCTTACATAAATACAAAGTATGGGCATAAAGCATGAAGTTGGATCTTCAAAAATGAGTTTTTAGCATGAAGGAAGTTATGTGTTGGCTGTATGTTCAAACAGCAGTCTCAAACTCCATCTAGTTGTTAGATTTAGCTTTATAAGGTGCAATGAACCTTGGTATTGTTACGTTTCTAAAGAAAGTTAAAAAGGGCGAAGGGGAAGAAAAGTTCCTAAGCCTAAAGCTTGCTGCGAACAGTGATAATGGAGTTTCTGCAATGGACAATTCCTTCAAACAATATCCCACTTGACTAGGGATTTCACAGTATCATGAAAATTGTGCTATCTTCTAAGGGCTACAAATTTTTATCCTTCATCCACCACATACATGCATGAACTAAAGATAAGTGTTTGAGGCAGCTTTAATCAAGTCCAGGCTAACTTTACAAAGCTATCTACCTTCAGCAAACAGCAAAAAGTATGGACTAAGGGATCATCAACAAAGCAGGAATTTTCATGAACACCGAACAACATTCCTAAGATTATCCAAATAATATGAACAACTAACTAAACAGCAAAGAGATCTAAGCTAAACATTTAATATTAGAGAAGTGAATCAATTGACATGAGAGAAAACAAGAAAATGCACCAAGTCAATGCTATTTCTCATAAATTTCAGCAGCATGCTTTTACAACAACTCAACTCTCACTTTTGCAAATGAGGGGAGTGCTCTATTTATAGCCTTTCAAAAATCAAATGAATGGCCAAGATCATTTCCATTGTGTGGCCACGATTCATTACAAAATAGGGTTTCACCTACCCCAAATAGATTTACAATTAAAAACATCTTTTGTCTTTTCCCTATTTTGTCATCTAGCAGATGACACTATTTGCCTTTTCGTCCTGTAGCTAATTGTTGTTCCTTTGGCTGTAGCTACTCTTCTAGGAAGTCTTCTTCCTTAGCTGGGCTGTCTTGTTGCTCCTCGGAGGCTGCGTGTTCAATATGCTTGAGGATTATGGCCTGGAGCTTGTCGATCTTGAGGACTTCGCATCTCAACGCCTGATAGCTCCATTCTTTGGCGTTCTCCTCCAGCTGCTTCCAGTCCTCATCATACTTTGAGCCCTGATCTCTGAACAGCTCTGATCTGTCGAAGGCATGGGCAGCGAAACTCAGGAAGTCCGTTGTGATATCTCCGACTGTCCCGTCCTTCATCTTTTCCTCAAAGTATGACCTGACCTTTCCTGTATCCAATTGCACTGTGGGCATATCATGGCCCGTCATCAACTTGAGGTATTCAGTGCATTCCGCCCAGATTTCTTTAATCCATGCAATATCCAGATCCACCCTGCTCTGGATCTGCTCCATCCTATCTTTCCGGTTGATGAGGTCTCTGCGCCATATGTCCACCAACCAGTGATCCTCCTTCTTTAGTTCTAGCTTTTCTTCCCACGTGCTTTCTGGCATTTGAAGGATGGCTTCAACCTTTGGGAAGGCAGAGTCGTAGATCACCAGAAAGTTGGTGCAGAGTTTCTTCATGCCTTCCAAGGATTGAACCAGGTTCAGGAACTTGTTAGCTATCTGCACAGCCAAGCCGATTCCTATGTTTTCGACACTTGCAACCTGCTAGAACCAATCCTCCGTGGTCTTCTCCAAGTTTTTCCTCCTCTCCAGCTTATCTATCTGTTCCTTGGAGAGCAGCTATGGCGTGGCTGTAGAGGTAGTGGGGAGGTCATCTATTGAAGACCACTGCTGAATATAATCGGTCAGGGCAACAACCTGTGCCTTTAGCTCATCCTTGGTGATCTTGTCCTGTTTAATCAGATGCACCACCGTGGCCACCGACTCCTCCAGATGTCTGACCTTCTGTTCCCTGGTGGCTGTCCCTAGGTCGATCGTGGAAATATTGTAGCTTACTCCAGCCTCGCCAACAGTTGGCATTGCTACTTGTGCAGCCCGAGAACTAGAAGCGTCCATGGTTATCCTGGAACAGACCTTAGGCTTCTTCTCCTTCTTTGTTGTGGCTAGAGATCGAGCTTAGATGGCTTCCAATCTCGACCTCGGGTCGCTCAGGACAGGAGTAGTCTTTTCAAGCTGCGTTTCTAGCCAGTCGGGCATGGTAGATTTGTCTTTGGGTGTATCATGGCTGCCCTCACCCGTCTCAGTCAGAGGCAAGACCTCTGCTTCCTCTTTCTTTTGAAGCTCTTCCTTTTCCTTGGTAGCATCCTCCTCTTCGTCAGAGTCTTGATAAAACACGAGGCTTTTGACAGGCAGCTTGGTGGATAATATCTGAGTGGGATCCTGTTCTTTTGCCGTCTCTTCTTCTTTCTTTTCTTCAGTGGCCTCGGGTTCTGGGCTTTTCACAATGTGGGTCTCAGCCTCAGTGATATCCCTTTAAGGCTGTTCTTCTTGTGACTGTCCCTCTTCACCATGTGGCGACTGTTCTACCTCTTCTCCAACATCCTTTGGCTGCTGAGCCAACTCTTCTTCAACGTCATCATCAAAAACCCGAATAATTTCCCTGGCGCCTAAGCCATCCTCTCCATCCCCGCCCTCGGAAGATCCTGTCTCTTCTTCCTCGTAGGCAACCTTGTCGACGGTTCTATGCTCATATTCAGGTTGCTCATAATAATCATCGGCCTCCTCCCCAATAGGCATTGAAGCCTCCTGTTCTAGCTCCTCCATCTCCTTGGAAATCTGCATTGTGGCCTCCATGGCCGGCCGACCTGTTGGCGGTTGCGAAGGCTGAGCCATTGCAAGGGCTTAGGCGAGGGCAGCCTGGAGAGCAAGGTCCATTAAAAGCTGCAAGAGCTCAGGAGGAAGACTCTGCAAGTGCCATGTAATAGCCTCGGGCACGCTAGAAAGGGGAACAGGCGATGGTATTGTTGCTAGAGGTAGGGAGGTGATAGGTGCAATGGCAGCAGCAGAGGAAGGGGAAGTATTCATGCTAGAGGAGGAATCGATGTTGATTATGGACCCGGCCGGGGGCGAAGAGGCAAGGTGGACAGAAATGTCCATCGCTTGTGGAGATGAGGCAGCTGCGGCCTGAGAGGTGGGCAGCACACCAGTCAGGGGAGGAAGGAGCAATGGAGGCTGCGCCTCTGTTGTGATTACTGTCCTTTTAAGCTTCTTGGGAGATGAGCCTCCCGTATCCTTTGTTGCTTGTTCTTTGGGGTCCCCAGACTGTACTGTTTTTGCTTCTTTTCTTTTCTGGGACCTGGTGATGGGGGGAGACTTAGAGGTCTCACCAACTGACGTGGAGGCGGCAATATCCTCCGTGGCACTCGGCTCGCTTTTGAGTGCTTCATATGTTAAAGTGACCCCCTGTTGCTTCAGTTGTCCACTTGCCCATCAACCCACTCCTTAGTGCGAGCTATAATTGGCTTCGTGATAATATCCAGGTCCTCGACCTCTTGCTCGTCCCAGTCGATGGAAGGGATTTCCAGGTCAGCAACTGCAGGGTACCTCGGGTGCACCAGGGTGGACTCATCCTCTTCGAGTTGGTCTGCAACCCGGAAACAGCCACACCCTCCTCAAAAACTGTATTGTCATTCGCATGTAGTGTCTTTTGCGGACCTCCTTATCATCTTTACAATCTGCCCAGAAATCTTCAACATGGTACTAGTGGGCGTATGCCGGCCCCAGCGCTTTCCTAACGTGGCTGTGGGGGTCCATCCGTGGGCGAGCTGTGTACCATTCAAAGTTGTATTCCTTGAGTTCCTTTTCTGAGTTGCCGGCGCATTGAGATGTTTGCAGTCGATACTGGCCCTGGCCGAGGATCATGGGATAAGGGATCCCTGCCACATGCTTATTGCTAAAGATCGTTTGAATATGTTGGAGCTACCGGGAAAGCTCTAGGAGAATAATCCTATCGTTCGGGTATCTTGGCAACTTGTTCGGCCGTTCCGTGAATCCCTGGGCACGGATGTAAGTGAACTTGGGGAATTGAATGTATAAGAAGGCATACTCCTTCAAGAGTGCCCTGGCGCTGTGAGATACCCTTCTCTCGAAGTCCCCGGCTATCAATCTGATAATGTGGCCTATGAAGGCATCATTGACCCGGCGGTACTCCTTTTTGAAGTAGTGGTATTGTAGCTGAGGGTACCGGTCAAAAGGCTTAAGCCCTTGTTTGTGATCCCCATCCAGTGCCCATGAAGAGTCCACTATATTATTTTGACCTGCCAAGGAGTACACCAGGTACGAGGTCATGTAGAACTTGTTGCTTTTCTTAACATTTACGAACTGCTCGTGGAAGCAGTTGCTGAAGATGCTCCCCCAGTCGAACGAGATCTTGGTTTTCACATCCTCATTTCCTCGTATGATTTGCTCAATATAGTAAGCCATCCACTCCTGGAAGTAGGTGGCTACTGGGAGGCCCACGACCCTGCTTAGCATGTTCACCAAGTCGTGATAGTCCTCGTGGAAGTCGCTGCGGAATAGCTTCTAGGGAACCTTTGCAGCACTGCCCTGTCTCTCCTTTAACCAGTAAATGTTAATTGACTTTTTGCAGCCCAATGGATTGGCATCCCACGCCGCCTGACACTGCTCCAAAGTGGGGACTTGCATATGTGGGAATGTAGGAATGTGGAATGTTTTTGTGATTCCCTCTGGAGATATGTCAGCAAGGATATTCCCTTCTTTGTCCACGATTGTTCGGGTGTCCATCTGGTAGGCTTCCCGGCAAGCCATCACCAATTCAGGTGCTATCAGAGATGGAGGGAAGCCACCAACTTTGGCAATCCCACTTTGGCGTATTAACCGGGCATTATTTTTTTTAGGGTCCACCTTGACCCTCTGGGTGAACTCATCTATGTCCACCTGGCCTATATTGGTGTCTGAGATCTCTTTCCAGTCCATCAAGACCTTTGACTGGAGCGGTTCACCTTGAAATTGGAACTTCATTTGGTCTTTGTCATCCTTCCCGTGAGCGGCCCTCCCAGACTTCTTACCCTTGTCCTTTTCGGTAGAGGCCCCTGAAGTTTCTGTGGCCGATTCCATATATCCTGCAGGCAAAGGGCGGAGTCAGCACAAGAAAATACCAATAACGTCAATGTTAGTCCGTATTGTGAGCATATCATATATAACTAACCATTCAAATGCATCATAAATTTAATCCTCAGACAATATCGATTTCATTTTAGGGCGATTGAGAAATCCGGGCCCGGAGGGCCTGACTTCCCTGACAGGAATGTTACCAGGAAGGGAAAACACGACCGAAAGTTCTTGGAGACCCCCGTTGGTCAGATCTTGATGTTCTAAGAGACCCATGATGGAGAATGGCATGATTTAGGATGTGGTTCAACATTAGATTTTCAATTTGAATTGATTTGGATCGATTTGGCGAGCTCCGGAGGTTTCAGGCTGGAAGGCAGTCAGGCGAAGGAAGCCGGCAGCGGCGGACATCGGACAGAAGTCCGGCGGCGGAAACCCGGAGGCTAGAACCCGGGAAGCAAAAAGGCGGCCGATTCTAGGTTTGGTTTAACAATTTTAGACAAGACGGCACTTGGAGTACCGGGCCCCGGAGGCCGGGAGGACGCCAGCTGACGGCCGCCACGTAATCTTTGATCGTTTTGAACAGCGGCGGTGAGGAGAAAATCGGAGCCTGGAGGGCGGGGAGCCGACGATGGTTCGCCGCTGATGGACTTTGCAATGTGGCCCAGCGGCGACGGCGAGGTGAAGTTCGAGCTCCGGCCCATGGGAGGACGCAACGGGATGGCTGCCAAGAAGTTATGACAATTGACGGGCGATGGCGGCGAAAGATGTCCCAGGACCCGGGAGGCAGAAAGACGCAAGGTGCAGACCGCCGCATGCATTTTGCGATGTTTCAACGGCGGCGGTGAAAGGGAGACCGGGACCCGGTGACCGGAGAGACGTGAGGCATCGGCCTCCGCGAAGGGTGGTCAGTGACGACGAAAAGGCTTATGGAGTCTGGGAGGCGGGGCGCCACGGGTTGACGGCCGCCGCGAAGGGTTTCGGTAAGCTCGGGCGACGACGGCGGCGAAAAGACCCCAGGAGCCCGTAGGTCGGGCAGCCGGCAGCGTTCCTCCGTGAGCGACGACAGAACCATCACGGAGTTTCGGGAACAGAACTCCAGACGGCCGGGCCCGAAGGGTCACGGGGCAGCAAGGAGGACGCCAAAAGACAAAAGTAGTGCAAGCGAACGGCGAAGGCTGGACCGGGACCCAGAGAGCGGGGAGCCGACGGAGGTTCGCCGCCAAGGTCAGTTTAACGTGGTAGAGTGCGAAAGGCACTCCGGGGCCGGAATCCTGATGACTCGGGCCCGGTTAGGGAGGCGGTCGCCGGCATGCATTCATACGCGGAATCGAGCGGCGAAGGAGGGGACCAGGCCCGATGGGGCCGGTCGCCCTGCGTGAAGAACAGCCGTGCAACGGGCGAGTTCCAGGCCGAGAGGGGGGATAATTGCGTTGAGTTTAGCAAATTTTGAGGACATGGGTTTGGATCGCGACGGGGTGATGTTCAATTTTATGCTATTTAATTCATTGTTCATTTTAACGAAACCCACAAAAAGATAAAAAATAGCAGGAGGGCGAACGAGGATGGCCTACCTCCAATTCGCTGAGCGGGAAGTCGATGGGATTCACCAGCAGGGTTGATGGAGCAACGCTGACGCTGATGATCATGATGATGCAGATTGCAGTGGGCTCCAGACGTCGGCTCTATCAATTCGCTCAAATTCACGATGTTAAAATGACATTGGGGACCACGGTTTATATACCCTATCGGTCATTAATGCTCGCATTTATTACACGTACGTCCACGTGAAAAGTTGGTGAGATTCAAATTTGAGTCGGCGGCAGCGGCAAGGGCTTCGAGATCCGACAGGCGGGAAGCCGCGCAACGACAGCCGCCGCATGAATTTTTGGTGACTTTGATGATGGCGGTGACAGAACGCTCGGGGCCCAGAGGGTGGGGTGCGGTGGAGAGTTTGCCGCCGTAGGGTCGCCGTCACGGACGGCGATCCTGGGACGGAAGTCTGGTCACGGACTTTCAGAGCCTAGGGCCCGAAGGAGCAGGGGCCGCCCGGGAAACCCTCAAAGAACCACGAACGACAAATGACAGGGCGGGCCTCGGAGGTCGGAAAGACGCCGCAGGGGTGGCGAATGAAAGGGGGAAGCCCGATAAGGGAATCCTGGAGGCCCGGGCCCGGAGGGGCCCAGGGCCGTCCTAGAGCCAAAAAGGCCCAAGGAATCCACGAGGCCTCGAAGGGCAGCAAAAACCCAAAGGGAGAACGTAGTTGATTTTATGATGAAACTTTAGGATAATATCGACCATGAAAAATGCCAAAAAAGAGGGGCACGCAAAATGAGGCAGCCCCAAAAGACCCAACAAGGCGAAGGAAAAGAGGGTCCCCGTTCTGAACGGGGTGTGTGTGCTAAGGGCACAACAAAGTTGTGCCCCTAGAGTTTACTATTGAAGCAAGTTCTTCATGGGAAATTGTTCCATATAACATGGGATGTGTTCCCATTTCAATAGTAGAACCTAGTACATCAGAAGGGCCACAGGCTGAAGAAGATATCAATAGGGAAGAGTTGCTTAGGCAGCTAAATGTATATAAAGATAAATTTCATAATCATGATGAGGATATTTTCAAGAGTAACATGAGCATTGTCACTATAGTATTGGAACATTTGAACAGAAGAGTGAATAACAGGTTGAATAGTATTCAATATAGTTATTCATCCATAGTGGCTGGTATTAGGAATTTTGACATTGAAAGAGAAAGAGCTATTCCACTCATGGAAATTTGGATCCCTAGGAAGGACTTGGTATTGATGTCAATTGGATTTAAATAAGATGCCAATCCCCTTGAAAATTTTAAACCTACTATGGGTCTTTTAGGTAAAGTTGAAGGATACAGGGGAAATATTGAACCATTGGAGAACAAAATAAAAGAGTTGGTAAAATCCTTCCTTGAATCACATCATGGCTTCCAACCATTCTAAGGGATGATGATAACATCAAAACTCTACAAGAGTGGAAAAATGAAACCAATAAATTTATTTTAGATCGGGCTATGTCAATTTGTCAAAAAATTGATATGGATACATTGAAGATAAATATGGATATGTTAGCTCATGTTGAGACTGTCTTGCTAGAATTTGATAAGGAAGCTAACCAGATTGTCACCAAGTATGCACCTTATAGAGAAAGGGATGATGAAGTCATGAATTTTGATTGGCCCACTGAAGATGAATTCCTAGAATGGAAAGGAAAATACTTGGAAGGAGTGGTGGATTGATATGAAGTGGCAAAGTGGTGATTTGAAAATTTGAAGTCTGTAACCATGAAGAATAATAGTTAAGTGAGAGTTGAACTGCATAGCCTAGATTTAGTACAAATTAGGATTTTGATAAAGTATGGAAAATATAGTGAATATTCTTCAAGTTAAATTGATGACAAGGCTACAAACATGGAAATAACTTTTGTCTTTTATTTTCTATTTCTGTCATGCTTTCCTTCTTTCACTTTCTGTGTGTGGGCACAAATTTTGAGGTAACTGTTTGGTGGTACCTTTTTGAAAATTGGCCTAGATCTCCAATGACAAATGAAGACTACTTTTATTTTCTCACATGTTTCCCACCTCTTGGGAATGTAATGTAACTGAATAGGAGAATCTTTGTTATAGCAGTCCAATGGAGTATTGACATGTGTACTTTTATGGCCTGAGGCTTGCTTTGCTCCTTCATTTCTATAAGAAGGAATTTAGGGCCAAAAAGTAGGGGTTCATTGTTTTGAAATCAACATTGTGAATTGTAGAAGAAATATCAAGCATGTTTTAGAGTTTTGTCTTAAGTTTAGAGTTTATTTTTGTGTATGTAACTTTGATAACAATATAGCAAATACAATACCGAGTAATACCAATTTCATGGCTATTGTCTCTCTATGTACTTGTTTTATGAGTTATGAATGAAAGTAATATAGGATTCCTTTTGTTTGTCTCTATTGTTTCTCAATGGTTGTTTAATTTCATTCCTACTAATTAGTTCAATGAATTAATGTAAATCCTTAGATGAGATTGTTAACTCATAAGAATTAGGTGCTAGGATATTTGTAAGCAGTAATGATCATGAATGTAATAGGGGAATGCTATAATACCATATTTCTTAAGATTGTATGTTGCTATTGTTGAGTTTTTATTTGGTTATATAGATTGATATTGACTCCATGCTTAGGACAAAGGCACTGGTTCATGCAAAGTGTTCATGGTTTAGTTTCTGGATTGATTCATCAGCTAGTCACTTTTATTCTATAAACTTTCAAATGGATACCATTGTAGTTGTTTTGTGTTGAGTTTTTCCTTCTCATGCTCCAAGTATAGGAAATTGATAAATGAGATGCCAACTTATTTGATGTACTATATTCTCAAGTGATTTTATAAGAAGTATTTGTTATTGACAATGTACTTAAGTATAGTCATGTAAATTCTTGAGTATAAATTGTGGGATCACCCTCTTGGGTTTCACAGAGCGCAAAGTGTAGGAGTATAAGTCTTGCAACTTTTACTCATTCATTGGCCAATCCCTTTGGAGTACTAAGTATTGGAAATGGAAAGTTCTTTAGGTATTTATGAAGATCAGTTTGGTTCTTAAAAAATAACCAACAATATCTTCCCTAGTAGGAGAGTTTTTATGAGAGCTCCAAACTAGATGTTCATAAAATTTAGTGTTTTGTTCTTCTAAAATAACTTCATCACAAGTAGGGGACCCATCAATGGTTGTATTGTCTTGTTTATCAATGATAGCATCCTCTTGTTCAATAATATTTTCTGTAGGGGAAGAGAGATGAATAGAACTCTCATTGGTTTGATCATCTAACACCAAAATATCTTCATCACAAATAGGAGAGATATTGGGAGAGGACCAAATTTGATTGTCATGATTAGCCACTGTTGTATTCTCTTTCACTAAAGCATTCCCATAAGGGGGAGAGATGAACTTTTTCTTAGCATGCTTAGAAAGACATGATACTAACATTGTTTGACTAAAAATGAAAAGTACTTCTAACCATCTTGTGCAATGCTTGAAGAATGTAGACAATGTATATCCAAAGATGAAAATTTTTTTTATCCAATTTATGCAAAGCTGGAAGAATACAAACAATGTGTATCCAAAAATGAAAATCACTTTTATCAAACTTATGCAAAGCTTCATGAATGTAAACATTGTGTATGCAATAGTGAAAAGTACTTTTATCCATATTATGTAAAGTTTGAGAAATGTAAATATTTTCAGACCTGATGGTTTTTCTATTGAAATAATTTTGGAATGATTCAAAAGTGACTACACTAAATGGATGATTTGATGTAGATGCATAAAATAGAAGTTCCTGAAAATTTCTAGATTGATACTATAGGTTACTTGCAAGCCTAGGAAGTACAAAAAATCACTAGAAAGCTCAAATTTATTTTTTTTGTAGGCCTCCAAGGACTCATTTTCCCATTGGCGAATGCATCCTAGTATGCTTTTTTAGGGAACTTTGAATCTGATATTGAAGCTTAGAACTATGAAAACTTGTTGCCAAAACAAGGACTCATTCACCCTTTGGAGAATGGGTCCTAGTACAGGGGTTTTGAAACTTGAAAAATGCAATTTCAAACTAATTATATGTGTTTGATATTTTAGATTTGAAACTGTAACTTTTGTGATAGAAATTTCTAAAATTTGATGTTGAAATGCAAGTGCAATGAAGGAAAGAAGATGAACTATATGAAACTTTTTGAAATACAATTTTTATGCAATTTTTGAATATGAACATTTGATGAAAAGAAGACTAATATGAAAACACTATGCAAAATTAATGTAATATTATGCAATTTTTCTTGAATTTTTAAATTTAAAATGAATGCAAAATGTAAGTTTACACCTAAAATACAATGAAAACCAATGCAATTTTGACAACCCTATATGAAATACAAACTAATGCAATGCAATGCAAACTAATTCAAATCCTAGATCTAGGGTTTAATGGACTCCAATTTTTAGAATTTTGATGTACAATGCCAGGTTCACCAAAATGAAACATAGAAAAATAGGCTTACCCCCAAAATGGTAGTAAAAGGGAATGAATGGACCTATTTCTCTAATTTCATTCAAGGAAATGAGATCCACATCAAACATTGAACAAAAACCCTTAGGAGAGCCAACCCAAGATGTGAATCATCAAATTTCCATTTTTTCTAGGAAGAGGGTATGAACTAGATTCAACATAGCAAATAAATTCCAAATTACAAGCTATAAAGTGAATTTAGAAGAGAAATCATAATGGTGATGGAACCTATTGACTTTAGGGAGAGTTTGGAAGGGTTAAATGTTACATATCTCTCACAAAAAGTGATTTTCATGGCTCACTAAGGACTCATTCGCCCAATGGAAAATGGGTCCCTACTAGGTTTCTAGAAAATTAGTTTTTGGATTCTTTTATTCAATGTTTGCACTCCCAGATCCTAGGTTTTTATCTCTCAAAAGTTAGAGGTAAATTTTGTAGAATAATTTCCATGATCTTGCAATATAGATGGTAACTTTGACAATTTTGCAACTTTGACAACTTTTTCTCTCCACTTGATCTTTAACCTAAAACTTACAATCACACATCAAAGGAGAAGAAAAAAGTTGTTTTTTTAGGGAATAGGGGTTTTGCTTGGTCAAAACCCATTTTGGTAATTAAACCTTGTAATGAAATAATGCATAAAAGGAATGATGAATGAACAAAGTAATGTTACTACTCACAACACCTTGTTGAAACCTTGGAATTGTAAATATGAAATTTAGCATGAAGTGGCCTCAATGTATGCGGATCTTGATGATGAAACTAGATATGAAATGATTTATTTGAATGCTTGAAGTGATGTTGAACTCTACACCAACATGTTGGCTCCAGAAAAATGCATTCCTTTGACACGATAATAGACCTTTGATTGCTGCAATTAAACCTTGATAAATATCCCCTTGAATTCCTTCTTGAATGTTGTTGAATGCTCTATAATGCTCTTGTGAAAGTACTCTTGATTGATTCAATATTTCTAGGTGAAAATAAGTGAAATAGCCATGTATTTATACATAACTTAAGATTAAATCTCAAAATTCAAATAAAACAAGCCGACACCAAATCTAGGATTTGAAATCATTAAAATACAGTCAAAAAAATATCCCAAGGGGGGTGTCCTAAGTTAGTGAGGACCCATTCTCCATAGGGCGAATGGGTCCTAGCATACCTAACTAGGACACATTTTGGGGATGTGAAATTTCATGTCAAAGGGGGGTCCTAGGACCTAGTGAGGACTCATTCACCATGTGGTGAATGGGTCCCAAGTCACTAGCCGAGGACACATTCCTTGTAAAATTAAGTGTTGTGTAATTTAATTTAATAGTGTCAGGTTTTATCCCTTAGGAAATGCAATAAATTAGGCTTGTATTTAAATTAAAGGGGCCAATTAAGCTCAAATTAAACTCAATTTATTAATAAATCCCTAGATTAGTGTGAAAGTGTAAAGATACACTTTACAACACCCTAAATAAGGCACAATTAAGTCCATTTTATTAAAAGTATGCTAAACTTAATGTGAAGGTGTAAAAAACATTGCAACACTAAATTAAGGCATCATTAAGCTCATTTTAATATTAGGGTATGTGCAAGATTATCATGGAAAAAATAGGCCCTAAGTGGCAAAAAAATTAGAGAAATTAAAGTTAGACAACTTGACATAAAAATTTAAATAAGTTATCTATATTATTTCAAAAATATGTAACAATAGAATCTATAGAAAATTGAATATAGTTTCTAAACTACTAGGTTTATTTTTAAAAAAAGAAAATCTATTTGGTGAAAATTTGAAATTTCAATGCAGTAGTACTTAAATTTCAGGGAAAAAATAAGAAATAGGTGTCTATTTGACCACCTTAACCACAATAGAATGATAATACTTTTTTATAATATTTTAGATATAAGTAGAGGACTTATGTCCCGATGTGATGCATATTTTTTTGTAATTTCTTTCCAAGTAAATAATTAATTATGAATTTTTTATTACAAATTTTAAAAAATATAAAACTCATATGTCTGACCACCTTAACTTGGTCAAAACTTCATGAAATTCAATTTTGTTTTATTAATTCTATAGTATGTGAAGCATAGATTGTGACACATATTTCACATTCAAACAAATTGATAGTGTTTGAGAGCTATAGATGGTTTTCAATTAGCCTATCAATCAAGACTTTAGTCACAATTCAAATAAAAAATGAATAATAATTATTTATTAAATTCAAAGTAAATCATAATTTATATCGGTGGAAACCTAAGAATCTCCTTTAAAAACCCTTTTCGTTTCATCAATTTTGGGTAAAAAAAAGTCGTTAGCCACATACCCATCATATTGCCACTTTTTGGCCCATCATGATCTTGCACATACCCATTAATTATTCCCAAATTAAGTAAGAAAATGGGACGTTTTTTTGTTACTATATTACCAAACAAGGTAACAATAAATAGGTAATAACACACAGGGTGTAACATATTCCCCCCTTTATGAATCATCATCCTCAATGATTTTTAAGTATCAAATATGATCATAACATAAAACACAACATCTCAAAACATCATTGTTTTTAGGAGTCTTCAAAATCTAGCAAGACTTGTGGAAATTTTTTCTTCATTTCAACATAATCTTCCCATGTGGTAGAATCTTTTGCATATTGATCCCACTAGACCTTGCATTGTAGAACCTCTTTGTTACGTAAGTGGAGATTATGTGTTTTGAGCACCTTGAGAGGATTGATTTTTACTACTCCTGGGTCTTGTACATCTAAATAATTCCAATAAATAACATGGTTATCCCATGGTATATACTTCTTAAGACACGATACATGAAAGATGTTATGCATCCTGGCAAGAGATGGTAGCAAGGTAATTCTATACGGAACAAGGTTGACTTCTTCAAGAACCTCAAAAGGAACTACATAGCGTGGAGATATTTTGGATGAATTTCTAAACTTAACAAAACTCTTGTGAGGTTTAATTCTCATCAAAACCTTATCACCTATTGAGAAAATTTTGGGTACCTGTTTAGAATCAACATAACTTTTATGCCTATCATTAGTTTCTACTAGCCTCTTCTTGATAATTCCAACTTGTTCCTACATTTTTGATAAAATCTCTAGCCCAACACTTATCTATTTATAACTTATCCCATCTTATAGGAGTTTGTCACTTCCTACCATATAATGCTTTAGACGAAGGCATCTTGATTGCAGAATGATAGTTTTTATATGCAAACTCAACCGAAGGTAGGTAATCCTCCCATTTGTATTGATGATCAATGCAATACATCCTTAGTAGGTCTTCTAATATTTGGTTCACCCTTTCAGTTTATCCATCCATTTCTGGACGATATGCAAAACATATGTTCAATTGAGTCTCAAGTGAAGAAAACAAGGTTTTCCAAATTCTAGATGTCACACAAGCATCCCTATTTGAAATGATCTTTTGAAGAATACCATGGAATCTAAGTATCTCTTAAATAAACTTGTATGCTATTACAAGAGCTCCATTAGTTAGATTCCCTAGTATAAATTGAGCCACCTTTGTAATCTTTTCAAACACTACTAGTATGGCATTGTGTTTATTCCTCGACATTGGAAGACCATGCATAAAATCCATGCTAATAACTTGCCATTTCTTTCCTAGAAATTCATGTGGACACAAAATACCTACAGGATGGTGATGCTCTTCCTTTAATCTTTGAAATTCTAAGCAACTTGCTACAAATCTCGCTACATCCCCTTTCATTCCCTTCTAGAAATATAATAGCTTTACATCAGCTAACATCTTAGTTACACCTAGATGTCCTAAATATGGTGCATTGTGAACTTCTTTCCACACCATGTTCCCTAATTCCCTAGTGTTAGGTACATAAATCCTTCCCTTAAACCCCAACAAACCATGAGGTTCAAGGTGATATCCTTCATACCTTATATCTTGTATATTTTCTTAGAGTACCTTCTTGACTTATTCATAAAATTTGTCACCCTTAGATTCTTGCAAAACTTGACATTTGAAGTCAATTTCAATTGATATCATTGAGGATATATGCCTCCTATGAATTAGGGCATCAACAACCCAATTGTCCTTTCCCTTGATATTACTGATGTTGAAACCATAATCAAATATCAATTCCAACCATCTCCTTTTTTGTGCATTTAGATTAGGTTGAGTAAAAAAATACTTTAGACCATGATGATCAATCTTTAATTCAAATGGTTTCCCTAACAGATAATGTCTCCACATCTATAATGCATGGACAACTACTACTAACTCTAAAACATGTGAAGCATAATTTTGTCCATAAGGCTTTAGCTTCCTGAACTCATGACCTATGACTCTCCCTTCTTGAATTAATATTCCACCTAAACCTTATCCTAAAGAATCTATAGTAACTATAAAGTTACCATCTAGATCTGGTACCTTGAATATGGTGTTGTGGTCAACCTTTCCTTGAGTTGGTCAAATGCTGCTTGAAATTTCTTAAACCACTCAAACTTCTTCCCCTTCCTTCGTAATGATGTGATGTGTGATGAAAAAGCTATTATTGAAAATTTTACAATGAACTTTCAATAATTCCTAGCCAAACCCATAAAAATTCTAACTTTTGATACATTCTTAGGCACTGGCCACTCTAGCACTACTTTTATCTTTGCTAGATCAATTGCAATCCCATCAACTAAAATCATGTGACCCAAATATTGTACTTTCTTCTAGAAGAAGGTACATTTTCAGATTTTTCCATATAGCTTATGCTCTCTCAATCATTGGAGAACAATCTCTTGATGCTTGAGATGTTCCTCTTCATTTTTTGAGTAGATCAAAATATCATCCAAGAAGACCAACACAAACCTATCTAAATAGTCTAAGAGTAATATAATACATTTAAGGGTTTATTGAATGAATGTGGATACAAATTTGTATGAGGGTTTTGAATTTTTAAGGTACAATTGATTCACCCCCCCTCTCAGTTGTCTTGTGCATTCAACAACTGGTATCAGAGCAAGGTTCCTTGGAAGAAATCTTAACTACTTGAGGTAGATCTTGTATGGCACACAAGAAGGATATCCCCATGTTTGATGGCCTAGACTATGCATTATGGAAGACAAGGATGGAAGGTTATCCGATTTATCTTGGATTTAACATCTAGAAGTGTGGACACTAGAAATGGATGCCTCACTTCCTTGTCCAAAAAATGGATAGAAGGAGAGAGACCTAATTTTGCAATGTTCACATTGAAGAATACCTTAGAGATATCAACCAAATGAAGGAGGTGAGAGATATTACTATAAGATATCCTTGGGGATGAATGAGACAAGAAAGGGATTCACCACCAAGTGTAAACTTGGAAAATACAAAATGTTTGAAAACATAGTGTGATATTGAAAAATACCTAGAAATGCAAATAGAATGTAACAAAAAACTATGAAACTAGAAATGTGCACCTGGGAAGTTGAAGATGGTAGGATGGAGCTTTGGAATCCTAAAGAATTCATTGTTGAGGCCAACTAGGACTCATATGCCAAGCTAGGAAAATTAGTGCAGTTTTGGGAAGATTGTGTCATAACAGGTTTCAGACAAATGGGTACTCAGATCTGCAAAATTCTTGTTTAGGCCTTGGTAGTGGGGCTCATTCACCAATAGTGGTGAATCATTCCACCTCTAGATTTCTAGAAATTCAAAACAGGAAACTATAGCTCTTAGTCTTCTTTTTTGCTCCTGATTCAGATTTGGGTCCGAAATTGCATAATTTAGCTTGTAGATCTTCTCCAAGCTTCTCTTAGGACTTTGACAACTTTGAATTGATTTCACCACTTTTCCAATCTTGAATTCTTGGTAAATTTGCAAGCTATGTTTGCAAATCACACACAAGAAGAGGGAAAATTTTGTGGGGTAGTGAATAGGGGTTTGCCTTGTTCAAACCCTGTTTTGTTAATTAAACCCTTGAAATGAAATGAAATATAGAGAGAGAATAATGAATGAAAAAAGACAATGGTTCAACTCACCAAACCCTTGCAATAAACTATTGCAAACATGTAAATAATGGCTCCAATGGATGTGGACTTGAACTCTAGCCTTATGTTGATAGATCTTGAATGCAATGCTTACAAATCCTACACTACAATTGTTAGCTCTAAAACAACATGATGCAAACAATATTTGACATGATGAATGACACTTGAGGAATGCTCGTGAAAGCTTGATAATTTGCTGTTGAAATTCCTTGAATGCTCTTGTGAATGCTCAAATTTTCTTGTAAACTATATGCATGAATACTTGAATGCTAGGTATGAAAATGAGAGAAAGAATCTTTTATTTATACTTAATTATGCAATAATTCTCAAAATTACATCACAGGCTAAACTTAGATCTTGGAGAATAAAAACCCACCAGAATTTTGAATTAAATTTGAATTTTGAGTTAAAGGTGACTCATTCGCCCAAAATGGTGAATGAGTCACACCTTAGGAAATTAAGGTGGGTTTCAAGATTTTAATGCTTTAAATGACATTTTTTGAGATCATTATAAAAAATACACATAAGTAAGGCTTAAGAATGCAAAATGGCACCAATTAAAGCATAAGAAAGCCTAATTATTAATGACAAGCCTACAAAAATGTGAAAGTGTGTTACAATAGTTTACAACACTTTGAAACAAGGCTTGATAAATGATGAAAAATGGTTATTTTATTAACAACAACCCAAAAAAGTGTGAAATTATGTTAGAACACTTTACAACACTTAAATAATGTACCATTTGAATCATTTTAGTTTACAATGGCCCGAGACCTAATGTGAATGTGTTATCTACATTACAACATTAAATCAAGGAAAAATTAAGCCAAAATCACAAGGAGGGCCTAAACGAGACAAAAAAGTAGAAGGGCTACTTTTTCAATTTCCACATTTATTCCCCGCTTTAGTGAGAGGATGAACTTGCTTGAAAATCACATTAAAGTAGATGAACACGCATCAAGAGGGGTTTCAATGAACCAATGCTAGAAATATGGGAAGACAATGATCAAGCCCCTAGGTTAGGATCCCATGACAAACCAACATAAGCACAAGGGAACACACATGTAAATGATATCAAGTACAACAACAAGGTACACGCATACAATTCCAAAGATGAAGAAGAGAAAATGAAAAGGAAAGAAAGAATCGGATCAAGCTTCGATCGTTTGTCCAACACGATGTGAATAAGATCTATGTTGTTTCTTTGGAAAATGCATACTCACTCTGAGGCGATGGAACTCATGGCAGTCCACCATGTGAGAAGGCCTAAAAGGTGAGAAACATACACTCATGGCTAGTATGCACACACACACACATGTGTCTATGGGGAAAGTCATGCCTCAAAATGGGCTTCCCACTCAACCATACCAAAGTTATACCTCCTAATAACTTTAATAAGGCACCATAGAAGAAAATGGCTTTTCGAGCTTCATGAGACAAGCAAAACTTCATATGCTTGGATCTCATGAAAAAATGTAATGGCTCCATAGGCATGCGAGTTGTGATATGCAAGGTGGCCATATAACAAATGCAAAATGAAACATGCAAATAATTTTCAAAGGAGTCTTGCTTAGTTCATGCAAGGTCTTTAACTTAGGGAACATTGTGTGTAATGTCTCCAAAAGAGGACCAATCAAAGAGTAGAAGATTCACAACATAGGGGATGCAGTGCGTCACATCAAGCCACTAAGAGGAATGTAATATGCTAAGATAGATCATGACCATGAAGGGAATTATACCCAATGTCATCCAAAAAGAAACAAATGCATCGTATGAAGTAAGAAGGCTCCACTAAACAAGAAAAAGGAAAAAAGAAAAAGAATAATTCCAATGTATGCCCCCACTTTAAAGGAATTGCTAACACCATACTATGAGCAATTACTTTAAAGTAGCAAAACAAGAAATGATAACAAGAAAGGAAGACATGAGAGCCAACTTGGGAAGCCCTATGCTAAGTCATATGTTTTTGAGTAAGGCTACATCATGTAAAAGAAAAAGAAAAGCGAGGGGTTTCCCCCAAAATGCAAACACCAAACACATAAGGGATCTATGGATTTGGGGTTAGTATTTTCGTTGCTACAATTTTTTAAGGAGATCGAAACTATCATCATCCCCAAAATACACATAGAACTATAAGAATGACACAAAGAGAGTGAGAACAAACAAAAACCTTTTGGGTCAACATGGAAGAGACATAGGGTATCTTGATGCCTTGTGTCATCCCCAAAAGGAAAACATAAGACAAATGAAAAAGATAAGGTGAAAGAAAAAGAAAAAGCTTTTGGGTCAACATGAAGGAGACACGAATGTCTTGAAGCTTTGCATCATCCCCAAAAGGAAAACACAAGCAAATGAAAAGAAAAAGGAAATGAAAAAGAAATCCTTTTGGATCAACATGAAGGAGACATGAATGTCTCGATTCCTTACGTCATCCCAAAAAAAAAACACAAGAAAATGAAAAGGAAAAGGAAAAGAAAAAGAAATCCTTTTTGGTCAACATGAAAGAGACATGAATGTCTTGATGCCTTGTGTCATCCCGAAAAGGAAAACACAAAAAATGAAATGGAGAAAGTGAAAGCAATGGATGACATAGAGAAGAATGAAGGTACAAATAGAGGAATGTTACAAAAAGAGAGAACAATAAACATAACATCACAGGGGATCACATTTTGCACATGAAATCACACAAAAGAAAATGAAAAAGGAAAAGAAAATACAAAAGACTAGTAAGGAAAATGCAAGACAACCTTTGAGCAAGTCATCGCCCTCCCAATCATGTTCATTGTATACCGAAGGCAGACAACTGGCTAAAGGGACAAGGGAAAGTTCCAAACTAGGAGATTTGTCATTTAAGCTCATGGAAGAGGAAAATAATGTGTTCAATTCATTATGCACCTCTTTGACAATTTTAGCTATTTCCTCATCATCATCCAAGTTAATCACAATATGAGGACGAATGATAATGTCCATTGAAGAGTTAAAATCTTGTTGTGATTGTTGTATGGAGTCATTTTGTTTTAGTTGGGGAGGAGGGTCATCATGCATTGCTTCAATCAAGTTTATATTTTTATTTTCTTTGGTTACTTCTTCATGCAACTTGAGAGCAAGGGCACAATGTCTACACCTACACTCTATAGCACCTCTATTTCATTTGGTTTTGTTTTCAAGTTGTGTTTGTGTAGGAGTGGGTTGATAAACCATAGGTTGCATTTCTTCCCTAAAGGGAGGAATGGAAGGAACCATAGGAGGTTTTACATCCACTTTTTCTTTTTCTTTGTAAACTTGTTTTATTCTAGGTGTGATGGGGTTTCTTTCATTGTCTCTTGGTCTTTTGGATGATATAGGCGAAGTTTCTAATTTTGGTTGGTCTTGGTTGTTTGGTTATTTTTTAGGTTCAAGCATGGTTTCATCAAGGATGGGAGGTGTGGAAGTTGAGGGAGACATGTTTCAGAGGGATAATTATGCTATCTTCTTAGCCTTAAAATTTTGGTAGGACAAGAAAAATAAATCTTCTCTAGGATTTATAGGTTCCATGGGTTCGGGCCAAAAGGCTTCTAAGGAAAATTTTCCTTTAGAAGACAAGGGGTTAAAGTTGTTATGGTGAATAGTGAATATTTCATTGTCAAATGGAAACTTTAAGCATTTGAGTACAACTGAAGGGATGAATTTCATTGAGTGAAACCATGGATGGCCTAGCCTCAAACAAAATTGGTTTGATTGTGGGATGATGGAGAATGTGACATCTATTGTTTTTGGTCCTATTTTCAATGGAAGGGTGGTTGATCCGACCGTAGGGAAAGAAAAACCATTATGTGTCTTGATCCATTCTTTCGGTTTATCATAGTCATCTTGATAAAGTTCATGCAAGAGTAAGAACTCCTCGGTGATCACATTCTCTCCACAGGCGGGATCTATTAGTATCTTATTAGTGGGCTTGTGATAGATACGACCGACTATGTAGAGAGGACCATCAGGTGCATGTTTAAATATATCCTTAGAGGAGAAAGCAATATCAAGAGGACTCTTAGTCTTCCCTTATGAGGGATAACATCTATCGCTCCTACCATTTCATCCACAAGATTGGCATTGATATCATTTGGAATAGGATCATTATTTTCATCATCTGTATAAACATTCATCACATCATTCTTTGTAGTTTCACTGGCTTTGAAAAATGAAATATTATGGTTGGGCATTAGATAAGTGAAAATTTGCAGGTTTTCGTTTGGAGGGGCAACAAAATTATTACCTTGATTTCTAACACCTCCAATGGATAAACGACCACAATCAATGAGGTCTTACACAAGATGTTTAAGACACTTGCAATGTTTCATGTCATGTCCATTTTATCGATGATAGTGGCAATAAGAATTTGATTTAAAGCTAAGTGTTAAAGGTTTATTAGGGTCGAGTGTTTTGATGGGAGGCAAGGTAATCATATGTTGTTGTAAAATTTGGGACATTTTGTTATGAAGGGTGTCAAGTAAGGGTGTGAATTATCTTTTCAGATCTCCATAACTAAAGGGCACCAAGACTTTCACAGTAGCTACTTGGTTGTTGACATTTTGAGGTGGTTGTTGAGGGGGGTTAAATTGAAAGAAACGTTTACTTTTTTTTCTAAAAGGTTGGGAATGGTTTTGGTTGGCAGCCTCAAATTTCTCAATTCGGCTAGAAGTAGACCTTGTATCTTGACTACTAACTGAATTTTGATAATCACATAGGGCAGTACACAAGTGCGTGAAGGATGGGAATTTCATCATAGTGAGCTTGTCCTAAATTTTAGTTTGCTAGTTTTCTATGAACATCTTTTGAAGGTGTAGATTGGGGATCTTGACATTGATTTGGGAATAGAGCAATTGATAGCTTGAGATAAAATCAGTTATCTTTTCTTCCTCATTTTGCTTGCATCTCATCAAATTAGCCAAGGTTGTCTTGGGAGTCATATACACTTGGAAATGGTTTACAAATGTATCAACAAGTTCATTGAATGAGCGAATTGAGTTGTTTGGTAAACAAGAAAACCATTCCAAGGTAGTGTCTTTTAAGGAAATAGAGTTTCTCCAAGATTTTATCATCAAGGAAAAAGTCACTACATAAGGTAGTGTAGGCATTAATATGGTTAGAAGGATCTCCCTTCCCTCAATATTTCTCAAATCTAGGCACCTCTACACCTTGTGGCATCATTGTTCCCAATATCTCCAAGGACAATGGGTTGTGTTTGACATAATATGTGGGTGGGCCATTCTAATTTTGGTTTATAGTGGAGATTTGCTTTTGTATGGATGAAACGGTTTGGAAAAGTTACATTATGATCTAGGATCATTGCAAGTGGTATAAGATGGAAGTGAAAGTGGTGATGGAGTGTTTGTATTAGTAGGACAAGTGAATGGAATGCTTATAGGTGGTAATATGGTAGAAGATAGAACATGTGATGCGACATAAGAACTATGGATGCTATTAGGAATACCTAGGGAAGGAATCACATTACTAACTTGTTGCATTGTTGTTGTGACTTGGGGAGTGGTATAGGTAGGTATTGAGGCTATCATTGAGGGAGGAGGAATTTGAGTTCCTCCTTGGTTTGCAACATTGTTTGTTGATATAGGAGTACTAGAGGTTGGAGGAAGATGTTTTCTAGTAATCTAAACTATTTTTTTCACAAGGTCAAGGCCATCTTCACTTTCAAGCATGTAGTGAATTTTTTATATGGTAGGAATTGTACTAATTGAAATGTTTTCAAGGGTTATTTGATGTTGTAGGTTTACTAATTCCTCATGAATTTGAATTATTTTCTCTTGTGGGATATCATCATTCCTTGGTTCAACTTGCATGCTACTTGAAGGCAAAGAGTTGATAAGGGAATTATTCATGCCTAGTGTACTAGTGTCAATACCAAGAGTGGAAGCTCTAGATAACCCAAGATCCACAACGAGTATGTTATTGCAGGATGCCATGAGTCTCAAACTTCTTCTCACTAAGGTATTAGACATAGGACACCAAACACTCATGCAAATGCTACTGAATGCAGGGTGAATGCAAATACAATGTGAGCTAACAAGAATACATTTCTTGAAACTAAAATTTTAGAAAGTAAGACAAAAATGCAGGAAAAACAAACAAAAACTTAGAAAATGAAAATTAAATGCCAAAAAATACAATGCAAAATATGCAAAGGGACTAATTCACCCAAGGTGGCGAATGAGTCCTAGTACTGATTTTTTTCAAAACTTTCAAATTTTTTGAAATCAATCTTATGCTTTTTATGTTTTCTAATTTTAATATAAGATGAAAACGCACAATTTTACTAATTTTTAATGAGAATAAATGCAATAACACAAGCTAAATGAGCTTTTCACTAATGCAAATTTTGAAATCACTATAATGTCAATTTACTAATGCAAAATGCAATGCAGTGCAATGATAATGCAAGATAAATCTAGGATGTAAATGCAATCCAAATACGAATTATGATGTTAAAAATTTTGGTTCACGAAAATGTTGACACCAGAAATGGATGCTTCACTTCCTTGTCCATAAAATGGATAGAAGGAGAGAGATCCGATTTCACAATGTTCACATTCAAGAATACCTTAGAGATATCAACCCAATGAAGGATGTGAGAGATCTAACTATAAGATATCCTTTGGGATGAATGAGACAAGAAAGGGGCTTACCACCAAGTGTAAACTTGGAAAATACAAAATGTTTGAAAACACAATGTGATATGCAAAAAGACCTAGAAATGCAAGTAGAATGTAACAGAAAAATATGAAACCAGAAATGTGCACTTGGGAAGTTGAAGATGGTAGGATGGAGCTCTAGAATCCTAAAGAGTTCATTGTTGATTCCCACTGGGACTCATATGCCAAGTTGGGTGAATTAGTCTAGTTTCAAGAAGAATGTTCTGAAACAAGTTTCACGCAAATGGGTACTCATATCTAGAAAAATACTATTTAGGCCTAGGCAGTGGGACTCATTCATCAATAGTGGTGAATCAATCCACCTCTAGATTTCTGGAAATTCAAAATAGGAAACTGTAGCCCTCAATCTACTTTTCTTCTCCTAATATAGATTCACGTCTGAAATTGCAGAATTTAGCCTTCAAATCTTCTCCAAGCATCTGTTAGGGATTTGAAAACTATGAATTTATTTGACCACTTTTCCAATCTTGACTTCTTGGTAAATCTACAACCTAGACCTGCAAATCACACACAAGAAGAGGGAAAGATGTTGTTGGGTTAGTGAATAGGGGTTTTCCTTGGTCAAACCATGTGTTGGTAACTAAACCCTTGAAATGAAATGAAATATAGAAAAAGAATGATGAATGAAAAAAGAAAATGTTGCAACTCACCAAACCCTTGTAATAAAATACTACAAACATGTAAATAATGACTCCAATGGATATGGAATTGAACTCTAGCTTGATGTTAATAGATCTTGAATGCAATGCTTAAAAATCCTACACCACAATTGGTAGCTCTAAAAAAACATGATGCAAACAATCTTTGACATGATGAATGACACTTGAGGGGAATGCTCTTGAAAGCTTGATAATCTACTCTTGAAATTCCTTGAATGCTCTTGTAAACTATATGCATGAATACTTGAATGCTAGGTATGAAAATGAGAGAAAGAAGCTTGTATTTATACTTAATTAAGTAATAATTCCCAAAATTAGAACATCATAGGCTGACCTTAGATCTTGGAGAATAAAATCCCACTAGAATTTTGAATTAAATTTAAATTTTGAGTTAAAGGGGACTCATTCACCACCCTGGGTGAATGGGTCCCACCTAAGAGGATTCATTCACCCTAAATGGTGAATGAGTCCCACCTTAGGAAATTAAGGTGGGTTTCAGGATTTTAATGCCTTAAATGACATTTGCTAGGATTATTCTCAAAAATACACATAAGTCGTGAGGATGCAAAATGGGGCCAATTTAAGCATAAGAAAGCCCAATTATTAATGACAAGCCTAGAAATATGTGAAAGTGTGTTACAACACTTTTCAACACTTTGAAACGAGGCTTGGTAAATGATGAAAAGAGGTTATTTTATTAACAATACCTTAGAAAAGCATGAAAGTATGTTACAACACTTATGTAAGGTACCATTTGAATCCTTTTAGTTCACAAGGGTCTAAGACCTAATGTGAATGTGTTATCAACATTACAACATTAAATCAAGGAAAAATTAAGCCCAAATCACAAGGAGGGCCCAAACGAGACAGAAAAAGTAGAAGGGTTTCATTTTTAGTGTCTAGAGGAAGGTATTACATAATGATTATAGTATTCCTACAAAGAGTCTGTGCATTGAAGCTAAAATCAATGCCTATGAATGTAATGGTAAAGCAAGGTATGTTGTCTTGTGCAATCTTACAAATTTTTAATTAGTGGAAATTATGGATCAAAAAAATGCTAAAGAAATTTGGACAAAGTTGGAAAGCATTTATGAAGGAGATGACAAGGTTAAAAAAGCTAATATGTAGAATATGAAGATTACATTTGAGAACCTATAGATGTTTGAAGATGAAAAAATTACAAGCTACATGCAGAGGGTAGATGAAGTGGTCAGTTCCATCATAGGTCTTCATGGAAAATTAAAAGTATCAAAAGTTGTAAAGAAAAATATTAAATCTTCCTAAAATATTTATAGTTATAAAGTTTCTTCTATTGAGGAATTTGTAAATATAGATTTATATACTACAGATCAGTTGTGTGGATCTCTAACTACATTTGAAATGAGAGAATTTGGTGCAAATAATGGTGCAAAAGTGGAGATTGCTTTTAAGGATGGAAAATAAGAGAAGACTAAAGAATCAAATAAGGAGGATCTTGATGATGTGGAAGATAACTTTGTAAGAAGGATGAAAAGGGGTACTGATAAGTACAAAGGTAAGTTTCCTTTCAAAAAAATTAGTTATGGAAAGATAGGTCACTATGCTTCAAGATGTCCAAACGGGCCTATGAATGAAAAAAAGAAGGAGAAAAGAGGTAAGATGATTAAGAAAAGCTATTATGATAGAGAAGATTCAATTATTTTTTATGATGGCGATGAATGCTTGTTCATGGCTTTAAAAGATGAATCTATTTTTACTAATTTGAGAGATGTGTGAAGGATAGCCCTTTGAAGAGAAAGGATAAGACTAAAGGTACTTTGGTATCTACTTTTCATGCTAGTCATGATAAGAACTATTGGATCACTGGTAGTGGATTTTCTAACCATATGATTGGTGACAAGAGTAAGTTTGTTAGACTTGAAAAGTATGATGGAGGACTTGTTAGATTTGGTGATGATTCAGGTGCTAAGATATGTAGAATAGGTTCAATCAGTTTTGATGGCAAACATAATACTGATGATGTTTACTATGTCAAGGGTTTAGGGCCTAATCTCTTAAGTGTTGAAAAAATGTGTAGCAAAGGATACAATTTTATGTTTCAATATAATGGATGTGAGATTAGAAAAGGGTCTAGAACTATGATTGTTGTTGGAAGAAGGAAAAATGGAAATGTTTGTCAACTTAAGGGTGTTGATGGTCATTGCTTTATGACTCAGATTAATGAAAGCTAGCTATGGCACAAGAGGATGTGTCACATTAATTTTGATAATCTAGTAATAATCAATTCAGTTCAAGCTATGAGAGATTTTCCAAAGATTACAAAGACTATTAATGATATCTGCAAGGATTGTTACATTAGAAAAAAAACAAGAAGTTTCAAAGGTAAAAAAAAATCTACTACTATATTATTAGAATTGGTCCATATAGATCTTTGTGTTCCTACAAGAGTAATAAGTCTTCAAGGTCATATTTATTTCATGCTTTTGATTGATGATTATTCTAGAATGACATGGATTACTTTTGTCAAAGAAAAATCTAAAACTTTAGAAAAGTTTAAAGAATTTAAAGTTATTGTTGAGAATGAAATGGATATGAAAATAAAGTGTTTGAGGTCTAACAAAGGTGGAGAGTTCACCTCCAAAGAATTTAACATGTTTTGTGAGAATCATGGAACTTTTCTACCCCTAGGAATCCTCAAAAAAATAGAGTAGTTGAAAGAAAGAATAGGTTTATTCAAGAAGCTGGAAGAATAATGATGAACAAAGAAATTTTTCTGGAAGTCTATTAGAGAGAAGAAATTCATACTATTGTTCACATACTTAATAGAGTTCAAGAAAAAGAAAACACACTAAGACTTCCTATGAATTGTGGTATTGAAGGATTCCTATGGTCAAGTACTTCATGCTATTTGGAAGCAAATGTTACATCAAAAGAGATGAAAAAAACCTGGGAAAGTTTTATGCAAGTTCTAATGAAGGTATCTTCCTTGGATACTCTACTAGAAGTAAAGCATATGGATGCTACAACCAGAGATTGAGAAAGATTGTTGAGAGTGCAAGTGTCAAAGTTGATGAATATTTTTAGAATAACTTAGTGGTGATAGATGAAGATGAATCAGATGAGCCTAATTATAGAGAAGAAGAAAAGGATAAGGAAAAAGAAGTATAGATTGAAGAGGAAGAAGCTTGGGAAAAGACCCCTAGAACCCCTAAGTATGTGTAGAAGAATAATTTTGAAGAACATATTGTTTGAGATAAAACTAATAGTGTATTGACAAGAATAAAAGATATTGAAGAAGAGGTAAATTTGTATTTACTTTTTGAAGTTGAACCTAAAATAGTAATTCAGGCATGCAAAGATGAACATTGGATAAAGACTATGAAAGAAGAACTACTATAGATTGAGAAAAATCAGACTTGGGAACTTGTCCCAAGACTTGCAACCAAAAACATAATTGGAACTAAATGGGTGTTAAAAAAAAAACTAAATGAGAATGGAGAAGTGATAGGAAACAAGGAAAGACTTGTGTGTAAAGGCTAATCACAAGTTGAAGGAATAGATTTTGAGGAGACATTTGCTTCGGTGGAAAGAATGGAGGCTATTAGGATATTTTTGGCTTTTGCAACACATAAGGATTTCAAATTGTATAAAATGGATGTGAATTTTTCTTTCTTGAATGGAGAATTAGAAGAAGTATATATGGAACAACCATAAGGATTTCAGTTATTAGACAAATTGGATATGGTCTGTAAATTGAAAAAGGAATTTTACGGACCGAAGAAAGCTTCTAGAGCCTGGTATGTATGGTTGGATAGATATTTGATATAGCAAGGATTGAATAAATGTACCACATATAGTAATATTTACGTTAAAGTTAAAAAGGATCAAATTATGGTTGTGGTTGTATATGTTGATGACATAATTTTTGGAGGAAATGAAGCTATGTGTAAGAAATTTGTAGAAGATATATAGAATGATTCTAAGATATCTATGTTTAGGGAGATGAATTTCTTTCTTGGGCTACAAATCAATCAAACAGATAAAGGAATTTTCATTTCACATTCAAAGTATGTGAATGAAATTTTGAAGAAGTCTAGAATGGAAGATTCTAAACTAGTATGTACTCCTATGGTTATTGGTTGGAAGTTGAGAAAGAATGATGAATCTCCTAAGGCTGATTAGAGCAAGTATAAATCAATGCTTTGTGGATTGTTATATCTAACTATTAATAGATAGGATATAATGCATGCAGGTTGTCTTCTAGCTAGATTTTAAGATCTTAGAGAATCACATCTTGCAGCCATAAAAAGGACATTCAAATACATGAAGGGCACTCTAGATCATGGCTTATGGTATCTAAAAGATACTAATTTCACTTTAAGTGCTTAAACAAATGCAAATTAGGCTAGTTGTTTAGATGACAAAAAAACTATAAGTGGTGATACATTCCTTCTTGGATGTAGATTGGTATCATTGCTAAGCAAGAAACAAGATTAATTTTCTTTATCTACTATAGAGGGTGAGTACATTGCAACAACATCTTTCTACATAGGTGTTATGGATGAGGAAAATGTTTAAGGATATCAGAGTGGTGTATGATTAGCCCATTTCTATCTTCTATAATAATACAAGTGTAATCAATATTTCAAAGAATTTGGTAATACATTAAAGGATAAAGAATATCTCAATGTGGTATCTCAGAGAGAAGGTTATGGAGAATGAAGTAAAGATTGAATATGTGCCTACAAAGGATCATATTGTTGATATATTCACCAAGGATTTTCCTAAGGGTACTTTTGAGTATCTCTAGGAGAAGTTGAAGGTTATTTTCCCTCCTTTGAACTAGATGCACAAGGAGATGCATCAATTCAACACATCTCAAGATTAATTCTTTGTTCTAGACTGATGTTGTAGCTACCTCTCAGGAAGATTAGGTAGCGACATTACTGGGTGTTGCAATTAGAAGAGTGTGTGTTGTCATTATGTAGTGGTAGCTGATTTGGTGTAGTTTGGTGTGTGCTCCTAAGGGGGGGTGTACAAAGAAGTAAATAAATGATTGTTGTAGAATAGTTGTGATAAGATTGATTGATGTCAAAGGGGAAATACCTGTAATACAAATATTTTTTCCTTTTTCATTGATTTCAAAGCGAGAGAGGAAGCCATGTGAAAAAGAAGAAAGTTAAGGGGGGGACAAAGTCATGTGAAAAAAATAAGAGTAAGTAATAAGCTAATTGAGAAAGGGGGAGAAATAATGCGAAGAGTTGTTGATAATTAGAGTTGTTGTGTCTTCCATGGTTTTTCACATCATATGTTGCCATCAATGAAAAAGGGGGAGATTGTTGCAAGTATGACTAGTTAGTGTTGTCACTAATTTCAACAAGCTTGTGATGTCATTAGTGTCTATTATTTGGGAAGGATGTTGTAAGAGTATGAGAAATTTATGTTATACATGCTTTGATTAGTTACATTATGTTATTAATAAAGCTACTAGTGTCAACCTCTAGTGTTGTTGAGATAAGCTTCCATGATCTATGGTAGAGTTGCTATAAATTGTGTTGAGGAAGTGCTGAAAATGATGAGGGTGTGTCTCTGGTGCTTGGTTTCCAAGTGATTTTTAGAAATTTTGATAAAAAGAAGTAGTGTGTTGTAGTGGTGTTCTAGTGTTGAGAAATTTTGTTCATCTCAGAGAGAAACATCCAAGTTTAGTAGTACATTCAGAAGCTTTTACTTTCTTATATTGCCTCAAAGACACTTACTAATATGCCACAAAGTGGAATCAAACATAGTTCATTTCCCATATTGAACCTTAGAGAAAATTCAATGCTAAATAAACTAGTTCCAACAGAACCATTAATAGATTCAACAAACAAAACCAACTACCATGAAAGATGAAACAGACAAAATGAACACACAAGATTTATGTGGGGAAAACCCTTACGGGTACAAAAATCCACACACTCCAAAAGCTTAGATCACCATTGTATTAATTAGCAACAAAAACATGTTACAATAAAATTCAGGGTCTAAGCCCTCTTAGGAGATTTACATCTTGTTCCATCTAGAGAGAATCCAACAGCATAACCCTATTCTATTCCCCTCACACCTTCATTGTAGAATGTTCGTTGTTTTATAACATTTATTCTCAACCATCAGGAAATGATTCAATTCAACTTCCATAGACAAATGATTACAATATAGTTCAAACCTCTCCACTTCGATCCTCTTTGTTGGCTCTTTTTAATTCATACACACTTCTTTAGTGTTCCAATAACTGGTCGTTACACCTTCCATGCTAGCCGAGTGTCACCAACAAACATAACCATTATTAGCTCCCAGCCATCAAAATCATACCGGGTCATCGAAGAGACTTCAAACCATGTACCTCTGACCACCCTATATCACCCCGAAATGACTATCACTCCATCCACTTCACAATTTCGAAGTGAAGTGAGCAGTGTATCATCATTTTGATGAGTCATCCTCTTGTCTCATGCTAAAACAAGGATGCCACTCCAATGAAGGTTATACCGTCAAGTGTTTAGCATTCACCAACAAGACCCACCAATTCTTCAACTTTCCATCGGCATGTTAAAGAGAGTGTCTTCAAGGTCTCAATGAAAACATGAAGTCCCACCAACAAGGTTACTCCATCCTTCCATCGACATGTTGAAGAGACATACTTCAAAGTTGCTACATTGCTGAAAACCCAAACCTTAGAACCTCCTTCCAGAGGTTCCAAAGTTCTAAAACCCCATGTCTCACTAATAACAAAGAGAGCTTCAAAGCCTCTAAGTTGGGAGGTTATGAAACTTTAGATCCCTGTGACTTAAGTTAGAAATAATTGGAACCCAATGACTTATGTAACAAACCATTTCCCACCAGCAATATTTTGATCATATTAGTAACTTTGTCTTGGTGATATTAAATTATCTATTCAACAATGTAGAGGCCTAAACACCAGTATATTTGAGGCATAATTTCTCAACATTCTCCCACTTGCTAAAGAATGCACTGCTTACCAATCAACACATGAATCCTTTGTACCACCCAGGACACTTTCAACAACATCTATAATGTCCACCATCTTAGGTAATAGTTCCAACCATCCTCTAAAGGAAAATAACATGCCATGATTTATATGCAATAGTCTAATATGAGAGAAAACCAGTTGATAGGAAGGGATTCAACACACTGCAACCATTCCACTATTCTCACAAGCTACACAAAAGAAATATTAACTTCAAAGCTTCAACCTAAACACAACCATGAATTTATCCTCTAGAAAAAAGATAGATCATCAACTAGAACAATAACCAAAAAAATGACTACTCCCATCTAATGAAGAAAACCCACATGACTGAAAATAACACCCATAGCAAGTGCTAATGCATCCAATCACACATACCTCCAAGGTATCCATATCAGAAAAATCATACCACCTGCATAACCAACCCATCAACTGCAAAAACAAGCTCCATGTGCCAACCAATTGGAGAAGACCAAACACATCCAGGAACTCCCACTACATGGGTAATTCCAAATCTAAAATATTGAAGGAATAACAAGTCTACCAACAACATCATATAGAAGTTTAAACCACATCATGTAGTACCAAGGAAAAATCCACAATGATATGCACAATCTATAAAATGACAACCTATAAGAATAACTCTCACCACAAGTCTGTACAACTCTCCCAAGTTCTCCATACCCAACAAAGGAAAAATATAAAGATCCTTCATTTCATCACCCAAGAACATCAGTGAAAAACACATTACCACAAGCTAGTGATCAGTACAGCTCTGACTAAACCTCAAACAAATGTAATGTGAAGCCAAACATTTAGGAAGACAACCAAGATCAAAGAGAAAAAAACTACACATCATGCACCTGTAGAAAATCCTCCTACATAAACCTCTAAATTCCAACTATGACAAGTATGATCTCCTTCACAACACCCCAAAAGAAAAATCCATAACAAAATTGAACCGTTCAATCACCAAGATCAAACATAACATATATATCATGTAATCAACATGGATGTAAGCCTTCCAAAGAAGATCAAACTATTCCATTTCACATCTAAGGAAATCATCCCAATACCATCTCCTAAGATCATCATAAAAGACAATAAAAAACCAAGGAGATATCCATGCTATCCATCTCTCACAATGAATCCTTTAGAATCATCTAATAGCAATTCAAGATTCATGTCCATGAAAGAAAGCATAAAGCACCCGAGAGAGAAAATGGTCAATATCTCTCAAGTGATAAGTTGTCGATTAGACCAAGAGTGGGGAATGAGAATTATTCTCCAACATATGCAAGCCATCATGACTTCTCAAAGATAAATCTACTCATTGGTCTATGTTGAACTCATGTCCAACCAAGGTGAAGGCTTCTCGTACTTTCTGCTGAAATCTTCATAAAGAGTAACCATCAACAACACTGCTCTCATCTCAAGAGAAATACAACCTCACCCTATTCTCCATGTATCCATAAGCATCTACAAATGATCATATCATGCTAAACTCCAAATGCATCACTCCACTATCATGAAGTTCTCAAGCATATGAACAATGCACCCAAAACACAAAGAATTACCAAACCACTATCAAAGCTCCAACCATTTGAATAAAAAACTTATCATGACATCATGATCTACACACCCACCTTAGAAGATACCATGCTTCAAGTGAACTAACCATGGTCTCAAGATAAAATTAACTTGAAAAAACTCTAATGTGCAATCAAGAGTATACCATTACATTAAACAAAAAAAAATCTAAACCAAGACATCACCTGTCAAGCACCATCAACACCTCAACCAAAGACTCCAAGAATCCTCCATAGTTCTAAGATGTTACACATCTTCAATATCATGAAGATGACCCATCTCCAAAAAGTTTCCATGCAAATGTGAAAGCAACCTTCTACAACAATAGGATCTAAGAGCTCCTCCTAGTAACATCTGTAACACTAGAGAAGACCATCCATCACCAAGTGATGAATCCACAGTCATTGCTAAAGCTCCCACTAAAGCGTGACAATTGAGTTCTCCAAGCATCAGGAGAAAAAATTTTCTCTTCTAAAAATCCTCTAGGTACACACATCAACATGCCCATCTATCATGAATACCAAGTGGCACTACAATTTCCAAAAAAAACATACAATACCATCATCTCGAAAAGCTTACACTGAAACACGTATCAAGCTCTTCATGACATTGTGATACACATGTTATAGGTCCCCATAACTAACTATTCAGTTACTCTCGTATCATCTATTCTCTCACCTCAAAGCAACCACACGAATGCATAAGTGACCACAAACAAGGTGATGCAGGAGAATCTTTGGTTCTTGGCAATCTTGCATCAGCCAAAAATATTTTCATTTTAGTTTTGTTCTTGTTCATTTCAAGTTGGTGGATTTAGCATATTTTCTCACCAAACCTTGTGTATCTATGTTTTCATTGTGGATATTTTCATTTTCCTTATTCCAAGATTTCAGATCGATTGGATATTTTTCTTGCAATTTATCTCTCTCCGATTAAGTGACAGTTTCTTGAACCAACACCAAAATTGTTTCAAGCCTAACGGCTAGTTTGATCTCTTGTGGATCTTTCCCGTAACTTATGAATCCTTACGGTGTGTTTCAAATTGTTTCATGGAGTGTACCTGACCTTAATTTAGGTCTATACTTCATCCTATGCACCTGTTGAGGAGTAATTCAAATTTAAGGACGACCTATTTCATGCACATGTTACGTTTTCCTTCATCGAAGATTGTAATGATCTTTGGTCGATGTGGAATATTCTAGATCTACAGATATGATATAAAGCATTATAACGATCAATAGGATGGTAGAATTTGATTAAGAAGATTAATATAGGTTTTGATATGTAATATTTCTTCTCAAATTAAGGAGCACATAGGAATATTGCATTTTGAGCATGTTGTATCATGCTTGTGAGCCGAATTTGCAAGCTCGGATGTTGTCGAACAATTGTAATCAAAATTTCTGATAATATGAATGTTTGAATCTATATTTTCCTCCATATTATGTGTTGCTTCTATTGTGTAACTCTTGCTTTATGGCCCAGATTGTTCTCTTTGAGGACTCTCCTATCGTGGCTGCACTAGATTGGTATTAAAGCAAAATTTGTTCAGTGAGAGATCGTTAGAGTTTGTGGAGTCCTGTTGAAGATTTTTTGTGGGGTGGTGGAATGAGGATCTGATCTATAGCTATAGAGGACTTGTTCAAAGATGGCAGGAAGAAGAAATGGTAGAGTAAATGGAGCATGTGGAAATGAAAATCTAGCTATGATGGAGATGTTGAGAGGAATTCTTGCTAGATTGGAAGCAATCAAAATGGCCCATAGGAGAGGTCGACCAATTGATGATGTGAGTGATGAGGAGGTAGAAGAACAAGAAGAAAGGGAAAGAGAAAATCAACCTGGTCTGGATCACAGAGAAGAGAGGTTTAGAAGATCCCTAACCAGAGTAAACACTAAACCACATTTCAATCCAACAAATTATAGTGGTAAGTTGGATTCAAATGAATTGCTTGATTAGATAATAGAGATGGAGAAGTATTTTGATTTTGAAGGTACTGCTGAAGATAAAAGGGTGAAATTTTGTTGTACAAATTTGAAAGGACATGCATCCCTTTGGTGGGAATATTTGTAGACATATAGGCAAAGAAGTGGAAAGGAGTAAATAAAATCATGGGATCAGATGGTGAATAAGTTAAAAACAAATTTTATGCCTGCAGATTATCAGATCAGTTTGTTCCAGAAGTTCCAGAATTTGAAGCAGAAGGATTTAAGTGTGACAGAGTATACTGAGGAGTTCTACAAGTTGAATATTAGATCTGGACATTTGGAGGATGAGATCAAACAAGTAGCTAGATATGTGAATGGATTGATGCCATCTATATAGGATGAGATCAGTTTGATCAAATTGGAGAGTGTGGAAGAGGCATATGAATGTGCCCTAAAAGAAAAAGAGAAGTTGCATAAAAGAAATGAGAAGACACAGAGAGGAAGAACTTTTATTAGAGGAGGAAGAGGATCTTTTGCAAATCAGAATAAAGATAAGGCAGTAAGAATAATAATTCATACCATAGAGATGATGGAAAATATTATAGGAGAGGAGGATATGGTGGCTACTAGAATGAGGTTTATAGAAAAGATGATAGAGGATAGGAGAAAAGAGTATTCAAGGGAACTTGGTTTAAGTGTGGAGGAGAAGGATATAGAGCATTTGAATGTAATCAGGGAGAGATAAGCAAAAAGATAGAGAATAGTAGAAGAACAGCCTTTGTTGTGGAGGATCATGTCGGATCATTTAATAAACTGAAAGATGGAGAACTGTTGCTCAATATAAGAGTATTGTGTCAAAGTGAGATGGAGTAAGAACTGGTGCAGAGAAAGAATTTGTTTTAGACTAGATCCAAGGTAACTGGTAAATGTTGCAAAGTAATTATTAATAGTGGAAGTTCAAAGAACCTAGTTTCTAATGAAATGGTGACCAAATTGAAGTTGGAAAGATTGAAACACCCAAAGCCCTATCAGATAGCATGGATTCAAGATGAGCATAAGATACTGGTAAGTGAACAATTTTTGGTGAAATTAAAGATAGGAAATTATCATGATGAAGTTTTGTGTGATATCATGCCTATGGATGTATGCCATGTTTTTTTGGGAAGGCCTTGGAAGTATGATAGATAGGCTATTCATAATGGAAATAAGAACACATATACCATTGTTGCTAATGGGATGAAGAAGACTTTGTTTCCATTGCAGGATGTTCCTAAACTTGAATTTTGTATGAATTCTAGAGTTTGTTTGGTTGATGGAAAGAGACATCTAGATGGACTGAGACATGAGAACATATTTTATGTCGTCGTTCCTAACAAGGCTAAAGAGTACTTGAAGTATGTAGAAGAACAAATAGAGGAGGTAAAGGAGTTGTTGGAAGAATATGAAGAGATCATTTAAGATAATGTACCTGATGGATTGCCACCTGTGAGGAGTATAATTCATTGCATGGATTTGATTCTTGGAGCTAGTTTTCCTAATAAAGTAGCACACTAGATAACATCGACAAAGAATGAAGAGTTGAATAAACAAGTTCAAGAGTTTTTGAAGAAGGGTTTGATCATATTTAGCTTAAGTCCATGTGTAGTACCTACTGTACTAGTACCTAAGAAGGATGGAGAATGGAGGATGTGGACAAATTCTAGAGCCATAAACAAATTCACTATGAAGTATAGACTTCCTTTTCCTTGGATGGATGGCCTTATGGATTGTTTGAGTGGAGCTAAATACTTTACAAAGATAGATTTAAAGAGTGGATATCATCAAATCAGAATCAGAGAAGGGGATGAGTGGAAGACAACATTCAAGACAAATTAAGGATTGTATGGGTGGTTGGTGATGCCTTTTGGACTAAAAAATGCACCGAGTACTTTCATGAGGCTCATGAATGAGGTATTGAAGAATTTATTGGGTAAGTTTGTGATTTTCTATTTGGATGACATATCAATTTTTAGTAAGAATAGAGAAGAACATTTGTTACATATAAGACAAGTTTTGCAGAGGTTGAGAGAAGAGTAGTTGTTGATAAAAATTAAGAAGTGTAGTTTCATGAAGGAAGAATTGGTATATCTAGGATTTGTGGTATATGTGGATGGATTGAAGATGGATCCTAAGAAGGTAAGAAAAATTGTTGAATGGAATACACTGAAAAACATTGGAGAGGTAAGATCATTTCATGGATTGGCTAGTTTCTACCAGAAGTTGATTAGGCCGAATTTTAGTTCTATTTTCAGTCCTATGACCAAAACAATGAGAGGGGATAAGAAAGATTTTAGGTGGACATCTAGAGTAGACCAAAGTTTTAAGTTGTTGAAATAGAAGGTGACTAAGCAACCTGTGTTGGCTTTACCATACTTTAATAAGGTATTTTAGGTAGACTATGATGCAAGTGAAAATGCAATTGGAGCAGTATTAAGTCAAGAAGGAAGACTAGTAGCTTATTTCAGCGAGAATTTGAATGATGCTAGGAGAAGGTATTCAGTGTATGACGAGGAGTTTTATGCCATAGTTCAAGCCTTGAAGAAGTGTAGACATTACTTGTTGCCTAAGGATTTTGTGTTATATATAGATCATCAAATGTTGCAGTATCTGAATAGTCAAGGTAGGTTTAATTAGACACACATGAGATGGGTGGAATTCTTGTAGAGTTATACTTCTATTTTGAAACATAGGAGTGGAAAGGAAAATATATTTGTTGATGTCTTGAGTAGGAGAAGGAATTTACTGGCATAGATGAGAGTGGGGGTATTAGGTTGTGATGAATTGAAGAACTTGTATGAGGAAGACCCAAATTTTTTAGAACCTTGGAGAGCTTGTAAAGAACCAGTATTTGATTATAGGAGTCAGTAGTTGGATTATTTCATTCAGGAGGATATGTTGTTCAGAGGGAATCAATTTTTTATACCCCAGAGTTCAATGAGGGATAGCTTGGTGAAAGAAAAACATAGTGCAGGATTGTCAAGACACTTTGGAATTGATAAGATAGTAGCCTTGGTAAATGAGAGTTACTTTTGGCCACAAATTCATAAGCATGTTAGGAATTTTTTGCAAAGTTGCTGAGTTTGTCAAGTTGCAAAAGGGAGTAGTCAAAATGTTGGATTGTATAAGCCTTTGATAGTTCCGGAGAGACCTTGGTAGGATATTAGCGTGGATTTCATACTTGGCTTGCCAAAGACATAGAGAGGTAATGATTCTATATTTTTGGTGGTGGATAGATTTTCCAAGATGGAATATTTCATACCTTTTAAGAAGACAATAGATGTAGTACATGTACTAGACTCTTTTTCAAGGAAGTGGTTAGATAGTTGGGATTTAGTCCTTGCACAAGCAGATTTTTCTTACAATAATTCAGTGAATAGGAGTACCAGAAAGACACCTTTTGAGATTGTTACTGAAGTTCATCCTAGAGGTATATCAGAGTTGTGAGACATCAGTCAAGAAGATAAAAGGAGTGTAGAACTAGAGGAATTTTCTGAACATATGAAGAAAGTGCATACTCAAGCAAGGTAGTAGTTGGAAGATATGAACCAGAAGTATAAGGAGCAAGCAAATGAAAAAAGGAGACATAAGGAGTTCAAAGTTGGAGATGAAGTGACGGTATATCTAAGGAAGGAAATATTTCTAGTTGGCACATACAATAAGATCAAGATGAGGAAGTTTGGAACCTATAATATTTTGAAGAAATTTAATTTAGGAAATGCATATGAAGTAGAGTTACCGGATGGCATGGGTATATCACCTATATTCAAAATTGCAGATCTACATTAATACCATGAAGCAGAATTCAGTGAAGACGGTAAAAAAAGATTGGAGAAATAGTTTCCTAATAAAAAATTAGATGAGATAGATGAGATTTTGGATATCAAAGATGGGAGTAAAATATGTGGAAGATAGTACAAATAATATCTTGTGAAGTAGAAAGGCATACCAGTGGAAGATTCTCCTTGGATTTCTCAGGCTGAGGTAGACCATATTGGGTTTCCTTTAGCCCCAACAAAGTGAGGGACTCACTTTTCAAATAACCCTGGATGTCTGATGTAGGAGCATCCTTGGTTCTTGTCAATCTTGTATCAACCAAAAATATTTTCATTTCAAGTTGTTGGATTCAACATATTTTCTCACCATACCCTGTGGATCTATGTTTTCATCATGGACATGTTCATTTTCCTTATTCCAAGATTTCAAATTGATTAGATCTTTTTTTGGAAATTTATCACTTCTGGATTAAGTGACAGTTTCTTGAACCAGCATTGGCATAGTTTCAAGCCTAATGGCTAGTTTGATCTCTTGTGGATCTTTCCCATAACTTAAAAATCCTTACAGTATGTTTCAAATTGTTTTGTGGAGTGCCCTTGACCTTAATTTAGGTCCACACTTCGTCCTATGCACCTGTTGAGGAGAAATTAAAATTTAAGGTCGACCTATTTCATGCACACATTAGATTTTCCTTCATCAAAGATTGTAATGATCTTTGGCTGATGCAAAAGATTCTAGATCTATGGATATGATATAAAGCATTGTAACAATCATTAAGATGGTAGAAGTATAAATTAAGCAAATTAATATAGGTTTTGATATGTAAGATTTCAGCTCGAATTAAGGAGCATATAGGAATATTGCATTTTGAGCATGTCATATCAGGCCTGTGAGCTGAATCTGTAAGCCTAGATGTTGTCAACCAATTTTAATAAAAAATTATGATAATATGAATGTTTGAATCTGCATTTGCCTCCATATTCTATGTTGCTTCTATTGTGTAACTCTTGTTGCACGGCCCAGACTGATCTCTTTGAGGACTCTCCTACTATGCCTACACCACAAGACCATCTAACAATAATGCATCAACATTGAATCAACCTCGTGGATATAAATAGTCTACTTTCGAGTTATCCCACTACAATCAATAGGCTGTACACACCTACAAAATTGCATAATTCATAGATCCAATCAATACACCATGCAAACTCACTATCACACTAGAAACTAAAAAAATGAGATCTCAAAGAGAATAACCACATAGACAACATGACTCAAACACCAGATCAAATTTAGATCCAATTTTCTAATCACATCTACAAAAAGAACCATAGTCAAGGAAACCACCAAGCATCACCACAAGAATGTTGAGTGATAAATCATGTACCAACACTACCATGCACAAAGAATGCATGCAGAACTACAACTATCTCATCTAGTACCACCCCAAAAGACCAAGGTCCAAAAAATAGCTTAACAATAGTTCCACATATTCACAATTTTTTCTTGACTGTGCAAAACCTACAAAACCATTGTGTTTGAAAATCACCCATGCACATCCATACCCAATTCACATCTGGAAGACCAAGAAATCTGAAACAAGAAACACCATAATGGTTAAACCAAAAATCTATTATCACGAATGAGCATCACCATATATTTTTAAGAAAACCTATAAAAAAATCTCATGTACCCAAAAGCATGAGTCTAAACAATGCAAGTATAGGACATCTATGAGAGGAAAGGGTAGTCAAAAAATCTAGGCCCAAAGTCCAACTCAACCACCAACATGTATGTGCATCTGAGGGAGACTGGCTATTGCAAGAGCTTTTAGATCATCCAATGATCAACTCCATAGCCTTCATGCAAATTGGGTACCATAAAACTATGCCTTCCAATACTGGGACAAAACACCTAGCATAAGTAAATTTCTCCATAGCTGATAAACAACCCAAGCTTCTCCATATCATTAGGGATCCCCTCACACAGACAACCAATATAAAACATTTCTGCAACACAACCATGGAGTAAATAATATTTCACTCAATGCATTAGGATTATACCACTACCAACTCACAAGCTTTAGGTCACATCATTTCAATATGACCAACTCAAATTTATCCATTTTCCCCATCCTTCATATTGTGTGTTGTCTCTTGAAACTAAAAAAAAAGAGCAATAATTTCTACTCACCAAAGGATCAATCCATTAGTCGATTCCTTCATATTTCCTCAAGCCTGCCACACTAATAAATCTTCACAGAAGGAATACATAAAACCAGCAACACACTAGGAAGAATAAAATCCTAGGAGGCTTTGATACCACTTGTTGGGAAATTTTGGTCATCTCAGAAAGTGTCGACTGAGGATTACTAGCATCAACTGATTAAATTTGATCCATGATGAATTTAAGCATAACGTAGCCACTAATACTCAATCTTAAACATGATCATTCAAATGAAAGTTAAACTAAGTATTTATTTAAACTGAACACTACGAACTATGAAAACAATTAAATGTCTACTCTAACCCATTTGAAATTTATCCTTTTTTGGAATTGTGGTCATGTTGATGTGGAACAATGACCATTTCCCAATCCCATCATCAGTGAGCTTGTTTCAAACGATTCTATTGAAGAGAATCAATGAATTTGTTGTGATATGTGGATGAAAACATGATTTATGCTTAATTAAACATGATGAAAGCTAAATTAGCATGATTTTATGCTAAAATTGATCTAAGTATACAAAATCTAAGCTAATATTAGTGGATTCTAAGCTAAAATATTCAAACCCTAATTTATAAACAAGCTAAAATGGAAGCATGAAAAAAATTACTAAAAGCTTAAAACTAATAAGCAACTAAAAATAAGCTAAAATATGCTAAATGTGAGTAAAGTATGAGTGTGAGTGTGAGTGAATTCAACAACATAAGTTTGCAGTTGAAAGAGGGATCCATTTGTCTCCAAATAGCATTCTATTTATAGGAGAGCAAATGAGAAATGAAAGGTTGAGATCAAAAGGATCAATCAACGGTCAAGGATGAAAGAAATAAAAGGCATGGATCATGGATTGTCATCAATGGGTGAGAATGTAAGAAGAGAATTAATCAAGGGTTCTCATTCCTTCCAAACAAGCACACTTTTGACCTATACAAGAGGTCAAAAGTTAACTTGCATAAGAAGTCACAAGCTAACTTACACATGAAGCTTTGTGAGAATATCCCTTTTTCAAATGATTGGAGGAGAGAGAAAAGGATATTTTGAAAATTAAAATGAAGTTTAATTGTGCAAAAGAGGAAGGAATATTCCATGGGAATATTCCCCTTTTCGAAGAATGTGCAAAGGAGGAATATTCTCTTGGAATCTTTTCTTGCAAGTGGGGGGAATTAAATTAATTAGATCATTTCTAATTAAACAAGGGTTTAATCATGCAATTAGGGGAATTAGAGGAATAAAGTGATATTCATTAAATTAAATGATTTAATGAAAGGGGGAAAGGTGAAATGATATTTAATTAAATAAGATGACTTAGGGAATTAAATTAAATAGTTTGATTTATTTAATTCATGAGATGAAGTGTTAGTGCAAAAGGGGGTGAATTAACCTGATTAAATGCATTAGGTTAATAGAGGAAAATGATGCAATTAATTAATTAGCTAGGCTAATTCAATTAATTCAGAAAAAAATGGATGGGTTTCAAGAGGAAATGATGTTAGTATACTTGATTTGAGTGTATGATATCATTCAGGAAATTTTTTAGTCTCTAGATTTTTCCCCTCTTTGAAGCAAGGTACTTGTTGCTTTGGTTCAAAGACTGATGCCCTTAAGATAAAAACTATTGTTCAGATCAAAAAATAAATTTTGTTTTTGTTTTTAGATGCCCTAGTGGAAGGATAAAGTTGATTCCCCCCCCCTCAAGAAATTGGGTAGGAATTTTGAATTTTGGGTTGATTTCTCAATAAAGGTGAAAAGCTACCCTAGGGGTCTAGAAAGGTTCAAAGATGCAAGAAATATGCCACAAACACAAAAAATGATGCAAAATAGGCTCTTGTTTGGAAAAATTGGTGAAAATGATGATAAACCCTACCTTCAAGGTTAAATTAGGGAAAAAAAAATTAATTTTGATGTATAAATAAGCTAAGAAGGGTCATTTTCAATTCATTTGTACATTCACACTTAGAGAATTCTTGTTACTTTGAGCTTTGACCCTCTGATGAAATGGCACAATGAGAGCTTCTATGACACATTTTTGATCGAGTTCAAGAGTACCAGTGGATTCCAAGCTCAAGACCCCCGATATGCAACTCAAAACTTGATTTGAAATTTGACTTTTTGATGCATTTATTGCACTTTAAAATTTAAACTTTGGCGATGTCACTATATAGTGATGCCCATTTGAGAATGTGTATTTTGATGTAGCTTGCAACTTAGAATTAGGGTTTCCAATTTTAAATTATGACACATGTTTATAGTGATGCACTTCTTGATTTAAAAATTAGGGTTAGGGTTTCCAAAGTTTAAATCATGATGCATATGTTTTTGGTGATGCAATTTGTGATTTTCAATTTGAATGCATTTAGGTGTTGCGATTTGGAATTTGAAATATAGCGATGCTAATGTGATTTTGGAGCTGAAAATTCTAAACTAAGTCAAAAATTTTCAATTTTTTGACGTTGTGCACTTCATGGGTGTAGGAGGTCATTCCTCCTTTGATGTCCTATGAGCACTGGCCCATAGTTTTGTAGAGACTTGGTGATTTATCCAAGCTATGCTAGAAGCACCTGGGGAAGATTGACTTATGGTACATTGTGTACATGCTTGTCATCTTGACACATCTGGCTATGATGACTGCACTATGCGAGTGATGGCACAATGAGACTTTTTCATTCCACCTTCCCACCAATGAGGCGACGGTGACATTAGAGGATGTATGGTAGATTGTACATTTGTTGATACATGGCGAGCATGTGATTTATGATGTCGATGCTAGATATGATGCCTATCATGAGGTGATGTAGACAGAGCCATCATTCTAGTTACTTCGTAGATTGACCTCGAGGCATACAGAGGTCGTGTGCCCATTTCAAGGTTAATTATCATCGTGATCATTTCAGGTTTGGTCACTCCAAACTGATGGAGCAAAGGGTTCAACCTAGGATGGGGCTTAGCATGGCACATGATGGTCTATAAGATATTATTTGCATGGGGACCAATGATTTTGGCCTTGTTGTATTATGATATGCATGACTTTGTCTACTGTGATGACAGAGCTATTAGCATAGGGGTAACCTTGTGACATATTTGGGCTTGGGAGCATATTGTTTTGCTATGATTGATCATGTAGATGGACGATGGTAAGCCAAATGATCCTACTATTTGGTGGTATAAAGAAGAGATCACCCTATGGAATATTGGGCAACTTGGGATCTCATAGTGGTGTTGATTTATTGATGATATGACAATATTCAGATTGTAGCCCTAGCTACAGATGCTAGTGTGGTTTGATGATGCTCAATAATTGTTCTTCACTAGATAGACCTGGTACATGCAACGTCAAGAGAACACTATTATAGAGAGATATCTACTAAACAAGGTGGCATGATAGTTTGGTGAGTAGTAGGATAGGCCAGATGCCTATAGAGCCATATTTTCAAGATCAACTCGAGAGGTTCCCATAAGCGGACCCACTATCATAGCCCTGAAGGTGGTTGAGGGTTTCTGATAGTTAGTGGCACAACCATAGGCTTATGACTAGGGTTGGGTGATTGTGCAGATGAAACCTACATATGATGCATGGTTCACACCCCCACATAGGTTGAAAACTCTAGTGGGTGCTCCTCCATGAGGGAGACCTAGAGGGAGGGGAGCAGGAAGAGGTAAGGATAGGGGACAAGATGGTCAGGATGACCAAGATGGGAAGATTCTTGGGGCTCCACCAGTTGGATAGCAGCCTCCACAATAGCTTCCATTTTAGTCGTAGCTAGTGCAACAATAGCCTATTTAGCCACCACCACTGAGGCCAGATCCCTGAGACATACATATTCAACAGATATTGTAGCAGGTGAAGGTTCTCATGGGTGAGCGGGATTAGGTCCACCAACAGATTTTGGTGATCATTATTGAGTAAGACCAATCCAAATAACAGGTTGTGGCTATTACAATAGAGAGAGATCACATGAGATAGTAGGTATAGACTGCGACTACAAAGAGAGATCAAGAGATTGGTTACCGCTAGCAGTTGGAGGTGATGACACTGGCTACACAAGGTAGGACTGTATTTGCCAGGCTATATAGAGAGGCTATGACTGAAGTAGCCTATTACAAGATGCATTATCATAGAGATTTTCCTATACCACTCAGATCGCCTGACTACTCACAGAGTAGTGATGCATAGCCTAGGGCTAATGATCACCCAGAGAGACAAGCTAGAGAGGGGAGTAACTAGCAGGGCTAGCTTGATTGTATACACATTATTTTTTATTTTGTTGCCCCATTTTTTGATATAGTTATACATTCATGGGACCCTTTTTGATATTTTTTGTGCCCTCAACACACATACCTCGTTCAAAATGGAGACCCTCACTTCCCTTTGCCTTACTAGGTCATTTTTTCACTACCTCATTTTGTGTACCCCTATTTTGGTGTTCAAAATTGTTAGTGAGCCCTAAAAGTGTCATCTTTAGTCAACTATGTTTCACCCCCTTAAATTTTTTGAGTCAAATTCCTTTGTGGAGATCCTTGCAAAGTTTACCTCTACTGGTGTCCTTGGGGTCCTCTGGGTCTGCCCTCGTAGGTTCCCCCTGGCAAGTTTCCATGTTACATTTTCTACCTAAAATGACCAAAGGATCTCATCCTTCTGCGACCCGGGACCCACCCCTTCGATTGTTGTTTCCCCATATTTTTTATGAAGTCCTAGCTTTTGTCAGATACCAGGCCCACCTTTCCAGGTCACCTCTCTTAGACTTTTTTCCCTTGTTCATAGTTTCTAACGGTCATTCAGTGGCAGCATTGTGACCACTGGGTTCCAAACCTCCCTCGGTCATTTTTAAATTTCAATGCACCAACCTCTTGGTTTTCTGTACGTCCATTAAATGTGGGAATTTAATGCCTTAAAATCTATAAATAGTTAGATTTGACCTATCATTTTCATATGTCAGTCTAACTAGAGCGAATCAAAGTGATTAGAAAACTATCTATGTGCATCACCCTTGAGCCTAAAGCCTCCCATTGCAGATCCCTTGCATCTATCAGTCGATTCACCTTGTTCATTCATCGAGTTCTAGAGGTAATTTGGCTATCCGCCCTCATCTTAGGTTTTTCTTTGATTTTGTGCAAAAGAAATGGATAAAAGGGATGAAGAACACATGTATTAGATAGAGAAAATTAGGGTGCTTAAAACCCATGTAACAAAATTCTAAGGAACCCTCATAAATCAACTTTATAGCACTTACGAAGCCTCAACCCCTCAATGCCATTCTTCAGCTAAGGAATTTGTAACCTCCAGACCAGGCAACTCACAGTGCTGGTGCCTGCATGTAAAAAAAAACTTTCAAATACATGGTGAAATTCTCATTCGGGCCTACCATCACAGGATGCTCCTATCCCCTCACCGCTGAAGGAATCAAAGAAGTGCGGATCCATCCCCGCGGGATTCCATCCCAGGGATTCCACCCATTATTCACCTTTCCACATAGAATTCTAGCCCCATCCATCTGCCCTTTAGACCCCACTCATCTGTTCACTGAGTCGCGATCGAAGTGGAAATGACCATAACAAACGCCCTTCAGGTCCTGGTTTGTGGACCTCCATCCACAGATTTCTGTGATAGCTTTGTCATTCCTCTTGACTTTCTAGAGTTTTACTTCCACCCTCCAAGCCCCAATCATCCCATTATTGCATGAATGAAACAATGAAACTCAAGCTCCCCAAACATCAGTGGGTCATCCTATTCAGACTTCCACCATCGAGACTCCGTCCCATCTCAGTCATTGCGAGGGAGAAAACTGTGTCCATCTTTCCATTTCCTGAGGTCTGATCCTCTGATTGTTGATGAAATCCACTAAGTGAAGAAAGAAAACATGGTGCCCAAGTCCCTGGCCAAACCCAATCCATCGGGTTCCCTTCGGCGGGCTTCCGCTTGTTTTTTTCCATTTTAGATGGCAATCTCCTCACGGCCTTCCACCTCCTCTGACTTGAATGCCTAAGACCAATGAGTTATGCCAACCATCCTCCAGAGTTGTGGGCCTCGCCCGACGAAACTCCTCCCCCAAAATGTCATGTAACCAGAGCTATTAATGGCTAACCTCAAGCAACAAAGCTCCATCATGATTTTGATTGCCCAAATGATGATCCAAATGGCTCCTAATTTGAAAATGACCTATTCTCCTCAATAGGCCCAATGATTTGACCAAGTCCTAGGGAAGGTGGAACCTTGCAGGCCACCCTGCCCTGTTTTTCCTTCAAAACAACCATCCTGCTAGGGATGTCCAACCCCTGGGGCCCAGACCATCCAAACTCCCTCCCGTGAACTACCAATGATAATCTAGTTTAAATGTTATATTTCTTGAATGCTCAATTATCCAATCTAACTCCATTTCTAGGGATTTGGCTAACATTTCATGCTTTCATGCTTGATTTTACTCACCCCTCCTTTGTTTGCAGAATATATGGAATTAGGTGTAGGACCCTTGGGGGAAATGACAGAAAAGGACAAAGGAAAGAAAATAGGTAAGGCACCCCATGGAAAGGAAGACAAAGACTAGATGAAGTATCAATTCCAAGGGGAACACCTAAGATCTACAATCACCACTTATTGGAAGGAGATCTCTGACACAAACATTGGACACATGGACACCGATGAATTCACATAAAGGGTTAGGGTCAACCTTAAAATAGACAATGCAAGATCAATCAGAGGTAGTGGAATAGCCAAGGCTACAAGCTTCCCTCCAGCTCTTGTTTCCCCTAAGCTAGTAATGGCTTGCAAGGAGGAATAACAACCAGAGACCCCAGGAGAAGAGGGAAAGTGCTACAAAAGTTCCCCAGGAGCTCTTCTGCAGTGATTTTTATGAAGATTACCATGATTTGGTAACATTGTTAAGTAGAGTAATGGGCCTCCCTACGACTTCTTACTTTCAAGAATGGATGGTCTACTTTGTTGAAGAGATTCTCCGTGGAGAAGATACCACATTTTACTAGGGTACGATAATTAGTGATTTCTTTCATGAGTAGTTCATGGCTATCAAAAAGACCTCCAAAATTTACATGACATCTTACTTGGTCTATTCATTGGCCGAATAGAGGAAATACAATGGCTTGTTCAGAGCTCCAAATGAAGAACCTAATAGGGAGCTAAAGGTTTATGACAAGTACCCTTAGTTTCAATTCAAGAACTTCGAGAAAGATTACTGCAAGGTCAATGATGCTTTCATAGGTCATATCATAAGATTTCTTGAGGTGACTTCAAGAGGCGGGTCTCCCACAATGCTAATGCTTTCCTGAAGCATTATGCCTTTTTGTTCTTCCAATACCTAAAGTTTACATACATTCATGCAAAAGGATTCTCAAAAAGACAAAACAAGCTGCCTCAGTATCCTAATGACTGGATAAGACTATTGGAGCTCTCTCAGTAGCTACAACATGTGCACACCCTCTTGAGCAACAAACATCTGGTAGGGATTCTTTGTCCCCTATCTTTTAGCCAAGGGATGTATGAGATCCATACCTCGCAATGTGCCCATAATTTAGAGGAGCTGGAAAAGTACCATTTGAGGCTCCGCACTGCCCAACCATGGATGGATCCGTATGGCCATATCAGGAAGATGCTTGGACCCAAATATGTCCATCTGCATAGTGTTGAGAGTTTTTGGGCTAATTGTAAAGGTGACAATGAGGTGCGGATGAGGTACTATATGCAGATGAAAGCAAACTTTGTAAAGAGGATAAACCTATTCCTAGTGCCTAATCAGGTGGAAGAAGATGAGAGCATAGTAATAGACCCTCGATAAGGTGTAATGGCTAATTTTCCACTACCACTAATTGAATGGGATGAGCAAGAGGTTGAAAACCTCGATATCTTGACCAAGTCCATCGAGGCTCGCACAAAAAATGGATTGATGGGAAAGTTGCCTGACTAAAGCAACAAGGGGTCACTCTGACCTATGAGGGGCTTGAAAGTGAGCCAAGTGGAAAAAATGGTGGGGTAGTTGTTGCCTCAACAGGATAAACTTCAAAATCCCCTCCACTCACTCGCTCAAGGAAGAGAAAGGAAACTGACGAGCAATAGTCTAATCCAAAGGTGTATGCAACAAAGGCCTCAGAAGGTGAACCTTCCAAGAAACATAAGAAATCAAGTAGCGTCATAGAAATGCCTATCATTCAAGAAGATCCACTCCATGAAGGAGAGGAAATGGAAGATGAGCAACCAAAGTCCCCACCTACCTCCTCCACTACTACTTCCCCTCCGCCTACTTCTCAGGCCGTGGTAGCTACTTCCCCACCTGCGGTGGACATCTAGGTTCATGTTACCTCTTCTTCACCTACTGGAACAATTGTAATGATTGATCTCTTCCACCACCACCTCTCCACTTTCTTTTGCTTCCATGTCTCTGACCACATCTCTTTCACTAGCAATAGCAACAATACCAATACCAACACTCTCACTTTCAGAGGCATTTTCACGACATATGCATAATTTCTCATTCAATATTTTTGAAGTATTGATGAATCCAACCATCCAAGCTGCCCTAGTGCAAGATCTTGCCATCGTTCCTGTCTCAAAGCCTCCAATTGAACCACCAAAGATGAGAGCCATGATGAAAATATATAAGCAGTTGGAAAGGAAGGAAAAGGCAGCAATGAGGGAATTGGAGGAGGAAGCAGGCGACTACCATGAACATCTAGAGCACCAACATCTACAAATTCATAAGGTAGTTTGCAAAGGAGAGGAAATAGAATCCTCTGAGAGTGACAAAGAAGAAGATGTCAGCACCAGATACATTGTACAAACATTTGATGTAGATCTCAAAGAAGAGATGGCTCACTAATTAAAGGATGTTGAAGAAGAAGTGGGAAGACCACCTCTTGAAGAGGAAAAAGAACCTAGTGATAAAATGGAAGAGGACACTAAACTTCCAACTGGGGAGTAGGAAGAAAGCTCTAAGTCAGATGAATAAATTCCACTCTCACTAGAACAAGAAGAACAAGAAAAGAAAGAGGAAGATGTGCCACCTCAACCCGAGGAAGAGGAGAGTAAAGAAGAAGACAAGCCTGAAGAAGAGGCTAAAACTCATAAGAGTCCAGAAGCAGAGCAAACTAAAGAGCATGAGCATGAAGAAGAAGAAAAGGATACTAAATGGGAAGACAACTCCAAGGAACCCTTCCCACTAAGTCCTCCATCAAATGCATGGTGTTCATCTAGGACTCCGATGAAGAAGAAGAAGACACAAGGATAGAGAAAGAAGCTCTCGAGGATAAAGAGATTGAAATCGGGAAGGATGAAGAGAAGGGTGATCATGAATCACACAAGGAAAAGCCTCAGATGCCCGAATGGTTGGAAAATAAATTGGAGAAGAAAGTTCCTACTCCAAGAAATCCAAGAGCAAGGTTAGAGGCCATCCTGGCTTGAGCTCAGATCAGTACCAAGAAGGAGAAGAAGCACAATGTTAGATCCAAGCTGACAATGGATGATTCTAGATCTAGGACCATGCAAGTAGCTACACTGGTGGTGAATGAAGAAGGGATAAGTTACAATGTTTCCACCATCGACTTGGGGACAACATCCAGACAGCAAAAAATAGATCACCTATAGGATTCCATCACCATAGTGGTGCATCTGATGCAAAAGGATAAGGTCTCCAAGGAAGAACTCAAGGCGCAATTGGCTGATTTGACAACCTACATTCAACAATGGTTGTCAAAAAAAGAGCGTCCTACAACATCCTTGACTATTCCTTAGCTACTATCCAAAGAACAAATAAACAATCTTGAGAAGAGGAAAAACTAGACTAAGACTACAAAAGATTGGTTCCAGCAAGTCCTATATGCTGGAAACATGGGAATCAATCATGCTGTTCGAACAAAAAATAAATTCTTGGAGATCCAAAAAAACCTTGAGGGAACGAGGAAGTTCTATGTTGACTTCCTGAGGATATATGAATCCACCTACCCTGGAGTTGAATCCATCATCAAGATGCCTCAAAAAACATGGAAACAAGACCTTGCATTCACAAAGGACAATGATTGGCTGGTTGAAACATGGAAGATGAACTTCAAACATAGGAAAGAGGTGTTGGGAAAGTCCTCTACAAGGTGGAGCCAGACATTGATTGGGCTAAGGACATTAGGGCCAATTGCATTGAGTATTTGAAACTAATGGTAGGCTATGATTTTCCTGTTGTTGAGATCTATCCCAAAAAGGTGAAGCCTTATTTTAGAAAGAAGATAGAAGATGTAATGTTAGATGAGCCCACCATAGATTTTATGAATTTTTCTGCTCGGGCCTTCACCCAATATGAACAAGTCAAGAGATAATACGTCCAAGTGTGATGAAGATTGGGATACACTTACGGGCCAATCTCAACAATGGAATTATCAGGTTCTCCAATCCAGTAGAATGGAGATCGAGACACTTCGAGCGCTAACCATCAAGTTTATAGAATATACTCCCTTGAAGAAGTAAGAAGGGAACCCGATAATTGATGATAAGCTCCTCACAAAATAACTGCAGCAAAGGAAATTAGCTAGAAGACAAAACGCTACAATGTTTCCACTAGAGGACAAAATAGGGAAAAAAGACAAGAGATGTATTTTAAATTGTAATATATTTGGGGTAGGTGAAACCCTAGTTTGTAGTGAGTCCTAGCTAGACAATGAAAATCAATCTTAGCCATTCATTTTTCTTTTTGAACACTATAAATAGGGGGTCTCCTCTCATTTTCAAGGGGGAGTTGAGTTGTTGTAATGACATGCTATAGAAATATTAATCAAAATTCATTGAATTTGGTGGATTCTTGGGTTTCTTTGAATTTTTCATGATACATCTCCCGTAGTTACCTGATTTAGATAGATTTACTTTGTTGTTTTAGTTGGTTTAGATTACTTAGAAATATTTTGTTCAATGGTTGTGTAGATTTCTTCTATATTGATGCCTTTCTTGTCCATACTTTTTGTTGTTTACTAATGGTAGATAGTTGTGTAAAGTTAGTCTGGACTTAAATCAAAAGTTGCTCCAAACTTTATCTTTTGTTCATGCATGTTTATGTTGAATGAATGGTAGAACATTTGTAGTCCTTAGAAGATAGCACAAATTTCATGATACTATGAATTTTTTGGTTAAGTGAAATTATGTTTGAAGGAAGTTGTCCATAGCAAAACCCTTCATGATCATTGTTCATAGTTAGTTTCAGATCTAGGAACCCCTTCTCTTCCCTACTCTTTTTCCTTTTTTTTAAGAAGTAATGTATGCTAAGTTTCATTGCACATTATAAAACCAAACCTTAAGATAACATTGGAGTTCCAAATTGTTGTTCGAACCTGCAGCAAATTGCACATCAACTTCCCATCTCATGAACTTCATCTTCAAGATCCACTTCATCTCTAGCCAAATTACATAAGTCTGCCCTGTGATTACATGCAAAATCTTAGGAACTAAGAAATTCAATGCATGTCATGACTTGACACCCGAGAGACCTTGGGGTAGCGATTGGTAACTTTCTTGTGAATTTCTATGTTTCAAGAGAGCTAGTGCACCTATACACTACCTGTGTTGAGAAAGTGATGAAACACCCATCAATAGAATAGGAGTTAGAAGGAGGGCCAAGTTAAGCTAGATCAAATTGGATCGTTCTCCCTTGAAATATTTCAAAGAGTTTTAAGATCAACACCGAACAAAGGGGAATTTCAAGAGTTATAGCCCCCCACAAGGGCTAAGCGAACTAAGGGGATGCAGCCTCTTCCTCTTCCTCTTCCTCCATCACCTACACTTCTCTTCTACTTCCACCTCCCTCCACCTTTCATCCATCCTCCACTCAGCCACTCCAAACTACCTTCAAACCTCTTCCTTCCCATGGCCAGGGTGCTTCCTCTTCGCCTGCCCTCCAAGTCCAAGGTGTATTCCCAACTACCACTGCCCCTATGCAGCCCCAGGTTATTGTTCCCTAATAGTACGTACCACCTCCACCTCCCCTCATGGCTTGGTTGGTGAAAAATACTTCTCCATTGCACTTAAATGCTTACCATGACATGCCCAAGAATCCAGAAAGCTTATGCATGAAGTTCAATCCTCGTGACCCACAACGGATTGTAGAAGAACACATTAAGATATTCCAAACAATGCTCAAAGATATGCAGATCGCTCATGAGGACATGGTGTGTCGGATCTTTCTATACTCATTAGGGGAAGAAGCTTTTTATTGGTATATCAAATTTCCAATGGGATACATTACTTCATGGAACCTCCTGATGAATTCTTTCCTATAAAAACACAAAATTCCAATCAGCCCTTCAGAGCTGTACCAACAGTTTATGTCTATCTGTAGGGAAATTAATGAGTCGTCAGCTCTTTCAATGATCGCTTCCATCACGATACATGATACATCAATCCCCTTACGTGTTCAACAATGTTGCTTCCTTTCCCATCTATTATGAAACCTTGGATAATCTTATGTCAACATTGGTAAAGAGAATGCACCTATCGCTCACTACACTGATGAATTCCTATTCAGAGGCAGTCATTGCTAGTACTAATCTGGGATAGAATATTTCCAGTTCGCTACCCTCTTTAGGTCTAGTGGCTCATCCAATGCAGGTTCAAGGGCTCAACCAAGCATTTACTCATCAGCCATCTCTTATGAACTAGGTGCCACAACTGTCCATAGTTCCTCATCTGAGATAACACATAAATTAGGCACCTCTCATGCCCATTTACCTATAGCCCCAGTAGCAACAGACCTATTCCCAGGTTTCCCAAAAAAAACAAGCATGTCAACAATAGTCTCAAGTGCCCCGGTACCTGCAAAGGCCAGAATTCCCACCTGCTTAATAGAATTAGCTGGCTGCCCCACCCATTTTCCTTTAGAATCAAGTTTCACAGCCAAGCAACATAGAGAAGGATCAACTTGATGAGCTGACGAAGATGATTAAAAATATGTCTACCAAGATGACACACTTGAGAAATCAGAACAATCAACTGTAGGCCTCCCAACAAAGTATCCAAGCTAATCTCAACCGAGATAATAGGGATAATAGAGACAACAAGGATGACTGCTAGGCCAACACCTCTTCTAGATAGAATTTTGATAGAGGGTAGAATTCAAATCAAAGCTTCGAGAGGAGACGTTCCTAGAGGAAAAACTGAATGTGGAATACGAGGCCCAATAATGGAGGTGTTCCTACCCCTCTCAATCAACCTACCATAATTGAGAAGATGACTAGTGGAGTGTACCTCATCGAGGCTACCTTATCCGGATGGTATGGGATTCACAAAACAAATAGGCATTCAGAGTTGGACTACCCTAAGTTCTAAATAGCAGCTGAAATCTTCCAAGTGGAGGTCCAAAATGTCATGGATAGTGCAAATTGTAGAGACATAGTCCTGTCTGAGCACTATGACTCTTCATGCTCGTGGTCAATTAGGCCCCATTCCCAAGAAGTGAAAGGAATGAGCTTGAAGCCATGACTTCCTCTCTAAAGGTTAGAGAAGTAAAAGAGGTAAGTAACGATGAAGCCTTATCTCAATTGTTTGATTCATTAGATAATGGTCCCATAGATGATGAAGAGCCCCTTGAAGACTAAGTACATGCATTCCATCAGATGGCCACTCCATACTATTTAAGAAACAAACAAGTAGGGGGACCATTTACTATATACACTCTTCCCATTTACTTCACCACCCCGCCAGATCCTAATGCCAGCAACAATTTCGGTCTCCCTCATGTGCCCACTCAATACTTCAGCAAAGATAGGTAGTTGAACCAACCTCATAATTAGTTACAAATTCAACCTCAAATTCAACCCCAAAATCAGCCCAACCAAACAAAAGCCCAGCCTTCTAGCTCTGCCATAGGCCAAGCATTCAAATCTGAAATTGAACAAATGGGAAAATATGTTGCCAAAGAGTTTAAGAAAGTTAAGATTTGCCTATCTGCATTTGAGCTACTCAAGGTCCCTATTGTAAGGAATGCCTTCTTTAGGGTAATTAATGGAGCTCCTTCCTCTAAAGCAACATAGGAAATACCAACCAAGAGGGTCACCTTTGAAGAACCTAGGAAGGAAACTGTGATTTAGAGATCATAGGGAAAAAGAAGGATGATCCCACAAATTCATCTAAGTAAGCAACTTGCAAAAGAATCAGATTAGAACGATAGGAAAATCTCTAAATATTAGCCCTCTTGACAGACTAAGGATAAGGCTGGTGATAAAAACAAAGCCCAAATAGCCTAGGTGGACACACCTACGAGCCTCTTCCAATGTAGGATAGAAACCTCACCCTTCGTCACTACCATTCGAATATTCAGAAATAATTTGCATAATTTCCTACTTGATTCAGGGGCGTTGCAAAACATCATGCTCCTAGAAGTGTGCAAATTTCTTTGGAATACTCCCACACCTTCAAGAAGGAAAGTGACCCAGTTGGACAAAATTGTGATTAACATAGTGGAAGAAATAAATTGGATTCAAAAGTAGATTGCTATAGATCCAAGGGTACAACAAGTCATTGGCATTCAAGTGGCTAACATCCCCAACACCTATGGGCTTATCCTTGGATGAGACTTCACCTAAACGTTGAATGGATATGCCACAACAAATCATTCTCACATGTGGTTACCCTAGAGGGGATTACCAAATCAGATCCATATATATCGTGAGCCCCGTATGAAGTATATGATCACATAGTACAACAACACCAATGGTGTATTTTTGTTGAGACAGTTGGGAAATTATTTCCCCTTCACCTATCAATAAGAGGTAGAGCCTTAAGAAGAAGAAATGGTTGTTGAAGTGCTCCTAGTGCAATGAAGTTCCCTAGCCAACCTGGCCCAAGCACCTCAAAGTACAAAGATGTTGGTGGAATCAGATGATGAACCTTATGAAGACAGTGACTTTGGACTACTAGACAGTTTCCAAGATTTCATGGAGAAGTGTGTACAAGACCAACTCAACCTAGGTGCCTGAATGAATTTCCAAGAGCTCTTGTTGCTGAATTGGTGCAAAGTTCACAATGTTGCTCACTTTGAGTTCAAGTGTTGTTTGTTCCAAATAATAGTAGAATGGGTCTAGGGATTAGCCGCTCCTCAAGGGAAAATGCCAAAGGAGATACTACCAGAACATCCTTCCATCAATCACGTCAAATCAACACTTCCTCCAAAGGTTGTGGAAAAAGACACTAAGCCAAAAGGAAATGGAGACATTGTTGGACTTAGTGTCAAGGAGCCTTCCAAGTTTTGGACGCTTCACTTCGATGGATCCAAATCAATATAGTGAGCTGGCACAAAATTCAAACTTATCAACCCAATAGGTAAGAGCTATCTTGCTTTCCATAGATTGCAGTTTTACTCCACCAATAATGTAGCCAAGTATGAAGGTATAGTTCATGGTCTTCTTATGGCTTTGAGGAAGAATGTCAAGATGTTGCAAGTTTTTGGTAATTCTGAGTTGGTAGTCAAGTAGGTTAGAAATTTGTATTCTTGTCAGGATAGAAGACTAGCCAACTATAGGCATAGAGTTTGGGATATTTTAGAGGGCTTAGATGCTTTTAATATTTAGCTAATTCCATGCTCCCACAATTGTATAGTTGATGCTTTGGCTCAAGCATCCAGCACATTGCAACCCTTGTCCCTATCTAGTCTCAAATGATTCACAATTGAGTTGACATCCACTCCATCTATCCTAGATAATGTCACTCACTTCCAACTATTTAATGATGACAAGCATATCCTTGAATTAATCACGAGCTTTGATGTGTTTTCCATGCAAATAATAAATGAAGCTGATCCAAAAGAAGTTGAATTAGATATAAAAGGAGTTATTAACCTTAAGACCAACACGATTCCTAGAGGTATGGTTCAACTTGAGTGTATATTTGATTTAGATAAGATTAGACACCAAGATCGGTAAGAAAAAAAGGAGTCCATTAACAATCAATGCGATGTCCACAACCTCAGAATAGTTGAGGAAACCAAAAATGTCTTTAGTAGAAAGATGTGTACTATAGAATAAAAGAAAGGGATCGTGGATGCTCTTCAAAACTATCACGATGTGGTGGAATGGAGCTATGAAGACTTGAAGACATATGATACCTCCATCATAACACATACCATCCCTCTCAAGCCAGATGTGGAACCCTTCCGACAAAGACAACGTCCAATCAATGCCTTGCTAGAGCTGATCATTTACAAAGAGGTGCAGAAATTACTTTTACGAAGGATTATCTTTCCAACTAGGCACTCCACATGGGTGGCCAACTTGGTCCTAGTTAGGAAAAAAATAGAGAAATTAGATTGTGCATGGACTTCCACAATCTAAACAGAGCCTCGAAAAATGACAATTATCTGGTGCCATTGGTAGATGAAGTACTACAAATTGTTAATGGTTCAGAAATGATGTCTTTCCTCGATGGGTATTCTAGATATAATCAAGTGATGGTGTAGTATGAAGACCGCCATAAAAAAACATTCACCACTAAGTGGGGGACCTTTGCTTACAGATGCTTACCGTTTGGACTCATCAACGCAAGTGCAACCTTTTAGCGTGCCATGGAAATCACCTTCAAAGATTTGATCAGAAAGTGTATAATCATCTACATGGATGATTTAACTATATTCTCAAAGAAATGGAATGACCATGTCTCTGATTTATGCAAAGTGTTCTAGAGGTGCAGGGAATTCAGAGTTTCCCTTAATCCTAAAAAGTGCATCTTTGGAGTCACAAAAGGGAAATTACTTGGGCATGTTATCTCTAAGTGAGGCATCTCCATTGAATTAGAGTGCATCTAGTCCTTATTGAAGATTCAACTACCAGGAAGCAAGAAAGAACTCAAATCTTTCTTTGGAAAGATAAACTTTGTGCGAAAGTTTATCATAGGCTTTGTTGGAATTGTCAAGCCACTCAATGCCATGCTAAAGAAAGATGCCAAGATTGGGTGGACTCCTGAAGCAAAGTAGGCCTTTGAAGAAATTAAATAGGAAATTGATGAGGCACCAGTGCTAGTCAGCCTAGATTACCTGAAGCCCTTTTATATTTATTCCTTTGCTTTAGATCATTCATGTGTCAGTATTTTGACACAGAAAGACAATGACAGGTATGAGCATCTGATTTCCTTTATGAGTGCTCCCTTGAAAGATGTTGAACTAAGGTACCACAACATGGAAAAATAGACATATTCCCTTGTCATAGGAGTGAAGAAGTTCAAGCATTATATCTTACACAATAAGGTGTTCACCATTGTTCTTGACCCAGCAGTGAGGACATTGCCTATGAAAAATGAGTTGGGAAAATGTAGAGTGAAGTGGGTCACACTACTATAAGAATATGACATGGAAGTACAACCCATGACATTGGTCAAAGGACAAGCACTCACCTGAACGATAGCTTAAACATCAACTGAAGTAGGGCCTGAATTGACAGTACAACAATACCAGCTTGAAGATGTTTCACCAGGGGAGTGGTAGGAAGACATCATATACTGCTTGCTGAACCACAAGTGCTCACCCCGCTTACAAGGAGTTCAAAAGCATTCCATTAGGCTGAAGAGAAATAGTTACATGATGCAAGGATCTATTTTATATAAGAAGAATCATGAAGGTATCTATCTGAGATGCCTTAGCAAAGAAGAGGTAGATTGAGTCTTGAAGGAGTTTCATGACAAGTTCGACACTGGTCACAGATCTGGTCCTTCTATCGCACATCAAATATTAAGAGGAGGATATTATTGGTCAACAGTCTTCAAGGATGCTCATAATCATGTTTGAATGTGCCACATATGTCAGACAACTACTACTAGGGAAAAAAGGGTTGCTATCCCTCCGCAACCTATTTTGGAGGCAAGGCTATTTGTGTAATGGGGTCTTGACTTCATTGGTTCAGTAAGCCCACCATCATCTACAAGACACAGGTACATTCTAACTGCTTCCAATTATTTCACTAGATGGATAGAAGAAATTGCATGTAGGAAATGTACAACAGAGGTAGTTACAAATTTTTTTGAGAGCTTTATTTTAAATCACTTTGGTTGTACTTATACATTAGTTTGTGACAATGGCCCTGTGTTTTCTTTTCTCAAGTTTACCAGTTAGGATTTTTATTATGGAATTTTCCTCAAGTTTTCATCTAACAACTATCCCCAAAGTAATGGCCTAGCAGAATCCACAAATAAGAACCTCATCACAGTGATTAAGAAACTACTTGATAGGAATCCCAAGGACTATTACACCCAGCTCTGTTTCACCCTTTGGGTAGATCACACCTATCACGAGACTGCCCTTGGCGATTCCTCATTCCATCTTATTTATGGCTTAGAGCCTATCTTTCTAATCCACTTAAAAATCCCCACCCTCCAGTTTATCAATGACTTTTACAAAGGAGGAGATCATAGAGAAGCTCTCCTAGGTGAGTTGTTGCACTTAGAAGAAGTGTGTAACCATGCAATAAATTTTTTCTTCCAAACACCAGGGCATAGTTAAGAGATCGTTTGATCATCAAGCCAAAATCAAGGCCTTTAGCATTGCATATTTACTCCTATGTTGGGGCAAGGCCCATGAAAAGAAAGGGGGACATAACAAATTCAATAAGATTTGGCTTGGTCCCTTTCAAATAGCTAAAATCCTGGGAGACAATGCTTTTCGCTTGAAGACTCTAACTAGTGAGGACATCTCGTTGCCTATCAGTAGGCAACATTTAAAGCATTACTTCCAAGTCTAGGTTCTTGTAGAGCTATCCCTATAAATACTTGTATCTAGGTTAGGGTAGGTTGCTTTTGGTTTGCTTTTGTCTCACTATTTTGTGTCACCTCATTCTACTCATCTCCTAGCTATTTTGTTTTGACGAGGGTGTTCTTCATTACTGTTTCAGTGGTCATGCTCATTTAACGAACAATTCACTTTGTTGTTCACACTTACTATTCTCCAGCTAAATATTAATTCTCAATTATTGGTCCCTAATAGTTGCCTCAAAATGACTTCCCTATTTGAACTATGCCTTGGAACTTGACCCTTTGTTGAATATTTTTACATTCATCTCAAATTCGGCACAAAATGCATATTAATTACTTCTGAAGGGATGTACGATAGTTGTTATGATGACCTCCCAAGTGAAAAATATTAAGTCCACTCTAGTGACCACTATGGTTCCCAAACCCATCGTAGGCTTCAGTCCTTACATGGTTGAGTAGAAAAGCAGTGTGAAAAGAAATACCTAAAGAAATAAAAGGAAGAAAATTCTAAAATTAGGCAACCGTATGGGTGCACAGATAACTCTACGGGGGCTATGGATGCGTGGCTGGAAGTAGAGCAATATTCGTGGGACCACATCGACAAATCTATCGAGGCTATGGATGGTTGACTAGCAACATGATAATGTCTAGGTAACTTTTGGTGTTGGATGATTCATGTAGCTTGTTTGATCTGATTAACCACTGTCTATCATAGTTTCTGAGGGAAGGAATGAATTCACTAGATACACACACTTCTGAGATGTTTCATAGGTTGACTCAACTAAGGACCCCATTCTCCTAGGTCACTTTTGGAAGTCAGCCCATGGTATACAAAACTAGAGGTTCTAGGTTTTGAATGAATACTTATCCTTAGAACGGTTGACAACATTCTCTAGAAAAGTCACCATTTGTTGTGCCCTCAGCATAGATGCCCCATTCAAAATAGGGACCCTATTTTCCCTTCGCCATGCCAAGTCATTTTGTCACTACCTCATTTTGTGTGCCCCCATTTTGGTGTTCAAAATGGTCAGTGAGCCATAAAAGTGTCATCTTCAGTTGACCATGTTTCACCCCCTTAAATTTTCTAAGTCAAATGCCTTTGCAGAGATCCCTGGGCAGTTTACCTCTACTAGCCTCTCTGAGGTCCTCTGGGTCCACCCTCATGGATTTCTCCTAGTGGGTTTCCCTATTGCATTTGTCGTCTAAAACAACTGAAGGACCTTGTCCTTCTGTGGCTTGGGATCCACCCCTTTGATTTCCATTTCCCCATATTTTTGATGAAGTATTAGCATCCATCCAATGTTGGGCCCACCCTGTCGGATCGCTCCTCTCAAACTTCTGACCCCTATTCACCATTTCTAACGACTATTTAGTGGTAGTGTTTCACCCACCGAGCTCTGACCCTCCCTCTGTCATTTTCAAATTTCAATGCACCAACCTCTTGGTTTTTCGTACGTGCATTAATTGTAGGCATTTAATGCGTTAATTTCTATAAATAGCTGGATTTGACCTATCATTTTCATATGTCAATCTAACCAGAGTGAATTAGAGCAATCAGAAAACTATCTCTGTGTGCCGCCCTCGACCTCAAAGCCTCCCATCACAGATCCCTTGCATCTATCAGCTGATTCACCTTCTTCATTCATTGGGTTCTAGAGGTAAGTTGGTTGTCCACTCTCATCTTATGTTTTTCTTTAATTTCGTGCAAAAGAAATGGATAAAAAGGATAAAGAACACATGTATTAGATAGAGAAAATTAGGGTGTTTAAAACCCATGTAACAAAATTCTAAGGAACACTCATAAATCACCCTAATAGCACTTACAGAGACTCAACCCCTTGGTGCCATTCTTTAGCTAGGGAATTTGTAACCTCCGGACCTAGTGACTCATAGCATCGATGCCTACATGTAAAAAGAAAAACTTTCAAATACGCAGGGAAATTCTCATTCAGGCTCGCCATTGAAGGACTCAAAGAAGTGTGGGTCAATCCCTGCAGGATTCTATCCTAGGGACACCACCCATTATTCACCTTCCCACATGGAATTCTAGCCCCATCCGTTCGCCCTTTGCAGCCCACTCATCTATTCACTGCGTCACCATAGAAGTTGAAACAACTATACCAAATGCCCTTTGGGTCCTAGTTTGTGGACCTCCATCTGTGGACCACCATGATAGCTTTGTTGTTGCTCACAAATTTTTTGAAGCTGCCTTTTTCCCTTCGGGCCCTGATCATCCCATAGTTGCATGAATGAAATGATGAAAGTCAAGCTCCCCAAACTTCGACGGGTCATCCTCATCGTACTTCCACCATCCAGACTTTGTCCCATCTTAGCCATTGCGAGGGAGAAAACCTCATTCATCTTTCCATTTCCCAGGGTATGATCCACTGATTACCGATGAAATCCACTAATTAAACAAAGAAAACACTGCACCCAAGTCCCTAGCTAGACTTGATCCTTCGGGTTTCCTGCAGTGAGCTTCTGCTTGCTACCCACCATTTCATATGATAATCTCCTTGCAGCCTTCTATCTCCTCTGACCAGAATGCCTAAAACTAGTGAGTTATGCCGATCATCCTCCAGAGTTGTGGGCCCCACTCGGTGAAACTCCTCTCCTAGAATTTCATCTCACCAGAGCCGTTCTAAATGGCTAACCTCAAGCGGAAAAGCTCCATCTTGATTTTGATCACCCAAATGATGATCCAAATGGCTCCTAATCTAAAAAATGAACTTTGACCCATGTGCCAAAATGACCTATTCTCCTTAGTAGGCCCAATGATTTGACCAAGTCCTAGGGCGGGTGGAACCTTGTAGGCCCCCCTACCCTATTTTCCCTTCAAAATAGCCATCTTGCTAGGGAAGTCTAACCCCTATAGCCCAGACCATCCAAAATTCCTTCTGTGAACTACCAATGACAATCTGGTTTAAATGTTAGATTTCTTAAATGCTTAATTATCCAATCTAACTTTGTTTGCAGGGATTTGGCTAACATTTCATGATTTCTTGCTTGATTTTACTCACCCCTCCTTTGTTTGCAGAATACATGGAATCAGGTATAGGGACCTTGTGGGCAACTATAGAAAAGGACAAAGGGAAGAAAACAAGCAAGGCACCCTGTGGAAAGGAAGACAAAGACCATATGAAGTATCAATTCCAAGGGAAACCCCTAAGATCCAGAATCACCATCAATTAGAAGGAGATCTCTGAAACAAACATTAGACATGTGGACACTGATGAATTCACACAAAGGGTCAGGGTTAGCCCTAAAACAAAGAATGAAAGATTAAACAGAGGTAGTGGAATAGCCAAGGCTATAGGCTTCCCTCCCGCTCTTGTTGCTCCTGAGCTAGTAATGGCTTGTAGGGAGGTGTACCAACCAGAGACCTAAACAATAGTAGACAAGGATGAGAATATATTAGTTGATATGTTTGCCAAGAAAATAATGAAGACCTTTCATATCCCTACCTTCGTGGATATGCAACTACCAACTATAAAATATTGTAGGGTGATGTCGGATGAAGATCCCCTTAAATGTAAGAAACTCATAAATTAGTATTGGCTCAAGGAGAAGAGGGGTAGTGTTGCAAAAGTTCCCCAAGAGCTCTTCCGCAGTGATTTTTATGAGATTACCATGATTTGGTAATGTTGTTAAGCAAAGTAATGGGCCTCCCTACTACTTCTTACTTTCAAGAATGGATGGTCTAATTTGTTGAAGAGATTCTCCATGGAGTAGATACCACATTTTACTGGGGTGGGATAATTACTGATTGCTTTCATGAGCAATTCATGGCTATCAAAAATACCTCTAAATTTTACATTATGTCTTACTTGGTCTATTCATTGGATGAGTAGAGGCAATACAATGGCTTGTTCAGAGCTCTAGATGAAGAACCTGGTAGGGAGCTAAAGGTTTATGACAAGTACCCTCAGCTGCAATTCAAGAACTTTAAAAAAGATTACTACAGGGTCAATGACACTTTCATAGGTCATATCATTAGATTGCTCAAAGGTGACTTTGAGAGGTGGGTCTCCCATAATGCCAACACTTTCCTAAAGTAGTATGCCTTTCTATTCATCCAATGTTCAAAGTTTACATACATTCATGCAGAAGGCCTCTCAGAAATACCAAACAAGCTGCCCCGGTATCCTAACGACCGGATAATACTATTGCAGCTCTCTCGGCAGCTGCGAAATGTGCACACCCTCTTGAGCAACAAACCAATGTGCCCATAATTCAGAGAAGGAGATGGAATAGTACCATTTGAAGCTCCACACTACCCAACCATGGATGGATCTGTATGGCCATATTAGGAAGATGCTTGGACCAAAATATGTCGATCTACATAGCATTGAGGATTTTTGGGCTAATTGTAAAGATGACAATGAGGTGTGGATGAGGCACTATATGCGGATGACTGTATACTTTTTAAAGAGGGTAAACCTGTTCCCAGTGCCTGATCAGGTGGAGGAAGATGAGAGCATAGTAATAGACCCCTGATATGGTGTAGTTGCTAATTTTCCACTACCACTAATTGACTGGGATGAGCAGGAGGTTGATGAACTTGATATCTTGACCAAGTCAATCGAGGCTTGCACAAAATAATGGATTGATGGGAAAGTTGCCCGAATGAAGCAATGAGGGGTCTCTCTGACCTATGAGGGAATCAAAAGTGAGCCAAGTGGAATAGATGGTAGGGCAACTGCTGCCTCAACAAGAGGAACTTTGAAATCTCTTCCACTCACTCGGTTAAGGAAGAGAAAGGAAATTGATGAGCAACAGTCTAATCCAAAGGTGTATGCAAGAAAGGCCTCAAAAGGTGAACCTTCCAAGAAACATAAGAAATCGGGCAGCATCACTGAAGTGCCTTTCATTCAAGAAGATCTGCTCCATGAAGGAGAGGAAATGGAGGCTGAGAAACCAAATCCCCACCTACTTCCTCCACTACCGCTGCCCCTTCGCCTACTTCTTAGGTCATGGTAGCTACTTCCCCACCTACGATGGACATCTCGGTTCACCTTTCCTATTATTTTCCTATTGGACCAGTCATAATGATTGATTATTCTTTTGTGACCACCTCTCCACTTTCTTCTACTTCCATGTCTTTGACCGCATCTCTTTCAATAGCAATAGCAACAATACCAATACCAACACTCTCACTTTCGGTGGCATTTTCATGGCAAATGCAGAATATCTCATCTAAGATTTCTAAAGTATTGATGAATCCAACCATCCAAGCTAACCTAGCTCTGGTTCTTGCTAGTGTTCCTGTCTCAAAGACTCTAACTAAACCACCAGAGATGAGAGCCACGATGAAAATATCGAAGGAGTTGGAAAGGTAGGAAAAGGAAGAAAAGAGGGCATTGGAGGAGGAAGAGGATGACTACCATGAGCATCTGGAGCACCAACATCTACAAATTGATAAGGTAGTCCATGAAGGAGAGGAAAAAGAATCATCTAAGAGTGACAAGGAAGAAGATGCCAACACCAGATACATTGTACAAAACTTTGATATAGATCTCGAAGAAGAGCTGGATTGGAAATTAAAGGATGTCAGAGAAAAAGTGGAAAGACCACCTCTTGAAGAGGAAAAAAAACCTAGTGATAAAATGGAAGAGGACGCTAAACTTCCAACTGGGGAGTAGGAATAAAGCTCTAAGATGGATGAAGAAATTCCCCTCTCAACAGAACAAGAAGAACAAGAAAGAAAGAGGGAGATCTGCCACCTCAATGTGAGGAAGAGGAGAGTAAAGAAGAAGGCAAGCCTGAAAAAGAGGCTGAAACCCATAAGAGTCCAGAAATAGAGCAACCCAAAGAGCATGAGCATGGAGAAGAAGAAAAGGATATTGAAGGGGAAGAGAGCCCTAAGGAACACCTATGCACTAAGTCCCCCATCAAATGCATGGTGTTCATTTGGGACTCCAATGAAGAAGAAGCAGACACAAGGACGGAGGAAGAAGCTCCCAAGGATAAAGAGATTGAAATCAGGAAGGATGAAGAGGTGGGCGATCGTGAATAACCCAAGGAAAAGCCTTAGATGCTCGAATGGCTAGAAAAGAAATTGGAGAAGAAAGCTCTTTCTCCAAGGGATCTAAGAGCAAGGTTAGAGGCCATCCTGTCCCAAGCTCAGATCAACACCAAGAAGGAGAAGAAGCCCAAGGTTAGATCCATTCTAACAATGGACACTTTTGGATCTAGGACCATGCAAGTAGCTACACCAATGGTGAATGAAGAAGGGATAACTTACAATGTTTCCACCATCGACTTGTGGACAACATCTAGAGAGCAGAAAATACATCACCTTTAGGAGTTCATCGCCATAGTGGTGCATCTGATGCAAAAGGACAAGGTCTCCAAGGAAGAACTCAAATCATAATTGGTTGTTTTGACAGCCTACATTCAACAATGGTCATCAGCAAAAGAGCTTCCTACAACATCCTTGGCTCCACCTCAGCTGGTATCCAAAGAGAAAATCAAAAAGCTTGAGAAGAGGAAAAAATAGACTAAGACTATAGAAGATTGGTTCCAGCAAGTCTTGTAGGCTGGAAACATGGGCATCAATCGTGTTGTTAGAACAACAAATAAACTCTTGGAAATCTAGAAAACCCTTGAGGGAACGAGGAAGTTCTGTGTTGAAGACCATCCCCAAATTTTAAGCCATCCTCAAGATGCCTCACAAAACATGGAAAGAGGACATTGCATTCACAAAGGGTGATCATTGGCTAGTTGAAACGTGGAAGATGAAATTTGACCATAGGAAAGAGGTGCTAGAGAAAGTCCTCTACAAGATGGAGCCATAAATTGATTGGGCCAAGGATATTAGGGCCAATTGCATTGATTATTTGAAACTGATGATAGGCTATGATTTTCCCATTGTTGAGATCAATCCTGAAAAGGTGAAGCCTTATTTTAGAAAGAAGATAGAAGATTGAATGTCAGATGAGATCACCACGAATTTTATGAATTTTGCTGCTAGGGCCTTTGCCCAATCTGAACAAGTCAGAGATAATATAGCCAAGTGTGATGAATATTGGGTACACTTACGGGCCAATCTAAACAATGGAATTATTAGGTGCTCCAATTCAGTATAATGGAGATAGAGAAACTTTGGGCACTAACTAGCAAGTTTATAGAATATGTTTCCTTGAAGAAGCAAGAAGGGAACCTGATAATTGATGATAAGCCCCTCACAGAATAGCTACAACAAAGGAAATTAGCTAGAAGACAAAACACTATAGTGTTGCCACTAGAGGAGAAAATAGGGAAAAAGACAAGAGATGTATTTTAAATTGTAATATATTTGTGGGTAGGTGAAACCCTAGTTTGTAGGGAATCCTGGCCAAACAATGCAAATCAATCTTAGCCATTCATTTTTCTTTTTGAACACTATAAATAGGGGGTATCCTCTCATTTTCAAGAGGGAGTTGAGTTGTTGTAATGACATGTTGTAGAAATTTTAATATAAATTCATTGAATTTGGTGGATTCTTGGGTTTCTTTGCATGTTTCATGATTCATCTCCCATAGTTAGCTGATTTAGATAGATTTACTTTATTGTTTTAGTTGGTTTTAGATTACTTAGATAGATTTAGCAATGTTGTTCAATGATTGTGTAGATTTTTGCTATGTTGATGCCTTTCTTGTCAATACTTTTTGTTGTTTACTGATGGTAGATAGTTTTGTAAAGTTAGTCTATACTTAAATAAAAAGTTGCTCCAAAATTTATCTTTTGTTCATTAATGTTTATGGTGAATGAATGGTAGAACATTTGCAATCCTTAGAAGATAGCACAAGTTTCATGATACTGTGAGTTTTCTGGTTAAGTGAAATTATGTTTAAAGGAAGTTGTCCATAGTAGAACCCTCCATGATCACTATTCATAGTTTTAGATCCAGGAACCACCTTCTCTTCCCTGCTCTTTTTCCTTTTTTTAAGAAGTGACCTATGCTAAGGTTCATTGCACATTGTAAAGCCAAACCTTAAGATAGCATTGGAGTTCTAGATTGTTGTTTGAACCTGCAACAAATTGCACATCAGCTTCCCATCTCAGCAACTTCATCTTCAAGATCCACTTTGTCTCTAGCCAAATTATGTAAGTCCTCCTTGTGATTACCGACAAAATCACATCAAACATCAACTAAGAAATTCAATATATGTCATGAGCTAACACCCGAGAGACGTTGGGGTAGCGATTGGTAACTTGCTTGCGAATTTCTACCTATCAAGAGAGGTAGTACCTGTGTTGAGAAAGTGCTAAAACACCCATCAACAATAGCCTCATGGATATTGCATTTATGATCATATACATACACTGATGCCGATATTGTACCATGACATTCCTTTTTTATATATATAATTATGATATAGATGCAGATTTAATATGATGTGTTCATCTTATTCAATGCTTATGATCATATGGATGCATTTGATATGATGATGTGACATGCTTATATGTATGGATGCATTTCATTTATGTATGCATATGTGATATGTGATGGATGAGATGTAATGGATGAAATGTTATATTCTTTTTCAGTATCTTTTCATGATATGAAATAATATGTAGATGTTATGCTTATGTAGATGATATGGATGTATATCTTTTTGTTTATTTTCTATGCAGTTTGATGATGTGATGTATGCATGTGGATGTATGGATGGAAAATGCATATATTTATACTTATGATATGATATGTGATATATGCTTATGATATGCAATGATTTAAGATTCTTAGAATAACAAATATATATTATTCATCACAACTTAAATGATAATGATGATGCATGATGTATGATGTGATATGCTATGATTATGTTGATGATTTTTGGATGTAGGATGAATGCATTGATGATGTTTTTGTTGACTATCATCATACTAGGTTAGCGTGGAGAGAAGATAGAAGAAACAATATGATTGATCATTGATTTTGATGATTTCCTCGAAAGATTCAACAATTCTATGATCTATCAAGGCTTTATTAGAGATGGTGATGATAAATGAATGATGAGGATAAAGAATGCATGGTGATGATTTGCTCATTTCTCAGGATTGGGTTTTTCGTCGTTCCTTATTGTTTAATATAACACATAGACATGATGCATCAAATGTATTAATAACCATGACGACGTCGTATCTAGTGTAATGGACATTGACTTTGCAAACAGATAGGAAAGTTCTTGTTCACACCTTGACATATGGAAACCTCATTGGAATGTAAGTTAGAAGCCTAGAATATATTAGACCAAAGCATATGCAATAGTCAACAATGTACTCCAAGCAACTTCCCTACACACAACTAAGCAAGTATACGCCAAGATTATTTTACAAGAGTATCCAGAAGCACAAAAAATGAAATATAATGATTGATGTCCCATTCCTTTCTCTCTAAATCATTTTGATAGACATCATCGAGAGGTCCTCAAAATGGTTCATTAAGATAAATCAAAAGAAAAGATCAAAGATAAATAGTCAGTGTTATATATATCTCTTTCTAGTTTATTTTAGCTAAGGTGATTTCTAATACTGGTGTTGATCATAGGAAGGACACATCCTAGTACATTTTGATTATATGGTTTTTTGATGTTAGGATGATGATGAGCTTTATGGTAAGTTGTTGATATAAACTTCACTGACGCATTTATCTATGATCTAGACTTTAGATTTTGACACTTAGGTTCCCACTTTACGACTTCCTGTACTTGTTTTCTATTTTTTTTGTCAAAGGTTGAAGGTGGTGATTGATTTATTATGTATGGAGGTTATGACAAGCAAAAGCAAGATGGGGTGGGTGGATTTTAATTTTCTAAAAAAAATCAATTTTTTTAGTGCTTTTGAAATGTTTTGAGGCTATTTTTGGTATTTTTCAAAAGTTTATGCGAATGTTTAGGTTTTCAATTATTTGAGGCTATTTAGGGTTTTCCTAAGGTATTTGAGGTTGTTTAGGTTTTTTGAATGTTTTCTAATGTAACTTTTGGATTTTTTCAGTTTTCAAATGTTTTTGTGTTTTATGATATTTGAATGTTTAGATATTTTTTCGAGTTTTGACCAAGAACCTAACCTAAAGACTTATCCTAGGGGCCTCGGGGGATGATCAAAGATAAGCCTTTCCTACATTATACATGAAAAGACCACGTAGTTTGAATAACTAGACTTATTGAAGATGAGATATGAACAGTTGTGGAATGTCAGTTTATTATGAAGGAATCCTAAAGGATTGACCTAGGGTGTCTCGGGGGCACATCAATGATGGCCTTGCCTACGTTCAAGCTTAAATACAACGTAGTTCGACATGGTGATGTTTTGGGATTTTTGATGTTCAACCTTTTTAGGGTTTTGATGTGTTTTGGATTTTCCTTTACAATTTTCTGAATGGTTTTGGATTTTAGTTGTACAAGATTTGGATGTTTTTGAATTTTTTGATGAACATTTTATGAATTTTTTGGGTGTTTTCAATGAGATATTTCTGATAACCTTAAGATATACAAGAACCTGATACAATCCATAATGAATTTCCCTCAACGTGACATTTTAGACTACTTCGATATAGGTAGGACAAACTAACCTTTGGAATATGCCTAGTAGTACTAAAGGGATTGCGATACTTCACAACATCAAGCTATGATAAGGATGCATATAGGTGATGGATGAAGGGAGATGCAAAGAATGGTAGGATAACGAGCCAAAGAATATATGGAGGTGCTTTTATTTATGCAAGACACCTATTTTCTAGGTTTTCATCAAGGTAATTTCACAAAGCACCACCGAAGTGATTTTCACTAGAGGATGATTGTTTTTATTTACTTTTTCAATCCCTTTTCTCATTTTTTTGTATTTTGATCATTTTTTTATTTTTTATTTTTCCAAATTTACACCCTTCAAGACTAGGCATAAAACTTTTTAAGGTGGAAGTTGTTAGTTTTTTCCTACAAGGGTTCTCCTTAAGGGGTTGATAGTTGGTATGATCTTGATTGATAGCTTGTTGTGATGACAAAGTGGCCCAACCAGTTAGGCTCAAACTTCCCTTTGTTGTCTTGATCTGGAAGGTTCTTTTGATTCTGCTTTAGGACAAGATCCCCTACCTAGAAAGACTAACATTTGATCCTCTTGTTATAGCTCCATTTTAGTCAATTTTGATATACTTGCAAGTGATTAAATGCATCAAGATGACACTCGTACAAGAATTCTAACTCGTTCAGCCGAGATAATCTATATTCTTCCTCAATGATTAGGTTTTGTAGTGACACTTGCAATGATGGGAGCTCAACCTCAATAGATAGGATAACTTTAGATCCATAGACTAGGGAGAAAGGGGTTTCACCTATTGCCATGCATATACTGGTTCAATAAGCCCAAAGAGCGAGATTTAGTTGTAGATGCTAGTCATGGCTAGCTTCATTGAATTTTTTCTTTAGGATCTTTAAAATGGTCTTATTTGTAGCCTCATCTTGACCATTTCCCTAGGGATAATATGGGGTAGAGAATCGGTGTTGGATGTTGAATATTTGACATAGCTCTTTCACATCTCGATTCTTAAAAGGGGTTCCATTATCTGAGATGAGGGTTTGTGGAACACCATAATGGTAGATTAGATAGTTTAGAATAAATTTGGCAATATGCTTCTGTGTTATGTAGCTCATATGAATGGCTTCAACCCACTTGGTAAAATACTCAGTGGTTGTAATAATAAACTTGTGGCCATTGGATGAGGTTGGGGTGATTTTTCCTATGAGGTCAAGTCCCCACTGCGAAAAAGGAAAGGGTGTGATTATTGGTTCTAACTCTTGAGTTGGAGCATGAATCAGATCTCCATGTTGTTGACACTGGGCACATTTCTTCACATTTTTATGAGCTTCCCTTTCCAAGTTTGGCCAATAGTACCCAGCCTTAATAGTTTCTTAGCTAAAGTCATACTACTAGAATGAGACCCACATATGCCATCATGTACTTTTGTTAAAGTAGTCAAGGCTTCCTCTTAGTTAATAAATCATATTAATGTCCTCTTAATGCTTTGACGGTAAAGGGTATCACTTAGGATCACAAATTGGGATGTCTTTTTAAGGTTTGAGGTGATATTGGATGGGAGGGTTCCTTTGCTTAGGTAGGTAAAGATATCATGCTACCATAGGGATCCAAGACCAACAATGACACATGGGAATTCTGATTTAGGGATCTGGAAAGTTGGTACGAGAAGTTGTTCTACCAAGAACTCACATTGGAGGATGTTGTTCAGCATGTCTAGCAATGATTTGATTGTTGCCATGGCATCTCCTTCTTTGTTGTTCATGTGAGGAATCTACTCAAAATTTATGTCTATAAAAGGCCCTTGAGACTTTCCACCATCTTTTTGTAAGGAGTGAGCTTATCATCCTTAGTTTGATCATCATTGTTGACTTGGTTGATAACCAGTTATGAGTCTCCATAGACTTTCATCTCTTGTATTTTACACTGAATTGCTATCCTTAGACCTGTGATTATGGCTTCATACTCAAAAATGTTGTTAGTACAAGGGAACAATAGTCGGTATGACTTTGGAATGCAATCACCTTGAGGGGTAATGAAAAGAATACTTCCTCTTGCTCCATGTTGGGTGAATCATCCATCAAAGTACATCTTCCACTGAGCTATGAGATTGATAAGGAGCATTGATTCATCAAATAACTCATATATAAAATGGTTCTCAACATAGATAGGTGCTTCTGCTAGTTGTTCTACAATCACTTGTCCTTTCATTGCATTGCATTGTACATACTCTATGTCAAACTTTGTTAAGATTTTCACCCATTTGGCTATTCGCCTTGTGATATTTTCTTTAGATATCAGGTATTTCAATGGAAAAATCTTTATAATGAGCTTGATTTGATGTGACAACATGTAATTTCTATGCTTTTGTGAAGCAAAAAATACTACTATGCATGTTTTATCAATGGGTGAATAGTTCATTTCATAGCCCACCAATGTTCTAATGTAATAAATAGCCCTTTCCTTTCTATTTTCATCATGTTGTGCTAGTAGAGCTCCTAGTACAGTTGATGTTGTAGAAATATACAAGATCAGTGGTTTGTTTGGTATTGGTGGCATGAGAACTAGAGGCATTAGTAGATAGTCTTTGATCTGTTCAAAATCTTTGTCACACATCTCATCCCACTTGTAAGTTATCCCTTTATGGAGAAGATGCAAAAAGGGGTGGATTTTATCTAATAGTTGAGCTATGAACCTCCTCATGGACTATAATCTTCCTTGTAACCCTCTCATCTACTTTAGTTTTTATGGTGGTTCCACTTCTAGGATGGATTTTACCTTTGCTAGATCAATTTCTATCCCTCTTGCGAGATGATATAGCTGAGGAGTTTCCCTAATGTAACCCTGAAGACACAATTTTTTGGATTTATCCATAGTTTGTATTCTCCAACTTGTCAAAGATGGGTCATAAGACTTGTATGTGCTCACTTCTCTTTGATTTTTCAAAAATATCATCCACATAATCTTTGAATGTTTTTGTGGATCATGTTGTGGAAGATGAGGGTCATTTCCCTTTGATAGGTTGCTCCTTCATTCTTTAGCCCAAATGGCATTACATTCCAGCAATAGGTTCCCCGTGGATAAGTAAATGCATTTTTTTGTTGATCCTCCTTGGAAATTATGATTTGATTGTAGCCTAAAAAATCCATCCATGAGTGATAGCATTTCATGCCCATCTGTTAAGTCTAAAATGAGGTTGATATTGGGAAGATGGAAATCATCCTATGGACACACCTTGTTTAAGTCTCTGAAATCAGTGCATATTTTGATGCCCCTAGTGGGTTTTGAGACTAGTACCAGGTTTGAAACCCACTTAGGATAATCTATTGATCGGATAAATCCAATGCCAAGAAGCTTTTGTAACTCGAGTTTGACCAAGAGTGCTATCTGAGGGTGCATCTTCCTTAATGTCTGCTTGATTGGCTTAGATTTAGGATAGACCGCTAAGTGATGTACAACCACTTTTGGGTCAAACCCTAGAATATCTATGTATGACCATGCAAATTTAATTCTACGCTCTTTCAAGAATGCTACCAGATTCTTTTCTTCTTCATCTAAGAAGGATTCAGCATAGAAAGTGATCTTAGGTGCTTCTTCAGTACCCACATTGACTAGTGTGGTCATTTCTGCTAATAGTGTTGACTTCTTTGGATGCATTGAACTAAGGGGAAGATTGAATCCTTCATCCATTGGCACCTCAGAGAGGTTTTCACCTTTGGATGTGTCCTTTCCTTTTACTATTTTAGGATCAAAAAGTTCCATAGTGTGGTTTTAACATAAAGATCCACATGTTAGTTGCATTTCATCAGTTTTGTGACTGAATGATTCAATCGTCTCCCCATAGTACACCTCTATATCTAGCTCTATGTCAAAACCTAATTTGTGATCTTCCAATGGTAAGTTTTCACAGAGTCCCATGAATTATGAGATCACTTCATCATTTTTGAAGAAATCAAGAATTGGTGGTCCTTGTTTGTCCATGTCAATGATTTGTGGGTAGACGAGACGTATTTCAATTGGTTGATTGCTTGGAAAAAAGGATGTTACTAATATCATGAAAGGGGAGTTGTTTTCATATAGTTTAGAAACATTAAGGGGAAAGTCATCTAAGGTCGTGTCACGTGATGTAGGTAACCAAGAGGAAGCCTCAACTCATTTAGCAGAAATCCCCTTGCCAATAAGGGTGACCTTGCTAGTAGTACAACCTAAGTCAAGATTCTTTAGTCATTTCTCAGGAACAATGGGTTCTAGTAAACCATTATCATTCTATCCTAGCTTCTCATTCTTCTTATATCCCATCCCCTTTATTAGCTACAATCCTTTTTTACCATCTTCCATAGGGAGAGAGGGGACATTTCGTTCATATTGGTAGAGGAGCTTAGAGATATCATCCTCATTGACATCTTCTTGATTCAACCCCCCCACTTGGTAAAGGTAGTAGCTACCATCTTGATAGTTTCAGACTCTTTTCTATTAGATGTATGTTTCCCATGAGAATGAGGAGAAATAGGTAGCTCTCCTAAGATAAAGGTGTTCTCCATTAGCTTTTAGTTCCCACAACCATCATCTTGGATCATTGCTTTAATATCAAGTATGTTCTGCACAATGGGTTCCTTTGTTTCAGAAGTAGATGTAAGAGATGATGGGTCAAAAAATGAGGTAGAAGGTGTAGGCCCTTTATCATTCTTGGGTACTTGGGGAATTTTATAAAACTTTGCCTGAAATTTTTTGTAGTAGTAAAAAGGCTCAAGATATCCATGGATAGTAATCTCTTTACCCTTGAAAGGAAACTTCACACATTGATGATAAGTTAAGGTTACAACTTTTAGAGCATGGATCCAGGGTCAACCAAGTGTTATGTTATAGGAAAGATCAAGGTCCAACACTTGGCATGTAGTTTCTGTGATGAAAGGGACAACTTGGATGGGAAGTGCAATGATACCTTGTGATACCCATTCTTATTCGTCATATGCCCTGATGGTGGTACTCTTTTTCTTTTCAATAGTATCCTCTGAATAGCCTAGATTTTTTATTAGTTGAAGGGTGAAAATGTTTAATCCAACACCTCCATCTACTAAGACTCTTTTGAGATTGTCCTTATAAATGATAATCTCAAGGTGTAAAGCATTGTTATGAGATGGTTGTGACGGTAGGTCTTGCTCTAAGAAGGTGAGACGATGATTAGCGATATGGCCTACTATTTTTTGAAACTGATCAATATCAATATCCTCAGGAATGGATTAATTTGATAAATCTTTCTTCAAGATTTCCCTATGCACAGGTGATAGCCTCAATAGTTCTAAGATTGATATTTGTGTGGGGGTCTTTTTAAGTTTCTATAAGAGATTATACTTGTTGTTACTTGCTACTGGATGAGTAGGTTGTGCCCTAGATTGGAGTGGCACTCCTTAGATGGTGACTTTACCATGTTGCATGGTGACTCCACACTTTACATTATGCCCTTTGATGGTGATAATATGATGATCCTATCACAGGAAGCAACTACGTTGGAATAGGTATGTTGTATGTTTGTGTAATCCTTAGCTTTTCCAATGTTGTTTGCTTTGGTATGATTAGGCATAGGGTTCTTGTATATCTTAAGATTCTAATTCCTAGCTGGTACGGTCTTAATAGATATGGTGTCATTCTCTATGAGGTCTTGGATAATGTTTTTGAGTCTCATGTAGTTTGTTGTTTTGTGTCCTTTGATCTTGTAAAAGTCACAAAGGTCATTCTCGTTGTACAAGGATGGTTTCTCTTGTGGTTCTTGGTAGTTTTCAAAGTTGGGAAGTGTGATCATATTTGACTCTACCAACTTTTTCATAATAGTTTCGATGGGTTTTTAACCGTAGAGGCACCCTAATCCTTTCTAGCACTTCTAGGGTTTTTCACCTAAAAGAAGAGAGAAGAGCCAAAAGATCTAGCTAGGTTCACTCAAATTAGGAAATGTATGATGTTTATATGACTAAATGAGATGATCTAAGTGTAAATAATTGATAAGATTGATTGATTAAGTATACAAAACCTAAGAAATGTAACTTGTTTCAAAACACATTATGTTATGCAAGAATGAACTAGAAATACATGCAAAACTAAACATAACTGAACCAAATTGAAAGTGTGCACCTGGAATGTGGATGAAGACTAGAATAGCTTCTAAAATGCTGATAATCCTAATTTTTAGGCCTGGTCGGACTCATTTTCCATTATGGGTGAATTAGACTCGGTTCTACAAAACTAAGCCAGAACCCATTTATGACAAAAGGGTACTTAAAAATGCAAAAAACTCAAATTGACCCTAGAGTGGGACTCACTCTCCATTCATGGTGAGTGAGTCTACTTTTGAATTTTTTGATTTTCAAAAGTGGAATCTGAAGCTTCTGATCTGCACTTTGACTTCCTACAGGTGTTTGCTTTTGAAACTTTGATTTACAGGTTTGAAAATGAGTTTTTGTTGATACTTTGGCTTGTTGAATGAATAGAAGACTTAAGCAACCTTACATCTTAATCTTCAATGATTTCCAAGCTTCCAAGAGTCCTAAATCTATAAACACACAAGAAGAGAAGAAGAAATTTTGAATGTTAGGGCATGGGGGTTTGCCTTGGTCAAACCCCTTTTAGGTAATTAAACCAAAATGATAAAAGAATGGAATGAAACATGCAATAATGGATTCAATTACCTTTCCATAATGATTGATCTTGAAATTATGCAACAAAACATGAAGAATCTGCCCTTGAATGTCTGAAATTTATATCTTGGTGACTTGAGATGGAAGATTGGTGGATGAATAATGATAGGAGATAACAAAGATGTAAAATGAGGAGAAAAACACTTATTTATACACTCTTGTGCCTTAGTAACCCAATGTACCTAATCATAGGCTGACATCAACTAATTTTGAATAAAAACCTGAAAGAAAATTTGAAATATTTTGAATTTGGAGCCAAGGGGGACTCATTCGCCACCCATGGCGAATGGGTTCCACCTCAAGCTCGAAAGTGGGTGTTAGTAATTAAGTCACATTTATTGTTTTTTATCAGGTTTACATTAAAAAATACACTTAATTAAAGCTTATGAGGGCATAAAGGGGTCAAATAAGACATAAGAAAGGTGTAAATAGTGAAATTATGCCTAGAAAAGTGTTAAATCTTGTTGCAATAATTTACAATACTTCAAAATATGACTTGATAAGTGATGAAAAGGTGATTTTTAGGTGAATTGTAATGAATAGAGTCTAGAAAAGTGTAGAAATGTTTTACAACACTTCATAACATCCTTCACAAGACATTAATAAATGCATTTTATTTAGTTTACAAAGGTCCAAGACCTAGTGTTGATGCATAAAATGCCTCACAACACCTGAATCAAGGCTTCATTAAGTCCAATTTATCATGAATTAATCCCATGTCAAGGAAGAGACCCTTTTTTCTATGACACATTTAGCCCCCACTTTAGTGAGAGGATGAACTTGCTTCAAACTCACACTAAAGTAGACATTCAAGAGTGATTCGAGTGTATAGGTGCTAATGAAAAAGAATGACAAGATCAAAGGACATGGCTAAGCCCCTAGGATTGAAGATCCTAAGTCAAACCATAAAGATACAGGGTCATGCAATTGCAAGGATGAGAAAGATGAAAATAAAAGGGGTGGATCAGGCTTTGATCATTTGTCCAACTAGTTGTGGATTAGATCTAGGCTATTTGTTAAAAAATAAGATGCATAATCACTCTAGGGCGACGAAACTCTTGGCTATCCATTGGGTGAGAAAGCCCAAAAGTATACTCACTCTGGGGCCATGAAACTTCTAAACTTCTAATTATCCATGAGGTGAGAAATCCCAAAAAGGTGAGAAACACATGCTAGTTGGTATGCACTTGAACACATAGGTGGCTATGGGCAAAGTCATGCTGCTGAATGGGCTTCCTACTCAACCATATCAAAGTTATGCCTCTTGATAACTTTAACAAGGTGGCACAAAGGGAAAATAATTTTCAAGCTCTATGAGGTAAGCAAAACCTTGTATGCTTGACAATCATAGACATTGTAAATGCAAGGTAGTGCCAAGATTGTTCAAAGGGATTTTGCTTAGTTCATGCAAGGTCTTATCTTAGGGAACATTATGCTTAACGTTTCCAAGAGAGGATAAGTGCAAAAGAAGTATCACGCTCTTGGAGGGAATCAAGCCCAATGACTTCACCAAGAAAAGAATGCATCACAAAAAGAAAGAAATTGCACAATGATATGTGAGTGGTGATGTATTCCCCCACTTTAAAGTGGTTGTGAATACCAGTACTGTGAGAAATTACTTTAAAGTAGAAGAAGATGAAATGAGAGCTCACTCGAAAAGTGCTATGCCAAGTCATACATTTTTTATAAGCTATGTCATGAATAAGTGGAGTATGTCACATGCGAGTCAATATTAAGACATGTCGTCCACATCCCAAGCTTTCTCTTATTTGTTCATGAAAGATTAACAACTAGTCAAAAGAGCTAATGCAAAGTGACAGATGAGGATAAGGCTACATGACCCCTTGCCCCCACTTAGTGGAGGACAAAGGTGAGCTTAGAATCGATGAAAGTGAGTATTAAGTAGAAAAATTAGGTGCTCCAACATAAGGATGAGCACCACACTCCTTTATATGTTCAATGGTATTGTTGTGAAAAGTATTGGATGGTAGTGGAGATAAGTATGATATGTCTATTTTGTTCATGTGTTCATTGTATCATGTATAGGAGGAAGATTGTAACCACTAGCAATCTTCCAAGTAGGATGAAGGGGTTGTGTGTTTGTGAGGAGTGGTTTCTTTATAAGAACGTAAATACTTTTTAATGTTATGTGTCGTTTCTTCATGAGGGATGGGAATTATATTCCCCCATCAACACCATGAACTGAGTTGGTAGAACTAAGTTGGGAAAATTGGACACAAGGTTGTTTGGGTTGAGAGGGGGATATCGTGCACCCTCCCTTAAAGGTAAATGTGAAACTCCAATCACTACTAGAACTTGTGTCTGAAAATGAATTTTTTGTATATGAATCTTTGGACCATGAGGGTGATATTTTGGAAATGTTATGAAAAGGAGGCGGGTGCTACCACAATAGTGTGTCTCACTTTTGGGATGTACTGATTTATGCCTGAAATCACTATTTTTAGAAAAACTAATGATTTAAGTATTGAGAGGCTCCATCTAAATGGTTTTAATTAAAGAGGGATAGATAAGACCCCCTTAGATCAAACCCCCTTCGATATAACCCCTATAGTATTAAATCATACGGGTATGTGCAGGATCATCATGGAAAAAATTGGCCCTTCAGTGGCAAAAAAATCAGAAAAAATAGAGTTAGGAAATTTGACGTAAATTTTTTAATAAGTTATCTATATTATTTCAAAAATATGTAAGAATAGAATCTATAGAAAAATTAATGTAGTTTCTAAACTACTAGGTTTTTACTAAAAAAAATCTATTTGGTGAAAATTTGATATTTCAATGTAGTATTACTTAAATTTCGGGGAAAAATAAGTAGGTGTGTCTAACCACCTAACCACAAAAAATGATAATATTTTTTATAAGATTTTAGATATAAGTAGAGGACTCATGTCCTGATGTGATGCATATTTTTTTGTAATTTTTTCCAAGTAAATAATTAATTATGATTTTTATTACAAATTTTAAAAATATAAAAAACTTGTATGTCGACCACCTTAACTTTGTCAAAACTTCATGAAATTCAGTTTTTTTTTTTTAATCCTATAGTATGTGAATCATAGAATGTGACACATGTTTTGGATTCAAAAAATATGATATTGTTTGAAAGCTATAGATGTTTTTCAATCAGTCTACCAATCAGGACTTTAGTCATAATTTGAATAGAAAATGAATAATAATTACTTATTAAATTCAAAGTAAAGAATAATTTATATTGGTGGAAAGCTAAGAATCTCCTTTAAAACCTTTTTCATTTTATCAATTTTGGGTAAAAATAAAGTCATAAGCCACATACCCATCATATTGCCACTTTTTGGCCCACCACGATCCTGCACATACCCATACCCACAATGGATTCTCCTTCATAGCTATCAAAATGTTGGAAAAAACCACTTTTTCTTTACCTTTTGAGGGATTAAATAAAATCATTTAAAAATTATATTTTTCAAGATTGTATCCCTTGAAACTAGCTTTCCAACAAATATAAGTTTGATATATTTTTATTTTATCATGTATTTAATATTCATTTTTTACTAAACATAGGTTTTTCTCTAAACATCAAGCTCTTTGTTTTGCAAAGGTCAAAAAATAGTAAACCATTGTGAAAAAAATTCAAAAAATACCCATTCTCTAGATATTGATTTCCTTGTTTCACCCAAAAAATAAAAATTGGAATTTGATATATACACAAAAGTTAGGTTGTATGACACACATGTATGTCCAAATTATAGTTACAGTGACTTCACAAATTAATTTAAAAAAAATATGCAATAAAAAATTATGAAAAAATATCCTTTCCCTAGATATTGATGTTGAGAATCTATATTCAAAAAATTAGAATTTAATCCTTTATAGAAAATAATTTATGTTGTACGACACAAATGTTACTTTCTGAAAATGTTGTTTTCTATCTAAAACTAGTTATTAAAGGAGATGTTGAAATATTCATGATTTATTTTGAAAAATTTGAAAAAAAAAAATATTTAGAATCTACACAAAAATTACCACAAATCACTAGTTCATATCATCTTCAAATTTTGTAAGTTTTAGCTGCTATAGATCTCAGAAGATGAAGATTCAGTTAAAAATATTGATGTAAATGTCCATCTTGGGAAAAAGGTGAGACACAGTATTGTGATTTCACCTAGGTGTAGAATCTAACAAATGCCAATTATCACAAAAGAGTTTTGTAGTACATGAAGAATTAGCATCAAATTGTATAGGTTCAAGTTTTTATCTACAAATTAAAGGATTAGGGGAGTTGGAAGTGTTGTGATCAGTCGATGCACAAATTTTCTCATTCGCATCAATCATGTATATCTTGTTGTTGTATTCAAATTTCATGACATGATGAAGGGTAGATGGGACTCCTTTCATAGCTTGAATCCATGGTTTCCCTAGGAGAATATTGTATGAAAGGGATCCTTGCATGATATGAATAGGGGTAGTTAATACTATAGGTCCAACCTCAATAGATAATGTGATCACCCCAAGTGGTTGCCTATGAACATTGTCAAAGCCATGAATATGAACATCGCTAAGTTGAATGAGTTTTTTTCCATGCCAAGTTTGTGTATGAGGTCCATGCTAGAAACATTAATTTTTGCTCCATTGTCTATGAGAGTGTTTTTGATTAAATTTTCATTAATGATCACCTTTATCATCAAGGGATCATTCTTGTTTTGAATCTCAAATGAGGGTAATTCATGTTTAGGGAATGTGATTTATGACTGGGTGGCTTGCATGGGATGAGAGGAGGATATTACACGATTTGGTTTTATGTAAGATTGTATCTCTTCCTTCTGTATTTCCAACATTTCATGAAAAAGAAGTTTGACTATCAGTGAGAGTTGAATGAGTTCCCATACAAATATATTAGCAAGAGTCTTTTTAAGGTCTTCAACACTAGGAACATTTGGAGGAAATGGTGTAGGGGTGTTGTGTGGTCACCTAGATGTTTGAGTCACTAAGTTACAACTTAGCAGCTGAAAAAAAATGTGATGAGTAGATTGCATGATGGATTTCAAGACAACTTAGAATTGTTTGTGTTTGTCACTATTGGAAGGTGACTTAGGAATCTCACTAATTAAAGGAGATCCCACTTGTGTCGTCATAACATCAAGAATTTTGTCTTTATTGGCATGATTTTTTGGTGAAGGGGATTCTAATGCCACTTGAGTATCCTCACCAAGGGAATGTTTAGTGGTTGAAGGAGACATGCCAATGTTCATATATGTTTGCACCATGAGATTCTCCCTAGAAGGAGAGTTTTTAGGAGAATAACAAGCCATATGTTTTTGGCATTTGTAGGTTGGTTCTTCTAAAAGGACTTCATCACAAGTAGGGGAATCATCAATGGTTGAAGATTTTTTTTCAAGAGGGGTTTCCCTAGGTGAAGGTGGAAAACTAAGATATTCATGGTCTTCATCGATTGTGTTGTCTAACATCAAAGTATCTACTTCACAACTAGGAGAGATACTAGAAGAAGAACAAATGTTGTTGTCATGAGTACCTATGGTTGTATTGTCCTGTTTATCAATGTCTTGTCCACTAAGAGCTCGGTAAGAGGAGAGAAACAACTAGGATTCTCAAAACTCTCATGAATTGGTTCTTCTACCAAAATATCTTTGTCACCAAGAGGAGAGATATTAGGAGAGGAACAAATATGATCGTTAGGAATGTCCAAGGTTGTAGTCTCTTTCATAAAAACACTCTCATAGGGAGGGGATAGGAAATGTTTCTTAACATGTCTACATATGCAAGGTACTAGGATTGTTTGAATAAGAATGAAAAGCACATGTAACTATTGCATGTAGTGTTTTAGCAATATGAACAATGTATATGCAAAGATTCAAAGCTCTCTTATCCAATAAATGTAAGATTTGAAAAATGCAAACAATGTACATGTAAGAATGAAAAGCACTTTAATCAAACTTATGAAAATTTTGAGAAATAGAAACATTGAATATGCAAAAGTGAAAAGTACTTTTATCAATGCTATGCAAAATTATAGAAATGTAAGAATTTTCATATCGAATGGTGTTTGCAAATGAAGGAATTTGAATAATGAGGAATCTAAAATAATGTTTTTGAGCTAACTGCATAAAAAAAATGTTCCAAAAACTTTCCAAACTTATACTATATGATACTAGGAGGCTTAGGAAGCACAAAATTGATATTTTTGATGTAGCTGGAACAAACAGTCAAAAATCTGGATAGGGATTGATTCGCCTAGTATGGAAAATGAGTCCCAGTACTATTTTTTTGCAAAATTCTCAAATTGTTTGAATTTTTTTGGATGTGTTTAATGTTGGAAGATGCAGACCTAAGATGGAGATGCAAAATTTCAAATATTTTTAAGGAAATTGTATGCAAAAATGCAAGCTAAATGGACTTTTTTTCTAATACAAAAGTTCTAAACCCTAGATGCAAATTTACCAATGCAACTCTAATGCAACTTCAATGCAATTTTCAGTTTTCAAGTAAGGTAATTTTCTATTTACACAATCCAACAATCTGAAAATGAAATGTTGTGAATGCAAAAGTGAAATTAAACAATGCATGAAATGAGCTTTTTTTTTGATGACCCAGAGGTATCCCCGTGACCCAGCCCAACACCCAACTAGTCCTTTCCTTGGTCTTACATTTATTCCAAGTTGGGGTGCGGAAGGGGCGAGACTAGTCCTCTAGGGATGAGAGCATGAAATGATTTATTTTAAGTGAGATCTAGTGAAATTGATGGTACATAAATTCAGCGAAGTGATATAGATGACTGATGACAACAAACAAAAGCATAAAAATAGGGTTTTTAGCTCTATAAAAAGTTGTTTCAGGAGTGAAAAGGGACTGATTCACTGAAGGTGGTGAATGAGTCCCAGTATGGACTTTTTTTAAAACACATTGTGTTATGCAAGAATGAACTAGAAATGCATGCAAAACTAAACAGAACTGAACCAAACTAAAAGTGTGCACTTGGAATGTGGATGACGACTAGAATAGCTTCTAAAATGCTGATAATCTAAATTTTTAGGTCCGGTGGGACTCATTCACCATTCTGGGTGAATTGGTCCCAATTCTACAAAACTGAGCCAGAACCCGTTTATGACAAAAGGGTACTTAAAAATGCAGAAAACTCAAAATTGACCTTGGAGTGGGACTTATTCGCCACTCATGGTGAATGAGTTCACTTTTGAATTTTTGGATTTTCAAAAGTGGAATCCAAAACTTCTGATCTGTACTTTGACTACCTATAGGTGTCCACTTCTAAAACTCTAATTTATAGGTTTGAAAATGAGTTTTTGTTGATATTTTAGCTTGTTCAATGAAGAGAAGACTTAAGCAACCTTACATCTTGATCTTCAATTATTTCCAAGCTTCCAAGAGTCCTAAATCTACAAACTCACAAGAAGAGAAGAAGAAATGTTGAATGATAGGGCATGGGGGTTTTCCTTGGTCAAACCCCATTTAGGTAATTAAACCAAAATGATAAAAGAATGGAATGGAACATGCAATAATGGATTCAATTTCCTTGCCATGATGATTGATCTTGAAAGTCTGTAGCAACACTTGAAGAATCTACCCTTCAATGTCTGAAAATTGATATCTTGCTGACTTGAAATGATAAAAACCCTAAGTTGCTTGAATTGAGATGGAAGATTGATGGAAGAATAATGATAAGAGATAAGAGAGATTGAGAGAGATGTAAAATGAGGAGAAAAACACTTATTTATACACTCTTGTGCCTTAATAACCAAATGATACCTCATCACAAGCCAACATCAAGTAATTTTGAATAAAAACCTAAAATAAAATTTAAAATATTTTGAATTTGGAGCCAAGGGGGACTCATTCACAACCCATGGCGAATGGGTCCCACCTCAAGCTTGAAAGTGGGTGTCAGGAATTAAGTCACATTTAATGTTGTTTGTCAGGTTTACATTTAAAAATACACATAATTAAAGCTTATGATGGCATAGAGGGGTCAAATAAGACATAAGAAAGGTGTAAATAGTGAAATTATGCCTAGAAAAGCATGAAATCTTATTAAGAGACTTTACAACACTTCAAAATAGGACTTGATAAGTGATGAAAAGGTGATTTTTAGGTGAATTCTAATGAATAGAGTCTAGAAAAGTGTAGAAATGTTTTACAACACTTCATAACACCTTCACAAGACATTAATAAATGCATTTTATTTAGTTTTCAAAGGTCCAAGACCCAATGTGGATGCATAAAATGCCTCACAACACCTGAATCAAGGCTTCGTTAAGTCCAATTTATCATGAATTAATACCATGTCAAGCAAGAGACCCTTTTTTCTTTGGCACAAGTTCAAATAACTATGTACTTTCATTTAGGATAGTTGTTCTTAGGGGTTCACCTTTGCATTTTGGTGTTTTTTTATTTGATTGTTCTGAGAAGATGTTGTTTGCTACATAGTTGGTTGCATGTCAGCAACTTGAGTGTTGTTTGGACTAGGGGAACTTAGGACTGATTTAGCATTTACGACACCATTATTTGTTACGTTCTTGTTCTTAGCCTAGACACGAGGCTTGTCATTTGAATTAGTTGATGGGTGGTTGTCTTTGTAAGCTTGAATATTTCCCTGTGAGATTAGGGCTCTCTCAATGTTAAGGTCTCTAGGGAGAAGCTCATCATAAGATGTGATGCACTACATTTTCAAGTGGAAGGATAGATCTAGATCTAGATTTACTATCTTGATTACCACGTGTTCATCGGGAAGAGGCCACTTTCTCTTACTAGATCTTTATCTCTATCGTTGTAATAAACTATCAAAACATTCTCCTTTGTTTTTTTTTAGAGTGTACAATTCCTCTAGGCTGATGTCCATGTCAAGATCGAAGGAGAAGTGATCAATGAATTTATTAGTAATTTCTTGAAAGGTTTTGATATCGGGAGGCAGGTGAGAGAACCAATCCATGGAAGGACATGTTAAACTTCAAGGGAAGAGGCACATTAAATATGAATCGTTGTAAGCAACCTCCATACACATGACATTAAATTCTTTGACATGGTCCACAGGGCTTCCTCTCCCTTTGTATTTATCGAATTTGGGGATTTCAAAACCTAGGGGGAACAAGAACATTGTGATGTTTCAATAAAACAAATAAGGACATAAGTTTTGTGTATGGGGATTCTTGGTCTTACCCATGCGAAGGTCCTGCATTTCTTGTGATAGTGCCTTAAATTGTGATGCTAGATCATCTTGTGGGTTTGGTGGAGGAACATATGGTGGGATGATGGATGAGTTGTACTTGGGATTTTGATATGAGGATGTGTTGTATGGGGTGTATGGTGGGGTAGGATTCTATGAAGGTGATTAGGGTATTGATGTATATGTTCCTAATGCATTTGTATTGAAGATGTGTGATTGAGGATTATAATAGGAACTTTGCTATTGTTTTTTTTATTGTTGTTGGGAATATTGTTGAGCTAGTAAGGCTTGTTGTTGAGATTTTTGTTGTTGTTGTGCCACTAGGGATTATTATTGGGCTTGTTGTTGTTGTTGTTCTGCTAATAAGGTTGCTTGATTGGTGTGATCATGTTGTTTTTCTAAGGCTACTTGTTGTGCTCTTAGGGTTGCATGTTGTTGTTGCTATACTAAGGTTGCTTGTTTTTGTTGCTATCGATGTTGGTGTTGTTGGGATACGAGGGATGCCTGATGTTGTTGCTATTGTTGGGATTTGAGGGCTACTTCTTGTTATAATTGTGCTGCTAGGGCTTGCTGATAGGCCTAATGTGCTTGTTATAAGGCTAAGACATGCACTTGCAATGTAGGATCAAGTGGTTGTTGGGACATCAATGGAGGATTGTTGTTGTTGATGTTTTGAGTGGGTAGTGGATTGGTGATGAGAGGTTGGGGGTTTCGTTGGTTTAAAATTCCTTGTAAGATAGTGGATTGAGGTGGAGGAATGTATGTTTGAGATCCCATTTTATTTTGTGTGGTAAAGGGGACTGTGGGAAAGGATGAGGATGGTGCCATTAGATTGTGAGATGGGAATGACACACTAGGACCTTGAGTCCATTGATTAAAAATGTTTCCTTGTCCCATGCCTTGAGGATTCCCTTTTGTTAGGGATGTAGTCAATGTATTACCTATGTTGATAGGATTTTTTATCAAGTGATTTCTTTAGGATGAGTTGATAATGGATGGGATTGATGTTTTTGTTGAAACCATTGGTATGGATGAACCCATTGGAGGATTGGGTAAGGATGTCCCTATTTTTATTAAGGGTTGACTCTATGGTATGGTACTAACATGCCCTTGCATGTTTTTTTGTGACACTTGGTCCACATTGCTTTGCATTATGATAGGCACAGTTGTGATAGTCATGGGTATGGATGGAGAGGGATGTCCTCGATATGTGGAAGTCATTGTGGAGTAATGTAGATAAATAGTTTTGCATGGTTGTTTAGTATCTTCAGGAATGAGAGGAGCACCAAAGGTAGGTGTCCAAGTGGTCATGTGAGATGGAGGGTTGGTTTCAAGGGTACCCACAATTGTGTTACTTTCAAATGGAAGAGTATGGCCAAAGTGTTTAGCAAGGTTGGTTGCAATATTCGGAATGTAGGCTTGATTTAGCCCTAGTGATGGAGTTGTGAAGCCTTGTGTCAAATTTAGTGCAACAAATGATAGGGAGATGGGAGCTACATTTTCAAATGCATTACATTCCATTATTTCTTCCCTAGTGAGTTCAAATGGATTTATTATAATGTATTCTATCTCATATGGTTCTGATGGTAATGAAGGTTGTTGTGATGGGGTAACTTGACTTCTAGAATCAAATTATAGAGGATTTGGATCACTTGAGGTAAATATGACTTTGGTTTTCTCCATGATTCTCTTGTGTTGTGATCTCATCTTTACCATAAATATTTTGTCCCCTTTAGGAGAGTTGTGTTGTGATTTGTAATGTTTGAACTCTCTAGTTGACTCAAATCTAGGTAAAAGGGATGCTCTAAGTCTTTTTGGAGCAATGATGATAGTGGGGGATGAAAAGATGGGTGATGTGGAGAGTGATATTTGCAAACATTTTGGGACAACACTTTTGACTTAAGTTTGAAGCTTTGGATGTCAGAATAAAGAATGTTGATGAACTTGTAAATCTTTAGGGTAGACTCATGACCTTCCAGATAGACTAGTTCAAGAATGATAACTAACTTATCTAAATGTATGGAAAAGGATACATTGTTATTAATTTCATGTAGAAAATATCAATTAAATGCAAATAAAGATTAAATAGAGGAATGAAAATACATAGAAATAATAATAGTGAGAGACAATTTTTAACGTGGTTCATCCAAACTCGGGCTACATCCACTAATAGAGAGTCCAATACTATTATCCAAAAAATTGAACTGAATACAACCAACAATCCTTACAACTCAATACTACTGTAAATGCTACAATACAATATCAATGGAAACCCTAACCCTTAGCTATTTTATCAAGAATTATGTTACAAAAATAGGTTTTTTTACATTAGCCAATAGAAAAATAACTCCACTAGACCCCACAAGGGGCACTACCCCTTGACCCTATCTTGGGGGCGCTACCCCAAAACCCTCGTTGAATAATTTGGGAGCAAACCACGTTGATAAAAGTGATAAATTTAACCTTTGACTCTGATTAGGCTCCATATAACAACAATCTCCCACTTGGAGACTGATCAGGCTCCACAACATATCATCTCCCACTTGGAGACTAATCATAACACTACTGACCCTATAGCTCCCACTGGAAATAAACACCCTGGACCCTACTATTCTATTTTTATTGTCTTTAGTCTTGAAGACCAATCAAAGCTGAAGAGGAGCTCAACTTATCCCTTATCACTACCTTTGTAAACATATCCACTGGATTTGCATCTATATTTATCTTTTCCCTCCTTAACTTTCCATCACCCAATACTAACCGAATGTAGTGATAACTCAACTATATGTGTTTGGTCTTTGAATGCAAGGAAGAATTCTTTGAAAGATGTATGGTACTTTGGCTATCCATAAAAAAAGAACCATTAGCCTATCATTTTCCATATTCTTCCATGAAAGATTGCAGCCATATCATCTCCTTGCTTGCCTCTTTTGCAAGTACAGATTTTTCCTCTATGGTGGATAAAGCAACCACCTTTTGCATCCTAGAGATTCAACTCATTGTTGTCTCACCTACAATAAATTATACATAACCTATAGTACTCCACCTGGTATCAATATCCCCTACCAAATCTGAGTCTACATAGCCTGCTAAATTAGTATTAAAGCCCTGAAAATATAAATGTGTATTGGATGCACCTCTCAAATACCTAAGAACCCATTTTACTATATTCCAATGCTCCAATCAAGGATTACTCATATACCTGCTTACGACTCCAACAACATGTGCAATATCCACTCTCATACATACCATGGCGTGCATTAAACTTCCTATAGCTAGAGTATATGGTACCTTGGACATTTTTTCATCCTCCTCTTATGTCTTTGGACACATCTCCTCAGTCAATTTCAAATGACTAGGCAAAGGTGTGCTAATAACTTTTGCATTCTCCATATGGAATATCTACAACAACTTTTCAACATAATCAACCTAAGATAGAGTTAATTTTCTATTCTTCCTATCTCTGCAAATTTTCATACCAAGGATTTGTTTTGCTACCACCAAATCCTTCATAGCAAATGATTTTTCTAACTGTTGTTTTAAGTCACTTATGTGATCCATGTTAGACCCTGCTACAAGCATGTCATCAACATATAAACATAAAATGATGTAGCTTTCATTATCCAACCTCTTAAAATAAACACAATGGTCATAATTACACTTGTTGTAGCCTTGCTCAGCCATAAAACTATCAAATTTCAAGAACCATTGCTGAGGTGCTTGTTTCAAGCCATATAAACTCTTAAATCTGCACACCAATTTTTCCTTACCTTTGACCTAAAATCCTTAGGGTTGTTCCATATCTATCTCCTCCTCCAAATCACCATGGAGAAAGCTAGTTTTCACATATATCTATTCCAAATGCAAATCTTCAACAACCATAATACTTAAAACAATACAAATAGAAGTCATCTTAAAAATTGGAGAAAAAAATTCAGCAAAATCAATGTCTTTTTTTTGTGCAAATTCTTTGACAACTAGCCTAGCTTTAAATTCTTTCTTACCTCCATCTTCCTCTTTCAGCCTATAAACCCATTTGTTTGGTAAAGCCTTTTTAGCTGCCAACAACTTACATAATTCCCAAGTTTGATTTTTCTGCAAGGAGTCCATTTCTTCTTTCATTGCAAGCTCCCACTGAACCTTTGTATCCACCTACATAGCTTCATCATACCCTTCTGGTTCACCAACATTTGTTAAAAAAATAGAATACAAAGAGGGAGAAAACATTTTAGGAGGTCTACTTAGCCTTGTTGACCATCTAACATTCATTGGAGTTTGTGTTATTTCTTGTTGTTGTTACAAAGCATGAGGAACCATTGGAACATCACTATCTGGAGTATCATCTAGCACCACAAAATCATTATCTTTATTCTCATGCTACTACAACTAATCTTTGTACAACACCTTCTCATTGAATCCAACATCCCTGCTTCTCACAATTTTTAGAAAAAATTAAACCACGTGCTAAAAAACTTATCATTAAACTTCTTACCCAAGTTGGGCATCGCTATTTACGATAGCGTCGCTCTGGTGAACAAAGGCATCGCTCTATAGAAAAACCAGAGAGCATGATAGAATTGCAATTTGGTCGAGTGTTGCTTTGATGAACTAGGGTGTCACTCTATAGAAAAACCAGGGAGTATGATAGCATCACGATTTGGTTAGGCATCACCATTTTCAAATCTTTGATACCACTAAAAAGTATTAGTGTCACCATTTATTTAATCAATGTCAGTGCATTTACTAGGTGTCACTATATGAAATGATGATAATGTTGCTATATGGTGATGTCCTGCAAAGGCATCACTGAAATTGAGTTGGGCATCGCTATTTCTTGCAAAAGTCAAAACAAACAAAATTGGAGATAGAAATTGATTAAATTGATGATTTTCCCTCCTTCTGGTGCCAAAATGTCAACCGAAAATTACTAGCATGGGTTGATTATGCTTGATCCATGATTAATCAAAGCATAACATAGCCACTAATACTCAATATTAAACAAGATCATTGAAATGAAAGTTAAACTAAGCATTTATTTAAACTGAACATACAAACTACAAAAATAGATAAATGTCTACTCTAACCTAGTTAAAATTTATCGTGTTTTGGAATTGGTGTTGTGTTGATGTGGAACAATGACCCTTTCCCAATCCTATGATCAGTGAGCTTGTTTCAATTGATTCTATTAAAGAGAATTGATGAAATTGTTGTGATATGTGGATGAAAACATGATTTATGCAAAATTGAACATGATGCAAGCTAAATTAACATGATTTTATGCTAAAAATTATCTAAGTATGCAAAATCTAAGCCAATCTTAGTGGATTCTAAGCTAAAATATTCAAATCCTAATTTATAAACAAGCTAAAATGGATGCATGAAAGCCATTAATGGAAGCTTAAAAATAATATGCAACTAAAAATGAACTAAAATATGCTAAATGTGAGTAAATTATGAGTGTGAGTGTGAGTGAATTCAACAACATAAGTTTGCAATTGAAAGATGGATCCATTTGTCTCTAAATAGTGTTCTATTTATAGGAGAGCAAATGAGAAATGAAAGGTTGAGATCAAAAATATCAATCAATGGTCAAGGATGAAAGAAATAAGAGGCATGGATCATGGATTCTCATCAACGAGTGAGAATGCAAGATGAGATTTAATAAAGGGTTCTCATTCCTTCCAAACAAGTATACTTTTGACCTGTACAAGCTCAGTCAAAAGTTAACTTGCACAAGAAATCACAAGCTAACTTGCACATGAAGCTTTGTGAGAATATCACTTTTTCAAATGATTGGAGGAGAGAAAACGAGATATTTTGCAAATTAAAACAATGTTTATTTATGCAAAAGAGGAGGGAATATTCCATGGGAATATTCCCCTTTTGGAGGAATGTGTAAAGGAGGAATATTCCCTTGGAATATTCTCTTGCAAGTGGGGGGGAATTAGATTAATTAGATAATTGTTGATTAAACAAGGGTTTAATCATACAATGAGGGGAATTAGAGGGATAAAGTGATATTCATTGAATTAAATGATTTACTGAAAGGGGGAAAGGTGAAATGACATTTAATTAAATAACTTAGAGTTATTTAATTAAATAAGATGACTTAGGGAATTAAATTAAATAGTTTGATTTATTTAATTTAATGAGATGAAGTGTTAGCGTGAAAGGGGGTGAATTGACTTGATTAAATGTGTTAGGTTAATAGATGAAAAATGATGAAATTAATTAATTAGCTAGGATAATTCAATTAATTAAGCGAAAAGAGGATGGGTTTCAAGAGGAAATGATGTTAGTATACCTAATTCGAGTGTATGATATCATTCAAGATATTTTTTAGTGTCTAAAGAAAGAAACATCCAAGATCATTAGTGCCTTTGGTAGCTTTAATTTTCTTAGATCTCCTCAAAGACATGTACTACTATGCCACAAAGTGGAATCAGGCATAGTTCATTTCCCACATTGAACCTTAGAGAAAAGTTAATGCTAATTAAACAAATTCCAACAACACCATTAACATATTCAACAAACAAAACCAACTAACATGAAATATGAAATAGACAACATGAACACACAATATTTATGTGGGGAAAACCATTACAGGTAAAAAAAACCCCACACTCCAAAAGCTTAGATCGCCATTGTATTTTTCAACAAAAACATGTTGCAGTACAATTTAGGCTCTAAGCCTTCTCAGGAGATTTGCATCTTCTTTCATCTAGAGAGAATCTGATAGCATAACCCCGTTCTATTTCCCTCACACCTTCATTGTAGAATGTTCATTGTTCTTTAACATTCATTCTCAACCAATAGGAAACGGTTTAGTTAAAATTCAATAGACAAACATTTACAATACAGTTCAAACTTGTCCACTTTGATCCTCTTTGTTGGCTCTTTTTAATTCATACACACTTCTTTGACATTCCCATAACTGGTTGTTACACCTTCCATTCTAGTTGAGCATCACCAACAAACATAACCATCATCAACTCCCAGCCATCAAAGTCATATTGGTTCATTGAAGAGACTTCAATCCATGTCCCTCCAACCACCCTATATCACCTTGAATTGACCATCGCTCCATCTGCTTCACAACGTCGATGTGAAGTGAGCAATGTATCATCATTTCAATGAGTCATCCTCTTGTCTCATGACAAAACAAGGATGTCACTCCGACGAAGGTTATACCACCAAGTGTTCAACATTCACCAACAAGGCCCACCAAGTCTTCAGCTTTCCATTGACATGTTGAAGAGACTGTCATCAAGGTCTCAACGAAAACATGAAGTCCCACCAACAAGATTCATCTATCCTTCCATTGGCATGTCAGAGAGACATACTTCAAAGTCACTAAGTTGCTGAAATCCTGAACCTTAGAACCTCTTGTCAAAGGTTTTGAAGTTATAAAAAGCTACGACTTGCCAACAACAAAGAGAACCTCAAAGCCTCTAATTTGGGAGGTTATGAAACTTTAGAACCCCACAACTTAAGTTAGAAAAACTTGGAACCAAATGGCTTAAGTAACAGACCATTTCCTGCCAACGAGATTTTGATCATACTAGTCACTTTTTCTTGGTGATATTCAACTGTCCATTCAAAAATGTAGAGGCTCAAACACCAGTACATTTGAGGCACCATTTTTTAACATCTAGGTTGTAGGGTTGTGCTCTTGTGTTTCTCTTCATTTTTCTAGGTTGAAGATTTTCTTATGAGCTTTAGATATGTTGATCAAAGATGTTCAAAGGTGTTGTATCAAGAATTTGATGTGATGGATCTGTTACCTAATTTTCACTTGTGGGCTCAATCAGGAAGGATAATCATGTGGTAGATCTTCGAGACGACAAATGGAACATTCGTAACAAGGGAAAAAATCCTATATTTGGTGCTAGGTCATAGGGAACTCAGTTGGACAGCCTGCCCTAGGAAAGTTCGGCATGAAAATCCTCTAAGGGGAAATTCACCAAGACCATCATGATGTCTCGCCGACCAACAAGGGGCCTTGTTGAATGGAGGCATCATCACCAACACGTCTTACTGATGGGGTGTGGTCTCACTTAAAGGAGGCAGCATCGACAAAGCAAGTGAGCTTCACTGTAGGGTCTCGCCGAAGTCAAAAGGTCTCCTCGACTCTTAAGGCTCTTGGCGTAGGAGATTGGGTTCGCTAATATGTCTCGACAATAAAGAAAAGTCATGCCGACTGAAATAAACCCTCGCCAAAGGAAAGCGCCTTCAGCATGATGTCTCACTAACTTGTCGATGTCTCATCGAAAGACATGTGGAGCTCGTGGTAGGATGGGGAATTCGGCATAAAGTCTCAGCAAGGCCAAGGGTCTCACCAACCGGAGGGGAGCCTTCAGTGTAACATTCCAAGTCAGAGAAGGGTCTCCCTGAACCGGTAATGTCTTGCCGACTAGTGAACAACTTGGTGAAAGAGAGGACCTCGGTACAATGTTTGGGCAAAGAAAGGAGGTCTTGCCGACATGAAGGAGCTATTAGCATAGGTCTTGCCGATCCATCAGAGTCTCAATGAATGAAATGGCATCAGCAAAGCAAGATTTCATCACCATAAGGTCTTAGTGACTAAGTAATGTCCCGCCGAAGGTCGGGGCTATCACCTAAGGAAGGTTAAATTGGCGTATTGTCTCACCGATGGCTTAGAGTCTTCCCAAAATGAAGAGTTCGCCGAAGGAAAAGAAATTCTATGAGATGTCTCGGTGAATCAAGGTGGTCTTAGCAACAGAAGCAGGAATCGGTATGACTGGTGGACCTCACTATGAAGTCTTCCCGACTTGCCACAGTCTTGTTGAAGAGAATGCAGAGCTCGGTAAAGTGGAGTGCGTTTGGGGTGACATCAATATACTTTCACCGATAGAAGATCAGAAGAGTTTTCCATGCTGTCTGGTCGAACGTGATTGTCTTGGTGACCACAAAGGAAATATCAGTATGACCTTTGGGCTCGACAAGAGCTCTCATCGATGGTTTCAAGCTATGCTGATAACCATAGGAAGATTTAATCACATCGGTGAGAAAGGATTATTGTCTCATCGAGATGCAATTCTACAGGAGGAGCTTTTGATTTCCCGAAGAATCTACGTGGAGTACACCTGACCAATCAGAGAGATCTGAAAGTGAGTCGTGGCAGTTGACCAGGATGAAGAACATCAACGAAATGAAAAGCAATGTGTATCTGTTCTAATCTCAGGAGCATTCAAAGCACTCAGCCAAAGAGGTTCAAGGAGGACACGAGGATCAAAAAGAAATGTGGTAGCTGTGAAAGATCTGAACGCTTCTCCGAGAAATGACTCTTCACCAACATGGACATGCAGGGTGCAGCATTAATTTCAATCAAAAGATCTAAGGAGAGATCTATCTCGAAGACTAATTTTTTGTAAGCCCTAAGGGGCCGGGATCTTTTTTGAATATAAGGAATTTTTACCTTTTTTGTAAATAGTTCAGATTATGCATTTCAGAGAATAGTGATTTTTTTGAAAGCCTTCCTTAGCTAATGTTTTTTTTTGTAACTCAATTGGAATCTGGAATAAAACATAGAGTTTACCTCAAAAGCCAATGTTAATGTTTGTATTACTCTCATTTCTACATTTTTAGGTTATGCAAGTTTTCAACTGTGTTTTTCTAAATCTGTATTCATACCTTAAAGCTGTGAAATCTATCTTTCCTTCTTGAGATATGTATGTAGATCAAGCCTTTTGAGAATGATGCATAAGTCTAAAGGGGTCATGTCGAGTAAGTAAAATACTAATCATTAGCTTTCCAGTGTATGATTACCTTGTTTCATTCTATAATTTATTATAAGTTTGGTGTATCACCTTAGGATTTAATCTTCATTTTAATGCATACGTATTTTTCCTTTCCCTTCAAAGAATCAGTAGCTTAGGTGATAACACAAAGGAAGCTGGCCTTCTTCGGAGGTTCATTTCAACTTAGCTGACCCATAGCCTTGAAATGATCCCATGTTTCTCTAGAAAGCTTAGTTTTCATAACTTTTCATAGGGTGCAATTCTAAGAGAATAGTTTCTGGCACACCCGGTGGGACTATTTCCACATGATATTGCTAGTTTGGTATGCAACTAGTAGGTTCCAAACTTTACAGAAGTCAATTGTGCATACTTGGTGACTCCATAGAGAGAAAGAACTTCAGAATCAGTGCCTCCTATAGTTTATGAGAAGAGTTTGGACAAGGAGCAACTCATGTCCTTTTGAATATTTGTAGCTATCACCACCAAGAAGACAAGGCAGAGAACCAGAAAGGTGATGAATAATGATTATCTATTCTAGAAGAGCTCAATCCACTCCTCCATCTGTGGGATCTCACATTGTTGTCTTGTCTTTGGTGTCATCTAGAGTACCAGTAAACCCACCTCAACCACCTCCAATGGCTGCTCCAAGGAATCAACCCTTTGTTACTTTTATTGGAGGGAGCCCCTTGAATTTGGCACAACACAATGACATTCCAATGGTAGCCTTGAAGAGTTTGCCAACTTTCATAGGGGAAGACCAAACTACCCCGATTGAACACATGTGAGATGTGGCTTCGTTATGCGGAGTCCATCACATAACCCAAGAGGATGTTGCAGTGAGACTACTAGCTGCTTCATTCAAAGGAAGAGATGTGCAATGGTATAGGAGCTTACCAATTAGTTCAATCGCAACTTCGGATGAATTTGGAGAAAAGTTACATAAACAATTTTAGGAAAGGTCTAATAACTTGTCTCTATTGGAACAATTAACTACAATTAAGAGGGCTCCACAAGAGCAGATGAATGACTTCAACTTCATATTTCAGAGAACCTGGGATAGAATCCCTGCAATGGTGAGGCCACCTCCAGAGTATGCATTTTTGTACTTTTTGAGAGCTCTTAATAGCGTTATAGCTATTATGATAGAATCAATGGGAGGGATTTCTCTACTAGATACTTTTGAAATAGCAATCAGAGCTAAAAATAGCCTAATACAGGCTCGTAAACTTGCTCCTAGGCCACCAATGCCTATATTCCTAGAGATCCATGCAAATATTCCCTTGCAGATACCACCTTTTTCACCTCTACCACTTGTTCCAATTGCTGTAACACAAGAAAATGCTATTCCAAGTTCTTCAAATGAGTTACAGGAAATCAAAAGTCTATTGCAGTCTTTTGGTAACAAGCTTGTAAGCTTAGAGAAGCAACAATCATATAGTAGGCCTTATCAACAGTAGAGTTCAGGTCAGCAACAAGCATATCAAGGTAGTAGACAGGCTTACCAGGGCAATTACCAGGGCCCAAGACAGAATGTGAACACAAGACCTTTTCAGGCCTATGCTCCAGCACCTGTTAGCATAGTCAAGGACCTGGTTCCAGTCCAAAATAACTTAGCAACCGATTAAGAGTGGTGCTACCCTTGCAACTAGCCCCACAATCAAGCCACCTGCTCAAATGGACTCATCAATCAAGCACTGATGGTAAAAAATGCATCAAGCTCACAACAACATGCACTTAATGAGCCATCTCCACAACACCAAGATCAGTTTGCAAATGATGTTACCCTACTAAACTGGCAAGGTGAAGAATTCTGAGGATTGAATGTAGATAATTCCTCAGTCGCAGCTAACACTAGGGCAAAGAAGAGGGCACTTGAGCCTGATCACACAGCTGACAAAGCAAAGGCATCAGCTGTTGAACCATCTACATCTCAAGTGACTAGTAGTTTGCAAGGAAATCAACAACTCCCACTGAAGGAGCAGCCATGCTTGTAGGCTGATCATGCTGGCACAAAGGTACATCATAAGGTAAATCCAACAGTACCCTTTAACATTCTTGATACTATGAAAATGACAAATGTAAATATGTCTATGTGGGATTCATTAGTCATCCCAGGTCAAAAGCATATTTTACAGTCAGCCTTGACAAGTTTGAAAATGTTTGATGAATCTAAGTCCCCAATAGGTCAAGTTAGGACTGTTTTGATAAATAATCCTCAAGAAAATGATGAACAGTGCAGCAAAGAGGCAGGAAAAGAAGTCAAACCACCTCCCTTTTACGTGTCAGTGATCATTGGTGATAAGTTAGTTCATAACTGTATGGTAGACAGTGGAGCTAGTAGCTCTATGATGCCAAAACAGATTGCTGACAAGCTTGGGCTAAAGTAATATCCTTTAGAGAAAGGAGTAAACCAATTGGATGGTACCTTCGTTAATACACTGGGCATCATTAAAGATTTGAGTCTTACTCTTCATGCTTGTCCTAATTTTTCAGTTCCCCAAGACATATGTGTCATAGACCTTCCACCTTTCTTTTCTTTGTGCCTCTCAAGAGACTTTACAACCAAGATAGGGGGTTATGTGTCAGCTGATTGGTCACATATGCTATTTAGAACAAGATATGGAACCAAGGTTACCATTAAATCTGAGAGGTTGGCTAAGGATCACATTGAGCCATATAACCCAAGTCCCATCAATGCTACTTTTGTTGCTGCAGACACAAATTGTGTCATTTTCACTGATAGTGAGCTGGCTGCTGCTCAAGAACTTCAAGTAGAAGTTGTTCATGATGTGCTTCTACACAAATGGGCAGTTGAAAAGGTGTTGGACAGTCCTGAAGACCTCATTCAAGATGTTGGTATGGGTAACTATGTTGTACTTGAACCTGATGCAGAGATTCCAAACCTTGAAAAGGTTTCAAGCCAACTACTACAACAACAAGGTGAACTTTGGGAAATGTTCTTTGATGGTTCCAGAAGCAAGAAAGGAGTAGGTGGAGGTGAAATGTTGATTTCTCCATAGGGTGATAAGTATTTTTCAGGTTTTTGTTTTTCTTTTGCGTGCTCTAATAATACTGTTGAGTATGAGGACCTTGTTCAAGGCCTTGAGTGGGCAAGGAAGAGAGGAATAACCCGCTTGAAAGTTTATGGGGACAATGAGTTAATTATCAATCAAATAAGAGGCTTGAATGTTGCTAAAAATGACACATTAAAATCTTATAGAAACAAAGTGTGGAATATGATTGAGGATTTTGATGCCTTTAACTTAGTCTCTATTCCAAGGAACCAGAACAAACATGCTGATAGGCTTGTAGCCATTGGGGCACAGTTTGATATTCCAGGAGACATTAGAAAAGAGAAAGTACAACAGTATGTAAAGGTTGTGGTCAGGCCATCAATTCCTGATAACAACATCCACTGACAGGTTTTTGACAGTGATGAAAATATTCTTTCTTTTTTGCTCGAAGAAGATCAGTTCTCCATGGTGAATCAAGCAAAACTTAAGGAATAGTATGATAATCAAGTTATACAGCTAAAGACCAACAAGCTTCCCAAAGGGCTGATTACCTTATAATCCATATTCAATCCTAATGACCAGCTTAAGAAGAATAAAGCAAGCATCCAAGTGAAAGAAGATCATTATGAGGAAGTTCAAATCTTTAAAGGCAAGCTTCTTAAATTGGGAAAAATTTGTTCAGCTGAAGATAAGAAAGCTTTCATTGTTTTATGCCAAGACTATCATGATGTTTTTGCTTGGCAATATTTTGATTTAAGGGAGTTTGATCCTCATATTGCACAACATACAATTGAGTTAGAACCTGGTGTCAAGCCTGTTAGACAAAAACAAAGGCCCCTGAATCCTAAGCTTAAGCCCTTAATGATTAAAGAGCTGACCAAACTAGTTGACGGGGGTATCATCTTTCCAATTAAACACACCTCCTGGGTTTCTAATCTTGTTCTGATTAGGAAGAAAAGTGGTGAAATAAGACTTTGTGTAGACTTTAGGGATCTTAACCGAGCATCCTTGAAAGATCATTACCTGCTGCCCTCCATGGAACAAATCTTACAAGTAGTTACTGGTTCTAAAAGATTTTCCTTATTAGATGTTTTTTCAGGCTATAATCACGTGCTGGTTAAAGAGGGGGATCAGTTAAAAACTTCTTTTACAACTAAGTGGGGCACTATGGCATACAAAAGGATGCCTTTTGGTTTATCTAATGTTGGTGCCACATTTCAAAGGGCCATGGATATGGTGTTCCAAAGTTTGATTAATAAAATTTTGCTAGTTTATTTAGATGATATAACTGCATATTCTAAGAATGCTGATGAACATTTGTCACACCTTAAGCAAGTTTTTGAGAAATGCAGGTAGTTTGGGATATCCTTTAATCCTACAAAAATTATTTTTACATTTCATGAAGGTAGACTGTTAGGCCATATAGTATCAAAGGATGGAGTTACCATTGATCCGGAAAGAGTCAAAGCTATACTTGAACTACGACTACCTAATCACAAGAAAGGATTGCAAATTTTTTTAGGGAGAATCAACTTTCTAAGAAGATTTATTCCTAATGTTGCAAATTTTCTACAACCTTTGACTGCTATGCTAAAAAAGAACACAATTTTTAGTTGGAAAAAAGAGGCAAAGCATAGTTTTGAAGAAATCAAGGAGGCTTTAGCATCTACTCTGACATTGGTAAATCTATATTTCTCTAAAGACTTCTTTTTGTACGCTTTTGGTAGCAGTAGTTCAATCTCTGCCATGCTGGTTTAGAAAAATAGTGATAAATTAGAACAACCCATAGTTTTCTTTAGCCAAGCACTTACTGATTATGAATAGAGGTATACTTTTGTTGAGAAACATGTTCTCATTGTGATCAGAAGCCTAAAGAAGTTTAAGCCTCTAGTGTCAAACAATAAGATTCATATCCTGGTGGCGCACTCAAGTGTGAAGGAGTTTCTGTTGAACAAAGATTTGAATGAAAAAAGAGCAGGGTGGGTCACTAAGGTCATGGAATATGATGTGGATATCACAGCTTGCTACAGGGTCAATTAGTGAAAATAAGTTAGAAAAGGATGCTATTTTTGCTAATACAAATGAGTCTCAGATTTCTCAAGATGATGTACCTGGGGAAAAAATTAATTGGGTTCAAGACATGACCCATTTTTTACAAACTAGTGAGTGTCCATTAGGTTTGAACAGAGCCAAAAGAAGATACTTTAGACTGTAGTCCATACCATATGTGCTGGTAAATAATGTTCTTTTCAAAAAATATTTGAATGGCGTTCTGTTAAGATGTATTCACAGTGATCAGTTTGAAAAGGTACTTCATGAGTTTCGCAATGCAGCTGCAGGGGGTCATTTTTCTCCAAGAACAACTGCTTGGAAAATCATGAGAGTTGGTTACTACTGGCCCAGCTTATTTAAGGATGCATATGCTTGGTCAAGAAAGTGTATCAAATGTGCCTTGTTTGCAGGAAAAGAAAAACTGCCCGCTATGCCTCTGCATCCAATTCAAGTGGAGTAGCCCTTCATGAGATGGGGGATCAACTTTATTGGGCTGATTAATCCACCATCCAGTACTAGTCACAAGTGGGTGCTCACTACCACAAACTATTTCACATGATGGACAAAAGCAATAGCTTTGAAAGAAGTAAAAGAGTCTTCAGTTTTGAGCTTTTATGAGGATATAGTCACCAGATTTGGAGTTCCTGACTCTATCATGTCTGATAATTCTCTTGCATTTGTGGGATTAAGATTAACCGATTGGGTTGTTAAGCAGGGCATTCATTTGAGTACATCCTCAAATTATTACCCTTAGGGTAATGGTTTAGCTAAAAGCACAAATAAGAATCTCATCAGGATTATCAAAAGGACAATGGAGGATAATTAAAGGACCTAGCACATTAGATTAAAGTATGCACTTTGGGAAAATAGAGTGACTCCTAAGAAGTCTATTGGTAACTCACCATACATGTTAGTCTATGGCAAGGAGGCCAGGTTACCTCTATTCATAGAGCTTCCAGCTCTTGACATTGTTTTCCATTTGGAGATATTTGAGGAACAAGACCCCATGTCCATGAGATATGCAGAGCTCATGGAGCTTGAAGAATCAAGGGACAAAGAAATGAAGGTTTTGGAGTATCATCAGCTCCAAATAAAAATACATTTGAGAAGAAGGCTACATAAAAGGTTTTCAAGGTGGGAGATCTCATGCTGAAATGGGATGTTCTGAAAAGTAGGCCAAGCCATCACACCAAATTTGACAATATGTGGACAGGTCCATTTATTATTAAACAGTGCAAAGAACACAATGCTTATCAACTGGCCACAACAGAAGGTGAAGTACTTCCTATCCTAGTTAATGGGATACACCTTAAGCCTTGGTTTCAAGTCTAATAAGTTCCTCTATTGTAAATATTAGGTTAGGTTTTATTTTTTTCCATAAGTGTTGTTCTAACACAATTTTTTCCTTTTCGATCTCTCTTGTTTCTTGAGGTTTGGGCAATCTGTTATGACCTATGAAATCATCTCGAACATGTTTGAGCTATGTGCAAAGTTGATGTTTTAATTTTTTTGAGCTTCCTAACGACTCCATGCCCAATGGACAAGTTTTGGCTACTAGTTTTCCATGTTTAGCGGGCAAACATCCAGCAAAGGTCACCAAAAATGATACCCAATTTTCACTCACGAGATCAATCAGGCAAGATAATCATGTGGTAGATCTTTGAGAGGCCAAATGGAACATTCACAACATGAGAAAAAATCCTATATCTGGTGCTAGGTCACAGGGAACTCAGTTGGAGAGTCTACTCTAGGAAAGTTCAGCATGAAAATCCTCTAAGGGGAAAGTGACCAAGATCGTCATGATGTCTCGCTGACCAACAAGGGGCCTCATTGAATGGAGGCATCATTGCCAACACGTCTTACCGATGGGGTGTGGTCTCACGTAAAGGAGGCGGCGTCGGCAAAGCAAGCGAGCTTTGCTATAGGGTCTCGCCAAAGTCAAAAGGTCTCCCCGACTCTAAAGCCTCTCGGCGTAGGAGATTGGGTTTGCTAAGATGTCTTAGTGATAAAGAAAAGTCATGCCGAATGAAATAAACCCTCGCCAAAGCAAACCAACTTCGGCATGATGTCTCACCGACTTGCCAATGTCTCACCGAAAGACATGTGGAGCTCGTGGTAGGATGGGTAATTCGGCATAAAGTCTTAGCAAGGCCAAGGGTCTCGCCGACCAGAGGGGAGCCTTCAGTGTAACATTCCAAGTCAAAGAAGGGTCTCCCCAAGCCGGTAATTTCTTGCCAACCAGTGAACAACTCGGTGAAAGAGAGGACCTTGGTGTAAGGTCTGGGTGAAGAAAGGAGGTCTCGCCGACATGAAGGAGCTATCGACATAGGTCTTGGCGATCCATTAGAGTCTCAATGAATGAAATGGCATCAGCAAAGCAATATTTCATTGCCATAAGGTCTCAGTGACTAAGTAATGTCCCGCCGAAGGCTGGGGCTCTCGCCTAAGGAAGGTTAAATCGACGTAATGTCTCGTCGATGGCTTAGAGTCTTCCATAATGAAGAGTTCGCCAAAGGAAAAGAAATTCTACAAAATGTCTTGGCGAATGAAGGTGGTCTCAGCGACGAAAGCAGGAATCGTTGTGACTGGTGGACCTTGCTATGAAGTCTTCCCAACTTGCCACGGTCTTGCCGAAGAGAATGCGGAGCTCGGTAAAGTAGAGTGTGTTCAAGGTGACATCAATATACTTTCGCTAATAGAAGATGAGAAGAGTTTGCCATGTTTTCTAGCCGAACGCGATTGTCTTGGCAACCATAGAGGCGATATCGGTATGACTTTTGGGCTCGACAGGAGCTCTCATCGACGGTTTCAAGCTATGTCGATAGCCATAGGAATATTTAATCGCATCGACGAGACACGATTAGTGTCTCATCGATATGTGATTCTATAAGAGGAGCTTTTGACCGCCCGAATAATCTACGTGGAGTACACCTGACCAATCAAAGAGATCTGAAAGCGAGCAGTGGCAGTCTGACCAGGATGAAGAACATCAACGAAATGAAAAGCAACATGTATCTATTCTGAGCTCAAAAGCATTCAAAGCTTTCGACTGAAGAGGTTCAAGGAGGACACAAGGATCAGAAATAAATGTGGTAGCTGTGAAATATCTGAAGGCTTCTCCGAGGAATGACTCTTCACCGACATAGACACATAGGGTGTAGCATTAATTTCAATCAAAATATCTAAGGAGAGATCTATCCCGAAGACTGATTTTTTGTAAGCCTTAAGGGGCCGGGATCTTTTTTGAATATAAGGCATTTTTTCCTTTTTTGTAAATAGTTCAGATTATGCATTTCAGAGAATAGTGATTTTTCTGAAATCCTTCCTCAGATAATGTATATTTTTGTAACTCAACTGGAATTTGGAATAAAATGCAGAGTTTACCTCAAAAGCTAGTGTTAATGTTTGTATTACTCTCATTTATGTATTTTTAGGTTATGCAAGTTTTCAACTATTTTTTTCTAAATCTGTATTCATACCTTAAAGCTGTGAAATCTATCTTTCCTTCTTAAGATATGTATGTAGATCAAGCCTTTTGAGAATGATGCATAAGTCTAAAGGGGTCATGTCGAAAGAGTAAAATACTAATCATTAGCTTTCTAGTGTATGATTACCTTGTTTCATTCCATAATTTCTTATAAGTTTGGTGTATCACCTTAGGATTTAATCTTCATTTTAATGCATTCTCATTTTTCCTTTCCCTTCAAAGAATTAGTAGATTTGGTGATAACACAAAGGAAGTCGGCCTTCTCCAGAGGTTCATTTCAACTTAGGTGACCCACAGCCTTGAAATGAGCCCATGTTTCTCTAGAAAGCTTAGTTTTCATAACTTTGCATAGGGTGCAATTCTAAGAGATAACAAGATCATTGTGTAGAAGTGCTCATAAGAGTGTGAGCTGTGCATTATAGAGGTGTATGGAGAATTTTTTCTACTCCAAGTTTCTCTACAGTTATGTTTCAGTTCTTGTGGCTCTGAAGAAATGTTGATAGTATTGGTATATTTCTTTAGTTGATGTGGTTCTAGGTTTGGAACCTCTGAAGTCAGTTTCTTGAGTAATAGTGTATGGCATAGTAGTTTGGATGTACTAGGTGTTTACATTGTTTAGGTAAAAAAATTTGCGAAGGAGTTTGTTGGATTTCAGGGTGTTTATGGAATATTCTAGATTGTGTTCAGGTGACATTTGTTTTTTGTGAGTTATGGATAGATCAAAGGAAGTGTGTACTTAAAAGCTTAATGGTGTTTACATAGGTAATGACCGAACTTGGTGTTTACACTACTTGTGAAGGTGCTTAGTTATTTGTGTAAGGATGGCATGGAATGTAAGGTTGGATTTAGTTCCTAGATAAGGATTTTTTTGTTCTCCCTCATTCCTTTCCACCACAAGAATTTTTTGGTGTCGACCTAATTTGAATTTTCTTGGTTCAAGTGTATATCCAACCTTGTAGAAAGGTTTCAAGGTTGAAGATAGTATAAATAAGAGTTGAGTTGTTGAGGGATTGTGTGATAGAAGAGATATACAAGTATGATACAAATCTTAGAGTTTTAGAGTGGGAATTTGAGAAGTGTATCGCAAAATTTCATGTGTTAGATTACTTGATATAGTGAGTAGAAGGTGTCTAAAATTCTTCAATCATGTTATGAAAGTGTTGGTGACAATGTGGTGGATTCTATGGTGCATTGAGATAGCTTTCTCTATGTAACATTTCTTCTCTATCTTCTTTTTTTATTATTGTAGCGAGCCTTTCTTTTTCTAGGTAGTGATCCCTCTAGCAGTGAGCCCTTATAATCGATGTTGTTATCACTTATAATATGAGCTAATCCACACCATGGTTCTTCCCATCTAGGGTTTTCCACATAAATATGGTGTTCTCTTGTGTATGGTGTTGTTGAATTCAGTTTCTATTATTTCCTTTTCATGCTAAATCATCATAATAGATTTAAAGGTTTATTGAATGAATGTGGATCTGAATGTGTATGAGGGTTTTGAGGTTTTAAAGTACAACTAATTCATCCCCCCTCTCATTTGTCTTGTGCATTCAACATAGATCAGACCAAAAAGAAACCAAGGAAGCATTAGTACCAATAGTAGAAAACCCCCATAATGTTGACAAGGGAGAGCCAAGATAAGTCCATTGAAATTGTGTCATCAAGAAGCAAATGAAGGAGAACGAAGAACATCTGAATGTGTATATGAAAGTACCTACAACTATAAAAGGTGTGGAAGCTAAGGGATGCACACATGAGGAAAGAATCACCAGGATATGATGATGTCATGGAAGGGATACTCACTTTGCAAAGGTGTGATGAAAAAACAAAGGTACTACACAACCCCTCAAGGAACTTTATAACATAGCGTGAGTATTAAAAGGCACCAACAAGATGTGAAAAAATTCCCAAAGACATGTACAACAATAAAAATTTATCTTAGTGCATCTACAAAAGAGAAAGTGCTTATGAAAGATGTCTACAATACCTAAATAAGATAAAATGTTAATAATACACATAGAATAGCAAAAAAAAAAGTTATCCCTGGTATAAAAAAAAGAATGATGAACCAAAACATCCAAGTAATTCTTCAAAATGTGAAAACACAAAAAATGAATAAACTATAACTAGAGAGAAATCTAGAAAAAGTTTATGGATAAAAAAGGAATAGGCAAAAAAATTTGAGCTTTGGAGTGAAAACAACACATCTGACTTCAATGGGTGATCAAATAAACTAGCATCAAAATCTGGCGATGACACCCATACCAATAGAAATCATATGGAACTAGCTTTCTGATGATATCGTGTTTGCTTAATTTTGACATTGTATGCAAAAGTTATGCGAGAAAAAACAACTAGCTCCTTTAAGGTAAATGGGGGCTAGGTCGGGCCAATATTTTTTCCATACAGTTGATTTTTTGTTGATTTTAAAAGATCATTTTGGGAATATTCCTATCACAATTAAAAAAAATTGGTCAATAAGTATTTCAGTTATTGGAATATTTAGAAATTCCCTGGAATATGCTAGTTGCAATGAGCCAAAATATTTTATCGAGGGGGAATATTAATCATCAGAAAAAAAATAGATGGTGGTTGAAAATATTTGTAACGCATCAAAACAAGAGGTAGTGTCGTTAGAAAAGTGAAAGATGTCATCCTTGAGATGAAATTTGTCACCAACTATTAAGAAAGTCCTTGGGAAACTTAAGGCAGGACATCAATGAGGGTTTACGCACTTGTTGTTAAGCCTACATGAGCCCACCATGGGGAATGAGACTATAGGGGCCTTCATGTGTAGGTACCTTGTGATACCCATAAGATAAAAAAACCCATCTTCGAAAGAGAAATAATAAAATAAAAATGTGCAACTAAAGAAGATCAAGATAGAAGGACGACTTACCATGACCCTCCAAGCACTACTTATAAAATAATATAAAATTAATTTCCACCATAGGAGAGAAAAGATTGATCTATGGGACCCCCAAAAGGTGAAAAGGAAATAACTCCATGTGAATAAATACTCCCTGTAAAAATTGAGATGAGAAGAGAAACCATCTAGCCTCCCCTCAAAATTCCTCCTATAGTGTTGGTAGATGCTAAAAATTGTATGCTAAATATTATCCATGAATGTTGAGAAAAATTTCTCCCCTTGGGAAGAAATAACACCAAAAATGTGTGCAAGATTACTTCCCTTTTTTAATAGGAATATGTTAGAAGTAAGATGAATGTCTCTAAATTTTAGAAATGATCCAAAGACTTGGATGATGTCCATGATGATGTCTTCAAATATTTCTCAATTTCTCTATTTGAAATATGATATAAAAAATTATCCAAAGATATATTTATGTGGGGATAACAATTTTGATATGGTTGTCATCAAATAGAAGTAAATTATCCTCAATAGTGTATTCTAAATTATAAGAACAAGGATGATATATCTAATAGAAATACATCCCAATATGGTGGACCTAGAAAACTAATATCATTGTCCTAATCCATATAATTTTTGGAAGTTATAGATGAGTCAACACTAGATTTAGATGTTGTAATAGGTGATGAAGAAGATGAGATCCCAATGTAAGTCATTGGATTACATTGTTCACCCCCAAATAATGTTGATGTTTCACAAGATTTTTGAGTAAGATTATATGGATTTTTTGCATGTGTTGGAACTAGACAATTAGGTAAATTCATACCATGATCAAGAAGTTTTTTTATTTCATCAAAATCAAATTGAATGTAATCGTCTATTGTATTGTTTTTTCCCACAATATTCACAATTTATTTTCTATTTATTAGGAGAATTATGAAGAGTACTTCAATGCAAGGGATTTAGTGTGAGAGATAGAATAACATGAATAATAAATATTTAAAAAGTAGAAACACCAAATTACCCTTTTGATTCACTAAGTGAACCCCCCAAGAAATTTGTGATGATTTAACACTTTATATTAGGTAAATTAACAATTACCATTAGGTGAATTTTATGTACAAAAATTACAAATACTGAAAATATAAGTATATGTTAAAAGTACAATTCTAAGATATGTTAAAGAAGAACTAACAATAACACTATGTAGTGCTAAAATAAATAGGTAGCTTCAAGAAATGAGACTCAATAAGGTGTTTGTATGTGCTTGAATTATCTCTCTAAAGTTCAAAAAATGGAAACTATGTAATGCCCTCCAATTACCCACCTTGAGATGTCTTCACTTCGGCATTGTTTTCTGACTATGTATCAAGGGATGTAGAGGTCCTTCTTATGTTTGTTCCCTTGAGTGTTTTATGGTGTATTTGGACCACCCACCTATTTTGAGATGGTATTCCTCATCATATTAGTTGATTTTTGGTTGCATTGTGTTGTGTGTATGGTAGTGTGTCAAGCTCCTTGTAAGGACTTGATGTATTTCATTATGTTGTGTTTCTTTAGATTCATGTGTTATATTTTATATTTATGGTTATTTTAGTTATTTATTTCGTAGATATTAGTAAATCTATGATGAGTATATGGTAATATGATGTTGAACCATTTTGGATACATTTTCATGTACTTTGGCTATTATATATTGATCAAGTACACTTAATGTGTGTGTTGAGAGGATACATGTATAGGGTTATTTCTCCACCCAATATGTAGGTTTCTGTTATTCCCCAACAATGGTTAATTATTAGAGATGTCACTATGGGCTTATGTGTTTGGTAGCGACTATTACACTCAGTTGAGTGCAAGATGAGTCTATGTTTTCCTTATGGTTTTGGATTAGATTCAATGGTGATTCAAGTATATGTGTGTTGTGGAAAAACCCATAAATTCTTTTTTAATGTGGTTATTTATTTATTGTGAGAATGTAGTTTTATTTTAAAAATTTGAATCTTGCATGTGACTAGTGGATGATGCATTGGGTATTGGTAAATTAAGAAAGAAAAGAAAATGAAAACTATAATTTGACATGCATTAGAAATTATATTAAATTATTGTAACTAGTTTCATTGTAATAAAAAATTATCTTTTACAAGAAGTTCAATTTTAATTATTTAAATTCTAGAAAAAAGGAAATTATGTTATTTTATTGTATTTTGGGAGAAAATGAACTGGGCAATTTTGATTTAATAAAAAATATATTTTGTGAAAATGAAAATTAGAGAAATGGAAATAGTGGAAAAATAAAATAAATCAAGAAATAAATTATTAGAAAAGTGAAATGAAAAATAGAAAAAGGAAAAGGACATGAATGAAAAAGTGTGGGGCTTTTATTTCATTTTTGGTTAGACTGTTTTAAACTGTCTCCCTCTTGAATTCTCTCATCTCAAAATTGTAATTTGGATAAAAATAGATGGAATTTCTTGTGTTGGGAACCAGATTTCTCAGAAGGATTGAATGTTTGTATGGATTGACATTTGGATTTGGACCTCAATTGGGAGAAAACCAATAATTTTCATGAGTTTTTACTTCAGGTATTTATCCTAATTTCTTTATGTTTTCGATTCATTATTTCAATTTTTTCCATACTTACCCTTAAGAAATCATAAAGCCACCATTTTAATTTCATTTCATACATTTTAAATTTGACAAAAAACTCCATTATGTGCCCTTACTATGGAATTTTTTTATAAAATATCTGAAATATGAATTTTATGTGAAAATTGTATGATGTTGTGAATTTTTGGAACCATTCAACCGTGGAGTTTGAGAACTTTTATGGTTTTTCTTGATTTATTATTTTAGAAAATTTAAAATTGTGAGTGATTTACAATGAATTTTAATGTGGGAAAAGAATTCTCCTTATTTATTTTTTATTTAGAATCTTTTGAGACTATGCTTTATTGCCCTAAATATTTGCATTGGAATTTGCACACCCCACCTAAATAGTTTATTGGCATGATGAACCTAGGATTTGAAGCATAGGGTGTAGGAAAGGGGTGACTCTAATGTCCATTAACACACAAAGGGGCTTTGAGGATATGATGGGAAATTTTTTATTAATTAAATGATCATTAAAGATCTTGGAAAATTAAAAATAACCATGATAATGATTCTTATGACATAGACATAATGCTTGTATAAACTTGGTATGAGCATAGAAGGTATTCCTACTCACAAAGCATTGGTTCTTGCTATAGTGTAGGAAAAAGTATCCCTTTTTCACACTTAGTTTGGGAACAATTAATAATAAAATAAGCTTAATTATGCCTTAATTTAGTGTTAAAATATGTAAATTACATATTCACATTAAGATTAGGGGCCTTTTTAATTAAATGGACTTAATTGTGCCTTATTTTTGATGTTGTAAGTTGTACCTTTACACTTTCAATTCAATCTAGGGCTTTATTAACTGATTGATATTAATATACCTTAATTGGTCCCTTTAATTCAAATCCAAGACTAATTAATTACAAATTTTGAGGGATAAAACCCGATTTTCATAAATGCCATTACACAACACTTAACTTTGGAAGATGTATGTCCTAGGTAAGTGACCTAGGACCCATTCGCCATATGGAAAATTAGTCCTCACTTAGTCCTATGACCCTAATTTTGCATAATGTTTAACATTTTCTGATGTGTGTCCTAGGTAAGTGGCCTAGGACCCATTCACCCTATGGAAAATGGGTCCTCACTTAGACCTAGGACCCCACTTTGGAATATGTTTTTGGTGGTATTTTAGTGATTTCAAATCTATAATTCAATGTTGGCTTGTGATATTTGAATTTCAAGAATTGAATGCTCTCTTGATCATAAGTTTGCTATTAGGACTTGAACACTTGAAAATATAGGATGAACATAGTGAAATAACCTTGTATTTATACCTATCTTAAGATCAATTAGGGCTAGAAAGCAGATATATAACAGATAAATGCATATTTGATCAATAAAATAGAGAAATAAAACACACAAAAAATTATAGCAGAAATAGGACAACAGAGAGAATTTAGTGTGGTTCACCCAATCCAAGCTACATCCATAGAACTGCAACCATCTAATGATTTTATTATCCAATGCAAAAATTATTACAATCTCGTAAATAATCACCTTTTTCTACATACTATAAGCCCCATCCAAACCCATTATAGCAATATTTTTAGAAGCTTCCAGAATTAGGGTTTTACAAAGTCATTGTTTTTCTTTTTTAGTGATTTTTCCTTTTTCGATGACGATGCGAAAGAAAAATGGTGAGGATCAATGTCAGGTGTATAGTATAGCATGATCAGTTAGCACATACCAAAAATCTCCCACTTGGAGACGGATTAGGCTCCACACCAACACAATCTCCCACTTGGAGACTGATCCTGGATGACACTACTATACTTACAACTCCTACTGGTAAATAAGTACCTTGGACCTTGTTGCTCTGTTATACTTGAATTCAACCTTGAAGGCCAATGAAAGCTAAAGAGGAGCTTAGCTTCTCCCTTGTCACCACCTTTGTAAACATATCTACTGGATTGGCATATGTATGTATCTTGTCCAACTAGAATTTTCCATCCTCCAACACTGACCAAATGAAATGATATCTCAACTGTATGTGTTTTGTTTTAGAGTGCAAGGAAGAATTCTTTGCAAGATGTATAACACTCTGGTTGAAAGTAACCAAGTAATTTTTAGCCTATTGTTTTCCCAGTTGCTCTTCCATGAAAAGTTGCAACCATATCATCTTTTTTCTCACCTCTGTTGCAGCAACATACTCTGCCTCCGTGGTGGATAAAACAACCACCTTTTGCAACCGAGAAATACAACTCACTATTGTCCCACCAAATATAAATACATAGCCTGTGGTACTCCGCCTAGTATCTATATCCCCTACCAAATCTGAGTCAACATAGCCTTTTAAATCAGTATTAGAGCCCCCCAAAAAAAACACTTATTAGATGTACCTCTCAAGTACCTTAGAATCCATTTTACCACATTCCAATGCTCAACACCGGGATGACTCATATACCTACAAAAAAATCCTACACCATGTGCAATATTTGGTCTTGTGCATACCATGACATACATTAAACTACCTACAACTGAAGCATATGGTACCATGGAAATTTTTTCTTCCTCATCTTGTGTCTTTGGACACATATCCTTAGTCAACTTAACATGACTGGGCAAAGGTGTGCTGACAACTTTTGCATATTCCATATGAAATCTCTGCAACACCTTCTCAACATAATCATCCTGAGATAAAAACAATTTTATATTTTTCCTATCTCTTATAATCTTCATACCAAGTATTTGCTTTGCTGCCCCAAATCTTTCATAGCAAATGAATTTGATAAATGTTGTCTTAGCTCCCTTCTGTGATCCATGTTAGACCCTACTACAAGCATATATCAACATATAAACATAAGATAATGTAGCTATCATCATCTAACCTCTTAAAATAATCACAATGGTCTAAATTACACCAACTATAGCTTGCTTAGACATAAAACTATAAAATTTAATATACCATTGCCGAGGTGCTTGCATCAAGCCATATAGACTTTTCTTCAATCTACACACAATTTTCTTCTTACCTTTGACCTCAAACTCTTGTGGTTGTTCCATATATATTTCCTCTTCCAAATTACCATAGAGAAAGGTTGTTTTAACATCAAGTTGTTCTAAATGCAAATCTTCAGCAGCCACAATACTTAAAACAGTATGAATAGAAGTCATTTTAATAACATGAGAAAATATTTCATCAAAATCAATACCCTTTTTCTGTGCAAATCCCTTTACAACTAAGCTGGCTTTAAATCTTTTGTTACTTCCATCCTCCTCTTTTAGCCTATAAACCCATTTGTTTGGTAAATCTTTTTTACCTATAGGCAACTTGCATAATTCCCAAGTCTGATATTTTAGCAAGGAGTCCATTTCTTCTTCCATTCCATGCTCCCACTCAACCTTGGTATCCACCTGCATAACTTCATCATAACATTCTAGTTCACCAACATTAGTTAATAAAATAGAATACAAAGAGCGAAAAAATCTTTTTGGAGGTCTACTTATCCTTGAAGATCGTCTAACATTCACTGTAGTTTGTGGTATTTGTTGTTGTTGTTGTTGTTGTAGAGCATGAGGGACCACTGGAATATTGTTTTTTGGTGTATCATCTAGCACTACTTAATCATTTTCTTTCTTCTCATGTTGCTGCAACTAATCTTTGTACAAAACTTTCTCATTGAATATGACATCCCTGCTTCTCACAATTTTTTTATTTTCAAAATCCCAAAGCCTATAACCAAATTCATCAATTCCATATCCAACAAATATACATTTCTTTAATTTTGCATCAAGCTTGGTTCTATTTTTAGAATCTACATGTGCAAATGCTTCACAACTAAAGGTCTTGAGAAAAGAATAGCTCACCTTCTTACCCATCCATGCTTCCTCTGGAATACCACAACCTAAAGGATTAGAGGGGCCTCTATTGATTAAATAAACAACAATGTTTATAGCCTCTACCCACATGTTTAAAGGAAACCCAACATGCAATCTCATAGTTCGTGCACGCTCCATTATTGTTTTGTTCATGCACTCAACCACTCCATTTTCTTGTGGAGTCCTTAGAACTATTTTCTGCCTACGAATACCATTAGAGAAACAATAGTCTTCAAACTCTTTGCTACAATACTCACCACCATTATCAGATCCAAGAAATTTTAACTTTTTACTTGTCTCATTCTCAACCAAGCTTCTCCATTTCTTAAAAGTTTCAAATACATAAGATTTCTACCTAAGGAAAGAAATACATACCTTTCTTGTTGCATCACCAATAAAAGTGACATAGTACCAAGAGCCACCAAGAGAAGATACTTGAGCTGATCCCCATACATTTGTATGCGCAAGCTCCAATTTCTCATCTTTCTTTTGCTTCCTATCCTTGAGAAAACTAACTCTGTTTTTTTTTCCATACACACAACTTTCATAGAAATCCATATTAACACATTTTAGACCTGGTAAAACATTATTTGAATGAAGTACTTTCATATCTTTTGCACTCATATGCCCAAGTCTATTATGCCACAGTGTTGATTTAGAATCCATAGCAACTGTCTGATTTTCTACTTGTTGAACTACAGCAACTATTCCTAAACATTGATTTTTATCTACAATAGCTAAAGTAGAAGGAATAGTATAACCTATACAAAGATATAAGGTGCCTACTTTCACACCTTTTGCTACCACTAAGGCACCTTTTGGAACCTTCCAATTTTTATCACTAAATGTAACAACACAACCTTCATCATCTAGTTGCCCTACTGAAATTAAATTTCTTTTTAAATTTTGAATATGCCTTACCTCATGTAGTAGCCAATGATTCCCATTCGACAACTTAATCTTAGTTTTTCCCTTTCCAACAATCTGACAGGGTTCGTTATCTCCCAAATAAACCATCCCAAAATCTCCTTGGACATTATCAAGAAAATAACTTCTATGGGGCGTAGTATGAAATGAAGCCCCTGAATCTTACACCCAAGAATCATCAGCATTATCAAGGGAAAGAATCAAAGCATTCTCATTAGATTTATTACTTACCACATTTTCCTCTTTATTGCCTTCCTTTTTGTCTCCTTTTTTTATTTTTCTGAGACCAACAATCTTTCTTTAAATGACCCGGCTTACCATGGTACCAACAATTCCTCTTGTCTCTAGATTGAAACCTTTTGTCCTTTGATTTTCCTCGTGACTTCCCATGACTTCCAGAATTTTTTCCTCTCTCCTTTGTTCTACCCCTGCTTTTTGCATTCAAAACACTACCTAATGTGGATGTTCCACATGAGCTTTTCCTACGAATTTCCTCACTCAAAATAACACCAACAACATCATCAAATTTCAATGTATTCAAACTAGAAAAATAATTGCTAACAGTCATTACCAAGCTATTCTTACTTTCTAGCAAAGAACACAAAATCAAAAGAGCCCTAACTTCTTCATCAAAGTTTACATTTATAGAAGTTAATTGACTATTAATCATATTAAACTCATTTAAATGATCAACAACTAACCCACCATCTACCATTTTCATATTAAATAAATACTTCATAAGAAATACCTTATTCAAAGTAGAAGGCTTCTCATATAACTTCGCCAGGGTTTCCATCAACTCTTGAGTTGTCTTTGTTGTTGTAATATTGAATGCCATCATTTGTGCCAGGCATAATCAAATGGCTCCTAGTGCCTTTCTATCCAAAAAATTTCATTCCTCATCACTCATTGTTGCCGGTTTCTTGGCTATTCCTTCCAATGGCCTCCATAAATCCTTCTGATAGAGATAATCCTCCACCTGCATCTTCTATAACTAATAGTTCCCCCCATTGAATTTATCTACCTTCAATTTAGCTTTTCCTACCATCTCTCCCACTTAACCGTGAGACTCCCACTCAACCGTGAGACTTTCCTATAGACAATAATTGAACATAACCCACTCTGATACCACTTTATAGGGTTAGAAAGTAGATATCTAATAGTTAAATGCATATTTGATCAATAAAACAAATAAATAAAACACAAAAAATTATAGCAGAAACAAGACAACACAGAGAATTATTATCCAGTGTAAAACTTATTACAATCTCGCAAATAATCGCCTTTTTCTACATACTGTAACCCCCATCCAGGGCCCAGCCCCACCCCAGACCTCGGCGAGGATACATGTCAAGTGTACAGTATAGCATGATCAATCACCACATATCAATAATTTCTAAGGCATTCAAGGGTAGAATTATTGAAGATTATTGCAGCAATCAAGATTCCATTGTGATGTCAAAGATGTATTACATCATGCATGTTGTTTGAGCTCATATGTTGATGTAGTGTTCAAGATCAATTCAAGCATATGCAAAGGCATTGTTTCATATCAAGTTTCATTATCAAGATCTACATTCATTAAGGCCACTTCATGCAAGTTTGCATACTTGTACTCCAAGGTTTCAATTGATGTTTGGTGAGTTGTTACATGTTGTTTTTCATTCATCATTCCTTCATTCTTTTATTCTTTTCAAGGTTTAATTAATAAAATAGGGTTTGAACAAGGATAACCACCATTCCCTAAAAAAACAACATTTCTCTCTCTTTGATGTGTGATTGCAGATTTTAGGTTGAAGATCAATTGAAGAGAAAAAATGAAGTTGCAAAGTTATCAGAGTTGCAAGAGAAGTAATCAAATAAAAGAAAATATTCCATAGGTTTTATTTTTGGCTTTCCAATAGTGACCAACTAGAATTTGGGAGTGCAAACTGAGTAGAACAAAACCCAAAAACTAATTTTTAGGAGCTCTAGTGAGGAACCATTCATGATAGGGTGAATGAGTCCTTAGTGAGGTCTAAAAGAGCATCTTTGGTGATAGGTACACAACATTTTACCCTTTCTAGATCTACACTTTTATAGTTAGTTCTATTAGTTTTCATAGCTATCTTCTATAAAACAAATTTTGAATGAAATTGGAAAAATAGGTGCATCATACTTGTTTCATTTTGATAAAACCTAATTTTTCTATATTTCACTTGCTAGTCGGTTTCCTTGCATGGGTGATTTGATGTATAAATAACTTCACCTAGCTATACCTTTGAGATTTGTGATGACACTCCATTCCTAGATCCTATGGATTTCTTGTCATTGATGTCATTGGGCTTTGTGTCCAATGAGAGACTCATCTCTAACCATATTATGATTGGAAGAGAATTTATTGCACGTGTTTTTTTCTATTCTATATTAGACCATGGTTGTACATGATTATGTTTGTGGTATATGTTATGTGATGTGGATTATTACTTGTGCTTATTGTTGGAGTTGTTATCCCCTTAAGCATGTGCCTTTAGTTATATGATGATCATCATATTGACATTTATGCATTTTATGTGATCATTTTTATAACATGTGTTTACTATAATGGTGTTTAATCTCATTTGATGCCATGTGTGTATTTGTCGATAGGTGTGTTTGTGAGCCATGCTCCTTATTTTGTGTGATTGATGTGTTTGTACGCAAGTGACTATCTCTTAGCATGGTGGGGTGGACCTAAGGGTACCATGTGGTTGGGTGTCATGGACACCATTTTTGGGGATTGAATTTCTTGGAGGCTTCACCTTTGTAGGATCTTTCTAGGTCAACATGCAAGTGGAGGTCCTCTCCTTATCTTTTGTTCTCATTTCTATATTATGATGTGTATGTTTAATTCAATACATTGAGTCCTAATTTATAATTATAATTTCCTCTAATTGGATGGATTTTAAACCCCCCACATAAGTGATAAAGGATGTATCTCCATATATAAATTTTCTTAACATTGGTGTCAAATGTTTATGCTCTTTATTATGTATTTTATCTTTTGGGTAATGTTGGTAAAACTAACATAGAACATATTTGGATTTGGGCTAAAAATGAATCTCATATCTTAAAAAATATAAAGCATGAACAATCTCCCCAAATAAGAAAACTACACTAAAAAATTATTTGAATGGCCAATAAATAGACTTGCGAAGTTGAGCCAAAACTCCAATGCCAATGGTTATGGGTCAAATTGAAGGGGTAAATTTTTCTAACATCAACATGGCATTACAACCAAATTTAGTAAAAATTCACCAACTGTAAGGGTCCTTTACAAATTAGAGAAACCCTAGGTAAAATTAAGTATAATTAAAAATAACTACAACTAAATTTACTAAGCTAAATTTAGAAAAATGCTACACATAGTGAAGCTACCAAAAGAGCCTCTAAAGGGGGCTATGTGACCTACTACACATGTCTAGGGTACACCCTTTGAGAAAATACCTTTTTAATTTTATTTTTCAAAAAAGCTTTTATTCATACAATCTTTTAATAATTTTTTTGTAAAACATATTTTTTATTTGTGAAAAAATAATAAAAAGCTGACTTTTTTAATAAAATAATACTTTGCACAAGGATCCATATGGACAAAAAAAATCCTAGTAGCTTTAGGTTATGTGCTAAGAAATTAGTGATATCATAATCAATTTTAGTGATGACAATGGTGAGCTTTGTTTGGCTCCAAGATGCATTGTATGAAAGTTAGCTAAAACCCCTTTTGATTTGAGAATTTACTTAAAATTTTAGAACTTTGATAACATATTGAAGTCAAATACTTGACCCTCACAACTGAATAGATCCTACAAAATAATGATAAGCATTTTACATGAGATTTCAAATAAGACAAAAATATGCAATATTTTCGTACAATATGTGTGAATCCAAAAAGCTTGTAATCACATTTTATCCCCTTGAATATATAGAAAATGGGTGAGAAGAGAAGGTAGGTGTGCACTCTAACCTCCTCCATGAGTGTAGGGCATGTTTTCATGATGTGTCAAGTGCATGAGACAAGTGTAATAAAGGTGTCATAAACACATGAGATATGTATCTCAAAAGATGAGTACACAAGTCACAAACACATGAGGTGAGACAAAAAATAAATCCCTAAGTGGAGACTTAACTAGTGTGAAAAGAACTCTCCTAGATAAGCTAAAAGCTAACTAATTTGATAGTGACACTATTTACACTAACACCCCCCCTAAGTGTAACTTAGGAAGAAATATATGCAATGATGATGAGTCTCAACTAGGCCATATTAGGTACCCAAGTGCAAAAAAAAATTCAATAAATAGAGTAAAGGAGAAAACTATGTATGATAAAAACTCTCTCGAAAAGAGAAATAATACAATGAAAATATACAAGTGAAGAAGATAGAAGATAGAAAGAGTATTTATTATGACCCCATTATACTAATAATTATGATCCATTAGAAAAATAACTTTATTTATAATATTGTTTCAAATTACTGATTAAATTATAGGTTATGTTGCTCCATTAGTTGATGGTAATCAACAAGGGAATCTCATTCTTCAAAATCATATTAATGATAATTTTGACATTTTATTTTCATTATGAAAAATTATTTAATCTTATGGTTTTAAAACTAAATAATTCTTGGTCTAATTATAGATGGATTTATTCCATTGGAAGATCAAGAAGTAGGGGGTTGTCATTTTCGAAGAGTAGACTATTGGTAAATTTCTTTATTAGCATTTCATGACATGTAGACTACATCTTTGCCATTTCAATTATAGATTGCATATCAAAAATTGATGCTTTCAATGAAGTGTTGAAAAAATTTAATTATTGTTTTAATCTCATTTCTTTAAAACTTATTGACTGCATGACATCAAATACTTACCTTTAGTGAGTGTATTAAAAGATTAAGAAAATATCTCTATGCATCTATTACTTTCTCTTTTAAATAGAAATCAAACCTTGACTAAGAGGAAACATCTTTGAAATGTAAATCACCATGGTTCAATCCAAACAACATGCTAGAAATTTATTCTACCTACCGAAGAGGAAACACCACTAGTCAATATTTTGATGAAAGAGTAGAAGAATATGAAGAATTTAGGTTCCCCCATAGAATGTAGTAAGCAAAAGAAAAAAACTGAACCAATCTTGAGCATGATAACACTCATTGAATGTGTTCTTACTAGGAAACAAAAAAGTGAACTTATTTGAAAGTATTTTTTGACCTTACAAATCTTAAACACTTTGTATAAATTGATATCGTATGCATGTGATATCATAGGTTTAGATGATCAATAAAATAGTTGACAACATCGTTTCCCCTTCTCTATTGATCAAAATCAAACATTAACAATAGACGACATGCAATTTGAGGATGGTAAAATTTTCAACCAATTAATTTCTTAACTCCTACAATCGAAGTCTCATATTCTTATTTGTTAATATCTTATTACTAAACTATATGATTTAACGCTTTACTTATTTTAAATTGATATGCTGTTATACATGTCATTGTAGGATTTGATGATCAACAAAATGCCCAACAACCTCAACTAGCCCTATTTAATAACAGCAATAATAGATGGAATAGAAATTAAAGCTTTTATCAATATGATTTCCATCACTGTGTAAGTACTTTTTCATCGTAAGTACGACTGTTTATAATATAGCTTTAACAAAATTGAATAACATCATACTCTAACTTTACAGCTTAGGAGGCATAACATATTAATAGTGTAATTGGTGCCAATAAAAGCACCTCAGACTTCAAATATTTTTTACCGAGTCACAGATGTTTCTGGATTCAAAAAATCTATGATAAATTTCTGTACAATAGTTTGATGCAATCGTTGGCTGTTCTCTGATGTAACTACTAAACTGACAAATCTGACAAGTTATGGCAAGATTTCTACTCATAAGAGTGACTGATGTTATGGGGCAATTGCCATTCCAAGCCTATGGGTTTGACGTTTTAGGCCCTACGCAAGTCCTCTTGTGTTTGGAATCCTCATGCCGCATGACCATTGCTTTTGTTGTTTTTTAATCATGATCTTAAATTCGTAGGGTAGCTGCCAATCCGCATCATTGACGAATTTACTCCTAACCCATGCACGGAAAGACGTCACCACAGACCTTTCCCATGATCTATTTCGGCTCTCAGAAGGGAAGGACAATTTACAGCCGTCCACCAAAACTACTTATCGTCCTCTTTGCTTTTATTAACCAAAAGAGGGGCAGGACTGCACACGAGAAAATGTCCCTGGAATGGACACTTTCAAATCAATATACTCGAATGGACACCTTCAAATCAATATAAAATTAGATGATATCAGATTTTTAACGTTCTGGGAAAGATTATTTTTCCTTGAGATCAAATTTTTAACATTATAAGAAAGATTATTTTTACTTGAGATCAAATCTTCAACATTTGAAGAAAGATTATTTTTCCTTGAAAATCAATATAAAATTTGATGAGATCAAAATTTCCTCTGAAATTTTATCATTTAAAGAAAGTATTTTGGGCTATGTCGGACAAAAAAAAGTCATAAAGAGAGACGTGTACATATAAAATTATGAACAATATGGACAAAGTTCATAATTAAAAGCGGAAAAAGTGTAAGAGAGGGAGGAGGAAAGTTTAGTTTGGATGTCTTTCAATATTATTTTGATTTGATTTGTTTGTTAGATGTTTTTAAATTTAATGTTTATTTTGAATTTTGAATTATTTATTTTAAAATTAGATTTGTTTGGTTTTTTATTTATTTTTATTTAAAATGAATTGTTTGTGATTATGTCTTTTGAATTTAATTGTGTATATAAGTTTACTTCTTTTCAAATTTTAATTTTCTGTTACTTTTAAAGTTAATAATTTTAAAATTTGATTGTTGTTTTTTTTTTTTTAATACTACAAGGGTGTCCCTGCAACCCAGCCCAGCGGCCCAACAGCCCTTATCTTGGGTCCTTGAGGCGAACTAGTCCCACCTCTTCTACCCGTTTGGGCTTTGATGGTTGTTTTTAATTGGTATATTGAATTTTTTGAATTAAGTGTCTAAAATTTTGTATTTGAAGACAATCCCTAAATCATTATCATATAAAAAGTTACATGAAAGAAACATTTAAGAACAAAAGAATAATTATTTAAAGAGAAACGTCATTCCAGCCATCTTGTATCCATATCTTTTGTGCTTTCAATATTGTAAAACCAATATGAAATTTGGATAAGACATAATTAAATTTAAAGCTTGAACTCTTTACAATAGACCAAAAGAAAAGTAAACTAATTTATCAAAGTTACAAATACAAAAGATATAATTTTATCTGATACCAAAACTTGAACCTATTACAACATTCAAAATCTCAGATATAATATTTAGTCGACATCAATCAAAGACATCAATCAGTCAAAAGTATATTATGTAGTCAAATATTTATATTAATATAAATCAAATTTAGATTGATTACAATATTATTTACTAGACTAGAACATAAACGGTGGAACTTTAAAATACATTATGATTTACTTTATTTTCCCTGCAATATATAACAGCTAGCTTTCTTCACATTTCATTCTATACATTCATACAGCAATCAAATTTATCACCTTCAAATTTTCGTGAAGCCCTGGTCTTGGTCATGTCAGATGAATGATAGAATATGAACTAAATTCTGATTCGATTACCCGTTTCACCATCAGCTATACAATCCATGTCCCAGCGTCCCCCACAAATCTATCTCATCTCCTACTCTCTTAGCCTCGTTAACCGTTCATAAATTACAATTTCAGGTAATCACTTATTTCTTACGACTCTGATCTGCTAGCTTTACTCTTAGAACATTTATAAATTTTTGTTCTGCTGCTTAATTCAGATGGAACAGAAAGCACAAGAGATTTCTGGGATTGTATATCCTTGTGCACCCTGCAGGATTCAACGAAGAAAATGTGGAGATAATTGCATGCTAGCTCCCTATTTCCCTCCAAACGATCCTCACAAGTTTTTACTTGTACACAAATTATTTGGAGCAAGCAAGATTGTCAAAACCCTCCAGGTATAGAACAAATGCTTTTTCCACATTTTTTGAAAAGACCGATTCTTTTTATCAATTGTCACAAATATAGGAGTATTTACTGTAAGAAACTTGATCGAATGTATTGGCCTTTGCTTATGTTGTTTTGTTCTTGCAGGATATTCCGGTTGAGAAAAGAGCAGATGCTGTAAGCAGCATGGTATATGAGGCAAGTGCGAGAGTGCAAGATCCAATCTACGGCTGCGCCGGTGTAGTTCATCGACTGCAGAAGCAAGTACTATACCTCCAATCACAACTGGAAACCACACGAGCAGAGCTCCTCAGTGCACAGGCTAATCTTGTGTCTCTTGCGACTGGATTTTGTAATGCCGGTGAAGCAGGAACTACATTGGGTTTCACCCACGATGTAGTACAACATAAGGATGACTTTGATGAGGATCTGTTTGGATGGTAAGACATGATCTGCTGTTTTCAACAAGAATACCATAACATTTCACCAATCACCTTATTTACCAGTAATATTCATCTGCCGAGTGTAATAGTAGTATGTTGAAATTGTGTGTGCTATGTTTTAGATTAATGCCTTGATTTGTGTCAACCCCTTCTTTTATAGAACGAATCTTGTGGATGAATGTAAAAATGTTTATATTAGTAAAGAATGTTTTTATCTATTTTTATTGTTTTCCTTGGTTATGTATATTATTATTAATTAGTCGATAGGTTACATTTGAGTCTGAAACAAGTCTCACGTCTGCAAATTACTGTTGAGTCATCCAAAAACAAGTTTTAGCTGTTGTTTAATGGTAAACCTGCTGTTATTTAATGGTAAAATCCTCCAAAATCTCACCTATCACTTAAGAGCCTGGGAACATTTTATTTCCATTTGCAATGTTTTTTTTGTCAATTTAATCGCAACTTTCCTTTTTCATGTGCATTGCTTTATGTTTTAAATATGTATGCAAATATTTTAAAATCAGATGATACTTAATTTCTATAAGGAAAAAATCTAGATTTGTCTAAGTTTATTTCATTCCATTGTTTATCACTTATTATTAATTTTTTAATCCAGCCATATACAACTCGAATTTGAAGCACATGGCATCCATACATACCCATGCACAAACACGTACTCTCTAACATATTTACATATAATTTTGTATGGGCATAATCCTTGAACCTCTTTTAGGTGCAAGTGCTATTTATAATACTATACAAAGTGTATAGATTCAAATATTTTTATAATAAGATATATATATTTTAGACGATTTTGAGATTTTATAAACTTTTTTATATTTAAATAATTACAATTAATAATTTAATTGTTTTACAACTAGCATACATATATTAAATATTAATATATAAAATACATCAAGAGTTATCCTTCTCTAGGCCCCTATTTCTCCCAAATTCTATAGTTATTAAAAAAATTGATTTCAATTCAAAATGATTTTAAAAAATAGTAAATAATTTTGACATAATTTTATAAGAATTCATCAAAAATAAAAATGAGAACTTATATATAATTGTTAATTAATTTTCAATCAATATTTTTGTATCACATTTCATAAGCTATTATTAAAATTTAATAAAAATAAGTTTTCATGGAGCCACCGTAGGACTAAAAGTAGGAGCCATATTATTGAAAAAGGTATAGAATCTTGTCTTATTCTACCAAACCATTATAATCAAGAACATTTATCCATTATTAAGTGGATAACTATAATCTTCAAGATTTATCAGTTATTTAATTGACCATTACAATGTTAAAATATTTAGGAGGACAAGCATGGCAGAACCATAATGGAAAAGAAAGTATTTGATGTTTTGATACATAAGGATGTTGATATCTATGTAACTTGATTGAATCCATTAAACAAAAAAATATATCTTTTAATTCTCAAAGGATCCCTCAACATGACCGCCTTGGTGGGATTGATTATGAATTTTTTTACACAAATTAGTCTTTGGTGATTTGCAGTATATGCACTCTCCACACTTGCCTGTAAATAATGGCAACACATGATCTCCCTCCTTGAGATATTTCACACCTTCTCTCACACTCTCAACAACCCTGTTTTCAACCCACATGCATCATGATTTTGTTTGATGTAGTTGCAACTATCTTGGTAGACCTGCATCCAAAAATATTGAAGTATATATATGCTAGTTTGTAAATAATAAAATAGATTAAAAAAATTAAACAACTTATAATCAGGTAATGGTATTCTTTACTGGTTAGATTCAGTTTTGCATTTTAATGGCTGAGAAGCAAGAATGATTTACATGCCAATTTATGCATATTTATAGTGAGTTGTATAATGTGTGTCTAGTAATTACCAAAAATTTATATAATAATAATGATATTTATTTAATTAAAGATCTACTTTTTTTTCTTTTTTACCCATTTTAACTAAAATAAAATCAACATCAATATATTACATGCTTAAGAAATTTAGTGAACTTTAAAAAAAAAATGTCATATCTCAAAACTCAAATACATCTAAACTCTAAAAACTACACCAACCATTAATTTGTTTGCTTGAACAGAGATATATATAATGATGTTGGAGGGTGATACTAAAGATTTTCCTTCGAACCATTAAATTTTTTGTCCAAAAGTTTCATGAAAGTTCATTCCCACCCAAAAATGCATATTATAAACCGTTTTATGCATATTATAAACTTTTTAAAAAAATTTATTTCTCTAATTGTATCCCATCTTTGGATTGTGTTGTGAAAAATCAAAAGGGCATAAAGATGAAAATGTTCTTCATGCATTTGTTATCTTCTTTGCTTATATTTGTATGAATGTTACAAAAAATAACTGAAGTCATTTACTGTTAAGTTGGGTCATATAGGGGTTCACGTTTCAACTGCCTTTTCTATTCTAGAGCCACATTTGTTCTCCATGAACCTAAACTACAAAGATTTTAAGGCTAAATAAGTAGATAAACAAGTTAGATTGAAATGTAGAAGTTGTTCTGAATTTGATATAGTAAATCACTCTAGTATGAATGAAGAAAATGATTCTAATTTGTACGATGAGAGCATTGATATCTTTGAAAATCATAAAATGTTAAGAAATTAAATAAAAATCCTGAAGACAACAGTGATATCATATATATCAGCTCTTGAAACACTAAAATTTTGGTTGAGTATGCTAAAGAAAGAAACGACACCATAAATAAAACATCTGGTGATAACTTTATATACCAAAATCTAGAGCAATCAGTGATGCTCTAGAACATGAGAGACATAGTACAATCTCTGAGTGCGAAGAATTGACCTTGAGTTCTTTGCATGCCATAGATTCCCAAAAATTGCATATTAAAAAATAACGTTAAGCCATATGTTTTGTTTGTTTGAATAAAAACAAACTATATGTCTTTATAGTTTATACTGACCTGTGCCTAATCCATAGCCAAGCAGGTAGACTTTGTCGAGAGGGGCATGGGGATTATTCTTGACCACGTTGGCAGAATGAGTGTAGTGTATGCGCTTAAGGTGGAGGTACCCATGCAATGATAAATAGGGTTTCTGGTGATTGAGAAACAGGTTTTCTTATTACTCAGCATGACTGTCCTCATGGGATCAATTCTAAATTTTCTACATATATTAGTCTTTTGTGATTTGTAGTATATGCACTCTCCACACTCACCTGTAAATAATGGCAACACATGATCTCCCTCCTTGAAATATTTCACAACTTCTCCCACGCTCTCAACAATCTTGTTTTCAACCCACATGCATCATGATTTTGTCAGATGTAGTTGCAACTATTCTAGTAGACTTGTATCCAAAAATATGGAAGTATATGTAGTTAATAAGAAGAATTATTAGCCTCCACAACTGCCTACAATCGCTCAAATGCTCCGAAAAACTTGAAGAAGCTCTGGATGCTACTCGTTTGTACCTTCCAGTAGTGTGATGACAATGGACAAGGAGAGAGTTCTTGTTGAGCAAAACAGAGATCAATTTAAAACCATTCATCAATGAAATGGAGCTCGTTTGTAGTTTTAAAGCTATGAATAAAATGACTTTAAAACTGCTTTCAAATCAAAAAGTCCAACATCACTATTACCATCACTTGCACGTCAAATTCAACTTGATTACCATAATTGAATGCTATTTTAAATTGTAACCATTTTTTTTCTTTCATATTACCGCTTCATATTTATCTTCCCAAAAATAATATTAAAATATATTTAAAATAATATTTTAAGTTTTATTGAAAATATCTAAAAAAATAAAAAGTAGAATCTCGAACAAAACTGACAGCATTCATAAAAAGAAAATTGTTTTTTAAATTCATTTTAGGAAGTTAACAATAATGACTATTTTTTTCTTCAAAAGATCAAAAGAAGATTTAAGAGTGGATATGGATTTGTCAATCCTATAGTGTTGTATTGTATAGTGCATGTCATTTGAATGCCAATTTCTAGCTGGAGAGTTCTTCCTTACACATTGTTTTTTGATGGGTGTCATTGTAATACTCCTCTCGGTGTAACAAAGCAAAAAACTAAAAACTATTTAAAAATAAACAAAAAAAATAAATACACTAATGAAAAATAAACAAAAAAAAAATTACAAATAAATAAATTGAAATTTGTTATAATTATAAAAAATATATTTGTGTTACTACTATAAATAAATGTTCACCCTAAAAACTTAAAAATTTATTACATGACACTAAGTATTTAGTTTTAATTTATTTTTTTAATTAAATTGATTTTAAAATCTAAAAAGGCAACATTACCACCTCAAATTTAACTTGATTAGTTTTTCCTTATAAAGATTTTTGGATGTCATTATTTATTACATGACACTAAGTATTTAGTTTTAATTTATTTTTTTAATTAAATTGATTTTAAAATAAAAAAAAGCAACATTACCACCACTTGCATGTCAAATTTAACTTGATTAGTTTTTCCTTACAAAGATTTTTGGATGCCATTTAATTAAATTGATTTTAAAATCTAAAAAAGCAACAATTCAACCACTTGGACTCAAATTTAACTTGATTAGTTTTTCCTTACAAAGATTTTTGGATGCCATTATTTATTACATGACACTAAGTATTTAGTTTTAATTTATTTTTTAATTAAATTGATTTTAAAATTAAAAAAGTGACATTACCACCATGTCAAATTTAACTTGATTAGTTTTTCCTTACAAATATTTTTGGATGTTTCTTAGCTAACATAAATATATTAAATATTAATTTATATAAAATACACCGAGAGTTATCTTTATGGAGGTGGGTATCCACAATATCTTGAAAACTTAGATATAAGAACAACCTTTCTATTTTATTTTTTCCTCTTTTTGTATGCAAATCATTTCACATTCTAAAATTAAAATAAATTCTAATTTCAAAAAAGTCATTAAATATTTTAAATAAAAAAGCTTTGATTTGTATCTTTTAAATAGGTTGTTAGGAGAAAAAAACCTCTTCTTCTAATTTTTTTAGTTCAATAGAATTTTGTTGATCTTAGAATATTTTGAAAAGCAAGAAATATAATGTCTTCCAAATAAATTTTTAAAAAAGATATAACATCCATTTTTCTCTTATTTTAAAAATAAATTGAAATGTATAATAAAAAAACATCTACATACAATGAATGTAGTTATGCAATTGCATGTCATTTGAATGCCAAATTCAAGCTAAAGAGTTTTTCCTTATATCAAGAATTTTGCTTTTTGGTGGATGCCATTGTAATATGCATAAAAATAACTATTTTAGAGTGAATAAGATATTAAATCGATTTAAAAGCATTTTTAAATCTACTTGAAAAAATGTCTATGTACAACAAATGTAGTTATGCTAGCCACATGTCATTTAAATTCCAAATTCAAACTAATGAGTTTTTCCTTTGTAAAGTGTGTATATATATTTAAACAATTATACAAAAGTAGACATGAGTATAAAGATAATATTTTTAACACTTTCTCTTATCTTGGTTTAAACATTTTAAGATTGCTGAAAATTTTCAAAAGACTTTCAAATAGTAATAGTGGTCACTAAAGTCCAAAGGAAAAAAATCCAAAGAGGTTTACCAAACATAAAATATTAATGACAAAAAACACAAGAATGATTAAAGTTTTTGTAAATATGTATGTGTCTAGCTAATTTGTCCTACCAAATTTGAATTTAATTTTTTTTGTTTTCAATAAATTTTCTAAGAAATAAAATTAAATATCAATATGTTTACTTCTATCATGAAAATTGAATTCTTTGGCAATGCAAATGTTGCATTATTATCACAAAATAATTTTGTTGCATATTTTGTTACTTGATTTAATTCACCTAAAAATATTTTAAACCATACTATTTGAAAAGTAGTTGATATGGTTGCAAAGTATTTTTCTTCATTAATTGCAAGTGGTACAATAAGTTGTTTTTTAGAAGACCAAGAGATTGCACCAACTCAAAGATAAAATATATATTTAAAAATAATTTTTGTAATCATCAATATTTCCAACCTAGTCACTACCAATATATTTGATAGGTTGAAGCTTATTGTTGTTGCACAAAAACTCCATGAATTTCAGTTCCATTCACATATCTCAAAATGTTTTTCCTACTTATGAGTATATTTTGGTGTCTCCACAAATCTGAATTGAAAGTAACTACACATAATATGTTCGGCCTAGTCGCCATCAAGTACATCAAACTTCCAACCAATATTTTTAGTGAGTAGAAACAACATTATTTATATTATCATCCTTTGAGAATTTCTAACTTGTGGCAACAAGTATGCTAGTTAGTTTGTTGTTCTCCATTCAAAATATCTTAAAACACATTTATGGCATACTTTGTCAAATAAAAATTATATCATTCATTTGACAACCTCTAGTTCATAGAAAATATTTCATCAAACATAAGTCATTCATCTCAAATTCTCCTCTCATTGATGTATTCTAAAATCATCAACAATACAATTATTTCTTGTAAAAATTTAATCATCAACATAAAAAAGCGCTATTAACATTTCTCCTTGTTTACTTACTTTGATATAAGTACAGTAGACTTTCTTGAGCACTTGGAATATTATTTTATCAAATAAAAATCAATATAGCTATATTGAGCCCTAGATGCTACTTAAGTGCATATAATATTTTTTTCATTTCATACAGTTTCCTTTATTTTCCTTCCAATTCATAATCAAGTGGTTGATCAATGTAAATATTTTCTTCTAGCACTCAATTTAAAAATGTTGATAGTCATTTGATAGACCTTCTAATTTTGTTGAATCGTCAATTATCGAACAGTTCTCGCTATGTCAATCCTTGATATAGACAAATAATTTTCATTTTAATTAACATCAAGCTTCTATGAATACCCCTTCAACTAATTATGTTTTATATTGAAGTTTCTTTTAGGAACCCATTTCATAGCAATAGTTTTCTTCCTTATTAGAAGAATCATCAATTCCCATGTTTTTTTTTTATAGTATCAATTTCTTCATTCATAAATTTTATCCATTTACCATTTTTTTCACATATTCAAATATAAATATGATCAAATTAAAAAAAATAAAAATTAACAAACTCATCATCTTCATTTTCATTTCCTATTATCTCATATATATCCTTTAAGATCATTGTCATTTTCATTTCCTATTATCTCACAAATATCCTTTAAGATCATTTTCATCAACATTATTTATGAATTGAAACTAGTCCTTGTCCTTGTAGTAGGTGTTAGATTTAATGAAATAAAGATTCTAATTGTGCTAGAGTTTCTCCTAGGTATAGATGGTTGATTTTTTCCTTATTCAAATAATTTTTATTGAACTTGTGTTTTCCTACTCATTAACATGCTTCATCATCCTTCAAAATATCATTTCTTTTAATTATATTTTTTTAATAATTGGGATGTATAGCTTGTAAGCCTTTAATTGCTTACTTTAACTCACAAATATGTATTTTTATTGTTTATCATCTAAATTATTTATTTCTTCTCTAATACACATGCTTATTGAATGAATGATAATTTATTTATTTTTATTCCATTCCTTTGGTGGAATCACATCCTAGGCACTCTTTATTGCAAACACATTTAATAAATATACTAAGAAAACTACAAATTTAAACTAAAAAATATTTTGAGGCCCTTTTTTTTTATCATACTAATTTCTATTTTAATTATTATCTTTTTTTTTTTTACCAAAAGTGGCAAGCCAAGCTATAATATTGATATATATATATATATATATATATATAAGATATTACAAATTCCTGGTTTAGGCGAGCATACCAGAAGGAAAGAACCAGGAAGAAAACCTTTGGTTATAGCTTGAAAAGATGCAGTTCTAACAAAACTTTCTCAATTATATGATTACACACATATCCATATCATGGATTTTCAATCTAACTGCCTAGACAAGTCAGATACTACCCTTCAAAATTGGAATGCTAGTATGCATTTTGAATTACCTTACAAGACTAACTTATCCCTTACTATAATAGATACAAAACCCAAATATTTACAAAAGACCCATATTACAAATTACATGTGCAATTGATTGCACCCATGTAAAATTTCAAAATTAAAAAACTCTTTAGTAGCCCAATTCACTGAACACCCAACTTGCAAACACCATGACGTTAAACAAAATGCCAAAAAAGGGGTCTTGTTGACACTGGCATTATCCTTCCATTTATTCACCACCTTGAATCAATTTTTTTCCTTGACACTCTGCATCTCCCTGCCATCCTAAAGCAACATCAAAAAATTCATCATCCGCCAGTGGTTCCTTGAATTTATCTAATCTTCTCGCACTATTTGAGCCTTGACGCAAAACTCTTGTTGGCCTCTAATGAAAGATGCTTGTCCTGCATCCATTTCATTTTTTCTATTAATAGGCTCAAACACTACAGCTCTAATGGCCATATCAGCTACGTGAGGGTTTCTTGGAGGGTGAGGAGCATGTTAATGCAGGAAAGGTAATGAGTAATATTTTTCTTTAACATCGAATGCCATGGTAGCACACATTCTCTTACTATTTCTCCTCAGGGATTTTAACAAGACACTATCATTTCTAAACTGCAATGCGAGTCTAATTGACTCAAAAACTTCCTCATAACCCTAATGGATTTTAATATAATCCCTTGGAAATAGGCCCCACACAAACCCATCCCTAGAAAAGAAATTATAACCTTGAACTGCTTGCAACAGAGAATCATTATCCAAAATTTGGGGTTTAACAAATTTTGACACAATTGCCTCAAGTTCTGCTAGAGATTGGAAAAGGTCTAACACATTTGACAAAAAGACTGATAAAACCTAAGATGGAAAAATCAACCGCTTGGCTCTAGACCACATAAATTTGACTCCCATAATCAATCTCATAGATTCCTCTATCCTGGGATAGTCGACATTGAAAATGAGGGCTAGATTTTCATGCAAAAGCTACTCTTCGAATGGTCATACCCACTAGTGGACTAGGAAATTTACAAGTAGGTTCCATGTTCTAGACATCATCTTATTAGTGAAATTCTTCCGCTATTTGCAAATTTTAACTCCCCAAGCTCTTTCCCAATAAGACGAAATGGCTCTATTGAATGAATATGGCACTGAATAGCACAATTTAAAGTTGGGATAAATGAGGTGGAAATGAATCTTGCAAGAAAACCAACTGTTTCGACAAGATTTTCATCATGGTCTCGCTCGTGTTACATCCCCAAATATATAAGGATGATAAATTTTACAAGCTTACAATACCTAATAATAAATCACCAATATGCAACAATGGGGTATGTGGTTGTTGGATGACCTTCCTTTCATCCAATGAATTTTCACTTTGAACATGAGAAATAAATGAAATGTGTGCCAGTACTACAATCGAGCTATGATAATCATGACTAAACCTTGCCAAATTTGGCGGTTACTCATAATTTGATACAATTTCACTGTGAACTACAATAACCACTAAAATTGGAGATTAGTTATTGCTAGGTGAAGTCATTTTTCTCGTGTTTAACCATCTGCTCTAAGGATTTCATAGATAGTCTTTCCAGAGGAAGGACTATAAGTACCTTTAGTTAAGCTGCATGTTAGAGAGAATAAAACAAGTGTCCCTTCACCATGGTTTGTGGCAATTCCAAATTGTGCTCTTTAGTTGATAGGAATTGAGGTAAGTTGATGTCAAGTTGTTTCATCAGCAGGTATAATCATTTCCTGAAACCAAATGAATTTAGAGCCCAAAAAATAAGTACAAACGAGGCTAAAAAGTTTGAATTAAACACAATTTTCATTAAAGATTTATAGTTCTTGAATATATAATACTGAAATGAGTAATGAATGATGATTATTCTTACTCCCGTTTTGAGATTTGTTTGTGTGCAATGTTTTATGATTAATTCCCTCTCTCCTCTTGTTTGATTAGATTGATCAAATGAGGAAATTATGCATTTAGCTGACTTGTGTCATACATTACCTTTAGCTCCGTGGCCTTGCACCCCAAGTTTGCATGAAAATCAGCAATCTTATTACCTTCTCTATAGGTATATGCTATTATAGTGGCATTAAAATTATCTATCAGTGCCCATGCTTTTTGAAGAATATAGCTTAAGTTCTAGTTCTGAACCTTTCTTTCCCTACATTCATTTAAAATTATCATGGAATCACCTTCTATGTGAAGGTTTGAAATCCCCATTTGTGAAGCCATTTCCAAACCCAATAATAGTGCTTGTGCTTTTGCACTATTATTCATGCCATGCTTTAAGTGCATCGAGGAGGTAGCTAAAATATCCCCTGAAGAATTTCTGATGCAAATACCTGCTCTTGATTGACCTGACTCACTTTTAGACGCCCCATAAAAGTTTAATTTCACTAAGCCCTCTTGAGGTGGAATCCATTTGACTAAATTTTTGTCAACTTTGTTGGAGTTATTTTTGAGTAGGCTGCCATCAAATGGTAACTTGATTCCCTTCTAGTTTGTCAAAATGTAACTATCCCAGTTTGTGAACAAAGAATTTATGAATTTATCTTTTTGAATAGAAGAATTTACCCCTTCTGTTATTGCTTTCTCAATTTTCACCATTGTCAACTCAACTAGAGATCTTGTTTTCTTGAATAAATTCACATGTTTCTTTCCCACCATATGTTCCATATGATGATTACTGGGACAATATGCCAGATGCATGCAAAAAATGAAGTCTGATATAAGAGTGGCCAAATTTGAAAGAGATCCCAAATTGTATTTGTGAGAGGATTGTAGAGTTCTAATTTGTTTTAAATAAAATTCCAACACTAATTAGCAAAGTTGCATTGAAGAAGCAAACGATCAATTTTTTCAAACTCTTCTTCACATAGTAGACACTTGAATGGGTTTGCAATTTTAATTTTGACCAAACGATCACTCGTAAGAATTCTTTTTTGAATGGGAAGCCACACAAAACTACTTGCTTTTGGTAATATTTTGTTATTCCAACAGAAGGTAAATGGGCATTGGGATTGTGAAGCATATTTGGACTGGCTTAGGACTGCATATCCTTCTTTGACAGAATATGTTCCAAATTTTAAGGCTGCCCATATTAGCTTATCTAGTTTTGAAGATAAAACACGAATATTTCCTTCATGGTGTTGCAGAAAAGAATAGACGGTTGTGAGGAGGTGAGGCTGCTTGGAGGTTTTTTCCACACTACTTTCCCTGTTAAAGAGTTTGATGACTACACATAATCTAATAATTTTTCACCCCATGCATTAGATAAAATTGTTCTTACCTCTTGAAGATCCTGATTTTCTGCCAATGGAGAATATCCATTCCATGAATCTGCCCAAAATTTTATGCTTTTCCCATCATTAACCTCTTAGGATGAAAACTTTGATATGAGACCTCTGCTATTCAATATGAAATTCCAAATAGCAGAAACCTTTGGTGGATCTGCCACAGTTAAAATTCTTGTTGGATTTGCATTATCCAAATTTTTGGTTTGCATTATTCTAGACCATTTAGCCTCTAAATTAGAATACATTTTCCATGGTAGTTTGGCTCCAAATGCTTTGCTTCTCCATGAAAGATTTTGAATTCTTTCCCTCCTTGTTTCTTATCCGCAAGACTTTCTAACAAAATTAGAGGTACTTTTTTCTGCTCATCTATATTACCTTACCAAAGGAAAGATCTTATTATCTTTTGAATTTTTGAGATTACTGATTTAGGAGCTTTAAGAATAGCTAGGAAATAATTTGCAATTGATGCTAGCACTGATTTTATTAGGATAATTCTACTTGACAATTATAGCCATCTAGCTTTCCATAGTAAGATTCTCACTTTAAGCCTATTAAGAATCTTATCCCAATAATGAGCTTTATTGGAGACTTTGAAGAATGGGATCCCTAGGTAGGTACAAGGTAAGACTGCTTCTTGAAACCCCAAAATCTTCATAATTTTTTCCTTTAAATTATCATTGATATTTAGGATATAAATCTTTGACTTAGCTGGATTGACTTTTTGACTAGAAGCGGATGAATATTTATCAAGAAATTCTTTGACCTATTTGGCTTCCAATATTGTTGATTTATTAAATAGGAGTGTATCATCTACAAAGAGAGAGTGTGTGACTGAAATATTTGAATTTGGTATGTGCACTCCTTGCAATAAATTTTGGTTATGCTTTAAGAGGATAAACCTGCTTAATGCTTCTGCCATAATAATGAAAAGAAATAGAGAGAGAGGATCTCCTTGCTTGACTCCTTGTGAAGCACTAAAGAAGCATGTGGGATTTCCATTTATAATCACTGAAAGCTTGGCACTAGATAAACAGGACATTATCCACCCACGCCATTGGGAGCAAAAACCAAATTTTGACAGAACCTTGTTAAGAAATTTCTAGTCTACCTTGTCGTAAGCTTTCATCATATCTAATTTCATGATGAAAATAGGAAACTTTGAGGTTGCTATTGAATGCAACACTTTGTGAGCAACAATTTCTCCTTTATATGTCTCTCTTCTAGGGACAAAACCTCCTTGCTGGACTGGGAGATAATCCTTGGAATGAGCGGTTGCAATCTCAAGTAAATTAATTTTGTGAATATTTTGTAGACTATATTACATAGTGAGATAGGCCTAAATTTAGCAAATGTTTTAGGCTCTTTAACCATTGGAAAGATTGCTATGTTTGTTACATTAAATTTCCTAAACAAGGTTCTAGTTCTTCTAGATTCTTCAAGTGCCCAAAGAAGCTCATAACACAAAAATTCCCAACATTTTTGGAAAAATAAAGCCATGAATCCATCTAGGCCAGGAGCCTTTTCTGGTGGGAGTGAGAACAGTACAAATTTCATCTCTTCCATTGAGAAGGGTCTCATGAGCAGATTATTGTCTTCATTACTGATGATATGTGGAATTGTGCTCAACAACTCTTGTTGATCAGCAATTCTGTTAGCAGCTATGCTTGGCGGGGCAGAAAGGAGTTATGAAAACACCCTAACTCCTTTATTAATGTCTTCTTCCTTTGAGAGCTAGTTACCTAATGATAACTCTTGGATTGAATGTATTGATTTTCCTACCTTTTTAATTTGTGCAAAAGCATGAAAAAGTTTGGTGGTGCGATCATCCTCTTTTAGCCATAATTGTCAAGACTTTTGTCTCCAATATACCTCTTCACGTGCACATAACTCCTCCCATTCCTCTTGCAACCTTTTATGTTTGTCATATAGTGTAGATTTCAGACCCTTTTGAATTATATTCTCATGCAGGGTTGTTAATTCCTTAAACACTATGTCCTTCTACTGGAAAATATTTTTAAACACTTGCTTGTTCCAGGTTCTTATTTGCTACTTCGCATGATTCAACTTTCTATGAAACTGAAACATCTTAGTGCCTTGTTCAAATGGAGCATTGTTCCATCACTACTTCAACAGATCCATAAATTGAGGATGTTTGAACCACATGCTCTCAAATTTAAATGAATACCTTTCCTTTGGGATAGATATGTTCGATATAGACAAGCCAATTGCATAATGATCTGAACTAGGATATAGGAGAATGTCTAAACTTAAATTATGCATCGATGTAAACCAATTAGGTGACACTAAAAACCTATCTAATCTTTCTACTATTTGGAGGAAGCCTTTCCTTTTATTGGTCCAAGTGAATTTTCGTGAGACTGGTTGAATATCCCTTAGAGCACTGGATACTATAAACTGACTAAAATTTCTCATCACCTTTGATGGTGGACTTATTCCTCCATTCTTTTCTTGTAAAAATGTTATTGCATTAAATTCCCTTGCTAAGATAATTTTCCCAATATGAAATATTTTAATTACTTTCTTATTTTGTTACTCTACTACAAAATTTTGCTATGGTGTATGTCTTGCAATAAATTATCTTTTGATTTCATTAATATTACAATAATCATAAAATTATTTTGATACAATTTATATTTTTCTTTCTATTCTCAATATTTCCACATAATGGTAGTCACTTTACTTCTCTACTAAGTGGTGCAAGAGCATGCGAGCGGATAGGCAATCGACACCACCCAAAAATATTGTTGATTTATTTATGATTTTTGGTTTGTTTGGTTCACTCTATGCAATTCCTAAACCTCTTAAATATTACACTCTAATGAGACATGGAAGAAAATATCAGATATATAAAATGTTTAATTCAATGCCTCCATTTCTTTTTGAAATATCAATTATTGAATAAGAACAAAGTGAAATTTCTCAAGCAATAACTTATCAACGTCGCTTCATGGAAACACTGCCTTGGTCGATGTACAACCAGTCTATTCAAAATTTCCAGTACCCTCATCGTGAGCCTTGTAATTGAACAGTATAACATGAATTAGTGATGTTTTAGTTGCAAATAGGTTGGTGGAGACATGTGCAAATAGAGTCGACCTGCAATGATTGCAGAATATGCACAAAATGAAATTGTCGAAGGATTTATGAACTTTCAAAAATGGTAGATGTAAAGGAATTGAAATTAAAAAACCAATCGACTTGGATTAAAGTATTATTATGTGGGGTCAATCTGAAATTGTTTGGCAAATATACACATCCTAAATTTTCGCCTTTTCAACTTCAACCAGTGTATGATTGTGAACCAATAAAAAGCTTATAAGCATTTGGAAGGGGCACGCAATAGGGAGAGAGAGGGTCGGATGCCTTGAACAGGATCGTTGAAATATGAGGGGTAGAAGACATCATTTATTATGGTTAAAAAAATTGCAGATTTAATACGAGTAAAAGGAGTAGTGCCAAGTTATAGAGAAAAATAATGTTGCCTGTGAGAATAAGAAGAGAGGGGTTGTGTGAAAGGTAGAGAAGAGAGGGTGCGGGGAGAAGAAAAGTAAAGAGGTTGCATTTTAAAACTAACGAGGGGTTGCTGCAATTTAGTGGCATTTTAAATTACAATTACAGTGACAAGAGCAAAGATTAGAGTATGTTAAAGAGATAAGAGGCTGCTTAAAAAATGTCAATTGATTTGATTTGTATGATAAACATGAAAGCAGATTTTATAAGGAGAGGGAAATAAAACTGTATCGACCTTGTGAAGAAAGTTACACTACAGTTATTGGGAAGCATACAAGGTATGCGGTGTAAGCTAAACATTAACATTTGCATAGGAAGTGAGGTGGCCTATAAGCAGCCTGAAAGGTCGAGGCAAATTGAATGCAGAGGTGCACCGACTATTCAGATTAAAAAGTATTAAACAAAATGACATTGTGGAACAAGTATGAAAGACAAGATAATGTGAGTGAGAGTGGTGCGTACATGATTTTATATATGACGAGGCCATGAAAGGCTGTGTGAACTAAAATTGTAATTGATCTAATAAAAATCTGAGTTTGTTTGCAATCTTCAATGCAATTAAGGCAGAGTTTTGTCTCTATGTTGATCTTGTAAAAGGTTGATTGGCAAAGGAGAGTTTTGTCTATTGTATCAATTTTAGTATTAGAGCGGGAAGTACTAAGAGTGAAGAGGTCCACCAGGACCTACAGGTGTTGTGTGAACAGATCACCGACCAGAGGTAGTTCACACTTAGAAGAAAGTGTGTGAAGTGGTAGAGAATGAGCTCATGAGGGTTGTTGCAGGTAGATGAGTCCTGAGTAGCAAAAAGCTTGAAATTATGACAATGTGTTTTGCAGATTGAGAGTGATTGTAGCAAGCAAGATGGGTTGGGTCATGAGGAGACCCATGTAGATACTATTTTAGGAGTATTATTGGGAGAAAGTGGAGGATCAATTGTTTGAGGCGATATGAAAGATTGAGGTGAGGCTCGACAAGCTAGAGAAGAATGTTGGAAAGTTGGAAAGAATGAGAGGAAAGTGGTGAAGAGGAGTTAGATGAAGAAAGAGGACAATGGAAAAGAGTATTGCGCCTGAGTTGGATGAAGAAAGATGAGAGAGCAGCCCCTAACGATGTAGATGAAGAAGTTGCAGTAGAAACATGCCATGAGGAGGGCATGATGAGAGACGAAAAAAGGACTAAGGTGAGCAACGAAGAGGTCATAGTGAATGAAAAAGGTGAATCATATTTGTTTGCACAAAAATTGGCAATTGGGGAAGAATGGATTTTGAAGCTCGTTGGTGCAACGAAAGGGGAAATGTGAGAAGTTGCAGTTGATAAGGAGGTGGAAGATGTCATAGTGAAATTTGATGTTGCAGCTATGAGCAAAGATGAGGTAAATTATTTTTATAAGGTTATTTTAATTTCAAATGAGATGATAAAAGTGATATGGATAGAGGACAAGAGCACATAGTAGATGTTGTGTGGTCGTGTATAGAGATGGTTGAGGATGTTGCAGGATTTTGGTGGAGGTGGTCGATTAGAGGTGGTTTGAACCCACGAAGGAGAATAGAAGAGTGTAAAATATTTTTCAGAAGAGCTCGAGCTTTGGTGGAAATGAGTCCACGAGGGGGAAAGGGAGGAAGATGAAGTATTACTAGAGGGAGTTGCTTCGTGTTCTAGAGAAGTGTGGGAAGAAGTGAAAGAAATAGTTTTGGGGTACTTGCCATAGCGATGGGGTTCACTGTAGATTGTTTACAATCTTAAAGAGTGATTCCATCACTCAACTCCATTATTGTGAGCCTATGCTCACAATCTTTCTAGCCAATGTTTATGGTGTAGTATCACGCAAGCAGACAGGCGATCAAAACCACTTAAAAATATTATTGGTTTGTTTCTAATTTTTTATTTTGAATCATAGAAAAATTGGGTTATGAAAAGGGGCTCACCAAAATGATAATAAATAACCCTATTTTCCACTATTTCATTCAATAAATGAGATCTAAACAATGAAATAACTAACCAAATGGTGAGTCAAATCAAGGTGTGAATATGCAAATTTCTCTCTTTTGCAAGGATGGGGATATGAGTCAAACAACACTTTGGGGAGAAAGATTAAAAATAGAAAATCAAATCCAAAATGACTTCTATAAAGTGCTCTCAAAAAATCTTCAAGAGTGATAGTCATAAGGATGACAATAGTAGAGATGTGAAGATAGTGAATGATTGCAAGGAGAAAGGGAGCTTGAAAGGTGTCATATCATTGTCATATGGGTAACAGGTTAGTTATGAAGGAGTTACAAGTTTGAGTTATTCTAGTTAGAATGCAAACAATGCTGAGACAATTCCTTTGCACCCAATACTATAGGGATAGGGGGCTAAAGGCTCATAGTTTTTTGAAAATGAGGGAAAGCCTCTATTGCATGGTATTGTCTTATTAGCTTAACCAAAATGGAGAGTGATAGTCCTTAGCACAATGAAGAGATAGTCACTATAAATCTTCAAAGCATGTAGACAATCAAATATTAGGAGAGAAAACCTAAGGTTAAAAGATAGTGGCAATTAGATTATAGGGTATTCTTTCAATCATAAGGAAAATGGTGTAAAGGTAATGAAGAAGACATTCTTATTGACAGTGAATGAGGAAGGAGCCATGGACAATCATCTATCATGAACTAAGAACAAATATGATAATCATGGACAAAAATTGTGACTTCACCTTGAAGGTAAGACCATGTCAAAAACTAAATGTTGGGCAGTCTTCTACAAAGCATCGCAAACTTATAACATTGGACAATCCTTTGATTACACTTATGGACAATCAAATGAAAAAGAATTAAGGAAAAGGAGGGTTTTCCTAAAAGAAAGTGGTAAGAGGTTGGAATTTACTGACAGTCATTACCTTCAAATGTTAGAAACAATTAGGATGATAAAGAAGGACCTAAGGAGATCTATAGGAAAGTATTGAACCAAAAATGCCATCACGGTCACCTTGCATATGCCATGAGATTGATTGTAGGTCACAATGACCTAAATGGATATGGTGACATGATAGTGCATTTATTTTGGTTTTAGTCAATGAAGGCCTAATTGCAAAGAAAAGAAAGTGCATGATACATGCATCATATCTTAGATGCATACAATCAAGTGAATGAGGAAGGAGCCATGGAATAAGTGAAGTGATAGTCAAAGATCTAAAAGTATGAGAAGTTTGTAAAGGATAGCCATGAATAAGGATCATAGTTCATCTGTGTAAAGCCAATGTGGAGGACAAATTGATCAAAGGATATATGGCAATGAGATCAAATGACTATTGCATTATGCAAGAAAAAAAACTGAGGGAAGTCCATTATTGATGTGTTCCTTTTAAGGAAAGAAAACAATAATGAAAACTATTGAACCAGTGGAGAAGGCTGCCAAGATGCAGATTTTTAATGGGACTTCAAATGGGCATAGTACCACATGAGTTCTTGCTAAATGTACATGGAGCAAGTTGGGTTTTCCAAATGAATGGGCAGTTAAAAGCTTAAAGCATATTTAAATATTCAGCAAGGGGTACTTCCCCAAATGTTTGAAGAAATTATATCTTTAATATGGGTGTATGATAGTTTACCTGTGAGCATAGTTTTTTTTCATTCCTTCATGGGCTTCACTAGATTTAAATTGTTAAGGATGAGTATTTCTTTTGTCTCTTACATTATCTGATGGGAGCATGATATTGACAATGATTCAAAGATGAGAAGACATACCAATCTCCAAATCCATCTGACAAGTCCAAAGACACAACATAGATCATAATATAGAGAAGACAGTCTTGATGTCAAGGAAGATCGATTGAAAAGGAAGGTTTCAAGATATGCTATAGAGGATAAGTTGACCAAGACAAATTGAGCTCTCAAGGAAACAAAGGAACTCATGAATCAAGAATGGAAACAATGCTTGACAATCTTAGAGAAATGAAGATCAAGGTATAGGAATAAGACAACAAATTAATCGCAAGAGGTCAGCCACAAAAAGGTAGAATAGTCAGTTAAAGTGCACTATGACAACCTTTATGACTGACTATGATATCTATAACTATGAGATCTTTTACTAGGATAGATGTGGGTTTCAAATGCTAGGAGACCTTCAAGAAGTCCAAGAGTTAAGAGACAACATGATAAAGAGGTAATAGTAAAAGTCAAAGGATAGTCCTCCAAAAATATAAAGCTATCAAATATGGCAATTATCATGGCATAGAAAGAGGCAATAAGTAAAATAGTATTAATGTGGAGCAATATGCAATAGATAAGGATGAACTTTTCATTAATTACATGGTTTGAAGAGGATGCAAATGCTCTGAAATACCTACTTATTTGCAAACAACTCTAGTGACCCATCATCATGCTTGAGCTTTCTCAAGTTGAGAGGAATTAGATGGAATAAACGCTCAGTTTTAAAGCACTTTGTGGTAGTTTTGGCCTATTTAGGAACCCCATGTGGTTGCAGTTGGAGTGAGGTGGAGTTAGAGCCTGAAGACATGCAAATTAGCTTAGTTTGAGACCCCTAAATTGTGGTTTTTTCACCTTATACGCCTAGGAAAGGAGACATATCATGTAAAGTGTCTTAATAGTCAGTTAGTGGCCTAAAAGGAGGGGTTTTGGGCAGTTCCAGTTTAGTTCAAGGCCCTACATGGGTGCAACGCCTGTTGAGGCAACACTTCAGCCTATAAATAGCTTATTTGGAGTAGTTCTAAACACCTTTTTGCAGGGTTTTCTCTCTTGCATGACCAAAAGGTGATGGATCATGCAAGTTAAAGGAGTTTTCAAGAAATGAAGACAATCAATTCATCTTCAGCTCCCCTTTTAAATCAAGTCTCTTCTATATTGTCTTATTTTCTTCCTTTTTGAAGTAGTTCTTTCTTGTTGCTTGCTTACATAGCAAAGCAAAAAAGCATTGTAACTCATATTTTTCAATTATTTTAAGTATTTTGAAGCATTTCTTAGTTGTAATAGAGAAAAATTCTTTTCAAGTTCAATATAAAATTAGCAGTTCTTTCTCAAACATATTTTATTTTGATCATAGCAAATGAATGATCTAATGATTTTATTATTTTTTCATTTATGAAACCTTTAGATCTGTCTCATTTATGCACTATGAAAGAATAATAATGCATGTTAGATACATGTTATGAGTGTGTTAAAGATGTTCTAGTAGTTGGAGTTGTAAAACTAGTTTTCCTTCAAAACAAAACTGAACAAAACCTTCTCATAAAACATTTATCTATTTTCATGATTAGTATTGAGTTATGAGAAATCAAAACTTTTGTTTGAATCTGATTGTGAGTTAAGAGGAATTGGTTGAGTTTAAAAATTGGTGCATCACCTCTTAGTTAGCAGTAAAATTTCATTTCCAAAGCTTTCTATCATTTTTCCAAACAAATTAGTAGTAGTTTTAGGAGTTTTCTCAAAGGGAACCAACTCATAATCTAGAGGTTCATCCTCATCTTAGGCAACCCACAGGCCTAAATATGTTCCCATGTTGCAGCACAAGATTACTGAGCTTGAAAGCTTAGAACTAGGGGTGCAATCCTTGTTGACAACAATACTACTAATGACAACATAATGTAACTAATCAAAGCATCACCAAGTTTTAAATCTGTATAGGAGAAAATTTACACCCCTTGCACAAATTCCCTTTTCATAAATCCTCACCTTAGAAAACCAAAACCAAAGTCAAAATTCCACATCAGATGGTTGAATTCCTTCCACTTGGAATCTTTCTTTTGTGTCAGTAGGAGAATATTTGCTGGAGACACGTGCAGAAGTTCACATGACACTCTTACATCCTTGATAGATTCATGCATCTAAAGTAAGCAGAGGCATTACACTTCTTATTGGGAATGATTTGTAACATCCCTCTTTGACCAACTAACCCCAAAAATGGCAGATTATTCCCTCTCCAAATTCATCCATTCTTCATTCAATCTATCATTTTTTTGCATTCTCTAAGCATTCAAATTTATTCTCTTGGCATTCTCCACTCTCAACAATAGTTTAGCACTCCACTACAACAACAACACTCTATCAACTTCGTAAAGCAAGTGTGAAGCAACCCATTGCAGCATGGGCATGAGGTTTTTTGAAGCCTTCTTTCTCCTCCCTTGGCTAGTGAGACCTTGGTGGAGGTGGTAATATTTTGCTCCTCTCCTTTACGATTTGGTTGAGTAGCTCTTTACTATTTTGTAGTGTTATTTGCATTTTCTTCTTTTATTACTTCTTTATCATACATTTCTTTATCATTTCTATCTAGTTTTCTGTGGAGGTGGAAACACCAAAACGAGGGTTTGACTGAGGTAGACCCCTATATAGCCCCAACAAATTTCCCCTCTTCCTTATGTGTAGGTGGACGTGCTTTTGGAGCTAGCTAGCAAACATGAGTTTTGGTGAGATTATCTTTATCACTTTAGTCTTTATTTGTCTGCTCTACCACATCCATTTATATTTCTCGTACTTTATAATTCTATTTTTCTCACTTAGAACTCATTAGCTAGGCCATCAACATGTTTTCTGGTTGTTCATATTGTATTCTCTGTCCTTTGGTCGTACGAACACCAACACACCTAAGACACGCCACTGCGCTGTGCTGTTGTCCCAAAAACATGCTTTCGTTCTCGGGTAGAGAGCTACCCAAGATACAGTATTGAATCTAAAAACTGGCTCACCTAGCCTAAATTTAGATTTTAGGTTTGTAGAGCAATCAAAGGGTGTTGTAGTCCTCATCATTCTAGGACCTCATTTCAAACACCCCTTTAGAGTGACGTAAGTTAGGGCAGCCTTCTGCTCTCATCTCTTCATGACCTGGGGCCTTGACATGGTTGGTCTCCCTCTCTTACAGTTTTGGTGAACTCGATGTGAATCAACGTCTTCTCATTCACTGGTGTTCAAGCCTTTCCCCTGTATCTTGTGATCGTTGTGCCCCTGAGTGTTGTGAAGGTTTATGAGCATCACAACCTCCAAGTATATTGTTAGGAGAAGTGTTCAACACCTTCTAATGGAGAGGACAAAGGTCACTATTGGTTTATCTACAAGCCTTTTTGTTGGATCCACCGTTAGTCTTGCTGCACAGGAGCAGTTATCGAGGGGCGCTCGGTAGGGATCTTTGATGACACTAACAACCATGTCCCCACTCATCCTAAATCTCCTAGAAAATATTTGGTAGATGAGTACGAGGTCATTTACATTCCCTTGGAATATATCTTTGTGCTTAGCAAAAGACTAGGTGACTTGGAGAATCAATTGGAAAAGGACCCGAAGATGGCTAGGGCCACTAGGGTTATCAGGGAAATAAAGTATATGGTTAGAAAGGATTGAACAGGTATAGAACTCCTGTCTATTCTTTCTAGTCTCACTGAAGCATGCGCTCCTCCAAACAATCCTAACATTGTACAAGGGGCCACTTTTGAAGATCATGAGAGACATCTAGGAATGTTGATGCCTCCCATGTCTGTGTACATGGCTAATGTAGTCCCCTCGATCAACATCCCTTCTACCTCTAAGAGATCCAAAACTATCAAAGAAAATATAATACCCTTGGGTTTTAGTTTCACCCCTCCTATCACCTCTAGCAGTGGAGGTTTTGGTGGTTTGAGCAGTGGGGCCTTCGGTAGTGGTGGTGATTTTGTTGGCAGAAGTGGTGTTGGCAGAGGTGATTCTGATGGAGGCCATGATGGTGGCTTTGGAAGTAGAGGTAGGTTTAGCGGAGGCCCTTCTTGTGGTGGTCACATCGGTGGTTCTGGAGGTGGCTCCGGTGGTGGTTCTGGAGGAGGTTCCTTTGGCCCTATGTCTTCTAATGACCCTATTCTAAATGCTCTTCTTCAAAATATGGGTAAGATGGAGAGCTAGTTGGTGAGTCTCTCCCAAGTGTCTACCTAGCCTATCTTCCAACCCTTTATCTAACATAGCCTGTTATTGGTTACAATTTTAAACACTCCCTTCCCACAAGGAATGGAGATTCCAAAATTTTTAAAATATGGCAGCAAAGAGGACCCACAAACGCATGTTTCCACCTTTAACGCCATGTGCACAGACTTCTTCCATCATGATGCATTGATGGTGAAGCTATTCCCTTGATCTCCTAAGGATACAACACTCGAATGGTATTGTTCCTTCCTTGAAAACTACATTTTTTCATTTGATCATCTTGAAAACTAGTTTCTCTGATAGTTCCAGGCCAATATTAGGACAAAGATGACATTTTCAAATATCGTCTGGTGCAAACAAGGTGATAACAAAAAAATTATTGATTTTATAGCACATTATCAAACACTCTTCTCACAAATCTCATATCCACTACTTGATTTTGACATGCAGAAGGTGTTCATAGGGAACTTCCAAAGACCTTGGAAAGATAGATTTTCCTTTATGAAATACCCTTCTTTTGCACATTTGTGCATTGCATTACAAGAGTACCAACAAATGGTAGTTTAGTTTAGGGGATCCTCCATGCACTCTCATTCAGAAAGGAAGTCCATTGTATCAATCTCTGGGAACGACAAGGCTATCACAAATGTAGTAGCCACTATGAATGATAACAGCCTCAAATGTAACAAAAAATTCACAAAGTTAGCAAAATCTTATTCTTCCATATTGCAAAAGTTGTTGAAGGATAAGATCGTAACCCTAGAGAACCCAAAACCTCTTAAGGAAACTTTCCCTAGTTCGTACAATCTGAATACCTTTTTTCAGTACCATCAAGTTAACAAACATGATACCAAGCATTGTATGTGACTGCATCATGAGATATAGGACCGAATCGAGGATGATACTATTTGTCTTGATGGGAGTAAACAAAATACAAACAAGTTGGTGATGAAAGTGAATAGTGAATTACAGATATATATAGACGCATTTCCATCACATTTTGATAACATGATTATTGATCCCTCTGATTCTATCACTCAGCCTGAGGCCTTTGTTACCATGACCTCACAGTTACCCATATCACACAACCTGCGTCTAGTTCCCCAGATGTGACATTCATGTTGTAGGATTTACCCTTAAACAACAAGCCCTATCCCCTCTATATTCTTGCTTGCCTCAATCGAAACATTGTGACAGAAGTTATGTGAGAATTGAGAGGAGAGCGGGAGTGTGCACACAAGGAGGGATTTCAAATTCTTCTGTCGGCAAGGAGGATTCACAGGAGGGTGATGGAGACCCAGGAGGAGGCGTAGGCGGCTTTATTCTGTTCTGGGCTAGCCTTAAGTTGCGAACTGTGGCTGAGATCATGGGAACGAGTGGGGTGCCAATTGGTGGGGCATATCTCAAGGTTTTTGGAATTGGTGGAGGGGTCTTCAGGGTCCCCGATGGGGTTGGAGGTTGGCTTCCCGTTTCAGCCGTTTCTTCACTTGAGGGATATAGTGGAGCTTGTGGCTCCCTGTGGATCCTGTTTTGGGATGCTGCTAAAAACATTATTTCTAGGGGTAGGGTTCTATCTTGGGTGAACTCTTTGAGGATTCAGTTGTTGTTTTGAGAGCCACCATGCTATCTTGAGTCAAATCTTGTGGTTGTAACTGCTAGGTTGGCTTTCTCTGATGCATGTTTCCTCTCATTTCCCTTGGTGGTGCCTCTTTCCCCTGGTTATGTTTTCTTGTTTTTGTCTGACGGTTCCTCTACTCAGAGAGGCTCCACATTTTCTATTGACTTTGGCCCTACAAATCTTGGTGATGTTGCCTCTTGTTCTCTTGCAGGCTTCTTGTTTCCTGTGGCGGCTGTGAGTATTTTTTGGCTAGAGGTTTCTCTCTAGCTTTGTTTGTGTAGGGATTTGAATGTTTATTGGTTGCTCTTTTTGAACCCCTACTTATTTTGGTCAAGGGCCTCCCCTGTTGTGTTGGAAGAGATATTGTTATGGGAGTTGTTTTTAAAGACCCCTGTGTGTTTCAAAGATTATATGTTGATTAGGGTTTCTATAGTCATTCCTTTACTATTTGATCGAAAGTATTCTATAGAGGTGAGGATTTTGTTTGGTAGTAAATATCTTTGTTGCCAACTTTTCTCTTTCTCTCCTGTTAGTCCTATGGAGGTGGATGCTTCATCTATAGGGGTGGAGAATATTTGTAGGGGAGAGGTGGTTTGCTGGTGTTGGGGGTGGTATTCTTTCTATCTTCATTCCTTTTCTTCTTTAGCTCATTCTATTGAGGTGAATGCCTCTTCTATTGAGGTGGAGAGGGATTTCTTGGGAGAAGAGATGTCTTGGTGTAAGAATGCTCCTAATACTGAGATGGTGAAGGGCTACAAGGAAGAAGCAGACTGTAGTTCTTGGGGGCTGTTTGATGCTCTGAGTGGCTCAGCTCGTGGCTTCCTAAAGGTGGAGACCTTCATTCTTGGTTATGGGATCCATGTAAAACCCATGTTTCAGGTTAAGGGATCTTGTCAAAACCCTTATATGGTTGAGGGAGTCTTGTGCAATAGCTGTGACCTTTCCTATAGAGGTGGAAAGGGTGTTTTGTTGGGCTCAGAAACTTTTGTTGTTGGGGCTTTGTTCCTACAAATGGGATGTAGTGGGTTGTTGGTCCGTCAAAACCAACTAGTTCAAGATTCATGTAAGATCTTGGTTCTTTTTTGGGTAGCCTGCTGGCTTTTGTGGTTGCTGGTTTACTGCTTCCCTATTGTGATGCTGGTTGATTTTGAATCTATCTTTTGGGCAGCTTGTTCTTCTTTGTGTGGGTTTTGGGTCCATTCAAACCCTGTTTATCCCTTTATCAAAACATTGTGGCAGGAGTCTTAGTTAAACCCGCAAGCCAAGTGAATGTCATTACATAAGAGACATTGTGACTTAATTCATTGCATAGAAAGGAGTATGAAGAAGAAAAATCTACCATTCGTATGCACGATGGTCTTTGTGTAAAGTCATACAGCTCGATAACTCTGTCCGTCCTAATTGGACCTAGGGCTCTAGACATAATTTTCAATGTTATACCAAAGTCAGATATGTTCAATATGAAGTTAGGCATACCTTAGCTAGCTTCCATGAATGGAATTTCCTTCGTTATTCATAAGTGTTTGAAGTTATCCCATGAAGGTGGTGTAGAAGTACTACATGACACTGGATACCAGCCATTGGTGTCTCGTGGGAGTTATTTGTTGGATCACTTTTGGCATGCCTCGGTTAGTCCACTCCCTCCAAGAATGGACCTAATTTACAAGAACTATGTGAAGTACAAGACTGGGGGCAAGGGACAACCGATTTTGACCCTTTCGGTAGCACAATAGTTGGTTGCTTCCCCTTCTCGAAAGGGAAAAGAGAAGCTACCCCTTCCTTGGAATGGCTTTCCTCCTCCACTTTCTAGAGAAGAGTTTTAGATGAATATGACTAGCTTTTATCCAATGATTCTGATGATACCTCCTTGGTGTAGACCTAAGATTATTGGCCAAACTTGACACTGAAATTATTATTTTTAACTAAGTCTTCACATACGGGCACCTATAGCAGCTAAAATGTGAGGAATTTGAAGATGGTGCAAACTAGAGTCTCATCAAATTTTGTCTTTAGATTCTAAAAATATTTTTTTCAAAATTTTTGGAATCAAATTGCACTTCTTTTTCCATCTCCCATGAAAATAGATTTTTTTTAGAAAACAACATTTTTAAAAAGTGACGCACAGTATAACGCATAAATTTTTTTCCATGAAGGATAAAATTCTAATTCTTTCAAATTTAGATTTGTAACTCTGATATCTAGTGCTTCCACTTGGTTAGATAGTTTTTATTGAATATTTTTCCTTAATCAAGTTTCAAAGTCAAAAATTACAATTCACAAAACTATAAATAACTTTTTGTATATGTCAAAATTTAATTTTTTTTTTTGTTGGATCAAGGACTTCAATATCTGGTGCACTCATATTTTTCAATTTTTTTTTGATAATCTTCTATTTTTCCACATGTGAAGAACAAAGAAATTCATTTTCGACGAAAAACCTATGTTTAATAAAACTTAAAAAACAAATACATAACAAAACCAAAACATATTAAAATTATATTCATTGGATAGCTTGTTCTGAGGAGTGCCATAATCATTTGAAATAAATTTTAAATGAATTCATTTTATTCCCCAAAATCTAAATCAAAAGTGATTTTTTATCAGCATTTTGATAGGTGTAAAGGAGACGCATTTATAGGTATGGTTTAAAACTAGCGAGGTTTTATCCATGGGGGTTTGATCTAAGGTGATTTGATAAAACCATATTCAATTGGAATCCTTAAAATGAAACTTTTTAAGGCTTAAATCATTATATTTTCTAATAATATGTGATTTCAACTAAAATTCGTTCCTCTCAAGAATTGTAAACCACTATTATGACAGCACCTACCTCCCTACTAAACCACCTGAGCCTTGGTACTACTTGTATGGTAGAGGAAAAGGTCCCCATGGGGAATCTTCTATGTCTCAGCCTCTGTGGCCTCCTACCACTTCTACTCCCAAGGTAGTAAATGGGAAGAGGCCCACTGTCGAGGCATTAGAACCAACTCCCCTCACTACTTCTCAACCTTCTCCTTCTGCTCCCATTCAAGACCATGTCCCTCTATTGGAAATAGCTATGGAGGACACTCCCATGGTTGAGTAGAAACCTTTTGTCCATTTGCATCCTCCGGCCTCTGGTTTGAAGAGTCACAAAAATTGCCTTGCATGTGAGTGCAAGCACTGGCGAAAGGCTCTCAAGGCTAAGAAGGCCACCTTGTTGACGAAGGAAGAGGAAATGACCTCCCCTGCTTCTAGGACTCCTGAAACATCCTCCTCTCTCCTCCCCTCTATTTCCATCCAATCTAGTTTTGTCTCGCATCTGGCTTCCATTGTGAGTATGAATGTGCCTGACCTCAAAAAGGTGTAGGTGTTCATCACTCCTTTGGAAAAACCACCCTTTTTGATGTCCCTTCCAGATGTCCCTCCTTTCCCAAATCCCATGGACATGACAAACATATCAGTAGTATCTGCTATAGTTTTCTCCTCCTCCTCTTCCTCTGCACCTCTCGCCTCATCTGTGGGGAGTTTGTATCCCCCGATGAAGCAAAAGGTGGAGGGTGGTCCTTCCAGTAACAGAGGATGTAAGAAGAGCCCACCTTCCCCAAAAGGTGGTCCTACACTGACTTGTTCTATCCTGGTGATGGAACGAGCCCTGACTTCCCCTAAGTTTGTCACTGCTCTTGAGTCACTCGGTGAGCCCAGCGGTGAATCTTGAGCGCAACCTTCTCCATCCATTGAGGATGACATGACACTCCAATGAAGTGCATGTTTAACTCTTTGAATGAAGTTTTGACCTTGAAGGTGATCTTCACAAAATCATTGACCATAGCTCCACAAAAGCTTAGTGGAGAAGACCTTATAGGGCCTTCTTCCTTAGCCCTTATTATGGGAGGGTCGAAAGCTCCTCATATTAACATTCCACCACTACAAGCTCATCCTCCTTCCCCTTATGAAGATATATATTAGGAAGCATACGACCTCTTGGTCGATTAGTGTTAGGGGATGCCTCTTCTTTATCTTTAGATTAGATGTGTGGGTTTTGTGATGTGTTCCCCTATGATCATGCTGTATGTTCCTGGATGACCATTGTCACCCCTATTGCTACTTGGATACAAGCATGGTTTTTGTTCCATGAACCTTCTTCTATGTGTATCATCATTCTTCCATGTTTTTGATTGATTTTTGATAAATTGGGGATGATGCAATGTGTTGGGGGAATTTAAGCTCCCCTTCCATGTTGATCCAATTTTTTATTTTTACTTTGTTTTTTATGCATTCTTCCTAATCTGGTTGGGGATTGATGATATTTAGCCTTGCACTATGGTTACCTATTATTTACATAAGCATGAGTAGATCTGACCCCATGAAACTAGATCCCCCTATGCCCCTTTTTTGTGATGTCTTGGTCTTCTTTAGCCTTTCTTTTATCTTTCTCTCTTATTTTCTTGAGTTTTCCCTTTCATGTGTGACAACGCCATTACTTCAATTTTTAGAAAATGCATTCACGACGAACAAATCTTTTCTTGAGAATCTTTGCAAAAAATTTCAAAGAATCACATTCTCCACTTGGACCCCTAATGGAATGTGTTTCCTTCATCATGGGTTCGCAAAGAAATAATTTGAGAACCCTTCCTTCGAGGTGGGAGTAGCTTTGACCTTCCCCTTGCAAGGGGGCATCTTCTTCCTTTTGAACTCCTTGATGAAGTGAACATCTTTTGAAAGGATTCCTTGGTGATGAATCGACTTCTCTTTTGCACTTTCAAACAACGCATCCCTTGGGTGGACCCATTTCTTCACGTCGGGTTCCTGAGGGACCCCTCTAAATTTTTGCCAACTTGTAGATAATTTACGTGACTATTTGCTTACTTTCTTTTGTGGCCACTTTTAGACATTTTCTGTCTGCAGGTAGAAATGTTGCTTTGTAGGTGCACCTATGAAGCCGCTTTTGACTTTGCGGAGTCTTGTTCTTTGGGTCTCCTTCATGTGAGAGGTCTTGGACGACACCTCCCTTACAGGTATACATGCTTGTAAGGAACTTTCTTTGAGCTTCCTTCATGTGAGAGATCTTGCAGGTTGCTCCCTTGTAGGTCTGTAGGTCTGTAAGGTGCTTTTTATGGGTTTCCTTCATGTGAGAGATCTTGGAGGACACCTTCCTTGTAGGCTTGTAGGTCTATAAGGTTCTTTTTCTAGGTTTCCTTCATGTGAGAGATCTTGGAGGATGCCTTCCTTGTAGGTTTGTGGGTCTATAAGGAACTTACTTTTGGGGCTTCCTTCATGTGAGAGATCTTGGGGTTGCCTCCTTGCAAGTCTATGAGCCTGTAAAACGCTTCCATTCTACAACGTCATAGTTCTTTTGAGATTTCCAGATTGTAGTCTACTTCCTTGACGGTTCAGGTATAAATTTCTAATCCTATTCACTCTTTGATCTACTTAACCAAAGCACTCATCAGTATTTGTGCTCCCTAAAGTGGTGGAAAAATGTATAGGAGCGAATTTGCACCCATTGCACAAATTCCCCTTTCATACATTCTCACCTTAGAAAACCAAATCCAAAGTCAAAATTCTACATCATTTGGCTAATTTCCTTCAACTTGGCATCTTCCCTTTGTGTTAGTAGGATAATATATGTCGAGGACACATGTGCGACACATAGATGTCTATGCAGTGTGCTTACATCATTGATGGATTCCCAAGTCTAAAGTTGGCAGAGGTGTTACACTTCCTATACAAAATGATTTGTAACGTCCCTCTTTGACCAACCTACCCTAAAAATAGCAGATTCTTCCCTTTCCTTCTTCAAATTCATCCATTCTTCATTCAATCTATCTTTTTCTTGCATCCTCTAAGCATTCAAATTCATTCTCTTTGCATTATCCACTCTCAACAATAGTTTAGCACTCCATTACAACAGCAACAACTCTTTGTGAATTCCATAAAGGAAGTGTGAAGCAAGCCATTGTAGTGTGGGCTTGAGTTTTTGCAAAGCCTCCCTTCATTGCAGTTGAGGTTGTGGTGATTGTTCAAGCCTTCTTTCTCCTGCATTGGCTAGTGAGCCCTTGGTGGAGGTGGTAACTTTTCGCTCCTCTCCTTACAACTTGGTTGAGTAGCTCTTTACTATTATGTATTGTTATTTGCATTTTCTTCTTTCTTTACTTATTTATCATACATTTCTCTATCATTGGTATTTGGATGCCCATGGAGGTGAAAACATCAAAATGGGGGTTTGACTAAGGCAGACCCCTATACAGCCCGAACAAATTTCCCCTCTTCCTTGTGTGTAGGCGGATGTGCTTTTGGAGCTAGCTAGTGAACGTGCATTTTGGTGACATTATCTTTTTGATTTTAGTCTTTATTTTCCTGCTCTATCACATCTGTTTAATTTTATCGTACTTTATATTTTTTTTTCACTTAGAACTCATTAGCTAGGCCATTATCTTGTTTTCTGGTAGTTCATATTGTATTCTCTGTCCTCTTGTCCTATGGATGCTACTACACTTGAGAGATGCCACTGTGTTGCGCTGTCATCCCAACATCATGCTTTCATCATCGGGTAGAGAGCTACCCAAGATATAGTATTGAATCTGAAAACTGGCTTGCCTAGCCTAAATTTATATTTTGGGTCTAAAAGGTGATTGAAAGGTGTTATAGTCCTCATCATTCTTGTCCCTCATTTCAAACACCCCTTTAAAGTGAGGTAAGTTAGGGCGGCCTTCCTCTCTCGACTCTCCATGACCTAGGGCCTTGACATGGTTGGTCCCTCTCTCTTACAACATCAATTTAACAACATAGATCTGTTGACATCAATGACAACACAAATTGCACATACTTGCAACAATCTCCCCTTTTTTCATTGATGGAAACACATTATATGAAAAACCACCAACAACAAAAATAAGTCTAATCAGAAACACACTCCATAAAAAACACTTTCTCTTTCTCATGACTTAAATATTTCTCCCCCTTTAGCTTACTCTATCATATTTCACTTTACTCTCTCCCCCTTTGACATCAATGGAAAATGGAAACACACTTATGTCTCTCCCCCTTTCAAATACATATATTTGTCCTTCCACTTTTCTTACTTCTTACAGCTTTGCAACTTCTTTTCTTTTCACTACACTATATTTTCTTCACACCTTTTCTGTAGAATCCACCTTAGGAGTACACACCATACTGCATCAACCAACAACTACTACACACATCCTTTGAGAAAACTTGTTGAACAAGACAATTGAGAGGGGGGATGAGTTAGTTGTAACAAATTTAAGTCTAAAATTCTTTCACTGGAGATCAATCAAAAATCATTAAATGATTAAACATTTAGTGTAAAGGTAAAAACTAAAAAGTTATCACACATACATAGTAACACTATATTTATGTGGAAAACCCAATCAGGGAAAAAACACGGTGAGGATTAGCTCACACTATAGAGAATATCAAAAGCAATTACAAAAGTCTCACTTCCTAATAAGGCTCACTTCCAAAACAAGGACTCACTATCTAGCAAGGGTTAACCACCTAGAGGGATCACTGCCATAGAGATACAAATAAGATAGAAGAGATAAGTTATAGAGAGAAGACAATATCAATGCAACAAATATTTTCACCACAATTCACTCAACCACTTGCAGACATGCATGAATGATAGAGTGCACCTTCAGCTCACCGTTTTCAGAAACTTAGCATTTAGACTTCACACTGATCTATCACACTCACATCACATATACACATTGATTCACATCTATTTCGTATCTATTTGCTCTATTTCATTACACTTATCTCTTGTTCCTCTTTCAACACTAACTCATCCTATATTTATACCATCTTCAACTTTGAAACATTTCCAAAGTCAACCATCCTTAATTAAATTCAAATTAGGTTAGTGCCAAAACATCCTAAGGTGGAATTAGAATGAGGACAACCCAAACATATTCTTGATGAGGACCCAAATAGATCCCAACATGCTTCATCAACTTCGAAAGTAGTGTTCAACATTAGGTCAGCCAAGCCAGTGTAAAACACATAGAACAATTAAGAACACAACCCTTAGCACGATCAAATCCTTCTAGATGCCAAAAATATCTTCAACATGATCATAACAACTTAACTCTAGAACCACAAATCATAAGACTCAACCAAAAATAAATCCGGAATAGGATTATTTCCCCTAGACCTCAACCAAAAACACATAAAACCACAGTTCACAACTAGTGAACATAACTCACACTATATAATGAATCATAAACAGAGAATCTAGATATAACAGCTTCCAACAACCATGACCAACATATCTGAACCACAAAAACATAGGAGAAAATATCGAAGAAAAACCCAGAGCAACTATTGAACACCTGCAACCTTTCTTGATTACAATTTTCTCAATATCCTTGAAATATACATCCAACAAGCCTCATCCATGACATCAATTAGAACAACTAGTTGGTAACTGATTGACTAGTTGACATCAATGAGAACACCTTCATTCTTGCAACAATCTCCCCAGTTGTCATTGATGGCAACACATGATGTGAAAAACCATAAAAAACAACACACTAGCTCTTAACACACTTCTCATGATTTTTCTTTCTATTTCTCCCCCTCAATAGATACTCTGTTTTTTCACATCTTCCTCATTCCTCATCTCCCCCTATGACATAAATGGAAAAGGAAAAAGATATTTTACATTAATTTCCCATTTGAAATTAAGAACAAAATACTCTTTCAATGACAACACATGACACTACCTGCTCCGCCTGAGAGGTAGCCACCAAAACATCAGTACAAAAGAAAGATGGATCCATAGACCCACCAGACTGATGCATCTCCATATGCATATAGTTCAAGAAAGGAGGGGAAATGACCACTAACTTCTCCTAGAGATACTTTAAAGTATCTTTAGGAAGAGCCTTCATAAGTATATCAACAATATGATTCTTCCTAGGTATATACTCAAGCTTTACTTCATTCTCCACAACCTCTCTGTCAAGAAATGATACCTAATAGATATATGTTGTTGCTTTGACATATGGCATATTATTTTCCATTGATGTCAAATTCCAAGGTGTGAGGTGTCGTAGGAAAAGTAGTGAGAGGAAAAGGAGTGAGATGATATCATCAAGACTTGATGTTAGTAGGATCATCATGTTTGAGTTGCAGATCATCAGGAGTTGGATGTCATCAGAGAAGTGGCAATGATGCAGAGATTAGATGTTGTTGTTGAAATTCATCTATTCATGATAATGTGAATGGTACAAGGATTGAAAATTGTTTGATGTAAGTGTCATGTTCATCTCCATAGTGTGAAGAAAAGTGATGGTTTTGATTGATGTCAAGCTTCAAAGGAATAATCAAAGTGCAGGTATTGATTTATGTCAAGCTTCAAAGGAATAATATTCTACAGTTAAGTATATGTGGTGAAAATAAGAGATTATGTCACTTGAATGCTTGTTTCTTGAGGTTTTATGTCACATAGGGTTTCTAATTGAACCGTCGATTTTTGAGTGTTAGGATGTTATGACTCTCTTACTCAATTAGGGTTTTTCACCTAAAGGAAAAGAGATAGATCCTACACAAAATATAGGTGGTTCACTCAAATTAATGCAAGTACAATGAAATTATTTCCAAATACAATGATCTAGATGCAGAAAATTGATAAAATTGATTGATTATTAATACAAAACCTAAGAAATATGAAGTGTTTGGAAACACAGTGTGATATGCAGAAATGAACTAGAAACATGCACAAATGAAAATTAAATTTAATGAAACTAAAAGGGGTATACCTGGAGGTAGAATGCTAATGTTGGGAGGTTCTAGAATGTTTCAAAAGTCACTATTGATGAGCACTGGGACTTATTCACCATACATGGCGAATTAGTCCTACTTCTGGTAAACTTTGTTGAAACAGGTTCCAGAGTGTCAGGAACTGAAATATGAAGAAATCACCTTTTCTAGTCTGGCAGTGGGACTCCTTCACCATTGTTGGAAAATTAGTCCACCTAAAAAAATCTAAAAATTATGTAGTTAACTCTGTAGGTCCAGATCTGTACTTGTCTTCTTGTCGGGTTGACAAAATTGGAGCTGCAGAAAATAGGCTAAATGATGTCTCCAAGATTGAATTAGGTCTTTCTTAACTTGGATGGATTTTATGACTTTTTGACCACTTTTCAACACTTATCTCTTTGAAAAATCTACCTACAAGACCTGCAAACAGTTAGAGTATAGGGATTTTCCTTGGTCAAATCCCACTTTGGTAATCAAACCCTTGATAAAGAAATGAAATGAAAATAATAAATGAATGATGAAAAAACAAAATGTAAGTGTCATAAACTCACCAAAACCTTGTTGTTGAAGTCTTAAGATATGTCAATGGTGACTCCAAGATTCTTTGATGGTTGCTTGATTGTTGAAAAAATGCTTGAATGCATGAATGAATAGGTGAATAGGGGTTGAAATGGATAGAAAAACACTTATTTATACGACTTATGCCCTAATTTCCTAAAAATACAATATCACAGGTCAACCTAAGGTCTTAATGAATAAAACTCAAAAGAAATTTGAATTTATTTTGATTTTTGTGCCAAGAGGAACTCACTCGCCACCCATGGCGAATGGGTCCCACTCAAGGCATGTAAGTGGGTGTCAGGAATTAAGTTGTCTTTAATGCTATTTGTTGAGTTTGTATTAAAAAAACACTTAATTAAGGCCTATAAGTGCATAAAGGGGCCAAATAAGGCATAAGAAAGGTGTAATTAGTGATGACAAGCCTAGAAAAGCATGAAATTTTGTTACAAGACTTTACAACACTTTAAAATAAGACTTGGTAAGGGATTAAAAGGGAATATTTAGATGAATTATAATAAGAAGAGTCTAGAAAAGTGTAGAAATGTGTTACAACACTTCACAACACCTTCACAAGACATCATAAAGTCTTAATAATTTAAAGATTCAAGACCTAATGTGAATCTATAAGTCACATTACAACATTAAATCTAAGAAAAATAAGCCAAGCATCACAGGAAAAAGACCTAAATATCCATGAAAATGTCCAAAGATTCATTTTTCTATGATACATTTAGCCCCTAATTTAGTGAGAGGATGAACTTGCTTCAAACTCACACTAAAGTAGTCGTGCATATCGAGAGGGATCCAAATGCTCTTATGCTTGCAAGATGAGACAACAACGATAAATAGTGATGATAAAGCCCCCATAATGAAGATCCCATGGAAAACTAAACATAAGAACAAAGGAACACACATATGAAAGAAAGAAAGAGAGGAAAAGGAAAAGTCAGATCAAGCTTTGATTGTTTGTCCGACTAGTTGTGGATCAGATCTAGGATGTTTGTCCAAAAAAAAAATGCATACTCACTCTAGGGTGATAGAACTCATGGTAGTCCACTGGGTGAGAAGGCCCAAATGGTGAGAAACATATGCTTGGCTGGTATGTACTCACAAACACACAAGTGGCTATGGGGAAAGTTGTGCCTCAAAATGGGCTTCCCGCTCAACCATACTAAAGTTATACCTCCTGATAACTTTAATAAAGCGGCACAAAGGAAAATGTCAATTCAAGCTCCATGAGACAAGAAAATATTCATATGTTTAGAACTCATGGACAAACATGATGGCACCACAAGAATGGAAGTTGTGTTGGCAGATGGCCAACACTCCCCTCGGGATTCGTGAAATGGCTTAAACACTTCTCGTGGATCCGTTAACTCTCATAGTTGTATTAAAAATTAACAGGTTGATCTTTTGGTGCAATGACAACTATGTTTCCAACAATTGGTATTAGAGAAAAAGGTGTCGAGTTTGAATCCCCTTGGGTAATGCTAAGGGGAGATTGTTGGCAGATGGTCAGCGCTCCCCTCGAGATTCACGACATGGCGTAACTGCCTCCTGTGGATCCGTTAACTCTCATAGTTGTATCAGGCATTAATAGGATGATCTTTTGGTGCAATGACAACTATGTTTCCAACAAGTTGGCATTAATAGGATGATCTTGTTTAGGTCATACAAGGTCTATTACTTAGGGAACATTGTGTCTAATGTCTCCAAGAGAGGACCAATCAAAGAATAGAATATTCACAACTTAGGGGATATAGTGCGTCACATCAGGACACCAAGAGGAATGCAATATTCTAAGATAGATCATGCTTATGAAGGACACTATACCGAATGTCATCCACAAAGTGACAAACAAATCGTATGAAGTGACAAGGCTGCACTAAGAACCAAGAAAAAGAAAAATATAAAATGAATAATGCCAATGTATGCCCCCACTTTAAAGGAATTTCTAGACACCTTGCTATGAGCAATTACTTTAAATTAGCAAAGAAAAAATGCAAAAAAAAAAAAGACATGAGAGCCAACTTGAAAAGCCCCTATGCCAAGTCATACATTTTCAAGTAAGGTTGCGTCATGCAAAGGAAAAAGAAACAAAAGAAAGAGGGGTTTCCCCCAAAAGGAACACATGAAACACATAAGGGATCAATGGATTTGGGGTCAGTATGTTCATTGCTGTAATGATTTTATGAAAGAGCTCAGAACTATCATCATTCCCCAAATACATAGAACTGGAAGAATGACACAAAGAGAGTAAAAACAACATAAATAGAAAGTTCATTTTGGATCAACATGGAAGAAACATTGTGGTCTCAATGCTTTGCATAATCCCCAAAAGGAAAACACAAGCGAAAATAAGATGAAAAGGAAAAAGAAGAGAAAAATATTTTGGGTCAACATGAAGGAGACAATGCGGTCTCAATGCCTTGCATCATCCCCATAAGGAAAAACACAAGCAAAATAAAAAAAGAAAATAAATGGATTGTTTGGGTCAACATGGAAGAGACATAGGTCATCTCTATACTTTGCGTCATCCCAAAAAGGAAAACACAAAAAAGAAAAGAAAAAAAAAAGGACCATTTGGGTCAACATGGAAGAGACATAGGTCATCTCTACGCTTTGTATCATCCCCAAAAGGAAAACACAAAACAAAAGATAAATATGAAATATAGAAGAATGGAGGTACAAATAGAATAAGTGTACAAAGATAGGAAGAACATCAAATGTCACAACATGTGGGAACATGATACACACATGCAATCACACCCAAGAAAAGGAAAAGAAAAAGGAAAATGTAAAAAGGCTAGATAAGGCAAATGCATTTCATGCATCTAGCAAGTCATCTACCTCCCAATAAGGTTCAATGTACTGGGAGGGCAGTAGACTATCCAAAGGGAAAATTGCAAGTGTCAAATTAGGGGAAGTACCAGGTTCATCACACTAGATAAGAGATATCTCAGTGAAGCTCATAGATGATAAAAACAATGTATTTAATTCATTGTGTATCTTGTTGTCAATTTTTTGTTGTTTCTTCATCGTCATATAAGTTGATCACAACTGGAGGACGAAGGGTAATTTCCAATGAAGGGTGGATTAGGAGTTGTGGTTGTTGTATTAGATCATTTTGTTGTGATGGTTGTAATGTACTATCTTGTGCCAGGTCAAGAAGAGGAGGGTAGTTAGGTATTGTTGTTTTCTAATGTGAAGGTTGATTTTCTTTGTTTTCTTGAGTTTGTAATTGATGAGCAAGGAGACGATGTCGACACCTATGCTCCCTAGCACCACAATTTCATTTCATTCTATTTTGAAGCTATGTAGGTGTAAGAGTGGATTGATCCATCATAGGCTACTTTTCTTCCCGACGAGGAGGAACGAAAGGAACTGAAGGAGATGCGTCAATCAATTTCTCTTTTTCTTTATAAACTTTTTTAATGCGAGGAGGCATGATAGGATTTTTTTCATTATCTCTTGGGTATTTAGATGAAGAAGGTGAAGTGTTTATTATTGGTTCCTCATGAAGTTGCATTATGTGTTCAGTTTCTGATTCAGGGTGAAGCATTGTCTCATCTAGAATAGGAGTAGTGGAAGTGGACGGGGACATGTGGTGAAGAGATGATTCAACTATTCGTTTGTCTTTGAACTTTTGATAGGCAATGAATAAGAAGTCTTTGCGAGGGGTGATGGCTTCCATAGGTTCAGGCCAAAAGGCTTCCAAGGAAAAATTACCTTTAGAAGACAATGTATTAAATCCACTATGGTGTACAGTAAATATCTCATGGTCAAGCAGAAACTTCAAACATTTGTGAATGACTGAAGGGACAACTTTCATCGAGCAAAGCCAAGGATGACCTAGCTGTAGATGAAACTACTCCAACTGTGGAATGATAGAGAGTGTTACATCTAATGTTTTAGGTCCTATTTGTAATGGGAGGATGATCAGTCCGATCAAAGGGCATGCAAAAACATGATATTTTTTAATCCATCTTGTTGGTTTTTCATAATCATCTTGATAAAGATCATGTAATACCAAAAATTCTTCTGTGATCACGTTCTCGCCATAGGTGGCATCTATTAATATCCCATTGGTGGGCTTATCATAGATACAACTTGCTATGTAAAGAGGGCCATTGGGGAGATTTTTAAGTATATCGTGAAAGGAAAAAGTAATATAAAGAGATTTTGTAGGTTGTCCCTTATGAGGGATAAAGACTATCATTCATACCTTTTCATCAATAGGATTAACATGTGTAACATTTGGAGTAATATCATGTTGTTCATTAGTTATATTGACATTCATCACATCATTGTTTGAAGGTTCATTGGCTTTGACAAATTAAACTTTGTGTTTAGGCATGGGATTAGTGAAAATTTGTAAATTTTGGTTGGGTGAGGCAAAAAATGGATTACTTTTAACATAAATATTTGAAATGGATAAACGAGAAGAGTCAATGAGGTCTTGCACTAGGTGCTTGAGACACTTACATTGTTCTATGCCATGTCCATTTTGATGATGAAAAGGACAATAAGCATTTGGTTTAAAGGTGGGGGGTAAAGGCTTAGTAGGATCAAGTGGTTTGACTATAAGCAAAGTGATCATCTATTGTTGTATCAGTTGATTCATTGTGTTATGGAGGGTATCCAGTAAAGGGGTAAATTGTCTCTTCAAGTCCCCATAGTTAAAGGGCATGGCTACTTTAGTGATTGCAAATTGAGAATTAATGGGTTGAGTTAGTTGTGGAGGAGGGGGATTGAACTATAAGAAGCCTTTGATTGGTTTTCTAAAGTTTTTTGAGTTGTTTTGGTTGCTTTGTTCAGACTTCTTAGCACGGCTAGAAGTGGATTTTGCATCTCGACTAGTCATAATGTTGTGATAGTCACAAAGGGATACATATACATGGATGAAAGAAGGAAATTTCATCATGGTCAATTTATCTTGAATGTGAGTTTGTATTTTTTTAATAAAAATCTTTTGGAGATTTGAATCAGGAACCTTGACATCTACTTGAGCATACAATGACTGATAATGTGAAATGAAATCAGTTATGTTTTCATCCACTTTTTTTTTATACCTCATTAAATCAGCCATTGTCTTTTTTGGAGTCATATGGACTTGGAAATGACTTATAAAGGCATCAACAAGTTCATTAAATGATTGGGTGAAGAGGAAAAATACTCCATGGTAGTATCCTTTAAAGTCCTAGGAAACAATTTAGCTAATAATTTATCGTCAAGGACAAAATCACTACATAAGGTTGTATAGACATTGAAATGATTAGTAGGGTCTCCTTTACCTCTATACTTCTCAAATTTAGGCATATCAATTCCTTATGGCATCGGTGTTCTTAATATTTCCAAAGATAATGGGCTACTACGGACATAGTATGTGGGTGGTGCATTTTGGTTTTGGTTTATGATGGATATTTGTTATTGCATGCAATAAACAGTGTGAAAGAGTTGTGTGATGAGAGGGTCAATGTAAGTGGTATGAGGTGGATAAGAGAATGGTGATGGAGTGTAGGTAGTGTTGGGACAAGTGAAGGGGACACTAATAGGAGTGAAGGTGGTACAGGATGGAACATTATATGCCACAAAGGAACTAGGAATTCTAGTTGGAATAGCGAAAGGAGTCACATGACTAACTTGTTGCATGGTTATTGTAACTGGAGGAGTGGTATAGGTGGGTATGGATGCTACAATTGGAGGAGGAATGTGAGATCCTCCTTGGATAACCATAGTGTTTTCTAGTTGAGATGTGCTAGAGGTGGAAGAAGCATGTTTTTGATACATCTCAACAATTTGTTTAATAACATCTAAGCCTTCATCACTTTAAAGCATTCGATGGATGTTGTCTATAGTAGTAATTGAAGTGGTTGAGATGTTTTCAAGACACAAGTTTTGTTCGAGATGTACTAAGTCCTCATGAATGTTAACTACTTTGTCTCATGTGAGGGAATTAATGTTTGTGTCAACATGCATTGTAGGGGAAGGAAAAGGTGTACTTGTGGTAGTATCCATGCCTAATACACCATTGTCAATACTAGGAGTAGGATTTCTAGATAACCCAAGGTCCACAACGAATGTGCTATCCTGGGAAGCAATAAGTTGGGAACTTCACCTCACTAAAGTATTATCAATAGGGCACCAAACACTCATACAAATACCACAAAAGGTGGGGTGGATGCAAATGCAATGCAAACTAGGAATAAGAAAATGTGAATAACAAAAAGTCTATAAATTGAAACAGTAATGTAATACCAAAAAATAAAAATGCAGAAATTATTGTGAAAATGACAGAAGATGTGCAGAAAGTCCAACTAGACTGATTCACCCAGGGTGGCGAATGAGTCTAGGGGTGAATTTTTTTGTGATTTTTCAAAAAAGTTAAAATGATTTTTATGCTTTTCTGATTCAAAACTAGGATGCAGATGGAGAATTTGAGTTTTTGTAATGTTTTAGTGCAAAAACGAAATCTATATGAGATATTCACTAATGCAATGTTGAAAACCCTAGGATGCAAAACAATTGAAAAGTTAATGAAATTGAGTGCTATGATGTAAATGCAATGCAAATCAGAAAGATAATGTTCAGTATGTAGGTTCACCAAAATGAACCATCAATTTTTTAGTTTTAGGATGCTATGACTCTCTTGCTCAATTAGGGTTTTTTACCTAAAGGAAAAGAGATAGATCCTACACAAAATCTAGGTGTTTCACTCAAATTAATGCAAGTACAATGAAATTATGCCTAAATGCAATGATCTAGATGTAGAAAAATGATAAAATTGATTGATTATTAATACAAAACCTAAGAAATATGAAGTGCTTGAAAACACAATGTGATATGTAAAAATGAACTACAAACATGCACAAATGAAAATAGAATTTAATGAAACTGAAAGGGGTGGACCTGGAGATAGAATGCTAATGCTAGGAGGTTTTGAAATGTTTCAAAAGTCACTGTTGATGAGCACTAGAACTCATTCGCCACAAATGGTGAATTAGTCTTGCTTCTAGTAAACTTTTCCAAAACAGGTTCTAGAGTGTCGGGAACTGAAATCTAAAGAAATCAAATTTTCCATCCTAGTAGTTAGACTCATTCACTACTAATGTAGAATAAATCCACCTATAAAAATCTACAAATTCTGAAGTCAACTCGGTGGGTCCAGAGCTTTACTTGTCTTCTTGTTGGGTTGACATAACTGGAACTACAAGAAATGGGTTGAATGTTGTCTCCAAGCTTGAATTAGTTCTTTGTTGACTTGAATAGCTTTGATGAATTTGACCTGAACCACAAACTTTTGGGTTCCTATGTACTTCTCTAGCTCTTCTAGGGTCTTTCACCTAAAAGTAGAGAGATAGGACCAAAAATGCTAAGGGTTCATTCAAATTATGTTATGTATGATGTTGTCTAAGCTAAATGAAGTAAACTAAATGCAAGCATGTGATTTAAATGAATGAATATGACTACAAAACTAAGATTTAAACTATGTCTGAAAACACATTGTGATATGCAAACAATGAACTAAATGATGAAATAATGCAGAACAAAAGAAATAGGATGAAATAGAGTGCACATGGGCAAGATTTGATGAATCTGGAATGTTGTGAGTGTTGTCTAGAATTATTGAAATTTCATAGTGGGACTCGTTTGCCTAGGGTGGTGAATTAGTCCTGCTACTGTTGAAAATGTGTCAGAAATAGGTTTCTGACTGTCGAGATTTGGAATCTGATAAAATTCAGATTTTCAGCCTTAAGGTGGGACTCATTCACCATCGGTGGTGAATTATTCCTCTCCCAAAATTCTGAGAAATCAAGAGACAAATCTACAACACCAGATCTAGAAATGTCTACTTGTCACATTGTCGAAGTCAATTCTAGAGGAAACGAACATAAAACCTTCTCCAAGCTTGAAAGAGACTTGATTGTACTTGAAGCACCTAGTTGACTTCTTGAACAATCTTCAAGACCAAAAAACTTGTTAAATTTGCATACAAAAGTCTAAAACACACATGCAATAGGGGAAAATGGTTGAGCAAATAGGGGTTTTCCCTTGTCAAACCCCACTTTTGGTAATAAAACCCTTAATAAAAAAATGAAATGAAAGAGAATGATAAACTAATAACATGCAATTTCTATCAACTTATCAAACCCTTGATGATGCAAATCTAAAGTAATGTCAATGGATGCTTCAAAGTGCTTGAATATTACTTGAATTGATGTTTTAGGATGCTTGAATGCTTGAGATGTGAGATGGAATGCTTGAATGAATGAGGAGATGTAAAATGAGGTAACAATCACTTATTTATACAATCTTATGCCTTAGTTACCCATTCATACCTCATCACAGGCCGACATCAAGTGTTTTTGAATAAAAACCCGAAAGGAAATTTTAAAACTTTTGAATCTAGAGACAAGGTGGACTCATTCACCACCCATGGCAAATGGGTCCCACCTAGGACCTGAAAATGGGTGTCGGGAATTATCTTGTATTTAATGTTTTTTTTTAGGCTAACATTCAAAAATACACTTAATTAAAGCATATGAGGGCATAAAGGGACCAAATAAATCATAAGAAAGGGGTAAATGGTGAAGTTATGCCTAGAAAAGCATGAAATCTTGTTACAAGACTTTACAACACTTCAAAACAAGACTTTTTTAGTGATAAAATGGTGATTTTTAGGTAAATTGTAATGAATAGAGTCTAGAAGAGTGTAGAAATGTCTTACAACACTTCACAACACCTTCACAAGATGTCGTTATTTGAATTTTAGTACCTAAATGTGCATGTTCAAGCCATGTTACAACATAAAATTGGAGAAAAATAGAAAAGCACCATGAAACAAGACCTAAAAGGCCATGAAAATGACAAGGGGCCATTTTTCTATGACACATGACCACTTTTCAATAGTATCTCTTTGAAAAATCTTCCTACAATGTCTACAAACACACATGCAAAGAGGGGGAAAATGGTTAAGGGTTAGAGTATAGGGATTTTCCTTGGTTAAATACCACTTTGGTAATCAAACCCTTGATAAAGGAATGAAATTAGAACAAAAAAGGAATGATGAACAAAAAACACGCAAGTGTCATAAACTCACCAAACCCTTATTGTTGAAGTCTGAAGATATGTCAATGACTGCTCTAGTATGCTTTGATGATTGCTTGATTGATGAAAAATGCTTGAATGCATGAATGAATAGGTGAATGGGGGTTGAAATGGATAGAAAAACACTTATTTATACACACTTATGCCCTAATTTCCCAAAAATACAACATCACAGCCTTACCTAAGGTCTTAATGAATAAAAACCTAAAATAAATTTGAATTTATTTTGATTTTTGTGCCAAGAGGGACTCATTCGCCACCCAACACGAATGGGTCCCACTCAAGGCATGTAAGTGGGTGTCAGGAATTAAGTTGTCTTTAATGTCGTTTGTTGGGTTTGTATTAAAAAACACACTTAATTAAGGCCTATAAGTACATAAAGGGGCCAAATAAAGCATAATAAAAGTGTAATTAGTAATGACAAGCCTAGAAAGGCATGAAATTTTTTTACAAGACTTTAGAACACTTTAAAATAAGACTTGGTAAGGGATAAAAATGGAATATTTAGATGAATTATAATAAGAAGAGTCTATAAAAGTGTAGAAATGTGTTACAACACCTTCACAAGACATCATAAAGTCTTAATAATTTGAGGATTTAAAACCTAATGTGAATTTGTAATTCACATTACAACATTAAATCTAAGCAAAATAAGCCAAGCATCATAGGAAAAAGACCTTTAAATAATCTTTCAAATGTCCAACGATCCATTTTTCTATGGTACACTAATGCAAAGGGTTTCTCATTCTATTAAAATATTGGTGAATTGTTATAGCAAGTAAAGGGTTGCTTAAGAGAACACCTGAAGGGTTTAATACACATTTCTTGTTTGCCCCTACTCCTAGGGCTTGCCAACCTTGTAGGTAGAAAACATGTATTTTAATGTTTTCTTAGAAATAAATAGTTATCATTTAAACAATGATCTAATGGGTTGTAAGAATCGAAGGTTCACATTCAAACCAAATAATGACTACTACTATTGGTCTACACTTTGATGAGCATTTCAGTGTTTTTTCCCTTGTTTCAGTTATGCTTGATTTTGGTAATTATTTTTTGAGTATCAATGATTTGATAAAACTTGTGAGGGTGGTGTGTGTGTGCATCACTATTCTCTGAGTCTAGAGAAGTATGGATTGAAGATTTTGACATTATGTTTTTTTTGAGATATTATGTTGTGAAGGAGACTTAACAAACATAAATTTTATTAAGATCATTATTTCTATGATCATAGACCTCTTCCAACTTATTGAGTAGTTTAAAAGTGTGATTGGAGTTCTATGAGAGGGTTGGGAAATTGATGTTGCCATGTTTTTGAAAAGATAAACATAGAGAAAAAAAGACATGATTAACAGTGTGCTTTATCAGTATATACATGAATTCCTCTTTTCTTTGCATAGTTTATTCATATGAATGAGTTCACAAGCCTATGTAGTTTAGTTTTTTGTCAAGGTTAAGCATAGGAAGAAACACTTGAGTAATAGTGCTCTATATTTATGGAGTAATTCTTATGTAGATAGTTTAATGAAATTTGCAAGAGGATCATTAATGACTACTAGATTTTTTGAAAACAATGATTCTTGTGTTAAGAAAATTCATAGAGTGAGAGATTTAATTAACTGCAAAAAGTGATGTCTATGTGTAGCAGTAGACTTGAAAAATTTCTTATTTCTTTGCTCAGATAAATGTGGTCTCAACAAATCTATGATAGGAGTTTGATTTGAAAAAGAAACAAAAAGTTCTCTTATTATACAAATGTTCTTATGTCTGAAATATTATGGTGTCAAGGTTTTATTGCTATAATAGGAGATAGGTTTAAACAAAAATCATTGGTCATTGTTTTATCAAATTTTTCATAGTATGTTGAAGAGCAATTTTGCAGAGATGGAGCAATGGAGTGTATTGTAACAGGGTAACCCATTGAATTTATATCTTTTCTTTCATAGAGATTTGTTAGTAAGACTATTGAGTTTATGTTAGTGAGGCTTTGTATGCCAGCGAGGTAGATGTATGTATGCTAGTGAGGCAAGTGTATTCCAGTGACGCTTTGTAATTGGGAGATTTAGCTAAGCCAGTGAGGCAATTTTCCTGGGTGTTTTTTCATCCCTATGAGGGTTTTCTGCTCATAAATTATTATGTAATGGTGCCTCTTGTTTGTGGTATAATTGGTTTGCATGATCAATTTTTTAATCTTGTTTCTTTGTGGTTCAATCCAAAATCAAATTGGTTGAAGTATCTTGATTCTCTCTCTCTCTTGTCAATCAAGTAGTTTAAAGGTGTAAAAAGGTTAAAAGATTATAGAACACTAATTCACCCCATCTCAATGGTCCTGGTACTCCAAGAAGTGGTATTAGAGCTATACCCTTTCAAGAAGTTTAACCAACTTAAGGGTTCCTGGTAAGTGGAGAACTATGGGTAAGAAGGATAGAAATAATCCCTCAAATAGAGAAAAGAAAGATACTGATCAAAAGATTGCAAAACAAGTCTTGGTCAAGTCAAGCAATGAGTTGTTGAGTCATTCCTGAATGTAGATACAAAGTGTAATAAAGAAATTGGTCCTGCAATTAAGAATATTGAAAAAAATGAAGATTTCACTGTGAATGTAATTGGACAAGAACTTGATGATGAAGAAGGAGACCTCTTTGTGGGTGAAGATTACTATGAAAAAACTAATTTGGAATGTAAAATCAATACAATCAAGCAACTTAGAAAGAAAAATAATAGGTTAGAAGGCCAACTTAAACAAGAAAAATATTCCAAAGACAAGGTATGCTCATATTTTGCAAAAGTTTCTTTAGCACTTGAAGAGGCAAGAAATTTGATTGTAGAATTAAAAAGTCATGTTTATGAACTTAACATTAGTCTAAAGACAGAGATTGAAGAAGCAAAAAGGATATTTGATTGTACTAAATTTGATCTTGAAGTCAAAACTAACGAATTCCAAAATCTTGAAGGGGAACTAGTTCCTCCTATTGGTCATAAAGTAAGATGTTATAAGTGTCATAATTTTGGACATAAAGCATTATTCTGTAAGATTAATATGGTGAAACATTTTATCCATTACAAGAAAACAAGGACTATAACAATTTGGAGAAGGAAACAAGAAAAATAAAATAAAGAATCTGAGCTTGTACATACTACACAAGTAACATCCATAAGTGCATAAAGAAGATAGCTTAAATTGACTTTATGTTACATTTTTCAATCCCCTAGAGAAAATTAGGAAGATGTGTCAGTTCTGGATCAGTTTTGGGTATGTTGAACATGACAGGACTATGTGTTCAATTAGGTCAGCATATTGTGGATACATAGATACTGAGAATCATCTTTGTTATCTGAGTATGCTCCTTCAAGACATGTGACAAGTTGCAAAATAGGTAAAATTTTTGGTTATCAGTGTTTGATTGACAAACTAACTTGATGTTATCAACACACAAATGGACATAAGGTGAGTGAAAAATGATTGTAGTCATGAAACCCTGAATAGAGAAATATGGTAATCAAAGGTTGTATGTGGCAGGAAAGGTATATCTTCATGGTGTTTTGCATAAGGAGTAGTTTCAAAATTTATATGATCCTTTGAAAGAGCTAATAGTCAAGCACTATGTAGTGATCTTATAAGTCAGTATATTGTTTTCTCTCTTCAATAATTTGTAGGTTCTTTGAGTCTTCCCAACCTTGTAGATGCATGTGTAGACTATATTGAGTCATAGGGAGCAACAAAAGTTTCACAAGGAGCAATGTTGAGATGTCTTCACCATTACCACAAGCCACGATCTAAATACAATAGATGGAGGATAGTTCATAGTGTTGCAGTGTTGAAGATAGGCATTGCTTTGTGTTGACAACAACCTCAGAGGTCTATGTGAAATAAAGAGATAAGTGAGTGACAAGTAAGGATGACAATCACCAAAGAATACACATTGAGTTATGTCATCAAGATCAGTCCAAGGGATCACCAACTACTATCATAGTCAAGCAAATGGAGATAAAGGATTAAAACATATGTTTATCGTAGTCATAGATCTATAAATTTTCACAATGCAATAATGACTATCAAAGATAAGGAGAATTAGACAGGGAGGCCTTGAAAAGTTACAAGACCCAAACGTGTGTATAATAGTAGATATTGTAGACAGGACAATGATATCAAATAATGGGCAATTTTTCTAAACAAAGGCACCATTTCCTTGTGAGAATGAGTTTCAAAGATGAGATTATAAAGAGAGTTATTTTATTCTTCATACTAAGTCTTTGTGGAAATTTTTGTTATACTATCATCCAAATAGTATGAAGAGTTTATCTAAGGTCTGCTAAAGAAATATAATCTATAAAAACAATAATGAACCCATGTACGAGCTTTTGCAATGAGATAGAGTAAAGAGAAAAAGGTTCCAAGATATTGTAAATTATAAAGTGTAGGGACAACCAGTTTCACTGTTAAATAAAAATAATAATGAAGGAGAAAAGAGTTCCTATGCAGAACCTTCAAATGATTGTATTATTGGCGGCTTGAAATTGTTACATCAATTTGCTACAATTTTTTGAGCAGTTAAGGATGGAAATGTGCAGTGGTGCTTTGTGTAGTGGTATACCATGGAGTGGATTATTTGGAAATGATAATGGTTCTTGTTAAAAGTCATGCTATGAAATCAATTTTTGAGTCATACTTCAATAAACATCAAGTTTGGTGTCTTTTGGGAATAATTAATGATGTTTTGGTAGTGATAGTGTAGTTTATTTGGTTCTTGAGAATGATATGTTTTGTGGATAATGTCTTAAGTATCTTATTGCTTAGATTGGGTGTTTGACTTGGGAGTAGTAGCAGTGGTGCTAAATAGTAAAAATGGAATGCATCTAGTGAATTAGTGACAATAGATGAACTTGTTGTGGTTCATGAACTTGATGCTTGTATTATTTGTGTGATTTATGATTATCTGATAGTGGTGGTATGACACTGAACAATGATGTGATGAATTGACTGATCTAATGATAGTGAAGCATGGCTTGGGGCAGGTGTTAGTATTACATTGCATTTTCAATGTCACTACTTTCAGCTATTATAGTAATGGCATGAAGTGAAGTAACATATGATAATAATACTATGAGATCTTAGTTATCTGTAGAAAAAAATTTGAAATGATTAGAATTAGTATGGTTAGTTTAAATTCTCATGAACAGTGTGCATTCAATATAGGGGGAGTCATGGTGTGCACATCATGCAAGTCTGATTAATGTGTCCAGTAACAAAATTGAAAGTTCAAGATGCTTAGGTCATCACAATACTATATACGAGGAGAGAGGAAGTATTTTTTGAGTTCTTGTTTCAATGCTCCTCTTCAACTAAGTGATGTCTTCTTGAAAAGTTGTTTTTAGAAGTTGTCTTGAATTGTCTTTCAAAATTGTAAGAGAATAATGCTTCACTTTCATGAGTTTTTATTATGCTTCTTGTCAAAGATTTTTATGTTGCATCTTATGCTATACAGTGTATTTTACAATGATAATAGTGAACTTTCATCTATGTAACAGTTTTGACATATTTTTTAACAGGGTATTGTAGTGGTATCGTACTCCAACATCATGAGCAGATTATCCTTGATGAACTATAAAGAAAGAGTGAAGTCTGCTAATAGTGGAATAAGTTGATGATGTTCTTGCTTCAGGTTCTAATCATCCTTACTGAATTGATGGAGTTAAGAGACAGGTGTGATATCAGGATAGTCAAGGGAAGTGCAAGTTTAAAAAGTTTTGTGAGAGACTCAGTAATGCAAATCCATGAGAAAAATATCCAAGCAGATAGTAAACATGTTTCAAGACATTTTGATGCACATCAAGAAAACAAGAAAACCCTATATAATAGGTTAGAACTTGAAAATAAGCTTCAATGACCTACCAAACCCTTACAGTCTTTACATGATTACCTAAAGATATAGTGAAGTTTTTTTAAAATCCTAATAGAGATATAGAAGTTTGTCACAGTCTTTAATATTCACTAATGAAGAAGGAGAAAATGTAGGTTTGATAGTAGTATTTTTTAATACATGGATAATTTCATAATATAGGGATCAAGAAGACAATGATTGACAGAGTTCTTTAGTGATTGTTAGGAGCATGACTCAATAATCTCAATGGAAAGGACAATTGATATTTTTTTGGTTTGATATTACAGTGTGTTTTTGAGAGAGTGATAAAATGACAATATGTTTTTCATAGGGGGAGTATCCATCTTCAACCAAGATTCCTTTGTCATGTGATGTCAAAAGGGGAGAAAATGCAAGTTTCCATCTTCAAGGTGCAATGATTAGTTAAGATTGACATCAATGCAAAAGTGGGAGTTTGTTGCTTTGGCATATGGCATATTGTTTGTCATTGATGTCAAAGTCCAAGGTGTGAGGTGTCATAGGAAAAGGAGTGAGAGGTGTGAATGGCGATCTGATACCTACATAAACACAATAAAAAAACACTTCATTAGTCTATTATGCAAGTTAAATCAACATTCCCCATGGAATTCATTTGAAATGCAAATAAACAAGAAAAAAGTGAAGAACACAATAAAGAAAGCTATTAAATCCTATCTAATGCAAACAAACTCTCAATACCATGGGGGAATTGGTGTCATTTTGATGTGTAAAATGCCCCTTTCCCAATCCGTTGTAAGCTTGAATGATGATTTGATGAATATTTGATGTTTCCTTGGTAAAATTCCTACATAACCTAGCTATGAAAATGTGAAAATGGATGAACAATGGACGAGAAAATTCAAAATCTCAAGATAATGTCTTTGCATGAAGTTGTAAATCACAAATCCAAATGAGAGCCTCTTATTTATAGATGTGAAGGATGAAGGATGAGGCAAAATGGATGAATGTGGGACAAAATACCAACCAATAGCATGAAGCCACTTGTCAACATGTGAGTGGACAAAGGTGGAGCACATTTTGGTGAATGTGCAATTAAATGCAATTAGGTGGAATTTCAAAATGGATAAAATGAAAAGTTGGAGGGAGAAGAAAATGAAGTTAATGCCACCTAGCTCAAGGCAAAGGACATGTAAGAAACTTAAATGCCTTGTTGGATGTACAAACCCTTTTGGAAGGATTTTTCAAACTTGGAGAATATTCCCTTTTTGATGCCTTTTGAAAGTAATTGAAGATTTAATAAACCAATTGAAATGATTTTCATAAGCAAGTTGAAAAATCTAGAGGATTTGGTGATTAAGATTAATATTAATTAGGATTTGATTAATTAAGAGGGAGATTAGTTGATTTGACCATTTTCACTTAGACTTTTCGATTAATTTAAATCAAAATGAGAAGAAAATCAATTAGACTTAATTAAATAAAGATTTTGATTTATTTAATTAAAGAAGAAGGTGTTAGATTAAATCAAATAAAGATTAATTTATTTAATTTAATAGAATGAATTTAGAGATTTAATTAAATAAAATGAATTATTTTAATTAAAGAGAGATCATAGAAGCTAATTAAATAAAATGATTTATTTAACTAATAGGAGATGATGACTTAATTAGATAAAAAATGATTTATTTAATTAAGAGATGAAATGTGATGAATTTAATTAAAATACTCTGCAAAGGAGATGATTCAGGATGAAGCAGTGTTAGTAATCACGGTCAGGTGTATGAGATCAATCAGTACATTTTCCGTGTCTACATTTTTCCCCTCTTTGAAGCAATGTATCTGCTGTGTTGGTTCAAAGAATAAGCTCATCATGATCAAAATTAAAAAAAAATCAATTTTTTAAATGCCCCATTACTGCCTTGGCGAGATGAAACATGCTGATATACTACCTCCTTGAGAGATCAGATGAAAATTTAGATTTTTGGTTGATCTCACGAAAAAAAGAGGACAAGGTGCCTGACGGGTCCACAAAGGGTCCAGGATGCCTAAAACATGTGAAAATGCAAAAAAATGACGCAAAACACCCCTCAGTTGGAAAAAAATGGGCTCGGGGGTCCACAACCCTAGTTGGACAGCTAAACAGGGTCAAAAAACCCTAATTTTCAAGCTTAAATAGGCCTCGAGGGGCCACTTCCAATTCATTTGCACAACTAGCCTTTGGAGATTCTTGCATTCTGAGCTTTGAGAACTGATCAAGATGGTGCAAAGCGTGCTTCCATGACACATTTTTTAGCATGTTCGAGTGTACCAGTGGCTACCAGGCACAGGACCAAGTGGTATGTCATCTTGTTTCAACCTTGTTTTTCAATTTCTGAGCACATTAATTAGGGTCTAAAGGTCAACCACGTCAAGCAGCACTATTTGGCACCACAGAAAACCTTAAATCGGTGTCGTGCAGGGTTAAAGTGCATTGCTAATGAGAGTTGCACCACAATAGCACAGTTTAGAAATTAGGGTTTAGCATTAAATTCTGCCTCATTTGCAAATAGTGCCATGGCAATCCAGTTTGCAATTTAGGCTTAGGGGTGAAATTAGCATGCGGTCAAAGTGTGTTGTGGTGGTGGAGTTTGGGACTTGTTGGTCTCTAGCGACGCAGTTTGGAGTTTCCAAATAGTGCCACCATTGCAAACAGTGACGCATTTGCTGCTTTAGGCATGTAGACTCCAAACAAGATCTTGTTTTTTTACAAAAATTGACGTGGTGATTTTTTTGATGTAGGAGGACATGGAGCCAGTCCATTCACAAGAGCACAGGCCTCGATTCTAAGTAGATTTACTCGGGATCCCCCTTTACGTGAGCTACTATAGGATCACTTGGGAGCAATTGGACTCTAGTACATTGCATATGCCCCAACCATCCATACACACCTTGGCATGATGATAGCACTAGCGAAGTGCTGGCATAGTGACACATCCTCGTTTCACTTCCCTATAGGTGATGCAACAATGACCTTGGAGCATGTGTGGTGCATTCTTCAATTATCAATCCATGGAGAGAGGGTCATCTATGATGTGGATGCAGGGACAGAGGCCTGTTATGATATCATGGGCCTGTACGATATCATTTTTTCAAAGGGACAGATCGAGGTTAGGTATCATATTTTTGGTTGATTGTAGCTACTATCATCTCAAGACTTGTGGCACCAAATCAACGCGGGCGGTACTTCAGCCTGGGATGGGGTCCTCCCTGGGAATGAATGCACCGATGGAGAGTGCTTTACATGGGGGCTAGTGATGTTCACTTCCCTCTACCATGATCTTCATGAATCTGCATATTGCGATAGCAAGGCTATTTGAGCAAGAGTTACATTACTATACATATGGGCATGGGAGCACATCGCAGTGCTTCGCCCATGAGTCACACCCATTGACATGGAGCTAGATGACCCAGTCATCTGGAGATACAGGGATGGACTATCATTCATGCATATAGGGGCAGCTAGCATCTAACATTGGTAGAAGGTCATCGATGATATGAGTCTTTACTTGGAGGCTTTGGCTCAACATGCCCGCCTGGTATGACAATTTTCAGCAGTCGTTCTTTGCTAGACAAGATCGATTGATGCAAGGTAGAGAGCACACTATGATAGAGCGGTATCTGCCACACCAAGTTGCTCAACAGTTTTGAGAGACTCAGGACCATCCTGATGACTAGTACGTGGCCATCTTTGTGCGTACTATGAGGGAGACCACCTGGGGTCGACCGATTCTGGACAAGGATGTGGTTGACAATTTTCAACAACTAGTGGCTAGACCATGGCCATACGATCAGGGGTTGGAAAATGCAAGGGTTACATAGGCATATATAGATTGATTTTGTCTTCTGATGAGATTGACAGTTTTTGGTGCACAGATACCACGAAGAAGACCCAAAGTTTGATCAATAGGGCGTGGGTAGGGGCAAGGAGGTAGGGGAGACAGGGATCATGACAGATCAGAGGGATGCCCCTAGAGATGGGCATTAGGATCAACCCAAGGATGGTTACCAGGACCAATACAAGCAGCGGGACCCACTGAGAGATGGTCACTAGGACCAACCACCAGTCTAACCACACAGAAACTAGACCCAAGGGACGGTCATATTTTGCAGTTACAGGCTCAGATACAAGTGTTCATTGTAGAGAGGGACCAAGTGAGATAGTAGGTCTTGGCCATGACAGTCAAGCGAGATCATGCCATCTAGTAGGGGCAGGCTACCAAGCTACAGGTAGAGCAGGAGATGGGTCGATGACAACAGCTGGAGAGTATGGTTGCATTCTCCTTTAGGAGCATAGTATTTATGCAGGCATACTGAGAGGCCATATGAGAGGGTGAGTACTATTGTGTGCATTATCACCAAGAAGTGCCTCAAGCAGCATGAGTTCTAAATTATTCATAACATACTGGATACAGGCCTCCATAGGATCATGGGGAGAGGCAGGGTAGTGAAAGGAGCATCCAACAAGGCTAGCTCATTTTTATCAGAGACACTATTCTTTTGAGATCTATGGGCTCATTTTGTATAGCCCAGTGGGCGATTGTATTATATTGATTGATATATGTACACTTGATCCTAATCCATGTACCATGATAGTTGTATTATTATTTTGATGATATATGAGATGATATGGTTTGATCCAATATGATGTGTTCTATTTTATTTATGCATGATGGATCGATGTATCTTATTTTCTATATGTGATGTTCTATATGTGATGTGTGTATGCTTTTTATCCTATGTGATGTAATGCAATGTATGTTTCTATATGATGTTATGATGTGATGCAATGATTATGCAAATATTCATGGATGTACTTTTTTTTCAATATCTTTCTATGCACTTTTTATGATGATGTATGGATTCACATGCAAATGGTTAAAAATGCTTGGACTAATAGATCTATATGGATGATGATGTATGAAATTCCATGACATATTCCTTTTTCTTTTTCAATATCTTTCTCATGTATGATATGGTGATGCATTTATGGATGACATGATGATGCGCATGCTATGATGTGATGATGCTTCTTTAATAATGATGCCTATGTGATAATGCATTTAATGATGATGCCTATGTGATTATGTATATGACATGATATGATGCAAATAGATGATGTGATGTATATGTGATGTTTATATGATTATGTAATGCATGTAAATGAATGATATTATGATGTATATTTGATTCTGCAATGGATGTTTTGATGACATATATGATATGAGTTAATAATGTCTATGTGATGATTTTTTTATGTTTGTGTAATGAATGCAAATGTATGGTCGATGCTTAGAATAACCAATCTATATTATGAAATGATGAAGTATAATGCATGTGAGGTGATTAGTGCTTCCTATATGTCACAATATGATATGCATTATGATGATGGTTTGTGGATGCAGGATGGATGATTTAGCTATGATTTGTGATTAACTGTCATGGTACCTATGTTGGCACGGAGAGAAGCAAGAAGAAATAAGAGAATCCAACAAGTCAAAAGATGATGATGATGATGATGATGATTTGCTTACCAAGGATTGGGACTTTAAAAGGTCCATTTACCTTATGTTTGATAATACACATAGGCACAATGCATCAAGGTATAAAGAACCAGGATGGCATTGCACCTAGTGTGATGGACCTTGACTCGACAATCAGATAGGAGTACTCCTATTCACACTTGACATACAAAAAATTATTCAAAATGTAGCTTAGATATTCCAAAACATCTCAGACCAAAATATAAAAAGGAAATCCTTCCTATGTGGCCAACAAGACACCTAAAACAACCTCCTTACAAACCAAACAAAGCACACATGCCCAAGGTTATATTACAAGAATATCCAACAAGCACAACAGATAAAAGGATAATGATCATTTCCCCCTTCCTTTCTCTCTATATCCCTTTGTTTGGACATCATTGAGAGGTCATCAAAATGAGCACAATAAGATAAGCCAAAAGATAAAGATAAAGTAAACAAACAAGCTAATGTTCTTCATACCACTAGCCGAGACTAAACTATGATGATGCTTGATGTTGATTTTCATTGTAGGAAGGATGCATCCTAGGACATGATGTTATCACATGATTGATTTGAGACTGATTGGATGATGAGCTATTAATACAAAGAGTTGACCAACTTGTTTACTTACTGACCTAGACTTCAGACTTTGACATTTTGAGTTTTCACTTTTGAACTGCTAGACTTGTTTCTGAATGTTTTATCAAAGGGTGAAGATGATGATTTTTTATTATGAGCGATGTTTATTTTGAGTGAAAATGAGATGGGATTGATGGATTTTTTCAAATATTTGGATGTTTTTGATGTTTTGACATGTTTTGAGGTTGTTTTTGGTATTTTCAAGATTTTGCAAATGTTTTGATTTTCAAAATTTCCAATGTTTTTGGGTTTTTAGAGATTTTGACCAAGAGACTAACCTAAAGACCTATCCCAAGGGCGTCAAGGGCTTATCAATAGATAAACCTTGCCGACATTATAAATGCAGAGACCACATAGTTCGACTGACACAGACTTGATTATTGATGAGATATGAACAAGTGGATTTCCAGTTTATTATGACAAAATCCTAAAGGACTGACCTAAGTGTCTCGGGGGAAGATTAAAGATCAACCTTTCCTACGTTCAAAGCTTAGAGACCCATAGTTCGACAAGATGAGCCTGTTTTTGAATTTTTGACTAACCTTTTGACCTATTTTTGGATTTTGATATGTTTTGAAGGTTTTTGGATTTTTTGATTTTATGAATGTTTTTGGATTTTCTAATTTAAGGAAGACTTCAAGAATATACACAAATCCGATCTAATGAGAACATTCTCCTAGCGCGATGCAATAGACTACCCTGATATAGGCAAGACAAACTAACCTTAAGAATGGGTCAAGTAGTTCTAGGAGGGATCATGACACGAACACAAGACCAAGCTATGATACAGACACAAATGATGTGATGGAAGCATGATGGATGGATGTATGGATGATGCATAACAAGTTGTGAAGATCTTGGTGGATGGAAAGTATTTATTTACACAAGGCGCCTATTTTCCAGGTTTTCACCAAGGTACTTGTCCAAAGTGCCACCAAAGTGGTTTTCACTAGAGGACGATTTTTCTCTTTACTGTTTTCAATCATTTTTCTATTTTTTTTTGTAATTTTTATGTTTTTTTTAGTTTTTTGTTTTCACCAAGATGTCTATTTTCCAGGTTTTCATCAAGGTCACCATTTTTTTAGTACATTTTCTATAAAAAAATTGTATTTTTTGGTTTTACACCCTGGAAGTTTAGGCATAAAACTTTTTGAAATGGGAGTTATTCATGGGCTCCTGCTAGGGTTCCCCTTCTGGTGTTGATAACTGATATGCCCCTAACTTGTAACTCACTATGATGAAAAAGGGTCCTAACCAATTGGGTTCAAACTTTCCTTTGCTATCTGGATTTGGAACATTCTTTTGGTTCTCCTTCAACACAAGCTCTCTGACTTAGAAGACTTGACTCCTAATCTTCTTGTTCTAGCTCTACTTGAGTCAGTTTTGGTAGACCTGTAAATGGTTTAAGGCATCCATGTAGTGTTCATCTAGTAATTCCATCTCATTCAGTCGTGATACTCGATATTATTCATTTGTGATGAGATTCTACAATGATATTCTCAGTCACGAGAGCTCGATCTCGATAGGGAGTATGGGTTATGATCTATAGACTAGGGAGAAAGGGGTGGAACCTGTTGGTGTGCAGATACTTGTTCGATAGGCCCATAGGGCGGGGTTTTGCTACAAATTCCAGTCATGACCAACATCATTAACTATTTTATTGAGAATTTTAGGATGGTTTTATTGGTAGCTTTTGCTTGGCTATTTCCTTGGGGGTAGTATGGAGTGGAAAAGTGATGTTGGATATTAAACTTGTGGCATAGGTCACAAACATCTTGATTCTTGAAAGGTGTCCCATTATCTAAGATAATGGCTTTACAAACACTATAGTGGAAAATTAAGTAGTTCAGGATGAACTTTGATAACTACTTTCCTATGATATAGGTCATGGGAATAGCTTCTAACCACTTTTTGAAGTATTTAGTGGTAGTGATGATGAACTTATGTCCACTAGATGAGGTGGGGCTAATTTTTCCAATGAGATCAAGCCCCCATTATGAAAAGACCCAAGGTGTAACAATCAAGTGGAGCTCTTGAGATGGTGCATGGATGAGGTCCCCATGCTACTAACATTATAGACACCTTCTGACATAGTCATGTGCTTCTCTTTCCATTGTAGGCCAATAGTACCCTGTCCTCAGTAGTTTCTTGGTCAAGGTCATACTTCTCGAATGTGAACCAAAAATGTTGTTATGTACCTCGGTTAAGGTAGTTGATGCCTCAGCATTCAGGAAACATTACAGGGTTCCTGCAATGCTTCTATAGTAAAAGGCATCTCCTAGGATGACAAAACAAGATGACTTTTTGACAAAGGCTCTATTGAGGTTCAAGGTTATGTCAGTTGCAATGACTCCTATTCTCAAATAAGTGTATATATCATGGTACCAGGGATCACTCAGTCCAACGAGTGGGCACTAGAAGTTGGTCTATGAGGAATTATTTCTTTGATACATTGTGTGGGACATCTAGGAGTGATCCGTTTGTAGCCATTACATCTACTACTCTATTGTTTTCTCTTGGTAGCTGCTCAAATGTGATATCAATGAAGGAATCCTTGAGGCTTTCCACCAATTTCTTGTATGGAGTTAGCTTGTTGTCCTTTGTTTGATACTCATTGTTGACCTAGTTGATTATGAGCTATGAATCTTCGTATACCTTGAGTTCCATGATCTGCCATTGCACCGCAATTCTCAGCCTTATGACAAGAGCCTCATATTTTGTGATGATATTTGTACAAGGGAATGACAACTTGTATAATTTTGGAATGCAATCCCCTTGTGGGATGATGAAGAAGATCCCTGCTCCTGATGCATGTTGCGTGTAGGATCCATCAAAGTACATTTTCCAGTGATCCGCTACACTTAGGTTGAAGATTGATTCATCAGGGAAATCTGAGACAAGTGGATTCTCTGAGTATATTGGTGCCTCTGCCAACTAATCCATAATTTCTTGTCCTTTGATAGCCTCATATTTCACATACTCAATGTCATGCTCTGTCAGAATCATGACCCACTTAGTTGTCTGCCTTGTAATTTTTTCTTTGAAAAGTAGGTACTTAAGGGGGTCTATCTTTTTGATGAGCTTTATTTGATGGGCTAACATGTAATGTCTAAAATTTTGTGTTGCAAATACAACTGCTAGACAAGCTTTCTTAATGGAGGTTTAGTTTAGTTCATGGCCCACCATAGTTCTGCTAATGTAATAGATAGCTCTCTCTTTTCCATTTTCATCATGTTGTGCTAAGAGAGCATCGAGAGCTGTTGTTGTTGCTAATATGTATAAGATCAAAGGTTTTCCTAGAATTGGCGATATGAGGACTGGTGGCATGAGTAAGTATTCCTTTATCTTGTTGAAGGCTCGATCAAAATTCTCGTACCACTTGTATGCTACCCCCTTGTGGAGTAAATGAGATTAAGGGACAACCTTGTCTACTAGTTGCGCTATGAATCAGCAGTTGAACTAGAATTTTCCTTATAGGCCTCTGAGTTGTCTCAATGTTTTGGGTGCCTCCATTTCAAGAATTTCCTTGACCTTAGTAGGATCTATCTCAATCCCTCTCATAGACATGATATACCCGAGGAGATTTCTTGACTGTACTCCGAAGACACACTTCTTTGGATTTATTCTAACTTTGTATTCCTCTAACCTATAAAAGATGGAGCCCAATGTGGCTATGTGATATTGTCTTTTCTTGGATTTATCCAATATATCATCCACATAATCCTCCAAAGTTTTTTGGATCATGTCATGAAATATTAGTGTCGTGGCCCTTTGATAGGTTCCTCCTACATTTTTCAACCCAAACGGCATCATATTCCAACAATATGTCCCCCATGGGCAAGTGAAGGCCATTTTGCATTGGTCTTCTTTAGCTATCATGATCTAGTTGTAACCTGAGAACCCATCCACTAGTGATAGCATCTCATGTCATTCTATCATATCCATAATCATGTCTATGTTGGGAAGTGGAAAGTCATCCTTGGGACATGCCTTGTTTAGATATCTGAAGTTTGTACAGATACAGATGCCCCTAGTGGGTTTTGAAATAGGTACAAGGTTATAGACCCATTATGGATAATCTATTGGCCGTATGAACCCTGCATCTCAGAGCTTCTGCAATTCCATTTTGACCAACAATACAATATGGGGATGCATCTTTTTGAGCTTTTCTCTCACTGGATTTGCTTCAAGGTATATAACTAACTGATGAACCATAACCTCTAGATCAATCCCAGGCATGTCAGCATAGGTCCATGCAAATTTTTTCTTTCATTCTTTTAGGAACACAACTAGAATTTCTTGTTCTTCTCTGAGAAGTGACTCTACGTAGAATGTTGTGTGGTAGTTCCTCTATTCCTAGTTTGACTAGATTGCACTTCTCCGCTAGGACCGCTGACTTCTCTTGATGAATTGTACTAAGAGGAAGATTGAATCCTTCCTCCTCTGACACCTCAGAGAGGTTTTCACCATTGGATGCATCCTTTATTTTTACTGTTTTTGGGTCAGAGAGTGCCACATTGCAGTTTTCACTCAAAGACTTAGAGATTGTTCTTAGATTTTCACTTTTGCGACTAAAGGATTCAATCCTTTCCTCATAATAGGCGTGTGTGTCTAGTATAATGTCAAACCTAGCCTTGTGATCTCCATATGGAATAGTATCCCACAATCCCATGAATTCCAAGAGTACCTCATCATTTTTGAAGGTGTCCAAAATTGGTGGTCCTCGTTGGTTGTAATCGATGAGTTGGGGATATACTAAGTTTTTTCATGGGTTTGGTGGTCTAACTCAAAATACAAGGTACTAATCATGAGTAGGGAGGAATTTTCAAAAAGCATAGGCAAGTCAGTTATGGGATCCTCATCACTACTACATGCATCAGCTATGTCAAAGGTAAAATTCTATGACTTGGCCTATGGATACTGGTAATTGAAGGGCTATTGTTGATAGTTGAGGGGGATTTTTAACCTCTCTAACCAAGGAGCCTTTTCCAAGTATGATCGCCTTCGAAGGGGTACATCCAAGGCCAATATTTCTCATACACTTATGAATGAGAGGAACTAGAAGTCCATTGTCATTTTGTCCAAGCTTCTTATTTCCGTCATAGCCCATACCAAGCATCATTTGTAATCCTTTGCTTCTCTCATCCATGGGAAGATTAGGCGTGGGCCTTTCATCTTGGTACAAAAAGCTCGATATGTCTTACTCATCTAGTATTTCTCAACTTAGATCCCCCCAACTTCTAAATCTAGAAGGGTCCGCTTTGAAGTTTTGGGATGATGTCTCAGTTGGTTGGGGTTGTCCATGAGACCTAGGAGATTGAGGTAATTCTCCTATGATGAAAGAACTTTTCTTCATTATGTAATCCCCACACCCATTGTCTTGGATAATGACCTTGATTTTAGATATATCTGGAATGGCAGGTGTCTTTGTCTCAGAAGTAGAGGCTAATGTGGTGGGGTCTACGTATCGAGTGGTGGGGCTTTCATCGTTCTTTGGGACTTGGGGGATTTTATAGTATTTTTCTTCCAAGCTTTTGCAGTAGGCAAAGGGCTTGGGATCACCGTGAATTGTGATCTCTTGATTTTGATATGGGAACTTGATGCACTGATGGAAGGTTGATGCGACTGCTTCAATCCAATGGATCCATGGACGTCCTAGAAGAATGTTATAAGGTAAATCAAGGTCAAGGAATTGGCATGTTGTTTCCATAATAGTTGGCCCTACTTGAATAGGAAGATGGATAGTGCCTTGAGACACTCTTTTCTTATCATCATATGCTCTAATTGTGATGCTCTTACCCTTTTCAATGGCATCCTTTAAGAATCCCAGGTTCTTCATTAGTTTGAGGGAATAGATGTTTAGACCTATACCCCAATCCACCAAGACCCTTTTGACTTTTTTTTTATGAACCAGTATTTCAAGGTGGAGTGCATGATTATGACATGGTTGAGCGAGGAAGTCCTGATCGGAGAATGTTAGGAGACTTGAGGTGGTGATATTTCTGACCATAGCTTGGATTTGGTCAACATCAAGATCCACAGAGATGGTGGATGAATCCAATGCTTCCTCTAGGATTTTTCTATGTGTGGGCATCATCTTCAGTAAATTCATGATGGAGATCTGAGTGGGGGTTCTTTTCAACTAGTCTAGGAAATTGTAGCCATGAGGAACATATTTCAGATTGGAGGTGGATGCCCTAGGTGGTTGTGATGGTCGAACAATGGTGACCTTGCTACCACATATGGTGACTCCACAATCAGCTTTGGCTCCCTTGATGCTAACAACAGTGACCATTTCCTCTAGAGATGCAAAAACATGGTCATACACATGGTTCACATTGGCATACTTGGTCTTTCCATGATTGTTCCTTTGGTTATGATCCGACATCAGATTTGTGTATATTTTTAGGTCCTAATTTCTAGTGGGTTGTTCAACATTTATGATCTTGTCATCAATGAGGTCTTGAATTATATATTTTAACCTCATGCAATTGGTTGTTGTGTGCCCCTTGATTTTGTGGAAATCACAAAGGTGATTCTTGTTGTACCATGGTGGTTTCACTTGGGGTTCCTGATAGTTCTCATAAGTGGGAATTTTGATGAGATTTTCATTTATTAGTTTCCTCGTGACTTATTCAATTGGTTCCCCAAGGGTTGTGTACTTTTTCTTGGGTGGATTTTTGTTTTGTGGGGGTGGTACCCCTTGATTATTCAGGTTGTTGACCTGATTATTGGGTGGTTGCTTTCATATCGTGTTAGCTTGTGTGTTGTTTCGATTGTTGTTTTGCGGTTGTTGGTATGTTCGTTGTGTTTTGTTTCAGAGCATTGATTATGAACTTGGTGTCCACCACACCATCATTGGTGACATTTTCATTCCTTGCCCATGTGCACGGTTTCTCATTATAGCTAGTGGATGGGCGATTGTCTTGATTTTCTTGATATGTGGGTGTTCCCCCTTGTGCAATAAGGGCTCATTTGATGTTGAGTGCCTTGGGGATCAATTGGACATAAGTGGTGATACATTTTACCTTAAGATGGAATGCCAAGGTTTTCTCAAGGTTGGTAATGATGGTGCAAACTTTTTGTTCTTCTAGCATGTACCATTTTCTCCTATTGGCCTTAGGTCTCCATTGTTGTAAGAAGGAAGTGAATGATTCCCCCTTAGCTTGTTTAAGTGCTGATAGTTCCTCTAAACTAACATCCATACCAATATCAAATGAGTAGTTTTTTATGAATGCATCTATAATCTTTTGGAACTTTTTGATGCTAGGAGGTAGGCGAGAGAACCACTCCATGGTGGGGCCAGCAAAAATTCAAGGAAATAGCCGCATCAAATACATATCATCATATGTGATGTCCATGCAAATGTACTTGGAATTCCTTGATGTGATCTTCATAGTTTCCTATCCCATGGTATTTGTCAAATTTAGGAATTTCAAACCCCTTGGGGAACGGTACCATCATGAGGCTCCTGTCGAACGGATAGGGACACAAGTTGCTTGGTGTCTTTGTTGTTTTCCTTGATTAGAGATTGAGCACTTGCTATGTGAGTAATTTGATTTGTGTTATCATGTCATCTTATAGATTAGGGGGTGGAATGAATGTGTTTTGAAGTGGTTGAGGTGTTTGAGTGATGGGTGGAGTGTTAGGTATGTTGGTGGGAGTTTGTTGCAAGCTTTGTTGTGTGATCAAGGCTTGCTGATATGCTTGTATTTGTTGTTGTGCCAACAACGTTTGTTGTTGGTCTTGTTGTTGTTGTGCCAACAATGCTTGTTGTTGGTCTTGTTGTTGTGCCAACAACACTTGTTGTTAGTCATGTTGTTGGTCTAGTAATTCTACTTCTTGTTGCTCTTAGTACTATTGCAGGGCTTGTTGATATGCTTGTTGTTGGGCTACTTGTAAGTGTGCCTAGTATTAAGATTGTTCTTGTGCTTGCTGAGCTTGAGCCTGAGCTTGTGCTTGTTTTTCAGCATGTGCAACCTATGCAACCTATGCAGCTTGTGCGGCTTGTGTGGCTTGAGTAGCTTGAGAGGCTTGGGCGACTTGATGTTGTTGTAATAAGGCTTGGGATTGAGCTACCTGCTATGTGTGTTGTGCTTGTTGTGCTTGTTGTGTGGCTTGAGCTGCTTGAGCTTGTTGTGTGGCTTGAGCTTCTTGAGCATGTTGTGTGGCTTGAGCTGCTTGCACTTGTTGAGTAGCTTGTTGTGTAGCTTGCGTGTTTTGGGCTTCTTATTCTTGAAATTGTTGATATATCTTTTGATAGGCCTGTTGATTTTCTTGCAACATGATGCTATATTGGTTGGCAACATTTGGTCTTGGTGGTGGTGGTGGCAGATTCAGAATGGTCTTTATTTCCATGATGAGAGGTACCATCATATTGATGGTGGGGACTTGTGTGGCAGATGGTGCAATTGATATGCTTGGTCCTTGAGAGGCCACGTTTATGGATGGTGTAATGATTACTTGGGTTGCTTGGATGGTTTCCATCTATTGTTGTGATATCAATGGAAAGATGGGAGGATTTGGTATGATGTTTTGATTTAAGATTAGGGGGTTGCTTTGAATTTGATTGAGTGGTGGTAACGAAGGTAACCCTAAATCGAGAGGTGGTGTGGATGTTAATGGCAAAGGTGGAAGTGGTGGAAAAATGGGTGGTATTCTCCCTTGAGGAAATGATGATGATGAGGGGTTGAAGATGCCCCCTATCCAAATATCCCACTTTCTCCTTGCGAAGTCATAGGGAGAGAGGTTTGTGTGTTGAGAGGATATGTCAGTGTTGCATGAAAGATGATGATGGGTCATTGGGGTTTTGAGAGGTGAGTGGAACATGTGGGTGTAACAGATTCAATGGGACAAATTGAGCCAAAATAGTGTTCGTATCCAAATCTTGGTTGTTCCCAAGGGGGTGTGTTTGTAGTGCATGGAGCAATGAGCTCCCCTTGTTAACAATTGGTTGAGTTGGAATGATGGATGATGTGATTTTTGGGATGCTTTGAGTGAATCTTTGAAATTGAGGTGTGGACGAGATTGGGGGTGTGGATGAAATTGGGGGCATGATCCCAAGAGGTTTCTCCACAATAGTGCTTACATCATAATCAGAAGGGATTTTAGCCCCTTATTTAGCTAATTCAAGCATGTATTGGGAGGGATTGAGTTTCATCATGGTATTGACAATTCTGTGAGTTTTAGGATTTTGGACCATCTCGATGATTTAATCTTGTGCCATCCCTAAAACATTATTGGTGACATCTTCCACTTGACCTTCCTCTTGAGGATTTTGTGATGATAGAGGAAGATTAGGTAGGGGATTGTTTGATCAAACATGATTGATTTTGGAATTGGTTTGACTTAAGTCACTTGAAGTTGATGTTTCTTTGTTCGTTTCCATGTTCTTATTGTGTTGAGATCTAGTTTGAACCATAAAATAGTGATCAATTTTCATGAATGTAAGAGATGAACCTCTAATTCTTTGGATTGATCTAATCTCTAGGTACAAAAAAGAAAGTCTAAGATACTCAGGATCAAAAGGATGGTGATGAGATGATGAGATATGAATGATTGGTGAATGATTGGAACTCTTAGGAAACCTTGAAGAGGATACTAAACTTTAGGACTTTGGTTTTGATGTTTGATATGGTTTTGGATTTTTATTTTGGATTTTGGATTGATTTGATTTGATTTTGATTTTGATTGGATTTGGTTTAGATAATGAACTCATAAACTCTAAGAGTTTGGATGTTTTCCTAGAGTAGATTTTTCCATAAGATGATAATTTGACTAAGTGTGAAAAGAAGGATTCATCTACACACACCTAATCAAACAAGATGATTTTGATTTGAATGAAGGATTTTCCCAAACTTTAGCATAAAGGATTGTTTCAAGAATTACAAGAGTTGTTGGTGAGGTGATTTTTGATTTTATGTTTGAAGGATGGATGAAAGTTTTGATTTTGATCCTAAGAGACTTAGAGAGACTTATTTTACTAGACCAAGGTGTTGAAGAACATGATAATACTTCCTATATGAGATACTCAAACCTTTGAAAGAGACTTGGATTTTGACAATAGTAAAATGTATACAAATTTGGATTGTTCCTTTGATGCACATTTGTAAAAGTTGAAATTCAACATTTCTCTAAACTCGTAAAGCATAGAAAACCTTTTCTTACAAGCTTTTTGACTAAGACCTTTGGACTTTGGTTTTTGGATTTTGATCTTTCGGGAAATCATTTGAAAGAGCACATGTGTGAGGTCCAATTGCTTATTTTCTTTGCTTAGTGAGTTCTTTTTACCACAAACAATTCTTGAGTAGTTTTTCAAACTAAATGTCCAATGTCCCAATTTCTTCTCATCGCACAAGGTCCATTATGTGGAAATCAAGGAAATTAAGGCAAAAGTTCCCTATTGTTGACTTTAGTGAGAAAATGGAGATATAAATTCAAATTCTTAGAAGCCTCTAAGGATAGAATCCCTAGGGCAAGCAATAACACTTTAATTTTTTCAAAGGTATTTGCTTCCTCTAAAGGGTTTGAAATTTGATGATCATGTTGAATGTTTATTTCCCACTATTTTAAGATTCAATCAAAGTGTTTTGATTCCAAGAACATGCACAACCCTATGGATAAATGAGACAATATTTGTTGAGTTCCAAGTTGGATAAATCCAGCTACGCCTACTCTTAGCGGATGATTAGATGCTTGACCACATAGGATCCCCCTTATAGTGCACTCGCTTCTTAGGTCAGCCAAGCATCAGTACCCATGAAACTCCCATGGAATACTTTTCATCTCTACTAAGAGTCATAAAAATGTGGGATGGCTTCAAAACGACCGTTCTTGCACCAACAAATAGATTAAGGATTTAGGACTTCTAAACAAGAGGTTCTAGTATAGGCATTTCCTTCGTGGGGGATCATCCATATAGCAAGAGACCATTACTACCCTTCTTGCCAGAACAATCCTCATGATACCTAAACTTTCCTCAAGTAGCCACACTTATATACTAGTTGGAAGTCGCTTGGCTTTAGCGTGTTCCTAGTTGGTTCATTCCCTGGGGTGATTACTTTTTCCCACCAGGCAGACCCACTAAGGATAAAAAAAAGTGAGCAAGCACATCCATAGTTCGATTAATCTTTATTGAGAAACAAAGAGAGAACACACACGATATACTCCACTCACACTCGCAAGATTTTGTTCAATTTTAAGAATCCAAATTGAAGTGTGAAGACAATCACTTATACAACTTAATATCACAAAAATCCTTTTGATTCTCAAGATCACTGTGAGGCGCGAGAGAAGTGCATACATATTTTATATGATATTACTTAGGATAAGAGTTTACAAAACATAAAAGCACATGTTCATTTTAATCCCTCAAAGCAATAATTGGATTATTTTTAAGCACCAAAAGGAAAAGTGAGATTTGTTTTTTCAATTGTTAAGCCTTAAAAAAAATCTAGTAAGTTGCCTAAGGTTCGTTTTAATTCCTTTTTCTTGTTCTTTTTAAAACCCAAACAAAATTAGTGAGTCCTGAGGAGCATGAAGGTGACAAAGTCCTTAGAAAAGGGATTATAATTCCTGCCCAAAGTGTTTAAAAACACTTGATATAATGAAATGATGATGCCATACAAGCCTTCATCTTTGTTTCTTTCCTTCACATTTGATTAATCCAACCTACAAAAACGGGTTAAAACTATAGAAACAAAGGTCAAAAACTAGTTAGTAGTTAAAAGCAATAAAAATGAAATAGCACATGTTGAAATTAATTTGAAAAGTGTCTTTTACCCAACTCCAGCAATGCAGTCTGTAGAGGTGACATAGTTTGAATAAGTTAGCAGTGTTATATAGCGCTACTAGGGACTGATAGCGGTGGACTGTGGAAAACTAGTGAGTGCAAATATGGTGATGTATTGACCAAGTGGCATTGTTTGGATTTTGGACATTTGGTCATAAAAAAATATCCCACCGTCGCTGTTTGAAAATCGAATTTCTGGGCAGGAAGAACACAGCGTCATAGTTTGGAGTTTTATAGCACCGCTAAATGGCACCCCTGGACTAGTAATGGTGTAGTTTGTTTTTCAGTGGTATTTTTTTCCTATCGACACAAAAAGTTCAAAAAAACCACAGAATTTTGAAGAAAAATGTGTTAAATTCTTCAAGTTCGCCCTCCTTCTAGTGCCAAAATGTGAATGGTGATCCTATACCTACATAAACACAATCAAACAACACATCATTAGTCTATTATCCAAGTTAAATCAGCATTCCCCATGGAATTTATTTGAAATGCAAATAAACAAGAAATAAGTGAACACAATAAAGAAAGTTGTTAAATCCTATCTAATGCAAACAAACTCTCAATCCCATGGGGGAATTGATGCCATTTTGATGTGGAAAATGGCCCTTTCCCTATCCCTTGTAAGCTTGAATGATGATTTAATGAAGATTTGATGCTTCCTTGGTGAAATTCATGCATAACCTACTTATGAAAATGTGAAAATGGATGAACAATGGATGAGAAAATTCAAAATATCAAGATAATGTCTTTGCATGAAGTTGTGGATCCAAAATCCAAATGAGAGCCTCTTATTTATAGATGTGAAGGATGGAGGATGAGGAAAAATGGATGAATGTGGGACAAAATACCAACCAATAGCATGAAGCCACTTGTCAACATGTGAGCGGACAAAGGTGGAGGACATTTTGGTGAATGTGCAATTAAATGCAATGAGGTGGAATTTCAAAATGGATGAAATGACAAGTTGGAGGGAGAAGAAAATGAAGTTAATGCCACTTGGCTCAAGGCAAAGGACATGTAAGAAACTTAAGTACCTTGTTGCATGTACAAACCCTTTTGGAGGGACTTTTCAAACTTGGAGAATATTCTCTTTTTGATTCCTTTTTGAAAGTAATTGAAGATTTAATAAATCAATTGAAATGATTTTCATGAGCAAGTTGCAAAATCTAGAGGATTTGGTGATTAAGATTAAGATTAATTAGGATTTGATTAATTAAGAGGGAGATTAGTTGATTTGACCATTTTGACTTATACTTTTGGATTAATTTAAATCAAAATGGGAAGAAAATGAATTAGACTTAATTAAATAAATATTTTGATTTATTTAATTAAACAATATGGTGTTAGATTAAATCAAATAAAGATTAATTTATTTAATTTAATTGAATGACTTTAGAGATTTAATTAAATAAAATGATTTATTTAATTAGTAGGAGATGATGACTTAATTAGATAAAAAATGGTTTATTTAATTAAGAGATGAAATATGATGAATTTAATTAAATGACCAACAAAGGAGATGATTCAGGATGAAACGGTGTTAGTAATCAGGATCACGTGTATCAGATCAATTAGTACATTTTCCATGTCTACAAGAGGCAAAGGAGTAGGATGATATCATCAAGAGTTGATGTTAGTAGGATCATCATCTTTGAGTTGTAGATCATAAGGAGCTAGATATCATCAAACAAGTGGCAATGTAGAGATTAGATGTTGTTGCAGTTCATCTATTCTTGATAATGTGAATGATACAAGGATTGCAAATTGTTTGATGCAAGTGTCATGTTGATCTCCATAGTGTGAAGTAAAGTGCTGGTATTGATTGATGTCAAGCTTCAAAGGAATAATCAAAGTGTTGGTATTGATTGATGTGAAGCTTTAAAGGAATAATATTCTGCAGCTAAGTATATGTGGTGAAAATCAGAGATTTTGTCATTTGAATGCTTGTTTCTTGAGTTTTTGTGTCACATAGGGTTTCTAATGCAAAGGGTGTCTCATTTTGTTAAAATATTGGTGACTTGTTATAGCAGGTAAAGGTTCGCTTAAGAGACCACTTGAAGGATTTAATACACATTGTTTGTCGGCCGCTATTCCTAGGTCTTACTGACCTAGCAGGTAGAAAACATGTATTTTAATGTTTTCTTAGACATCAATAGTTATTATTTAAATAGTGATTTGGTGGGTTGTAATAATTGAAGGTTCACATTCAAACCAAATAATGGCTACTACTATTAGTCTACACTTTGACGAGAATTTGAGTGCTTTGTTCCCTTGTTTCAGTTATGCTCGATTTTGGTAAATGTTTTTTGAGTATCAATGATTTGAGAAAATTTGCAACGGTGGTGTGTGTGTGCATGACTATTCTCTGAGTCTAGAGAAGTATGGATTGAATATTTTGGCATTATGCTTTTTTTGAGATATTATGTGTTGAAGGAGACTTGACAAAGAGAAATGTTATTGAGATCATTATTTCTATGATCAGAGACCTCTTCCAATGTATTTAGGAGGTTAAAAATGTGATTAGAGTTTTGTGAGAGGGTTGGGAATTCAATGTTACCATGTTTTTGAAAAGATAAACACAATGATAGAAAGACATGCTTAATAGTGTGCTTTATCACTGTATACATGAATGTCTCTTTTCTTTGCATAGTTTATTCTTATCAATGAGTTCACAAGCCTATGCAGTTAAGTTTTCTATGAAGGTTTAGCACAGGAAGAAATAATTGAGTGATAATGCTCTGTATTTATGTAGTAATTCTTCTTTGGATAGTTTAATGAAATATAGAAGAGGATCACTAATGACTACCAAAGTTTTTGAAAATAATGATTCTTGTGTTAAGACAATTCATAAAATGAGATATTTAATCAATAATGCAAAGTGATGTATATGTGTGGCAGAAGATTTTGGATTTTTTGGTTGTCATTGATGCCAACAATATTAGAATAAATGTATTTGAAGCTGTATATGTTGAGAATATTGAGAAAATTGTAATAAATGAGTTCTAGGTTGTCAGTGGTGAAGTGAAGCTCAGTACGGTGGTTATTTTTGTACCTTGTTGATCAGAGGTTGTGGAATAAAGGGCTTGTTTCTGAGTGTATCTAGTTTATCCACGTTGAGTTTCAGAGATCCGCATGAAGATTTGATTGAGTTATGAAGATTTCCATTCAGACAGTTTTTTTGTTTCTTCAGTTGGTGTTCCTGATTGAAGATGATGTTATTTTAGTTAGTTCAGTTTTTGTGGATGCTTCTCTTGTGATTCATGATGCTTGTGGATGTTTCTAGATCATGCTCTATCTTTGTTGCACATCCACATTGATCATTGTAATTATGGTTGGCAATTTTCTCTTGCATGTTCATGTTTTTCTTGTTCTTGGCTGACATAATGTTTGTAGCGTGTTGTGCATCTTCGAGGAGAAATTAATTGAAGTGTCTTCATGATGGAGATGTTTATTTGGGTCCTCAATAAGTTTTTTCCAACCTTGGTTTATTCACATTGATAATCTTTAATGTTTTGGGTTGACAGTTTATATTCATTTTATTATTTCTTTGTGGCCGACTAGTAGGCATGAAATTTCATGTTGCGGATATATAAGAGCAATTTTTTATTTGAATTTAATTGTGAAAAAGGTGTGCTTCTATGTGTGTGCAGGAATAATTTTCTAAATCATTGGAAGGCATAGTAGAGTGTGAAGAATTGTGAATAATTGTGAAGAAGAGTGAAGAAGTGTTCATGTGCTTAAGTGGAACTGTAATCAGGCATTAGCAGATGCTATTTTATCAGTTCAAAATTAGGATGGCTTTAATATAAATATCTTTGTAAGACAGTGTGTCTTCCTTTGTAATTGAGTAGTGAGCTCTAGGAAGTGTGCCTGAATGCATGTACATTCCCCATATTTCATTTTCATTATACTTTTAACAGGGTATAATCTTGTGGATTGACCTCCACTATGGTTTTTCCCCTAACAGGGTTTCCATGTAAAAAATCTTTGTGTTATGTTTTTTTTGAAGTGTTGACGATTTATGTTTTCATGGTTAATAATTAGATTAGAGAATAAGGTTAATAAGTTGAATCATTTTTGAATTTATGTGACAACTAATTCACCCCTCTCTCAATTGTCTACCCTTATATTGCCAACAACAGACTTGAAGCATTTCTTATTTCTTTGCTCAAATAAGTGTGGTATCAATGAATTTTCAATAGGAGTTTGATTTGAAAAAGAAACATAAAGTTCTCTTTGTATACAAATGTTCTTATGTCTGAAATATTATGGTGTCAAGGTTTTATTGCTATAACAGGAGATAGGTTTAAACAAAAGTCATTGGTCATTTTTTTTATCAATTTGTTCATAGTATGTTGAAGAGCAATTTTGTAGAGATGGAGTAGTGGAGTGTATTGTAATAGGGTAACCCCTTGAAGTTATATCTTTTCTTTCATAGAGATTGGTCAATAATACCATGGAGTTTATGCTAGTGAGGCTTTGTATGCTAGTGAGGAAAATGTATGTATGCCAGTGAGGCAAGTGTATGCCAATGAGGCTTTGTATGGTAGTGAGGATTTTTAATTGGGATATTTAGCTAAGCCAGTGAGGCAATTTTCTTGAGTGGTTTTTCATCCCTATGAGGGTTTTCCACTCATAAATTATTGTGTTATGGTGCCTCTTGTTTTTGGTATAATTGGTTTTCATGATCAAGTTTTTAATCTTGTTTCTTTGTGGTTCAATCCAAATTCAAATTGGTTGAAGTATCTTGATTCTCTCTCTCTTGTCAATCAAGTAGTTTAAAGGTGTAAAAAGGTTAAAATATTATAGACTATTGACTCACCCCCTTCTCAGTGGTCCTAGTACTCCAACATATGCTTTGTCCTTGAGTGCATCACTTGATTCTTTGAAATGTTAATTGCACTTATATTATCACAAAAGATAGAAATAGGATCATCATACACAACTTTGATATCTTTCAATGTCTATTTCATCCATAAAACTTATGTGCAACAAGATGCAACACCAATATACTCATCTTCAGTTGTAGATAATGAAACTAAATCTTTCTTTTTACTCAACCATGCCACCAATTTACAGCCAAGAAAGAATGCATCACTACTTGTACTTATTCTATTATCTACACATCCAACCCAATCTACATTTATATAAGAACTTAGTGTAAATTCAGTATCCTTAGGATACCATAAACCATAATTTGGAGTGCCATTCAAATATCTGAATATTCTTTTAACAACAACATTTGTTTCCTTAGGATCTTCTTGAAATCTATCCAAAATATAGACAACATGCATAATATTTTTTCTAGTAGTAGTCAAATACAACAGTCTACCAATCATAGATCTATACTTGCTCTGATCAGCCTTAGGTGAATCATCACCTTTACCTAATTTGCAACTAGTCACCATAGGAGTGCATATCAGTTTGGAACCATCCATCCCAAACTTCTTCAACATCTCTTTCACATACTTAGGATGTGAAATAAAAATCCCTTCCTCTATTTGATTAATTTGTATCCCATGAAAGAAATTAATCTCATCAAACATACACATCTCAAAAAAAAAATTCATTTCTTCCACAAACATCTTACACATAGTTTCATTTCCTCAAAAAATAATGTCATCAACATATAAAACCACAATCAAGATTTTGTTATTTTCAATTTTAAAATACAAATTACTATCTTTTGTACCTTTGTTGAAACCTTTCTGAATCAAGTACCTATCTAACCTTGCATACCAAGCTCTAGGAGCTTGCTTCAATCCATATAAAGCTTTCTTCAATCTACAAACCATATCTGGTTGATCTGACAATTGAAATCCTTCTAGTTGTTCCATGTAGACGTCTTCTTCTAGTTCACCATTCAAAAATATAGACTTAACATCCATCTGATAGATGAAATATTTATGAGCATCAAACAATAAGAACATACTCATACCTTCCATTCTTGCCACTAGTTAAAAAGTCTCCTGAAAATATATGCCTTATTTTTTACGATTTCTCCATTCTCATTCAACTTATTTCTGAATACCCACTTTGATCAAATTATTTTTGTATCTTCCATTTGTAGGATCGATTATCCAATTCTCATCTTTACATGTTTCACTTATAGTCAAGATTGGTTCAATCTCAGAAAGTAAACACAAATTTACCTCACCAGCAACATCTTTGCTTCTTGTCATTACACCTTTTATCTTGTCTCCAATGATCTAACTTTCAAAATGATTTTGTACACATGTATTTGGGTGTCTTAAGGGATGTGGACAGTAAAAAATTATTCCTTTTTCCTTGCTTGATTTGGGAATAACTAATGATAAATTAGACTTAATATCTCCTTAATCTAGTGTTATGAGGTGGTTTACACATCCACACTAGGTCTTGGTCCTGTTTTAAGCTAAATTAACTTAACTTTTCCCTAATTAAATGTTGTAAAATGTATTTAATTATATTCTCAAGGATTGTAAATTAAACCTAATCTTAATCTAGTGTTTTAATGTGTTTTACATATTCACATTGGATGTTGTTCCTTTCTAGGCTATGTGGACCTGATTTTAATGTTGTAAAGTGTATTTAATCACACTTTCATACTGAATTTTGTGTCCCTATCCCTAATCACCCTTTACATCAGCATTAATATGCCCCTATGGCCCCATATTGTGTATCCCGAGGAATAATTTGATAAAAAAACTTAACTAAATCAACATCTAAACTAAAATTCTTCACTCCTTGACAATCCAGCTGGAAAAAGAGCCCTTATGGGACTAAGTCACCCATCTGGGTGAATGAGTCCCATCTAGGCAAGACTAAATCGCCCAACTTGGTGACTTAGTCCTATTCGGGCTATATTTTGAGGTTTGAGCAGGAAAAATTAGGTTTTAAGTTTAATTTTCTTTCATGTCGACCTTTGGGATCAAATTAATAGGAATTTTAGTTTTAATGCCTATATAAGTAATCTTTTAAACCCTAATTCATAGACCTAATAATTCATTCATCATTCATCATCCATCTCAAGTCAAGCAAGCCAGGGTTAGGTCATTTAGAGAGCATTCAAGACTACTTCTAAGGCATTCAAGGGAAGATTCTTCATCCATTGTTCTAGAAATTCAAGATTTATCATCATGGAAAGTTTCTAATTCCTTCATTTCATGTTCATGCTTCATCTTATTTCTTCATTTGGTTTAATTACCTAAATGGGGTTTGACCAAGGAAAACCCCTATTCCCTAACATTCAACATTTCTCTTTCTTTCTTTGTGTGTTTGTAGATTTAGGTACCTTGAAGGCTTGGAAATCATTGAAGAATAATTTGAAAAGTTTTTGAAGACATCTCCTTGTTGGATAGGTCAAAATATCCACAAAAAGTCACTTACTGTGCCAAAAATTAGAGTTTCAGAGGTGGACACCTAGAGAAATAGAAAGTGCAAACCGAGAGGTTCCGTTTCCACTTTCAAATTTTTAGAAAAGCCAAAGTGGAATAACTCACCATCAATTGAAACTTAGTCCCACTATACATGTTTTTCAGAGATTTCTATAGATTCAAATACCCATTTGGCTGAAACGGGCTCCAGAACAATTTTCTAGATCTTGGACTAAGTCACCTAGAATGGAATAAGTGTCCCAGTAGGTCAAAATTTTAGAATCAACAACATTTCTAGTCCTCATTCTAGTCTTCAACACATTTCCAGGTGCACACTCTCTATTTTTCTTCCCTATTCTTTTTTACTTGCATTTCTATTCATCTTCTTAGGTCTTTTTGCATATAACACTATTTTTCAAACATTTTACATTTTCTTAGTTTTTCATTAGTGGCAAACTATTTTATTAGTTTTCAGCCCTTAGGAAAATCCTCTTTGAAATATTTCAATGTCCCTTGGCATTGGAATCTCAAGGATTTGTCCTTGAATGTGAGCATTGTGAAATTAGATTCCTCTTCCTTCATTCCCCTTTACCTGTGGATAAGAGAAGTTGTGAATCCATTTTCATAGTCCATAGGGGACACTATCTGAAATTCATCTTCTTCTTCATTCCACTTCTCTTGCTTATCCTTCTCTTGTTCTTCCACAACTTCTTCAATCCTTACACAATTAGGTTTATCAGATACATATCCATCAACATCAATTGAATTCTTCATTGCTTCATTAACCTTGACATTTGTTCTTTCTAAAATATTCCTCAATCTTTTATTGAAACATCTGTAGGATTTTATTTTAGTAGAATATCCAAGAAAAAAAAATTCATCACTTCTTGCATCAAATTTTCTTAAATTTTCTTCATCCTGTCTGATATAACATTTACTTCCAAATACCTTGAAATACTTAACAGTAGGAATTCTTCCACACCATAGCTCATAGGGGGTCTTTGTACTATTTTCTCTTGCTTGAACTTGATTGAATACATAAACAATAGTGTGAATAGCTTCTCTCCAGTAAAATTTTGGTAGATCAACTTCAGTAATCATTGATCTAGCAACTTCTTGTATTGTTTTGTTCTTTCTTTCAACAACTCCATTCTACTAAGGAGTTCTCAGAGTAGAAAACTGTATTTTTATTCCATGAACTTCACAAAACATATTAAACTCATGGGAGGTGAATTCACCACCTTTTTCAAACCTTAAGAATTTTATCTTCAAATTTACTTCATTCTCAACCACAACTTTGAATGTCTTGAATCTATCTAAAGCATCAGAATTTTCTCTAAGAAATTTATACCATGTATACCTAGAATAATCATCAATCAAAGTGATAAAGTATCTTTCAACTTGTAGACTTTTCACTCTTGTAGGACCATAGATATTTTTATGAATTAAATATAGTAGTCTAGTAGTAGATTGTCCCTTTGATTTGAAATGATTTCTTACTTGCTTCCCAAATTGACAATTCCTTCAATAGCATTAACAAAATTCGTAATCCTTGGTAAATCTCTCATGGCTTGAACTGCTCTTATCCTCACCAAGTTATCAAAATTCATATGAGGCATTCTTCGATGCCATAAAAAGTTGTCATTAATTTGAGTCATGAAGCATCATTCATCAACATGCTTAAGTTGATAGATATTTCCTTCAGATTTCTTTCCTACAACAATTACTATTTTAGAATCTTTCCTAATCTCACATCTTTCATCCTTAAATACAATATTATATCCTTTAATACACATTTTTCCAACACTCAAAATATTATCCCTTAATCCCTTAACATAGTAGACAACATTAGTATTATGCTTGCCATCAAAACTTACTGAACCTATCCCACAAATCTTAGCACCAGTATCATCTCCAAACATAACTAATCCTCCATCATATTTTTCAAGTTTAACAAAATTACTCTTATCACTAGTCATGTGATGAGAACAACCACTATCAAGAACCCAATAGTTCTTTTCTTGTTTATCATGTAGGGAAAAAATTATAGTACCTTCATTTTTCTCCTTCTCTAGAGGGAATTCCTTCACCTATTTTTCAAAATTAGTAAAAGTAGTTCATCTTTTATAGCCAAGAACAAGCATTCATTGTCATCAGGATCTCCATAATCAAATTACTCATTAGATATAATAGCATCCTCATTCACATAATATGCACTATTGAAATTTTTACCTTCATTTTCTTTCTAATATCTTTTTTCATTCCTCTTAGCTCTTTCCAGACATCTTAAGCATAGTGACCTATTCCTCCACAACTAATGCATTTAAAGGGTAACTTACCTTCATACTTACTAGAAAATCTCTTCATCCTTCTCACAAAGTTAGCTTCTACTTCATTGATAATTTCTTCATCCAAGTCTTTAGCTTTTGTAGCCTTAAAAGCATTTTCTAATTTGGATCCATTTCTCAACTTCAACTTTCTCATCTCATAAGATGCTAGAGTTCCTAATAACTGATATTTAGTGTAAGTCTTGTAGTCTATATGTTCTTCAATATCACATGCCTTTTCACTATATGCATCAGGAAGAGTTCTAATAATCTTCTCTACAATCCTAGATTCATCTACTATAGCACCAAGTACTCGCATTCCAACTACTACCTCATCCAATCTATGTACATAGGCTTTAACATTTTCGTCTTTAGACATATGTAGGAGCTCAAACTGTGTTTCCAAATTCTACAACTTTGCCTCTTTGACCCTTTCATCATCTTCATGCACTTTTTCTTAAGTATCCCAAACTTCTTTAGCAGTCTTTAGGTTTTGAACTTTAATCAACTCAAAATGTACAAGATTATTCTTCAAACTGAAGTTTGCATTATTGTTTGCTTCATGTGCCTTGATCTCATTAGTTGCACTCAGACCATTAGCAAGAGGAGTGTAGGGATTCTTGTTAGTGTTTTCCACATCATATCCACAATACTCCATGTATTCTTCCATCAATAATTTCTAGATAGAATAATTAGTTACATCGAACTTTAGATACTCATAAATAACTTTTCCAACCATCCCAGACCTTCCTTAAGCGGTTAATCTCTTCTCCAAGGAGCCATGCTCTGATACCAATTGTCTAAGAAGACAACTAAGAGGGGGAGGTGAATCAATTGTAACAAATTTAACTCTTAAATTATTTCAATGGAGATCAATCACAAATCATTAAATGATTAAACATTTATTGCAAAGGCAGAAACTGAAAAAGAATCACACATACCTAATAACACCAAATTTACGTGAAAAACCCAATAAGAGAAAAACCATGATGAGGATTAGGTCACACTATAGAGAATATCAAAACCGATTACAAAAGGCTCACTACCTAAACAAGGACTCACTTTTTGGATTAGGAATCATTGTCCAACAAGGGTTAACCACCTGGAGGGCCCACTGAAATAGAGATACAAAGAATATAGAAGAGATATGTTATAGAGAGAAGACAATCTTAAAGCAAAAGATATTTCCACCACAATTCACTCAACCACCTAGAGACATGCATGAATGATAGAGTACACCTTCAACTCACTACTTCTAGAAACTCAAAATTTAGACTTCACACTGATCTACCACACTCACATCACATACACACACTGATTCACATATATTTTACATCTATCTACTCTATTTCTTTGCACTTATCTCTTGTTCTTCTTTCACCACTAACTCATCCTATATTTATACCATCTTCAACTTTGAAACATATCCTTAAAGTCATCCATCCATCATTAAATTCAAGTTAGGTTGGTGCGAAAACATTCTAAGGTGGAATTAGAGTGAGAGTGACCTAAATACACACTTGATGAGGACCCAAATAGATCCCAATATGCTTTATCAACTTTAAAAGTAGTGTTCAACCAAAGGTCGACCAAAATAGTGTAAAACACATAGAACAATTAAGCACACACAACCCTTAGCATGATTAAATCCTTCTAGATTCCAAAATTATCTTCAACATGATCATAAAAGCTTAACTCTAGAACCGTAAGTCATAAGACTCAACCAAAAAGAAATATGGACCAGAAACATTTCTCCTAGATCTCAGCCAGAAACATAGAAAACTACAGTTCACAACTGGTGAACACAACTCGCACTGTACAATGAATCAGAAGGAAAGAATTTGGATATAGAAGCTTCCAAAAACTATGATCAACATATCAGAACCACACAAACATAGGAGAAAATTCTAAAGCAACCACCAAACACCTGCAACCTTTCTTCATTATAACTTTCCCAATATCCTCAAAATATATAGTTAGTAACTTACATCCATGACATCAATGGCAACAACAACCAGTTGGTAACCAATTCACAAATTGACATTAATGAAAACACCTTCATTCTTGCAAAAAAATTGGCAAATGAAAGACACCTACATACCATACAATGACAACACTTACAACCCTTGATTGCAATAACCAACAATGCCACTACCTACTCCCCTTGAGAGGTAGCCACCAACATCAATCCATAACAAGGAATGAATCTTGAGATCCATTGTACTAATGCATATTTTGATGTGTCTAGTTCAAAGGAGGGGAAATAACCCCCAACTTCTCCTAGAGATATACTCAAAAGTATCCTTAGGAATAGCCTTAGTGAAGATATCTACAATTTGATCATTTGTAGGCACATATACTCTAGATTTACCTTATTATTTGCAACCTTCTCTCTCAAAAAGTGATAGCAGATTGAGTTATATTTTTTTCTTTAATGCATTACCAAATTCTTTAAAATATTGATAGAACTTGTGTTATCACTAAAGAGAGAAATAGGTTCATCATATGCGACTTTGATATCCTTCAAAGTTTTCCTCATCCGTAACACCTGTGTGTAGCATGATGCTATAGTAATGTATTCTACCTCTGTAGTAGATAATGACACTAAATCTTACTTCTTGCTTAGGCAAGACACCAATCTATTTCCAAGAAAGACTTCAACACCACTTGTACATTTTCTATCATCCAATCAACCTACCCAATCTACATATATATAAGCAATTGGAGAGAAATCAATATCCTTTGGATACCACAAGCCATGTTCTAGAGTGCCTTTTTAAGTATGTGAATATCCTCTTCCCTACTGCCACATGTGACTCCTTGGGATCTTCTTGAAATATAGCCACAAGACAAACTGTATGCATGATATCTAGTCTAGTAGCAGTTAGATATAGTATTCATCCAATCATTGATCTATACTTTCTCTTATCATCCTTAGGAGATTCACCATTCTTACTCAACTTGCAACTAGTAACCATAGGGGTACATACCAGTTTAGAGTCTTCTATTCCAAACTTCTTCAACATTTCCTTGACATACTTAGATTATAAAATAAATATCCCTTTCTTTTTCTAATTGATTTGAAGTCCATGAAATCAATTTATCTCTCGAAACATAAACATCTCAAACTCTTTCTACATCTCTTCTGCAAATCTCTTGCACATTTCTTCATTATCTCCAAAGATTATTTCATCAACATACACAGCCACAATCAAGATTTGATCTTTCTCCACCTTAAAGTAAATATTACTATCTATAGTACCTTTATTGAATCCTTGTTGCAACAAGTACCTATCCAATCTTTCATACCAAGCTCTAGGAGCTTGCTTGAGTGTATATAATGCCTTCTTCAATCTACGAACCATATTAAGGTTAGCTAATAACTGAAAGCTTTCCGGTTGTTCAATATATACTTCTTCCAATTCACCATTTAAGAATGAAAACTTCACATCCATTTGATACGCTTTGAAATCTTTGTGTTTTACAAAAGCCAAAAATATCCTAATAGCTTCCATCCTTTCCACCAGAGAAAAAGTCTCCTCAAAATATATTCCTTCCACTTGTGAGTAACCTTTACACACAAGCCTTTCCTTATTCCTAACAACTTCTCCATTTTCATTCAATTTATTCCAGAAACCCACATAGTTCCAATAACATTCTTGTTTGTTGGTATTGGGATAGGTTCCCAAGTATGATTCTTCTCAATCTCCATTAGTTATTCTTCCATATCCTTGATCTGATACTCATATTTGCATGCTTCAATCATTGTTTTGGGTTCAACTTTGGAAAGTAAACAAAGTTTACTTTTTCTTCTATCAGAGCAACATTTATTCTTGTCAATACACCTTTTCTTTTGTCACCAATAATTTGATCTTCTAAATGATTCTTTTGCACATACTTAGGAGTTTAGCCTGATCTTTTCTAGAGCTTCCTCCTTTTCAATCTATACTTTATTTTCTTTACCCTCATCCTTTTCTTCTTCTCTACAAGAAGATTCATTTGATTCATATTTTTCTATCATTACTGAGATTTTATGTGGGTCTTCATCCACTTTGACACTTGCAATTTCAAGAATCATTTTTATCCTCTTGTTGTACCATTGATAAGCTTTGATTTTTATAGAATATCTGATGAGGGCACAACCCGAGACACAGAAAATAACCCACAAATAAGAGAATAATTTTATTATTCAGAAAATGGAACTTCTTACATGTAGAGGATCTCAATCCCCAAGTTCTACAACACATGCAAGTTACAGATAGCTACAGAATAACCCTTTCGCAATATGCGAGCTTGTCCCCCAAAAAGTTCCCCAAAAATTAGAAAACCCGCCCATAAATAGAGCTCCTCAATAGTTTGGAGCCAAAACAACATTCAAATTGAGTTTAGGCGGTTTGGCGCCAAAAATTTACAACATGAAGTTCAAATTTCAAGAGAGCATTTTCAATGGTATCTTCTAGAAAGTGCGCCAACTTCCCGGGGCCATAACTTTTGATCCGGGGCTCCGATTCGGGAACCGTTTGAACCGTTGGAAAGGTCTCGAAGTCAAGAACGTGCAAAAAATTTGTTATGCTGATTTTGGCAAGTTTTGAGGCTGATCCAGAAGCTCTAATTGCCTCAAATCCCACTCGAAAGATTTTTAGGTGCAAATCTGGGAAACTAAAACTGCAATATCTTTCAACCCAGGAAAAGAAAATAAAAATCATAAATTGGAAATTTCATTATGATGAAATGGGTATCCAAAAATGTAAAAACATCTAAAAACTGAGAAACTTGAAATTTAACTATTTTTGGGTGATGCAAGATTGCCCTTACACCACTGGATGCTCCTGCATCAATATCCAAGGAAGATTCCTTCATCAGATATTGCATCAAAATTTCCTAAGCTCTCTTCATCTATTTTGATATAGCATTTTCTTCCAGACACTTTGAAGTATTTCACAATAGGGTTTCTTCCATACCATAACTCATAAGGATTCTTTGAATTGTTTTTTTTTTCTTGTACTCTATTAAGTAGGTAGACTACAATAGGAATTACTTCTTTCATGTAGACTTTCGATAGTCTTGTTTCCTTCATCATAGTTCTTGTTGCTTATTGAATAGTCCTATTCTTTATTTCAACCACTCAATTCTGCTGAGGAGTCCTAGGGGCTAAAAAATGCCTCTATATTCCTTGATCTTCACAAAAAGTGTTAAACTCATTGGAGGTGAACTCTCCACCTCTGTAGAATATCAACCATAGCTTTGTATGCCTTAAACTTATCTTGATCGTATAATTTTTCTTTGAGAAAAGTAACCCAAGTCATTCTAGAAGAATCATCAATTAATAGCATGAAATACCTATAACCTTGAAAACTTTTAATTCTTGTAGGTCCACAAAGTTCTATATGCACCAACTCCAAATGAATGATAGAAGATTGTTCTTTGACTTTGAAACTCCTTCCAACTTGCTTTCCAATCTAACATTCCTTACAAACAACATTGATAGGCTTTGTAATCTTTGGAAAATCTCTCACATCTTGAATTGAACTTATCCTTACTAGGCTATCAAAATTGATGTGAGAAATTCCTCGTTTCCATAGCCAACTTTCATTAATCTAAAATTTCCAGAGCCTTTTTTGATCTCACAACCATTGTCCTAAAACACAAGATTATATACTTTAATACACATTTTTCCTACACTCAAAAGGTTATGTTACAAACCCTTAACAAAAGAACATCTTTTGTATTATGCTTTTCATCAAAACTGATTGAACCTTTTCTACATATAGTAGCAGATGTATCATCACCAAACTTAACTAAACCACCTTCAAACTTTTGAATATTAACAAACATACTCTAATAACCTCTCATGTGATTTGAGCATCCACTATCAATGATCTAGTTTTTCTTCTCTTCCCTAGCATGAAGAGTAGTCATCATTTCTCCCTCAATATTATGATCTATTTTTGAAGTACTTTCCTTTATACATCTCTCAGAGTTAGCAGAATTAGTTCTGGAATTTAGAACCATGATCAAGAATTCATTATATTCATCACTAGGGTAATCAGATTCATCATTAGATATATTTGTATCTTCTCTAACATAGCAAATTTTCTTAATTGATTTACCTTTATTCTCCTTAATTCTATCTATTAAATATTTGACCAGACATCTTGAAGCATAATGAACAATCTTTCCAGAGTTAAAGAATTTGAATGGTAACTTAGGTCTTTGTATTTTCTAGTGCCCTTTTTCAATTTCCTCACAAAGTTCTCTTCCAACTCATCAAATTCTTTTGGATCAAATTTCTCATTCTTCTTTGCTTTTCCAACTTTGAAAGTAGAATCTTTTTTTGAATCACTTGAACCAAACTCTCTTAATTCAAAAGTAGTTAAAGCACCATGCAACTGATCTCTAGAATAATTATTTAGATTTTGAAATTCCACAATAGCAAAAACCTTATGACTATAGTATTTACGTAGTTCTTAGTACCTATTTTACCACCTCATCATCTTGAAGAGTTCCACCAAGACCTTTGATGTAAATGAAAACTTCATCCACTTTCTACATGTAGTTAGTAATATCTTTATCCTTTGACATCCATAGATTTTCAAATGTGATCTTTAGGTTATGCATCTTAGCTTGCTTTGTAACCATATCATCTCCTTCATAAATAATTTCCAAATATTTCTAAATCTCATTAGTAGTTTTAAGAGTCATAACTTTCATAAGTTCACTATTGGAAAGACCGCTCAAAAGAGCATACCATGCTTTCCCATTATTTTCATAGGCCTTCATCTCATCATCAGTGCTTGGACCATTTGTAGGCATAGTCTATTTAGATTCAACAGACTTCCAAACTCCAAACCATAGTTAAACAAGGAAACCTTCCATCTTGGTCTTCCAGAATGCATAATCAAATCCATCAAATAGAGGATCCTCCTTTTTGTGCACCATCCCAAATCTACCTCAAGTAGTTCAGCTTTCTTCTAAGGAACCACGCTATGATACCAATTGTTGAATGCACAAGACTACTAAAAGGGGGGGTGAGTCAGTTGTACATTAAAACATTAAAAACCTCTTTGACATTCAGATCTACTTGATGTAAAAATTTGAATAAGTTATCTATATTATTTCAAAAATATGTAAGAATATAATCTATAGAAAATTTAATGTAGTTTCTAAACTACTAGGTTTATTTTTTATTTTTAAATCTATTTGGTGAAAATTTGAAATTTCAATGCAGTAGTACTTAAATTTCAGGGAAAAATTAAGAAGTATGTGTCTCTGTGATCACCCTAACCACAATAAAATGATAATATTTTTTTATAATATTTTAGATATAAGTAGAGGAATCATGTCTCGATGTGATGCATACTTTTTTGTAATTTTTTTCCAAGTGAATAATTAATTATGAATTTTTTATTACAACTTTTAAAAAATATAAAAACTTGTATGTCTGACCACCTTAACATGGTCAAAACTTCATGAAATTCATTTTTTTAATCTTATAGTATGTGAAGCATATAATGTGACACATGTTTCAGATTCAAAAAATGTGATATTGTTTGAAAGCTATAGATGTTTTTCAATTAGCCTATCAATCAGGACTTTAGTTGTAATTCAAATAGAAAATGAATAATAATTATTTATTAAATTCAAAGTAAATCATAATTTATATTGGTGAAAAGCTGAGAATCTCCTTTAAAAACCCTTTTCCTTTCATCAATTTTGGGTAAAAAGAAGTCATCATCCACATACCCTACACATACCCATCATATCGCCACTTTTTGGCCCATCATGATCCTGCACATACCCACCACTTAAATCCTTATTATGCATTAGAAAAATGTAAACATGAGAAAAATTAATGAAAACACATCCAAACACATAAGAACACCAAATTTACGTGGAAAACCTAATAAGGAAAAAAACATGGTGATGATTAGCTCACAATATAAAGTAATTGCAACACCAAATACAATAGAGGCTCGCTATCAGAGGGCTCACTACCTAGAAGAAAGAAGGGATCACTACCAAGGACTAAAATCAATAGAAAATCCACCACAATATCACCAACACATTCATAGCCTCTCTGAAGAATGTAGACACCTTATGCTCACTACTTCTAGTAGTCTAGCACATTAAAGAGATTGCACTATGTTTCACACTTTACAACTCTATACTTTAAATCACATCTATACTACCTCAATTCTCGATCAACTCAACACTTATTTATACCATCCTCAACCTTGAAAATAATCTCCAAGGTCATCTATGCACCTCAACCATGCAAATTAAAATTAGTTTAGCACTAATAATTCTCGTGGTGGAAATAAATGAAAGTGAACCACACCACACCTTAACTTGGACCTAAAAACATACATATACACCACCATGCTTCGAAAAAAAGAAAGCTTTTTTGCAATTAGTGTAAACACCCAAGGTCAGCTGAACCTATGTAAACACCATTGAACATTGAATTGCACGATTCCTTAGATCAAAGATGACTCACAGACAACATACATCACTTGATAAAAATCTAAAATATTTCATAATCACCCTAAAATCCAAAAAATTCCTTTGTAACAACTTTCACCTAAAGAACACACTCATCCTATGCACCTATCTAACCTTCCACATACTATAACACATGAATCAAACATTTCAAAGCACCAAACTTTGAACAACTGAGACTACAGATAGATATGAGCAATATATGTACACTTCCAAAACCACAAGACCATAAATCAAACCATAAAGAAATGCAAATAAATACCATTTCTTGCAAACACCACTCCAATACATAATTCACACACTGGTGAACACAAATTTCTATGCATAATGATTCAAAAAGGAAATTTTGGATACAAAACCTTTGAACACCTTTGATAAATATATCAAAACCACATAAGTAGATCTTCAACCATGAAGAAATGTGGAGAAAAATTAGATTACTACTCTACTAAACTAAACACCTCTCAACCACATTATTTTCTCCTTTATTGAAATCTTCTCAAAAGCACTTGGAAACCAAGTACCACAAACACTTTTTTATCAACAACACTTCCTCATCGCGGCCAACTGCAATATAGCAACTCAACCATACACATGCTTATCAGAGCAACATTAGAGATTGACAGAAATGACACTAATAATGACAACATAATGCAACTAATCAAAGCATCACCAAGGTTCACATCAATGCAACAACATAGATTTGTTTAAATCAATGACAACACAAATTTCACATACTTGCAACATTCATAACCCCACGTTTCACTATTATCTTTTGTCTCAATTCACATTGTTGAGAGGTATGTCATCATCACTTGAGACACTTATTGACACTTTTCCACACACTTGTCAAGTGAGGTTACATGTGTTCTAATGGAACCTTCAAAAAATTTAAATTTGAAGTGACCACATTGGTTATTTTTTAAGAACCAAACTGATCTCTAGAAATAACTATGGATTTTTCCATTTCCAATTATTAGTAATACTAAAGGGATTGGCCAACGAATGAATAGAAGTTGCTAAACTTCTATTCCTACTCTTTGGGCTCTGTGAAACCCGGGAGGGTGATCCCACAATTTATATCTAAAGACTTTTCACAATTACAATCAAATACATTATCAATAATAGATATCTCTCATAGCATCACTCAATAATATGTACATCAAATAAGTTGGCAGCTTATTATATCAATGTTATATGAGTTGAATATGAGAGAGTAGATACAAAAAAACAAATAACAACAATATACCCCTTGAGATTTTATGATTAAAATATTGAGTAATTAATGAATCAACATTGGAGGTGTAGCATAAATACCTTGCATGAACCAGTGTCATTATCCCAAGCATGGACTCAATGCCATTCTATATAACTTGATAAAAACTTTTACAACAACAACAATAATATGAACAAATATTTAATTACAACATTCCTCTATGACATTCAGGGTTATTACTTCTTACAAATATCCTATCACATAGTTCATATGCGTTATCAATCTCATACAAGCACTTACATCAATTCATTGAATCAATCAACAAGCATGAAACCAAACATCCATCAGATATTGATAGAGACAAATGAAAGAAATCCTTGATCAGTTTCAATCATAACTCATAACACATATACAAGGAGACATAATAACCTTGAATCTGATATTACTTTGTATTATAAATGCTATACCATTATCAGTCTTACATGCATAAGTATGAACTCCAAAAGAAACTTAAAACAAAGACTCTAAAACTTGCTTCATAATTGTCTTGACAAAACTAATAGTATCAAGTCAAAAAAATTCTAACTCCTGTGCTTATGGTCTTGAATTATTTCTTATAGAGATGAAGGAGCAAAACAATCCTCAGACTAGATAACACACATTTCATAATCCAATAGGACCGCTTGCAGCAATATTCCCTTCCTAGTTACACTTGAATCTTCAAGTGGAGAAAATAAACATGAGGCATAATTATCCTCAACTCTTCGTGGAAAATAGGTCCCACCTTAAAATTCATCATTAGTTTGTTACAATAGTTATAAGATATTCTCCATGTGCTCAAAATGCCAACTGTAAGAAAATAAAAACAACAGCACTTACGAAGCAAGGCTAGGAAAGCAGAAAAAGGTCAAAAATTGTTTAATCCACATTAGCACTATGTGCTAATCACTTCATTTTAAGGAGAGAATAATATTTTACCATGTTATACCAAAATCCAAATCTGTATTGTTTTCAGGATGTGCATTATTCTCCTTATAAACTCTATATATTTCTCCAACCAAATATTGTATTCTTCTTCAGTGGGCCATTTAACATTTAATAAATCCTACACCTTAGTAGTATAATACAAATACCTTGCATCAATTAAAATCCTAGCTTCCTTAACAAATATATCCATCTTTGTTTCAATCTCCACCATCATATCAATATTGAATTGAACAAGATGTAATCGATGACAGACAAATGCATCATAAATGCTTCAAGAAACCCTCCCAAATCTTCCTTCTAGGTGTCAAACAAATGCAATTCACCTTTTGAATTCAATATTTAAGGCATACCATGATCCTCCATCTCCTTGAATATTTTCAACTTACTTTGGAGCTATATTCCCAACTTTCCATGGAAAGTAGTTACCTCATTTATTGAGTCAATAGTTTTCAAGATGTCAAGAATATTTGTGGGTGCCTCAGGTTCCTGCTTTATTTTTGGCATCATTTCTTTCAAAGCACTTACCCTAGCAATCCAATTATTCCACTCATTCCTAAAGGCCTCATGTACTTGCAAATATTTTGTATTTTCCTCATGAATGTTTTTATACGTGGCCCATACCTCATTATCCCTATGGACCAAATTGGTCACCCTATGCTTAAGCACATCCCTAAAAATTTCATTGGCCACCCTAATTGTCTCCAATTTGGCTTGCTTGACATTGTCCATTTTAGTAGTGAACTTTTCTTTCAAGTCATCAATTTTGAGGGCCAAAGTCTCCCTATCTTTTGGGTAGCTTGAATGGTAGCTCTCATTTGACTCAATTCATTCAAAGCCTTATTATATTCCTTGACCAAAGATTCACATTTATTTTGAGAAATATGTGTAGTGTCCACACTAAGCATTACAGCATGTGTAGTTAACTGAACTACCTAGATCAAAGTTATTTCAGTAGTTCTTTTGAACACTAGTGAACCAATGACTTCTTGAATAGGCCTAGCTACCTCATGTTTGCTAGTATTTGGTGCCATAGACCAAATTGCAAGAGTATGCAACTTTGGACTATATTCGGAACCAAATACATTATTATCAAATTGATCTTCAGATATCAAAGCCTGAGGATCTCTCCTAACTGCATCATATGTTATGTCAGCTGTGATTGTACATTAAGGTAACAACATGATTCCACTATCTTTAACAATTTGATGAGCTTTAGTGGGAGTACTAGCTGCAAACTCAGCCTTGATATTCTCTTCCTCTACTTTCTCAGCTTCCTCCTAATGAGAAGGTTCAACAAATTGACTCAAATTGATTCTAGTCTCTCTTTTATTTCTTTACTCAACTATTGAATCATAATCTCCTAAAATTATTTAGTCTCCAAAAAGTTATCATCAGCTAAGAACTCATCACACTCCCTAATTCTGGGATCATCATCATTCTCTCTATCATAATGCCACTGGACAATCCTGTTAGGAGGAACATCTGAGTTATGAGTCTCCTCAATTTGAGGAAGGGGAAATTTCTGCTCAACCTCCTCATTTCCTAGCACATGTTCTACCACTTGTACTTCCCTAACCTCCTGAACATCTTCAAGCCATTTTGGAATATCCATAGCTTTTTGTTATCGTTGTTGCTCCAAGAGGACCTGGGCTTTTTCTATAGCCTCCTTTACCTTTACCTTAAATTCACCAAAATGATAGTCTCTTATCATGGTAAAGGCCATTTTCCAAGGGGTTTGCAATTTCATTGTATGGACTGATGTAGAATGCATTCTTTTTCATAATATTTTCCTCTAGGTTTGTCATAGCTATCCATTCCTTTTTCCTAATCATAACTGCCTCATCACTTGTCAAATTCCTTAGTACATCATATCTATAGAAAAATTCATGATGTATGATGCCTAAGTTCTTTTGTCTTCTTTTTCCTACCAAAAATCTTTCTGGATCAAAGACTCTAACCTCATCGATAGGCATTCTAAGATTATTCACCATAATGCCCAATTTTTCATACCCTTCAAGGGCAGTGATCTTGAAATAAGCAAAAGTACATTGGGGATGTACTACAAATCCCTTTCTATCCTTTCTAAACATCTCATAGTCCATAACATCCATCTTCCACATGAGCTCCATGGAAGCCTATCTATCTGAGACATACAAGGGTAAACAATGGGGTGCCACATTAGCTCCATAAACCCTAATCAAAGTATATTCAAAATGTAGAAACAAGTCAACCCAATTATGTGTTGTTGTAGAGCCTGGTACATCCTTTGGAAACATAAGACTTCTGATCTCTGGAGAAAGTCTGAATTTAGGTGCCACACCCAATGACTCTAAGGTACAGTGTTTTATAACATTGGCAAACAAGATGTAATTGGAATTGGATCAATCTTGATCCCAAATATATGTCCACATTTACACAAGGATAGCCTTATTTTCACTATCCTTAATCCTCATGTTTAATTTTCTCTTCCAATCATAATCTCCTTCCCATAAGAGCATATGCATCAATAAGGAATAATGGGGGAAGGATAGAGGTAACACTTCCTTTTTCAAATTGAGAAAATCCTCATGCATTCATTGAGCAACAAAATTAGCATAATTGAAACTAGTGTTTCAATTATATTCTTGTATATCCACCACCATCACCAACAAATCAGGGGCTATTCTAACCTCAAAATCCCGAGCTAGTACTTGGTTTAAACAATAGTAAGTGTTTTTTAAATAATCTTCAAATTCTTCACAATCAAAAGGCTCAACATCTTGAATAGTGAATTTTTTCTTGCTCCTATGTCGCACAAGTATTGATTCTCTATATGCAAATTTTCTCCATTCATACTCAGCATATAAGTCAATACGCCTGAATTTTGCAGTGTAATTGGGATTCAATCCAAATACATCCAATATTTTGTGCTTTGTCACCTCCAGAATTATATCACCCCTGTTACTCTTGATTTACATGTCAGTAGGGTCATAATGCCTCACTAGCTCCATCATTAAATCAACTTCCACAAACACATTTGGAACTACTAACTTTCCCAGGATCAATCCCCACAAATATCATGCAAGCTTACTAGAATTTCACCTACTGAAAGCATACCGAAACAAATTGCCATCGACTGTGGGGCTGGGGTTTCTCCCCAATTTCGCTAGCATTATCAATCAATCTAGTGGTAACAACAACTTGTCTTGTGCGCCTTTTACCAATTTGTGACCCTCCCTCTTTGATACCTCCAAAATTTTGTTTCATAAACTTTTATGTTTCCTTCTTTACACTTCTAGACCTTGTGGAAGCTGCATGGGTCCAAGAAAAGGGTTAGACATAGCTACACTTTGGGCTCAACTTCAACTGAAGCATGCTAAGTTTTAAGTCTTTTAACCCTCTTTTGCTTTGGTTTCCTTTCAGGCCTGACACTAGATTCACTAGGCTTTGGGTCAGTTATGCTTGTAACACAAATGGAGACTAGGGTTTACAATTTCTTACGGCAAAAAAAAACCTTTCACAATTATGACAGGATAAAATTCTACTATTGGACAAGACACATTTCTTCACAATTTAGATAGTGCTCAATTATCAAATTGAAATCACCAAAAAAAGACTAAATTGCACTTTCCACAAATTTTTTATCAGCTTTCAAAGGTATTCATTTTACTACCTTAATTAAATCGAAGTATCAGTTTTGCTTACTCAGATGAAAATTGTGTCTCTTGTTGTAGATAATTTTTGAAATTTTCCTTGAAAATTTCTCAACCTCTGGTATTTCTTCCACCAGCCAATGAATTAGGATGCATGATAAACTAGATATCTACTTTTTTTTACGGCCGAGAGGGAGCATGTCACCCTTAATATTTGATAGTAATCTCAAGCGAGTGAACTGGTAATTAGTCGTTTAGTTTAAAACCTTGATCATTGATCCCTCAACTTTAAACTATATCAATTTTCAATAATCCACCTCACTACCTTCCCTTTTGCTTTATACTAAATCCTTAGGAACTTTTCACATTGCTTCTTTAAGTGGTAGTTGTCGCCAATCGCTGATTCACTTCGTTCTCATCCATCTCCATCTCTCCTCGCTAAATCAATTTTTCACATTGATTTCCATCAGTGATAAGAGATGTAAGCACCATATATTGACATGTACACCTGCATAACAATCAATGGCACAAAAGATATCACAAATAGGGTGTAATCAATTTAGTGAGAGAAAACTCTTTAAAAGGGACCATATCGCTCATCGCTAATCAAAACCTCAGTGCTCAAAACAAATCCGCAGGAGGCAATGCAATTAGATATTCATCTTCTCTCTCATTGCTAATTGCAAACAATCTCTTTACAATATATTGGTGATGAGTGATGAAACTTATGATTATAATTTGAGAGGTCATCACCTATCGCTATTACAACTTTAGGAATTCAAAAATTATTAGCGATTTACAATCTCTTAAGAACCTCGCTTGTCACTAATTGCAATTAGAAGTTCAAGGATCAATTCACAATGAGCGATATCAAAAGATATTACCTTATCACTCATCGTTGATTTAAAAAATACATTTCAAAAGTGATTAGCGATGAACGATAAAGAATTAAGGTCTCGACTAAACTTAAGTGAAAAATTTTAGGCATGTGGTCAATAACTTATTTTAATGAAGGGGACTTCCTAGGATGATACGATAGATAGAAAAAGACTTAAGAACCCCAAAATCATTATAACAAAGCTATATAAACTCATGACAAGGGAACTAGATGCCTAATAAAAATATTAAAATAGTTACCAGCAACGGGAAATAGGGAGTCAACAACAAATTAGAACGCTCAAGTGAATTCAAGGAAACAAATCCTAAAACTCTTCTAAATGAAACAAGGGTTTTTGATGGGACATGAGAATTAAGGTTCCATTAGTGGCTTTGAATGGGGATGTATGCATCTTGTAGGAATGGTGAGATCTCCAGAATCTCTGGTTAAAGCATACCAAAATGAGGATTAAAACAAAAGAACCCAAACTGGGGAACTACCCAAATAAGGTAGCAAGTCCCAAAAAAAACAAAAAGAAAACACACCTATATACATAATATACAAAAAGAACATAAATGGAAGATAACATACTTAGGAGAAGTATGGCTTTAAGAACTGTCCATGTACTGGAAGTTCAAAAAGTTCACCTGTTAGGCTGTGAAGAAAATATGAATCTTCTCCATGAGTGTTGGCTATCAAGTAAGGGCCAATCCATAATGCTTCAAATTTTCCATGTTTGCCCTTATCCTGAGCTCTTGCATTCTAGGCTAACACCATGTTGTTAACTTCAAACTTCTTGGGAGAAGCTTTTCTATCATATAAGTGCTTAACCTACAATTACATCTTCAAATTTTTAGCTTGAGCTTCCCTCCTAGACTCATCCAACTGTACCAAATTATTGATTCTATGTTGTATATCATCACAAATTTCTTCATCATATTCCTACACAAAATTGTACATTTTGAGCAAGTTATTCTATGGAAACCTTTCCTCTAGACCATATACTAAGCCAAATAGTGAATAGCTAGTAGCTTTTTTCACAGTCACTCTATCTGCCTAGAGTGCCAATTTTAATTTTGAATCCCAGGACTTTTTGTTCTCCATAATTCTCTTGATTCTCTTCATCAATCTCTTATTACTAGACTCATCTTGACCATTTCCTTGAGGATGGTAAGGTGAAGAATAAGAGACTTGTATGCCATGTCTTTCACAAAAGTCCCTGAATTCATCTAACCTAAAACACATAGCATTGTCTGAGATAATTATTTGGGGGACTCCAAATCTAATAAGAATATTATTCAACAGAAAATCAACTACCACCTTTCTTGTTTCCTTCTTTGTAGGTATTGCTTCCACCCACTTTGTAAAATAATCGGTGGCAACAAGAATCCATGAATGACCTCCACTAGATTTTTTTGGTCTTTCCCCAATGAAATCAATTCCCCATTATTGGAAAGGGGCTTCAACCATCATAGGTCTGAGTGGTAAGTTTCCTGAGAATTTCAATTTTCCTAAGAATCATTGACAGGCATCATAAGTTTTAACAAACTTGTGAGCATCTTTAAAAATAGTAGGCCACCAGAACCCAACTCTTAAAATCTTGTGTGTAGTAGCTTTTTCCATGTAATGACCACCACACAACCCATTGTGCATTTCTTGTAGGAGTTCCAATTCTTTTTTTCCATCTACACATTTTAGAAGTACTTCATCCAAGCTTCTCCACCATAGCTCTTGTAGTGTTCTTTAATCAGCTCAATAACTAGGAACATGAATTCCTCTACTCAGGAATTGAACATAGCAACTAGCAGTCATGACCTACTAAAGAACATCATTTAATTATCAACCCAGGGACGTAAACTTGAAATGGGACAGCACAAGATATGCACTAATCACCCTTCCAGACATACATGATTCCTAAAATGCCTTATATTGGAATTTAAGTACTGGAAACAACTTTATTGTTTAACTTTGCTTGGAAATGAAAAAAACTCGAAAGATAACCTATTCTACTCCTAGTGGTTGTAGGAATAGTTGACAGCTCTGTGTTTCTGCCAGTTGTAGGAATAGTCACATTAACTTCTATGAAGGGAAATGCAGCTATTCTAACTTGCAGAATAAAAGTATGGACAGTTCCCTAAGTGGGCCCCCTCAGGTAGTGCCAAAAGAAAACAACAAATTAGGTTAAAAACTTCATAAGCCTTATTGATTCAATGCAAACAAGTATATGGCACAATCTCTTGGCTGAATTTCTAAAACTGAAAGTGTGTTATAACAATGATTTTTTTCTGGCCCCTTCTCTGAAGGAGAATGGGCTATTTATTGAAAATTGATCCTAACTACTAACCAACCTTCCCTTATAAAATGGGAGGAATTTATTACATTTAACCAACTTAAGTAAAGAGGTGAATGATAATGAAGAACTAAGTCAAATTGGTTTAGCAGTCTTAAAATGCCATCATCCTAGATTCATGCACCACCAAGACACCTGGCCTAGATTTCTGTAACACTCTCCTTGCATGGCGGATGAGTTGAAACTATCTCCTCATCTTTTGCTATTGAACCCGTCTTTATGGATTTGGTCTTCAATTCTTCAAGTGGAAATTGAATTCCCTTCCTTCAATTGTGGTACCTGCAAAATATCTCACCATCTTTTCCTGAGGAAGAAGGTTAGCTCAACATGTTCATTCATTAAGTATTAAACTAAGGAAAACATTGTTTTAGATATGGCTGCAGGAAGTTTTGGTAGTGGAGGCTGCAGGAAGGTTTATGATCACAAAGAGCCATAAAGTATTTATCAGACTAATAAAACATTAAAGGTAATAGTCATGGGACTTCTTATCACAATATACTCATCATATTTAAGTCATAAAAAGGTCTATATCCTATCTCATAAATAGACTAAATGTTTGTTTTAGCATAATAAAAACAACAAAGTATTTATAAAAGTATGATCAAAATGTGCCAAAGACTTGGCTCATCAACTCTCATTATCAATAATCACATACTTGATAGCATGCAATTTCAATGTTCTTTTTCCATTTCCATCCATATCAATAAGACATCACAAATTTTGCAGATACTGGATAATTCTTCTATACCATCCACATGTTTGCATATCACAGAGAGGTGCAACATCAATTACTTCAGTTGATTAACTTGATTAGCTTCCAAATTGTCTTCTGCCATCAGCTTGGCTAAGCTCTATCCTCTTAATAACTTGGTAATCTAAACCTCAATGTTGAACTCTTGGATCTTGTTGATCCATTTGCACCTTCTACCTATTGTTTCTTGCTGAGTAAAATTGTCCTTCACAGCTGCACTTGGTACAAAAGCAATAACTGTAGCCCCTTGTAGGTAAGTTCTGAAATTTTTTACAGCCTTCACCAAAACATAGGCTTGTTTCTTGGTAGTGTCATACTTCAATTTTGTAGCTTGTAGATATTTGCTAAAGAATGCAATTGGTTGTTCAAAACCTTGCTCATTTTCTTGTAGTAAAACAACGACAATAGTATGAAAAGAAGAAAAAGAGAAAATATGAATTGGCTTAGAGAAGTCAGGAGATTTCAAAACTGGAGCCTCGTTAATAGCTTGTTTTATCCTTTTGAAAGCTTGACTAGGCTCCTCACTCCAAAGTACCTTTTCACCTTTCTTCAACATTTTGGAAATAGGTCTTGTAATCTCTACAAAATTGATTACAAATCTTCTCAAAAAAATTATTTTCCCAAAAAATGACTAGATACCCTTGACATTTCTTAGCTAGGGAATCCTGTCAATATCTACTACTCTTTCAGGATCTATCCTTACTCCTTCCTTAGACACAATATTCCCTAGCATCTATCCCTTAGTGACCCCAAAGGAACATTTCTTTGGATTCAAAGATATTCCATATTCTAGTGATCTAACAAAAAAAAAATCTAAATGCATGCAATGATCCTCTTCTTTCTTAGAATAAGTGGTCAAGTCATCTTGATACACAAACATAAATAGATCAATAAAATCTATGAAAACTACATCCATATCTCTCTAAAAAGTGGCACCAACATTTTTCAAGCCAAAAGACATCTTTCCATATACATAGGTACCCCAAGGAGTAGTAAATGCAGTCTTGTACTACTCAAATTCCTTTACTTTTACTTGATTATACTCTGATAAACTGTCCATCATTGAAAATAGCTCACAACCAGCTACTTTCTATAACATGGCCTCCATGTTTGGTAAAGGATAATTTTCCTTTAATTAGGATACATTCAAATTCCTGAAATTAAATTCCTTTAATACGGGACAAGCTTATGGTGGCGATAATAAGGGCGTGGTGAAGTAATATCATAGAAAAACGTGCTCAATCACGCGAATGAGCTGAAGGAAATGGAAACCATATAGGAAATTATTCGCACTAATTAATACTAAATTAAATGCAATAAATAAAGTAACTGAAGCAATCTTAAAGTGAAGTGGAGCATACCTAGAGAGAATTGCTGTAATTATCTGATGTGACCTCCTTCTTCATTGCAATACATGACATGGAGAAATGTGGATGATATGGAAAATGATAGGTGGATGATGTGGAAGACAGAGAGTGAGTACGGATTGTGGATGAAGTGAATGAATGGAATGGGGATCTTATTAGATAACCCCTTTATTATGATTTGGTATGCACTTTTATGCATGGCCTGGGAATTTGAGCCTAGGCTCAATTCCTTTGGCTGCAGGATCACTGCTATCCTGCTCAATTTTGAACTGTCTCAGAAATGTTTCCTTGTCAATGGGTTTAGAATAGAGCTTTAGGCAATGCCCATTGACTAGTAGCTTGAATCGGACCTCATCAATGGTCCTTAATTGAACAACACCATTGGTGAATACCTCCTCTATCTCATATGGACCCAACCATCTAGTTTGTAGTTTTCCTAGACTGTCCTTATATCGTGAGTCATAAAGCAGAGCCAAATCTCCTGCTTTGAATTTCTTTTCCTTAATGTATTTATCATGCCACCTTATTCGCTGATTTTGTATCATTTTAGTGTGTTGCAGGGCATTCTCTCGGAGCTCATCCAGACCATTGAGCTGCATGACTCTATCCTTTTGTGCATTTGTTAAATCCATGTCCATCTCTAATGTTTTTCTTAGAGTCTTATGTTCGAATTCTATTGGCATCACAGTTGTTTTACCATACACCATTTCAAAAGGTGTATATCCTGTAGCAGTCTTCCAGGTAGTACGGTAGGCCCATATAGCTTTTGGTAACCTTGCGGCCCAGTCCTTCCTATGAAAATCTATAGTTTTAGTCAAAATGGCCTCTATGTCCCTATTGGTGACCTCAACCTGGCCATTGGCCTGGGGGTGATAAGGAGTTGATTTCCTATGCCGTATATTGTATTCATTTACTAAGGCTGTGATAAGTGTAGAAGTGAATTGTGCTCCTTGATCTGTCACTATTTCCCTAGGGACACCAAACCTGGTGAATATTTCCTCATAGAGGAATTCAGCTACTTTATTATCCCTAACATGTTTCATAGGTTTAGCCTCTACCCATTTTGTCACATAATTTGTGCATACAAGGATGTAGGACTTACCATTGGAAGGTGGATCAATTGGTCCTACAAAATCCAGTCCCCATTTGTTGAAGGGTGTATAAACTTGTGGAAATAGAGGCATCTCATCAGATCAAGTTGGTCTTCCCATCCTTTGGCATCTGTCACATCTCCTGGTATATTTGGCTGCATCTCTATGCAGAGTTGGCCAATAGTAGCCAATATTTAAAATTTTCATTGTGTTCTTTTGGCAGCAAAATGTCCACCACATGGCTCATCATGGCTTGCATGCAGTATATCATGAGTGTCCTCCTCTTGTACACATCTCCTCATAACTTGATCTGGCCCTATATAAAACATGCAATCTGCAATCCAAGAAAATTTAAAGCTTTTCTCTACCAATAATCTCTTTTCCTTAGGGGAGAATTGAGGAGTTCTTCCTGCGGCCAGATAATTTGCTATATCGGCATACCATGGGTGAATAACCTTGATTGCAAACAGGTGCTCATCAGGAAAGGAGTCTTCAATAAGTGCAGAGTCATCTTGCCTTTGAATTCTAGAAATAAAATCAGCAACCACGTTGGCTTTACCTTGGCTTGCCACAATTGTAATGTCAAATTCTTGCATCAGCAATAACCATCTTGCCAGTCTCCCGACTATTGAGCTTTTGTTCATGAGATACCGGATTGCTGCATGATTAGTGTGGAAAAATATCTGATAACCGGTGATGTAATGCCTGAATTTATTGAGGGCATAGATGATTGCCAACATTTCTTTTTCTATAACAGTGTAGTTTAATTCAGCCCCTTGCAGATTTTTGCTTATGTAGTAGAGTGCATGTTATGTTGAACACCCTTCTGCCCTAACACAGCTCCAATGGCATAATCTGATGCATCAATATGAATATGAAATGGAAGTGACCAATCAGGTCCTTTCAGAATAGGTGCCTGTGTAAGGGAGACTTTTAAATCAAGGAATACTTTTTCACATTTCTTTGTCCAAGAAAAATATGCATCTTTCTTCAACAGACTATATAAGGGGCCTGTTGTTTGGCTGAAGTCCTTGATGAATCTTCTGTAGTATCCAGCATGGCCTAAAAGCTCCTTACTTCTTTCTGCTTGGTAGGAAAGGGTAGATTAGAGATGACCTCAATCTTAGCAGGATCAACCTGTATTCCTGTAGCAGAAATATAGTGACCAAGCACTATTCCCTCCTACATCATCATGAAGCACTTTTGACTATTCAACGATAGGTTGTGATCTTCACATCTCTGTAGTACTTTCTTCAAGTTGGCTTGAGCTTCCTCAAATGTTGTACCATAAACAGTAAAGTCATCCATGTATATTTCCATGCAATCATATGAGATATCTGAGAAGATACTTATGACTGCCCTCTGAAAGTTGCAGGTGCATTACAGAGACCAAAAGGAAAAACTGAATAGGAAAACGTTCCCCAAGGGCATGTAAAAGTAGTCTTTTCTTGATCCTCAGGAGCAATCTTGATTTGATTGTACCCACTGAAGCCATCTAAGAATGAGAAGTACTTTTTCCAGCTAAATTATCTAGAACTTGATCGATGAATGGAAGAGGAAAGTAATATTTCTTTGTTGCCAAGTTGAGCTCTCTATAATCTACACATACCCTCCATTTTCCTCCTTTCTTAGGAACAATAACCAATGGGGAAACCCACTGACTATCTAAGATTGGGTAGATAAAGCCAGTTGTTAACATTTTTTGTAATTCTTCTTTAACAATTTCTCTCAAAGCTGGATTGATTCTTCTTTGAGGTGCCTGACAGTCTAAACTCATTGTTAATGTATATGCGATGTGTACAGATTTTTGGGTCTAAACCCTTCATATCACCATATTCCCAAGCAAAAGTTGACTTATGACTTACGTAATTTTATTGATGCTCAAGGTTTTCCTCTGACACACCTCAACTTGGGAGGTTAAATCTACCATAGATACTTGGGAAGAAATGGAATTTCTACCTAGATGGGGTAACAAGGTATGTGGCGATCACTGGCGTGGGGATAATGGTGATAGATGAAGGAAGAATGATGCTGTAGGAACATGGATTTTTCACAATGAAAGTATTTGGTACCATAGTTATTGGCCGGGATATTGAATGATTATACGCTACTTCTTCTTGTTGTGTAATGAAAGAATCTACGGTAATCATCATTAAATTGGCCCGCGAGTTCAAGCTGCTCCTCTTCTCCCCAAATTTGGCCAAGCAACCTCTCCGGACTCAACAGAAATGTTTGGAGAATAGAGGGTAAGCTTCTTTTGTTAGCATACCCATAAGATATTGTCATGTTACCTGACCTACAACCAATGCAAGCATCAGCAGTAGCCAACCAAGGCCTTCCTAGTATGACAGGGTATCCCCCCAATGATGCCTTCGGAGATAAGACCATAAAGTCAGCAGGGTACTCCCAAGAATCCAAGGTGACTACCAGGTCTTCAACTACCCCATCAGGTTTGATAGTTGAGCTATCAACAAGCTATAATATTGTAGGTGTAGCCCTTAGGTCTGAAATATTAAGCCTTACAACCAAGTCCTTTGTCATGACATTGATAGCTGCACCAAGATCTACTAAAGCATTCTTAATTTGCAACCCATTAACATTGATCTCCACAACAGGGCTTCCTGGATCTAAATATTTTGGGATGCTAAGCTTCCCCATCATTAATTCAGAGAGTTGACCTATGACATGGATAGTTTGAGGGTCCTTCTTTTTCCTCCCCGGTTTCTTCAAACATGCCTCCTTGATGGCCTTTCCATAGATAGGTACTTTGATTCCTTGGAACAAGGGAATTTTCACATATATATACTTTAGCTGGTCAAGGATGTCAAAGGTAGGTTCCTCTTATTTTTTTACATTTTAACCTTCCAATCTTTGTGGGAAAGGAGGGGACACTTTATCAGATGCCTTAGGTAATGATGGAATATGAACCGACTCATTTGGTTGGGCTTGGCAATTGGTATCTTCTTCTTGTTCAGTCTCCTCAGATGACAATTCTAAGATTATGGGAGGAGATGGTGTGGGCAGCACAGTTCCTGAACGTAAATTAATATTATTCAGGTTAAGAGCATAGGCAGGCTGATGATTAGGATCAACAAAATAAACTTGTTACTGCTGCCGCGGTTGCTGGTTATTTGGATTGGGTGCTGCTTGAGCAGGTAGTTGGTTTGGCTTTGGATTCTAACCCTGATTAGCTACAGGAGGTGGCATAATGGATTGCTATAGCGGTTGCTATAGGAAACTAGTGGGTTGATTTGACCATTGCTGGCCTCCTCTCCATTGGTTGGACTGCTGCCAATTCCCTTGCGGAGGCTGCCACTGATTTTGTTGTGGTGATTGTCAATTCCCTTGTGAGGATTGCCAATGGTTTTGATAGGAATTTGGCCAAGGGTTATTCCAATGAGGTTGGGAGTATGGCCCATAGTTTGGAGGGTACTAGTTTTGCCATTGACTATTATATGAACCAAAATTTTGTAAAGGGTCCTGAGGCATACCTTGTCTTGGGGCCCATGGCCTGCACTGAGCAACAAAGATTACTTCCTCCTCTCCTTCAATGGTTTTGAACTCAGTAGGGAGATGTTGTACCTCCAAATTGGCCACTATTTTGCATCGGAAATTTTTCTTTCTTTGTTGGCAGTGGGGGCAATATTCAGCTAACATTGCCTCAACTTCCTCTTTCTTCCTTCTAGCTTGCATAGTATCCAGTTGAGTAGCTACATCATTGATGATATCCTGCTTGAAGTTAGACAAGAGATTGGTAATATCCCCTTTAGATATTCTAGAGCCACTTCCTTTTATAGAAGAAGTTCTAAACCCTCTTCCCTTCTTTATAGCTGCTCTGGAGTAATTGAGATAGATTTTCTTGATATCATCCCAATCACTTTGGGTGACATCACCTCCTACCATAAGGTCAAGGGCCTCCATGCAAGTATCATTGACTCCCCTTAAGAAGAGAAGTTTTTGAGATTCCTCATTCAGCTCATGATGAGTATTCTTCTGCACACTAAACATGAATCTTGACACGTAATCCTCCAAGGTTTCATCCTCCTTTTGTGACATTTTGAAGATGTCATTTCCTCTCAAATCATTTCCTCTACAATACTCTTTATATTTATCCAAGAACAGAGTCTTCATTTGATCCCAATTGGTAGCTACATTACTTCCCAATCCCATGAACCATCTCAAGGCTACCTCCTTTAGAGTAGAGGGAAACAATTTCAGCTTATGTGTTGAGGTTGTATAGTCATAGCTTCTACAAATGATTTCAAATTCAAACAAGAAGGTACGAGGGTCCTCAATAATAAGTCCATAGAACTTTGGCAGTAAGGAGGTAGGGATGTTCTTGAGGTTATTATTGTCATGTAGGCCAGGAATTGGAAATGGAAAAATAGGGTTTGCCATTCTTGGTTGTATTCTTGGATTAGCTCCTAGTTGATGAACTACAAGAGCAAGTGGATTATTTTATTTTGTTCCTTTGGATAGGTTAAAGCTTAGTTCATAGGAAGAAGATGAAGTAACTAAGTCTTGGCTAGCATCCAGATATGAGTCGTCTTGGAATAGGTTTGGTTCAATCTCTTCAATATCTATGCTCCTAGGAAGGAATCTTCCAAATTGGTCTCTTCTTCTATGCATATAGCAAAAGTAATCTAACTATGGAGATGCTGGAATGCATAATTCTAAACTAAAAGTACTAAGAATGAAATCTTAAACTCTTTACTAGCATGCATGTAATAGGTTCTTAGTTTGACACCATCCCCAGAAACGGCGCCAAAAATGTAGTGTTCTTTAATCAGCTCAATAACTAGGAACATGAATTCCTCTAGTCAGGGATTGAACATCACAACTGGCAGTCATGAACTACTAAAGAACCTTATTTAATTATCAACCCAGGGACGTAAACTTGAAATGAGACAGTGCAAGATATGCACTAATCACCCTTCCAGACATGCATGATTCCTAAAATGCCTTATACTGGAATTTAAGTACTGGAAACAACTTTACTATTTAACTTTGCTTGGAAATGAAAAACTCAAAAGATAACCTATTCTGCTCTTAGTGGCTATAGGAACAGTTGACAGCTCTGTGTTTCTGCCAGTTGCAGGAACAGTCACATTAACTTCTATGAAAGGAAATGTAGCTATTCTAACTTGCAAAATAAAAGTATGGACAGTTCCCTAAGTGGGCCCCCTTAGGTCATGCCAAAAGTAGACAACAGATTAGATGAAAAACTTCATAAGCTTTATTGATTCAATGTAAACAAGTACATGGCACAATCTCTTGGCTAAATTTCTAAGACTGAAAGTGTGTTACAGTAGCGATTTTCTTAGCCAACCCCTTCTCTGAAGGAGAGTGGGCTATTTATTGAAAACTGATCCTAACTACTAACCAACCTTCCCTTATAAAATGGGAGGCATTTATACATTTAACTAACTTAAGTAAAGAGGTGAATGATAATGAAGGAACTAAGTCAAATTGGTTTAGTATTCTTAAAGTGCCATCATCCTAGATTCATGCAACACCAAGACGTCTAGCCTAGATTTTTGGAATGCTCTCCCTGCATGGTGGATGAGTTGAAACTGTCTCCTCATCTTTTGCTGTTGAACCAGTCTTTATGGATTTGGTCTTCAATTCGTCAAGTGGAAATTGAATTCCCTTCCTTCAATCGTGGTACCTGCAAAATGTCTCACCATCTTTTCCTGAGGAATAAGGTTAGCTCAACACGTTCATCCTTTAAGACAATCCATTACTTTATTCATTCATTCATTAAGTATTAAACTAAGGCAAACATTGTTTCAAATATGGCTACAGGAATTTTTGGTAGTGGAGGCTACAGGAAGGTTTATGATCACAAAAAGCCATAAAGTATTTATCAGACTAATAAAACATTAAAGGTAATAATCATGGGACTTCTTATCTCAATATACTCATCATATTTAATTCATAAAAAGGTCCATATCCTATCCCATAAGCAAACTAAATGTTTGTTTTAGTATAATAAAAATAGTAAAGTATTTATAAAAGTATGATCAAAATGTGCCAAAAACTTGGCTCATCAGCTCTCATTATCAATGATCACATACTTGATAGCATGCAATTTCAATGTTCTTTTTTCATTGTCAGCCATATCAACAGGACATTGCAAAGTTTGCAGATACTGGATAATTCTTCTGTACCATCCACATGTTTGCATATCATAGAGAGGTGTAACATCAATTACTTTAGCTTGATTAACTTGATTTTCTTCCAAATTCACCTCTGCCATCAACTTGGCTAGGCATTTTCCTCTCACTAACTTGGTAATATGAACCTTGATGTTGAATTCTTGGCTCCTGTTGATCCATCTACACCTTCTACCTATTGTTTCTTATTGAGTAAAAATGTCCTTCATAGCTACACTTTGTACAAAAGCAATAACTATAGCCGCTTGTAGGTAAGTCCTAAAATTCTTTACAACCTTCACCAAAGCATAGGCTTGTTTCTTGGTAGTGTCATACTTCAATTCTATAGCTTGTAGAGATTTTCTAAAGAATGCAGTTCGCTGTTCAAAACCTTGCTCATTTTTCTATAGTAAAACAACAACAATAGTATGAAAAGAAGCAAAAGAGAGAATATGCATTGGTTTAAAGAAGTCAGGAGACTTCAAAACTAGAGCCTCTTTAATAGCTTGTTTTATCCTTTTGAAAGCTTGACTAGGCTCCTCACTCCAAAGTACCTTTTCACCTTTCTTCAACATTTTGGAAATAGGTCTTGTAATCTCTGCAAAATTGGTTACAAATCTTCTCAAAAAAATTATTTTCCCAAAAATGACTGGATACCCTTAACATTTCTTGGCTAGGGAATCTTGTCAATCACTGCTACTCTTTCAAGATCTATCCTTACTCCTTCCTTGGACACAATATGCCCTAATAACTTTCCCTCGGTGACCCCAAAGGCACATTTCTTTGAATTCAAAGATATTCCATATTCTAGTGACTTGATAAAAACCTTTTCTAGGTGCATGCAATGATCTTCTTTCTTAGAATAAGTGGTCAAGTCATCTTGATACACAACCATAAATAGATCAATAAAATCTGAGAAAGATACATCCATAGCTCTCTAAAAAGTGGCACCAGCATTTGTTAAGCCAAAGGGTATCCTAACATATACATAGGTACCCCATGGAGTAGTAAATGCAATCTTGTACTGCTCAGACTCCTTCACTTTTACTTGATTATATCTTGAGAAACCGTCCATCATTGACAATAGCTCACAACTAGTTGCCTTTTGTAACATGGCCTCCATGTTCGGTAAGGGATAATTGTCCTTTAATGAGGATACATTCAAGTTCCTAAAATCGACACACAGTCTTATGTCACAATTCTTTTTCCTTACCAGTACTAGATTGGATACCCATGAAGAATGTCTAATGGGTTTTATAATACTAGCCTTCTTCAACTTTATCAACTCCTCCTACATCTTGGGAGCTAATGTAGGATCAATTGGTCTTTGCTTCTGTCTGAAGGGTTTTGCATCCTCTTTCAAAGGAATCTCATGCTGAAACAACTCCTCCTTGTAAGCTTTCAAGTCATTTTATGACCAAGCAAAGACATGCCTATATTTTCTTAGCAAGGAAATTAACATTTCCTTCAACTTTAGTTTCATCCTTTCCTTCACCTTTAGTTTCATCCTCTTTCCTATATAAACCTTCTTTGGAGCATTTTCAGTTCCCAAGTTCAATTCTTCTAGGTCTTCTGGGTGGGCTATAGTTGTTTTGGTCTTACTAGTTTCTTGATTATCAAAGACCCTTTCAAGAGCTACAAGGCCTTTGGGGATTTTTTTTTTTTTTCAATTGGATGACCTCTTTTCCAAACACTATGTCTTTTCCATCAATATTTTCTACAAATCCATTAAAACCAATCCCCTGACCTTCATATTTATCAACACATCTTTGAAATCTAAGGATATCCTCATCATCATCAAAAAAATTCCAATTATATACATTGCTAGGGGTAGAGGGCCTTGTTTTTATCTCAACCTTTGAAATTCCTATGAAAGTTATATCATCAGGTCTTAATGCAATATTAGCTAGTAGATCAGGCACTCTGTTATGTCCTCTCTCCACCCAGTCTATTCCAAAAGCATCAAACTATTCATTAGAATCCCAAACAACATTCTAGTATTGCCCCAGTCTGTTATTTTTGCAAGCATACTTAGCTCTTACTTGGGATATTACGAGCTTAGAGTCACCAATTACCATTAGCTTTTTGATTCCATGTTTTTTAGCAAGTCTCAATCCTAATAACAAGGCTTTATATTCTGCTACATTATTTGTATAGACAAAAGATAGTGTAAAAGAGAACTTATAAGTATTTTCGGTTGGTGATACTAATAAAATCCCTCCACAGATCCATCTTTAGAGCTTGCACCATCAAAGTACATTTTCCATAGTCCTTTATCAGACATTCTTGAAACTTCATTTTCTATAGGTGCAAAACATCTTTCAATCTCTTTTGGTGCTTCCTCTACCTTGAACCCACCAATGTCAGTATCTATGAAAAGAATTGTGTCATCTTTAGGGAAATATTACAACATATGTGGGACCCTATATTCTCTCATTACTTGGATATTCCTTCCATTGATGGGAAATTTGGCATAAGAAATGTCACATTGCATACTACCTCCCATAGATGCACTCCATTTTTGAGATAATAATATTCCATAATTAGGTGGGATATCAACCACTACCACACTCATTTTAAACTCTTTATCAGGGAAAGCTACTAATCTATATGGAAGTTCATTTATCACACCTACCACAAGGACCTCTCTGGAATCCATAGCATAACACTTACCCTGAGTGCTATCAAATTTTTAAAACCCTAATGCATCCATGATTTTAATTGGCATGATATTGTTTGATGCGCCAAAGTCAATAATACAATTCTTTATGAAATTCCCCCCAACTATCAAGGTAAGAAAAAATGGATCTATCTTATCTGGACAAGTGTTTACAAAATTTCCAAGAAAAATATGGGGAATTTTAGCAATTAATCCTTCAACTTCCTTACCTTTTTTATCCTTATCACTTAATTTAGAAGGAGTGGGTTCCACTAAATCATTACTGGTTATAGCAGTGTTGATGATAATGGCCACTGCCTTTTTTTTATGTTCCTTTATCCTCGTCATTTCAAGAAAAAGGTACAAATACTTTAACTTGGATAAGTAACTGAAACATGTCAATAGGAGTATACTTGGGAAATTCAGTTAAAGGCATACCTTGTTCATTGCTATTATCTCTCTGTTGATTTATGGTTGCTTTAGCCTTGTGTTTAGTATCCTTCCTTATGGCTTCAGGAACCTGCTTCTATGTCTTTGATTTTTCAGCCAAAAACTTGTGTCCAGGAGTAGCATTTGACTTGCCCGTTCTCTTGGCCCAAATTTTATCTCCCTTGCCTTCTTTATCTTTGACAGTTTCTATTTTTTTATCAGGTTCATGTTCTTTTCCCTTAGCCTTTTGTTCTTTGATGAATAGACTGACAAGATTACCTTGTTCACAGGTCCAACAGTTCTATTCCTCAAATGATAAGAACTTCTAGCTTGAGCAGCTAAGACTAATGTATATTTTGCAATCTCTTCCACAAAAGGTCTTCTTAATGAGACACCATTTTCAATCGCCTCCAAATTGTAATCCTTATCATTACTAGTGTCATCCTCATTAGAAAGAACTTGTTGATGATATGCATTAGCAATTTTCCTTTGATTGTCAACATCTACTTCACAAGAATCTTCATCAGAAGAACTTTCATTGTAAGAAATATCAAAATCACCCATAATCATAAGTACATCCTCCTCTTGATCTTGTTGATCACACTCCTCAAGTATGTTATCTTCTACTTCCACCATCTGTGCTACTGCATGCTACTATGAGGAATGCAGCATTTGGCAAGTCATACACCAAGGAGTATCTTCAACAAAATTTCCTGAATTCTTTGCAGAGGGTCTGGAGGAACTTTGTTTTGGGTATTTCTCTGATTATTTGAGATAGGCTTCCCATTATACCAATTGGTATTGTAAGGGTGGTCTTGCAAACTAGGGGGTCTTTCATTCCTTTGGTAATTTTTTTGTTGGGCCTTCTCTTTCCTTTCAATTTTATCATTGATATTTTTCATGAAGCTATCAATCTTGTCTTCAATTGTTCCCCCTTTAGTGCTTGAACTCTTTTCTTCCCTTTTTGAAGTTTTGAGAAGTCTCGGATCATCTTGTCTACCAACTTTACCAGTTGTTTTGCTAATGTTTTTGATATGTTCTACTATCTTAAAAGCTTCTCTTAAAGATTGAGGATGCTTATCTAGCAAACGGTAACTGATTTTTGCATCAAAAGCATTGCAGTAATTTACCAAGCATACATGATCATTTAAGTGTAAATGAGGAGGCGACCTTTTTCTAGCCTTTTAGAACCTTGTATTAAACTCAACAATAGATTCATTAGATCCTTTTACAATATTATTGAATTGATTCAACATAAAACTTGAATCAATCTTGTCACCGTATTGTTCTCTAAAAACCCTTTTGAACTCTTCCCAAGAGCCAATGCTCTCTGTAGGTAAACTTCGGTACCACTCTCTTGCATCCTCAACAAGAGACTGCATGAATAACTTCATGACATCTTTTGCTTCTACCTCAAAGTCATCCATAATGTTAGTGAATGCTTTGAGGTGGTCTTCACCACTTAGAGCATTATTTCCAAAGAATTTGACTAGAGCAATCCTGAAATCTTTAGGAAATGGGTTAGGATAGCTAGGTATTCCAATGAAACACAACTGTTGGTATCTATCTACTTAGAGTGGCCTCCTAGTATTTGAGAGCTAATATTCACATTGGTACTAGAGAACTCAAAGTCACCACCCAGGATACTAGGAAACAAAAAGTGATTGCACTTTGATTTTGTACTTGTTACTCCAAAAAAGATTTTAAACATTACCTTACAGATAGTGGCAGAATGAAATAATACCTGACGCATAAGACCTAGTATGATGGGTCTAATGAAATAAAATTAAAACTGATTATTCCTTAAACAACAAGGAATATTCACAATGAACAACTAACTCTGACTGTACCTGATATGAACTTAGAGACTTTGGACTTAACAAGTCCTTAGCAGAGTCACCAATCTGTTGGTTATTTTTTAAGAACCAAACTGATCTCTAGAAATACCTATGGATTTTTCCATTTCCAATTATCAGTAATACTAAAGGGGTTGGCCAAAAAATGAATAGAACTTGCTAAACTTCTATTCCTACTCTTTGGGCTCTGTGAAACCCGAGAGGGTGATCCCACAATGTATACCTAAAGACCTTTCATTATTACAATCAAATACATTGTTAATAACATATATCTCTCATGATACCACTTAATAGTAACATTAAATAAGTTGGCAACTTATTATGTTAATGCTATGTGAGTTGAATATGAGAGAGAATACACCTAAAAAATGAATAACAATAATGTTCTTCCTGAGATTTTATGGTTAAAATATTGAGTAGTTAATGAATCAACACTGTAAATGTAACACCAATATCCTGCATGAACCAATGTCTTTATCCAAAGCATGGAGTCAATACCTTCTGACATAGCCTGATAACAACTCAAATAATAACACATATGACCCCAAGAAATCTTGCATTACAACATTTCTCTGTGACTTTCAAGATTATCACTTCTTACAAATATCCTAGCACATATTAATTATAAGTTATCAATCTCATATAAGCATTTACATCAATTCATTGAATTGATAAGCAAACATGAAACTGAACATCCATCAGATAATGATAGAGGCAAGTGAAAGAAATCCTTGACTACTTTCAATCATAACTCATAGAATACATACAAGGAGAGAGAATAACCATGAAACCGATATTACTCTGTATTATAAAATGCTATACCAATATCAGTCTTACATGCATAAGTATGAACTCCAAAAGCAACTTAAAACAAAGACTCTAAAAATTGCTTCGTATTTGTCTTGAAAAAACTAACAATATTAACTAAAAAAATTTCTAACTCCAGTGCTTCTGGTCCTAAACTCCTTATAAAGATGAAGGAGCAAATAAGCCTTAAACCAAATAGCACACATGTCATGATCCCATAGGATTGCTTGGAGCAATATTCCCTTCCTAGTTACACTTGAGTCTTCAAGTGGAGCAAATAAACATGAGGCAAAATTATCCTCAACTCTTCATGGAAAATAGGTCCCACCTAAAAAGACATCATTAGTTTGTTAAAACAATTACAAGATATTCTCCATGTGCTCAAAATGCCAATTGTAAGAAAATCAAAACAACAAAACTTACGAGGCAAGGTAAAGAAAGCAGGAAAAGGTCAAAATGTGTTAATCCACATTAGCACCACGTGCTAATCACTTGAATTTTAAGAAGAGAATAATATTTTACCATGTTACATCAAAAACCTAATCTGTATTGTTTTCAGGCTATGTATTATTCTCCTCCTGTCCATTATTCTTCTTATTCATTCTGCATATCTCTCCAACCAAATATTGTATTCTTCTTCAGTGGGCCATTTAACATTTAATAAATCCTATACCTTAGTAGTATACTGGGAGTACCTTGCATCAATTAAAATCCTAGCTTCCTTAACAAATATATCCATCTTTGTTTCAATCTCCACCATCATATCAATATTTGAATATAACAAGATGTAATCGGTGAGAGACAAATGCATCATAGCCGCTTCAAGCAACCCTCCCAAATCTTCCTTCTAGGTGTAAAATGGATGCAATTCACCTTTTTAATTCAATATTTGAGGCATACCATGATCCTCCATCTCCTTGAATATTTTCAACTTACTTTGGAGCTATATTCCCAACTTTCCATAGAAAGTAGTTACCTCATTTATTGAGTCAATAATTTTCAAGATGTCAGGAATGTTTGTGGGTGCCTTGGGATCCTCCTTTATTTTTGGCATCATTTATTTCAAAGCACTTTCCCTAGAAATCCAATTATTCCACTCATTCCTAAAGGCCTCCTGTACTTGCAGATATTTTGTATTTGCTTCATGAATTTTTTTATATGTGGCCCATGCATCATTAGCCCTGTGGACCAACTTGGTCACCCTATGCTTAAGCACATCCCTAAAAATTTCATTGGCCACCCTAACTATCTCTAATTTGGCCTGCTTGACATTTTCCTCTTCAGTAGTTAACTTTTCTCTCAAATCATCAATTTTGATGGCCAAAGTTTCCCTATCTTGTGTAGACATATCATATGAAGAAGAGGAAGAAGGTTGAGTCACTATCTTTTGGGTACCTTGAATGGTAGCTCTCATCTGACTCAATTCATTCAAAGCCTTATTATATTCCTTGACTAAAGATTCATATTCCTTTTGATAAATATGTGCAGTGTCTACACTAAGCATTGTAGTATGTGTATTTAACTCAACTTCCTGGATCAGAGTTATGTCAGTAGCTCTTTTGACCACTATTGAACCAATGACTTCTTCAATAGGCCTAGAAACCTCATGTTTGCTATTATTATGTGCCATAGACCAAATTGCAAGGGTATGTAACTTTGGACTATATTTGGAACCAAATACTTTATTCTCAAACTGATCTTTAGTTATCAAAGCTTGAGGATCTCTTCTAATTGCATCATATGCTATGGCAGTTGTGATAGTACATCTTGGTAATAACATGATTCCACTATCTTTAACAATTCTTCAAGCTTTAGTGGGAGTAATAGCTGCAATTTCAGCCTTAATCTTCTCTTCCTCTGCTTTCTCAGCTTCCTCCTAATGGGAAGGTTCAGCATTGACTTGAGCTGCTTCTAGTATCTCTTTTATTTCCTTACTCCACTGTTGAATCATAAACTCCTGAAACTTTTTAGTTTGCACAAATTTATCATCAGCCAAAAACTCATCACACTCTCTAATTTTTGGATCATCATCATTTTCTCTACCGTACTGCCATTGGACAATCCTGTCAGGAGGAACATCTGAACTATGAGTCTCCTCAATATGAGGAAGGGGAAATTTTTTGCAACTTCCTCATTTCCTAGCACATGTTCTACCACTTGTTCTTCCTTGACCTCCTGAACATCTTCAAGCCGTTCTGGTATATCCATAGCTTCTTGTTGTCGTTGTTGCTCTAAGAGGACCTGTACTCTATTTACAGCCTCCTTTACTTTTATTTTAAATTCACAAGACTGATAGTCCCTTATCATAGTAAAGGCCCTCTCCAAGGGGTTTGAAATTTCATTATATGGACTGACCCTTATCATAGTAAAGGCCCTCTCTAAGGGGTTTGAAATTTCATTATATGGATTGATGTAAAAGGTATTCTTTTTCATAATCTTCTCCTCAATGTTTGCCATAGTTGTCCATTCCTTTTTCCTAACCATAACAACCTCATCACTTGTCAAATTCCTTAGTACATCATCTCTATAGAAAAATTCATGATGTATGATGCCTAAGTTCTTTTGTCTTCTTCTTCCTACCACAAATCTTTCTGGATCAAAAACTCTAACCTCATCAATAGTCATTCTAAGATTATTCACCATAATGCTCAAATTTTCATACCCTTCAAGGGTAGTGACCTTAAAATAAGCAAAAGAACATTGGGGGTATACCACATATCCCTTTCTATCCTTTCTAAACATTTCATAATCCATAACATCAATTTGCCACATGAGCTCCATGAAAGCCAATCTGTCTGAGACATACAAGGGTAAACAATGGGGTGCCACTTTAGCTAAATAAACCTTGATCAAAGTATATTCAAAATGCAAAAACCAGTCGGCCCAATTATGTGTTGCTATAGACCCTAGTATATCCTTTGGGTGCATAAGACTTCCGACCTCTGGAGAAAGTCTTAATCTAGGTGCCACCCAATGACTCTAAGATACCATGTCTTACAACATTGGAAAACAAGATGTAGTTGGAATTGGAGCAATCCTGATCCCAAATGTATGTCCACATTTGCACAAGGATTCCCTCATTTTCACTATCCATAATCCTCAAATTTAGTTTCCTTTTCCACTCATAATCTCCTTCCCACAAGAGCATGTGCATCAGTAAGAAATAATGAGGGAAAGATAGAGGGAGTACTTCCTTTTTCAAATTGAGAAAATCCTCATGCATTTGTGTAGCAACAAAATTAGCATAATCAAAACCAATGTTTCGATTATATTCTTATATATCTGCTACCATTACCAACAAATCAGGGGCTATTCTAACCTCAAAATCTTGAGCTAGCACTTGGTTCAGACAATAATAAGTGTTTTTAAAATAATCTTAAAATTCTTCACACTCAAAAGGCTCAGCATCTTGAATAGTGAATTTTTTCCTGCTCCTTTTATGTCACACAAGTATTGCTTCTCTGTATGCAAATTTTCTCCCTTCATATTCAACATACAAGTCAGCACACCTGAACTTTCTAGTGTAATTGGGATTCAACCCAAACACATCCACCATTTTATCCTTTGTCACCTCTAGAATTATATCACCTCTCACTCTTGATTTTCCTATTAGTAGGGTCATAGTGCCTGCTACCATCATTAAATCAACTTCCACAAAAAAATTTGAAACCACTAACCTTCACAGGTTCAATCTCCACAAATAGCATGTAGGCTTACTAAAATTTTTCCTATTGAAAGCATACCGAAACAATTTCCATCCACTTTGGGGCTAGGGTTTCTCACCAATTTCACCAACATTATCAATCAACCTACTGGTAATAGACACTTGTCTTGTGGTCCTTTTACCAATTCGTGAACCTCCCTCTTTGATACCTCCAAAAGTTTCTTGCATAAACTTTTATGTTTCCTTCTTTGCACTTCTGGACCTTGCGGAAGCCACATGGGTATCAAGCAAAGGGTTAGACATAACTACTGGTTTGGGCTCAACTTCAGCTGAAGCATGCTGAGTTTTAAGTCTTTTGACCCTCTTTTGCTTTGGTTTCCTTTTTGGTCTAACACTAGATTCACTAGGCTCTGGGTCACTCATGCTTGTAACACAAATGGAGACTAGGGTTTACAATTTCTTACGGCCAAACAAAACCCTTCACAATTATTACAAGATAAAACTCTACTATTGAATAAGACACCTTTCTTCAAAATTTAGATAGTGCTCAATTATCAAATTTAAATCACCAGAAAAGACTAAATTTCACTTTCCACCAATTTTCTTATCAGCTTTCAAGGGCATTCACCTTACTACCTTAATTAAAAAGAAGTATCAATTTTTCTTACCCAGATGAAAGTTGTGTCACTCTAGACCAGATAATTTTCTAGAGCTTTCCTTGCAAATTCTTCAGTCTTTGGTATTCTTTCCACTAGCCAGTGAATTAGGATGCACGATAAAACAAATATCTACTTTTTGTTATGGTCGAGAGGGGAGCATGTCACAATTAATATTTGATAGTAAGCTCGTGCGAGTTAACTGACAATTAGTCATTCAATTTTAAACCTTGATCGTTGATCCTTTAGCTTTAAAATTGTATCAATGGTCAATTTAATCCACCTCGCTACTTTTCTTTTTGCTTTATACAAAATCCTTAGGATTCTGCCATGTTGCCTTTTCATGTAGCAGTTGTCACCAATTGCTGATTCACTTCATTCTTGTCCATCTTTAACAATGATGCAAGTGCCCCATGCGACAAAATCTTGGCCCTTTAGATCTAAGGTTGGTTTCTTGATCTCATCCATATCCATTGCTCCTTGCTAGTTCAATTTTGCATATTGACTTTCATCAGCGACAAGAGATGTAAGCACCAGAGTTTGACACGTACACCTGCATAACAATCAATGGCACAAAAGATATCACAAATAGGATGTATTCAAGTTAGCGAGAGAAAACTACTCATAAGGGACCATATCGCTCATCACTAATCATAACCTTAGTGATCAAAACAAATCTGCGAGATGCGATACAATTGGGAACTCATCATCTCGCTCATCGCTAATTTCAAACAATCTCTTCACAACATATTGGCGATGAGCGATGAAACTGTGATCATAAAGTGAGAGGTCATCGCTTATCACTATTACAACTTTAAGAATTCAAAAATTATTAGCGATACATGATCTCTTAAGAACCTCGCTCACTGCTAATTATAATCAGAAGTTCAAGGATCAATTCGCAATGAGCGATATCAAAAGATATTACCTCATCGCTCGTCGCTAATTTAAAACATACATTTCAAAAGTGATCAGCGATGAGTGATAAATACTTAAGACCAACTGATCTTAAGTGAAAACATTTCTTGCACATGCTCAATAAGTTGTTTTAACGGAGGGGACTTCCTAGGATGATACGATAGATAAAAAAAACTTAAGAACCCAAAAATCATTATAACAAAGCTTTCTAAACACATGATGAGGGAACCAACTGCTTAATAGAAAATATTAAAATAGTGACCAACAATGAGCAATAGGGAGTCAACAACAAAATAGAACACTCATTTGATTCCAAGGAAACAAATCCTAAAACCCTTCTAAATGCAACAAGGGTTTAAGATGGGACATAAGAATTAAGGTTCCATCAGATTGCATGGGAGAATCCCGAATGATTGAAGCATGATAGTTCCAGAGGAAAGTGAAGGTGACTATTGAATGGTCAACCACGAGTCACCACAATTACACTTTTATCCAATAAGGCAAATAGAAGAAGTTTATTCCAATTAGGAGTGACCCATGACGTGACAGTTTCCATAAAATACATCCCTATCATGGCCCAATTAAATGTTAGAGGCATAATACTAGTTTGATTTTTCTTCTTCTATTTTATATTTATGGTTTTCTATTTCAAAGACTAGTCTTCTGGAGCTATCCTTGAGGGAGAGTGGACGTATGCATGCATTAATGTTCTATTTTTAGTCCTAGAATGAATAAGACTCCTCTTGAGCCTATATATTGGGTTTTGTGGTTGAGGAGCAAATCTAACAGTGTGATTATTTTTACCAGTTAATAGTTAATTGCTATTAGTTTTTTGTTATCAAGTTGTAATAGATATGTACTGTTGAATGAGAAATCCTTAGAGATTCTTGTTAGACTGTAAGAAATCTAGTTTTCATGCAATAAAGGAGTTTAATTTTTTTTCATTTTTTTATCAAGTAGTGCACATTTGATATCTTCTATGGGTGCATCAACTTGAGGAAGGGCCACTCAAGGTACTACCAACCCACCTTATTTTTTGTTACTAGATTAGATGCAACATTACTAAATCCATTTAAGATAATTTTTTGATTATATGTATGTGAATCTCATGAATGGTATTCTATAGCATGAATTACATCATGTAACATTAAATTGAGCTATTCTCCAAAGAAGTTAGAAGTTAGAAGTTAGAAGTATTTGTTAGTTGCAAGTTCAAGTTCAATAGTTAGCAGTTACAATATTGAACTGTAAGTACCCATAGCATAAGCAATAGATTTATATTAATTCTCCTGTTTTACAAAATTATGGTTTATCTCCTTTTCCAAGATTTTACCGTTTTCAGTACATATGTGACCACCTATGTTCCATCGTAGTTAGGATCTTTGGATGCACATATAGTGCCAACACTGTCAAAAGCTTACAAGTCCTAGTTGATAATTAAATGTAGCTTTTTATGAAGGTTTGGTGAATTGTTCAGTTAGGAACCCATCCTTTGAATTATGTGTCTACTTGCAAACTCCAAGTTAATCAAATGTTAGAAAGGCCTTACAAGAATGATAAACACAAAGAAGGTTAGAATGTTACTTAGCTCTTTGCCAATTCATGAATGTTGATGGTGAATATATGGATGGAAAATAGACTCAACAATTAAATTTAGAGGTCAAAATTCATACTCATGTTGATCAATTTGAGATGGTTCTTGATTTTGTAACTTTGAGACTATTTCTAGAACTAATTCACAATTATAGTTTTTTTTTGCAAATTCTTTCCCTTACAAAGTTTTTTCCTCCAATAAAATACACTTTAGGATATGCTAATTTCACTTGTGCTTGTTGTTGAGATAAATGTGGCTTTCATAAGCACCTTTATGATTTTTGATGAGTGGATATAAGTATGTAAATTCTTAGTTATGAGCCAAACCTCTTTCTCAGTCTCAAGTTTAAAGCTATGAAAGGTAAAGTATGTAGGATTCCTAACATAGTATTTGAGAATATTATAGTAGAAATGTAAGAATTACTTTTAGATGTGCTCTAGTAGAATTAGTTGATATGATGATATAACTATCTAATGATAACTAATGTCCTAGGACTTGTCTTTAAACACACAATCCTAGGTTTGAAATTTTAAAAAGAGCTAGCATGGGAATGTAGGAAGAGATATTTGAGTTAGAAGGAGATGACCATTGGTGTGGATTTGTAAAAAGGATAAATCAACTTATGTAATCTTATTCAAATTACAAGAATAAATATAGTGAAAGTTAGATTCAAACCATTGAAAATTAAGATAGATTAATAGATAATTAGTATTTAAGATTGTATCAATTTATACACAAAATAAATTAATACTACAAAAGTTTATTTATAACAAAACCAAAACCAAAACCAAAATAAATATAAAATATGAAAAATACTTTCCCCTCTACACATTTATGCCTACAATGCGTCAATATAATTATTAATCTCTCGTTTAACCAGATAGAAAATTTGACAGAAACCTATGCACTTTGATTTCTTTATGACCTTAAATTATCACCTAATCTCATCAAGTGCACTTCGGTCTAATATCCAAAATCTCCCAATTATTGGCAATGCTTTCGACATAATATATCCTCTCGTGTTGAGGGATTGATGAAGAGTCATGTTGAATTATGGAATTATATATGTTCTTAACCATTCCAGCTAGTAAGGCAGATTTCTTTATACAAAGGTTTGATGTGCACCACATTTGATTCTTATGTTCTTCAACATTGAGCTCATTGAAGAGGATTGATAGAGGAGACAAAATTTTGCAAACGTGTTTAGAGCTCATGTTAGCGGCTCATGATGCACATCACAATTGCTTTTCCCCCGAGGAGAATTCAAATTGAAAAGAGTAGTTACAGAGACATGGTTATTGCTAGAAGAATATAATATAACAGTGAAAATCAATTAACAACATGATAGCAAGATCACAAAACCAGCTTTGATCTGAGATAGAACAAAATAGTCATCACTAATTACCAAATCACTCATAAATCAAAACAGTACTTAAACTCAAAATAAATGAAGACTTGGTCTGACTCAGTTCAAAATAAAGATATATATTTATCTAATGGATTACATCTGAGAAAACCATACATAGGCTCCTTTTTATTTATTCTTATAACTTAATATTAATAAAACAGACAAGCAGACACAAGATCTGACCTCGTCAACAATAATAATATCCGCAAAGATGGGCCTTCACTGAGGACCACCCTGCAAATGATGACAACATAATATTGAAGTTGTTCAGTCTTACTGACAATAACCAGCAATCCTATGTTGTTCAGTCTTATTGACAATAACTAGCAATCCTTTTTCATGCCTAGGAAATATTGTTTTATTAAGCAATAGTTCAAACCAGTATTCTGGCTCTAACGCACCGGCTGGCCTGAGATGCTCTAACGAAGAGGAGAAGGAGCATAAGCAGGGCCAGAAGGGGAGGCAGATCCCACTACGGAACCGGAACCGGAGCCAGATCCGGAACCGGCTCCCATACCAGAAGCCTGACCACCTCCACAAGTGCCTGAACCGGACCCACTCCCGCTACCTGACCCTGTCGCCCTACCACCTGCTCCGCCCGAGCCCGAGCCAGAGCCAGAGCCAGAACCGCTTCCAGAGGCACTACACCCTGACCCTGTACCAGAAATGGTACCCGTCCCTCTCCCCGACCCGGACCCGCTTCCACTCACTGGGTTTGAAGGAGGCGGTCGACGAATGCGTCTTGCTGAACCTTGGTCGCCTCCTTTCTGGTTGGCTCTGCTCTCTCCAGGAGAAGGGGCGGGGGCGTGGGGGTGCCGGGCTTTCACCTCCAAAATCTGTTCAGTCAATACACCCAATAGAACAAAAGCGCACATTAAGACAGGCAATGCAACTCTCCTAAGATGTGCCATTTCCAAATGTATTTTAGAGAGCAAGAATATAAGCGATTATTTAGAAACACTTGCAAACCGAATTCGATAAAGATGAATACCAAGAATGCTTGTGATGTTAAGGAGGACGGAGTAGGTATATATAAGAGTGTTTCAGTTCTGGCCTTTGTCTTCTTTCGGCGCATCATCATCACGCAGGCGGACGCTTTTTCCGCGCATCTGAAGCCGCGTCCTTGAATCCTTGCGGGTTCTTGTAAAGCTCATGATAGTGGTGTAACTGTACTATTGTAGCTGCCATGCTTGTTAATTCTTGTGATGAATGCAGAAAGAGTATTTATTATCCGAGTTTTCAGATTAAAGATTGGTCGTTACGTTACAAAACGTTCCAGCTTCTCATATTAGTTTGCTGAATTTACAAGATACAAATCCCTGATCATCTGTAGCTTGAAAGCTATGTAAAAGTATTTGACTTGGCTGATTTATTACAGCTTTCATTCTATTTTTACATGATTTATATGTTATTGTTCGGCTAATAATACAAAATTTGAACGGATTTACGGTAAATTTATTCTTCTGGTTTCATTCAGAGGACATTTTAAACAAGAGACGCATTTGCATCATGTTCCTGCCGATTGTGAGTTGTGTTTAGTTGTTTGAGAGATTTAGGTAGCAAAAGCAGATAGAGGGGTGCAATGTCAATGTGTGTTGTTTAAAAAAAAAATAGTAGTCATGGAGTTTTTTTATATATATTTAAAATCTTTGATGTGAGCTAAAGCCTTATTATAAGATGAATCATAATTTATAATTTATTGTTTACATAAGCAATCGTGGAATGATTCCCAGCATAGTGTGGATGTGAGGGCAATACGCTGGCCTCTGTGAGGTCGCAGGACTCAGTGGAGGATGAAGGAGGAGGCTGCCAAATTTCTGCATAAAACCACTCCTAGTCTGGTCAAGCAAGGCGTGGCTTCAAATCACGCCACAAAAAAGTGCCTTCGAGATACTCTCACCGCGCCACATGCACTATGGACAAATAAGAATCGCTTTAATAAAGTCCACCATGTTTTCCTTTTTTCGCCGCCTAGGGATTTTTTTATTTGTTTTTAACTTGCATAGTATTTGGTGATTGCAATTATTCAATTACATACTATTGCGAAATTTTATTTGTTTTTAGCTTGCAAACTATTTGGTGATTGCAATTATTCAATCATATACTATTGATAAATAGTTATACACTATTGAGGAATAGTGTTTGTATATGATTGGAAAAAAAAAAAACATTATTTAAAATGCTTACATCATTGTAATATTACTGTACAAAACTATTAACCAATAGAATTGAAAGAAAATGATTTTCTAATATTAACAAAAATATGAAATAAATATGAACATTAGAAAATATGGTCAACAAAATTTAATTCTTGCATCCCATTGGTTGATTCTTGCCAAACTATTGAAACTAGATGAAAGCATAAGTATACCTGCCTATGGCAGGAACTAATAAGATAAACTAAACATTGTTTTGTAGTCCAGTTAATTTTAGGGTACTACAATCATATTTGTTGCATGTTAGTAGGATTGACTCTATCGTTAGCATTGCTGGAGTTATTGGTCCTTAATATCCATACTTTGTGTATTATATAGGTTGTGATTGAATACTAGTAATCATAACCTCGATTACACCTTGAATAATATAAAATAAAGTTGTTTTTCGGTGGGGGTGTGAATTGTTGCGTTAAATGTATTATTTAAAAATGAGAGGAGAATTTTGAGGGGTTGAATAATTATGTATATACACACATGGTATGAATTGTTGTTGGTGTCTTTAGATTATGTATTAATTTAAGATCTTTTTTATGTAGTAGGAGGGTCTTTGGGTTTTGGTCAAATTAGTTTAGAAGTTTATAAGTAATGATTTCTAAATTTTTACTGAAGGGGTTCAACTTGAATTTATGTTGCCACAAATATATCATGTATCAATGAAGTATTGTTGCACAATAGGGGTTTGATTAAAACATCTTTATTTAAATATGCATAGATTATATTTTGCAAGCATCATAAAAAATACGACACTTATGTGAAAGTGCAACACAACATTAATATAATTTCACCTATAAATTTAATATTTATCTAAGATCCATCATTTCAAAAACCCTCTATAAGAGTTTCTACCTTAATAATAACTTCAAAGAAAAATTATATGCATAAGGGAGGAAATCACACCTACATGATGTACCTAAATGTACAACCCTAGGTAAAGATTTGAGGCATATTATGCATATTTGGTTACATTTAAAAATAGAACTAAACAAAAAAATTAAACGTGTACCTAATGCTAATGAATAGGAGATAGATTTGACCATGAAAAATGATTACTACATGAAATTATACATTATATATACAATGATTAGATCAAGATAATCGTGTTCTATGACTTCCAGAACTATTTCTAATCTTGACTTGAATCGATGCTAAGGAAAAATGGTCATTACACCTTTGGATAGATAATCTCTACTATGAGAAAATGAACTTTGACCATGTATTTGACATATTTTGAAATTGAGTAATATTTTACAATAACATGCCCTAAGTGATTCACTTGCTAAATGAATGGCATAGCATGTGCAATAATAGGGTACTAATAATACCCATAATTTCATTTGTATTAAATTTATATTTCTGATACCCCTCTACACACACTATTATAATTAAAATACCTCCCTATTTTCAATAGGCATCCTATGTACCTATAGGTGATCCCACAATACTGGTTTATAATTTTTGGCCAAACTAGACATTGAACTGATTTTTTCTAACTAAATCTTCACTTTTGGCACCTATTGCGGCTAAACCGTGAGGAATTTGAAGATGATGCAAACTAGTGATTTGTGACATTTTTTCTGTAGATTCTAAATAATTTTTTTTCAATTTTTTTAGAATCATATTGCACTTCTTTTTCCATCTCCTTTGAAAACTAGTATTTTCAGTAAACACCATTTTTAAGGAGTGACACTCACTGTATAACACAATTTTTTTTCCATTTAAAGGATAAATTTTTATTTTTTTTTAATTTAGATTTGTAACTACAATTTCTAGTGCTTCCAAATGGTTTCATAGTGTTTTATTGAATATTTTTTCCTTAATCAAGTTTCAAAGTCAAACCAATTAATCAGACATAGATTGAATTTGTATAACACATAATTTTTTTTGTATGTATCAATTCAATTTTTTATGTTGGACCAAGGACTTCAATATCTGAATTTTTCATATTTTTTTTGATAATCTTCTATTTTTCACATGTCACCGAGAACATAGAGCTTGATTTTAGGTGAAAACCTACATTCACAAGAAATAAAAAATAAATATAATAATAAAATTAGAATTTATTTAAAATTATACTTTTTGGGAAGCTTATAATAAGGACTACATACTTACAAAAAATAAATTTTAAATGAATTTATTTGATCCTCCAAAAGGTAAATCAAAAATGGTTTTTTATCAGCATTTTGATAGGTGTAAAAGAGACTTCATTATAGGTATGGTTTAAAACTAGAGGGGTTCTATCCAAGGTGGTTTGATCTAAGGTAGTTTGATCAAACCCTCTTCAATTGGAATGCTCTAAATGGAACATTTTAAGGATTAAATCATTATATTTTCTAAAAAATATGTGATTTCAGCAAAAATTAGAATCTTCCAAAAATTATAATCTAGCTTTGTGGGATCACCCCTATATTTTTTATATATTTTTGTATCCTCTTACTATTTTTACCCTCTACACCAAGAGAACTTCCCACACTTACATCTATCTCAAAATTCATTTTAATTTCCATTCCATTAAAGCCTCAACATCTAAAGCCTAGATCTGTTATGACAAATATTTCATCCTATAGAAAACTTTGATTCAAAATCATTTGTGGATCTCAATCCTTATAACCTTGTTATACCAACTCTAACAATGAATCCCTGTAATAATAGATATCTCAATTATATATTTATATAAATTATTATGTTAGGGTTTTAGAGATACCTAGTGATTCTTCTAGGTAAAGTCATGATATTACCAAAAGGTGTCCAATAACTAGTTTAATATACCTTGGATAGGATTTTATTAAACATTGGTATCAACATTATTTTATTTATTAACTACATTAGAGTTGGGATTAAGTAAGCACCCTTAAGAATCTAATTCTTTGAAATAATACAACACCATGGTGTAGAAAAAATATAATTTCATGAACTAACAAGATAAAAACAATGAATGCCATTTCCTCTAATTGACTTGTGTAAAGTGGTCTACAGAGGATTTAGAATGAAAATTATACACTCTACCCCTTTTTGTACATGCTTCCTAACCCCCAATACCTACCCTATCACATATTAATTAAATTTTCCCTTTTTCATAATACCAAAGCAATATATTTGGTCACAATTTTGTTATTCAAAAAACCCTAATATGTAGTAAAAAAATATTTTAGTGATCAAATATGATTTAATATAATATAATAAATAAATGATTAGAAATATATGAGAAAAAAATGATATGTAAAATCCACAAGATCATCCAAAAAATAAAGAACATTGGCATATGCGAGAAAACCCCTTTGAGTAAAATGCCCACAAAAAAAAGAGCTACAAATTTGTATTAATCCAGAATAAATAAGTATATAATACACTCATCTTCTCCTTTTCATCCTTGTCTATTTAAACTTGCAATCAATCTAATAGTATTTTGGCAAAGAAAACTCACTTAAAACCTTCCATTGTAGATATCATATATTTCCTTTCGCTTCATCCCAAGCATCCAAGGATGACTTACCAATGTAATCCCTTATTCAATGTCCCTTGCAATCAATATTCCTACACATACAAAGAAATATTCCACATCACATCACCTCCAAATCCCATATAGGAATCATATCTAGATCATTCCATTATCTTTAGAGGTAAATATATGAAATAATATTCATAAAAAATAATTCTAGATAAAAATTTGATTACAAAAATATTTGCAAGGACTTGCAAGTTGAATATCACAACTAGTCACAACTTGAATTTGTGACCTACAGACCTTATGAAGCTACAAATATAGATTAAACTTGGTTTCTTATCAATAATAAAAGATTAGATTTTTTTATGAACACATCTTGTAACTTACTAAGTGTACTTATATTCTCCTTGTTAAAGCCTTGATGATCAATATAATAATTTTGGAAAGAGTTGAAAAAAAATTAAAAATGTGTAATTGATTTTGTTGAGGTCATAATAATGCCAAGTGATTGCGACTTGTGACTTAAGATGTAAATGGAATGTAATATAAAATGGATGTCAAAAGCGACCCAGTGTACAAGGAGTAGGATTTCACCATGTTTGATGTAATACTTGACATGCGAAAATTTTAATAATGACCTATAAGTTCCCCTTTGTGATAGAAAGATGTAGTAGGTGATTCCTAATGATAGATGGATTAATATTCATTTCCTTTTGATAAAAATGGATGTGGATTATGTCCTTTTATACTTTACATAGATGCACAATTGGGAAGTTTTGGCATTTAAGTTATCAGATAACAATTACTATGCTACCTTATGCCACCTTATGCCAAGGAAAAATTAAAATTTGAAAGTCAAAGGTACAATTTATTTCCATAGAATAGCCTATGTTGGCACCAAAATAGAATAATTTATATTTTCAGTATATTTTGTATCTACCTATAAATAGGAATGCATAGCTTCATGAGAATGTGAAAGAATAGTTAGAGCCAACCATCAATAATATATATTTATGACATGGAATGCAAATGATTATTCTATACATATCTTTAACACTTTGTTTAAGAATTATACATGACATTTTATAGTCTAGGTAAGGCTAGGGTGTTAGGAAATGTGTCTCAATTTTGCAACCCTATGTGTAATATATATTTATCATGACAAATGGGTCTAAAGGGCCCTACAATGTGGATCCAAAGGGACCCCATAAATTCATGGGGTTGGGGAGTAGTGCCCTTTAATTTTTTGGTCCTTTTTCATCATTTTTGAGTGTCTTTGACATTATTTTCTTAACCCATGGGTTTTATGTCCATGATATTGTGCATCTACCTTTTTGATGTGCCTATTAATATTCACAAATTAATTAGAAGTTGATATGGTGGTTTTTATAAGTATATTCTAACCATTGATTAATAAAATTAATTACTAAGTTAATTTGGAGTGTGATTTTTTTCTCCTTAGAGGTTTAAGCTATTGTTTAATTAATTTGCAAAAATTCCTTGGGTTGTAAATTGTAGGTCATTTTTTATTTAATGGCCCTATTTGAATTCAAAATTCCATAAATTTAAATGAATATATGCTTATATGGATTTAAAATGTGAATTTAAATGATATGTGATTTTTATGAATGAATTTAAATGTTTAGTTGGATTTTGAGGAAAGTAAAGGGAATTGGAAATTAGGAAATAGAAAATGAATTTTATGTTGTTTTTAATTTGAAATTGGAAAAAGGGGTAAATAGGGAAAAGAGGATTTCTAATTTCATTATGCATTTTGTTGGGAAGAAATGGGAGAGGCAAAAGAAACCTTTTTTGGGTGAAAATTTGATTTTTTGATTGGGAATGCAATCAGAGAAAGAATTTGATGAGGTTAGATTTATTGGGTTAGGAATTGGAAGGGGAGTATGTCTTTCGGTTCTTGTGAGCTCTCATTTGGCATGCATGGTGTGCTCTTCATTCCAAAATTTGATAAAGTTTGAGATATTTTATTTATTTATATTAATTTGGTCAATTTATTTCAATTCAAAAATTTGGAATAGGATTGGGAGAGTGTAGACACCTCCCAACGTAATTCAATTTAGAAATAATATGTTCATTTTTTAAATTTTCCAAAATATGAGGTTATAATGCCCAATTTTTTGAGAAATGTGTTAAACGTATTTATTTGACTTGAAAAGTGTGTTGTTGGGAATATTTAGAGCTAAAGGGTTTTTTTAGAAAATATAAATTGAAACTTTAAAATTTGAATCTTTTCATAAATGAAGATTTTGGGGTATTTATGTTTTTTGCAATGCAAAACAAGATTTTTTTTTGAATATTTTATATGTTTTATGATGAATTTTAATGTGGGGAAAAACGTATCCCTATTTATTTTTTATTTAGAACAAAAGGGTACTTTTAAATTTTTGAAGTGGAAAAATAAATTTTGAAGAAATTTTAATGGGGATTTGGAAAAAAATTTATGGTTTTTAGTGGGTGATCCCACAATGGTGGTTTACAATTTTTGGCCAAACTGGACACTAAAATTATTATTTTTAACTAAAGCTTCACATTCGAATTACCTATGAGCGGCTAAGTGAGGAATTTGAAGATGATGCAAACTAGAGTCTTGTCACATTTTGTCTGTAGATTCTACAAATATTTTTTCAAAATTTTTGGAATCAGATTGCTTTCTTTTCCATCTCCCACGAAAACTGGTTTTTTTAGAAAACAACATTTTTAAAAGTGACACACGTATAACACATAACTTTTTTTCCATGAAGGATAAAATTCTAATTCTTCAAATTTAGATTTGTAACTTCGATATCTAGTGCTTCCACTTGGTTAGATAGTTTTTATTGAATATTTTTCTTTAATCAAGTTTGAAGTCAAACCAATTACAATTCGACATAGCACAACCATATAACGTGTAATTTTTTTGTATATATTGAAATTCAATTTTTTTTGTTGGATCGAGGACTTCAATATCTGGTGCACTCATATTTTTCAATTTTTTTTTGATAATTTGCTATTTTTCCACATGTGCAGAACGTAGACCTTCATTTTCAATGAAAAACCTATGTTTAATAAAACTAAAAAAATAAATACATAATAAAACCAAAACATATTAAAATTATATTCGTTGGATAGCTCGTTCTAAGGATTACCTGATTCCAGTTGGGTTTGTGAAGACTCCTCCATTTTCATTCTCAACCTGAGCTTCAAAGTGTAAAAAATTAGGTTTTTATTGTGTTTTAGGGGGAGAATGAGGAATAAGGGGAGTTCGCTCAAACCAAGGTTCGAGTGAACCACCCTCAATATGCATTTCCTTTTTTTATTTTGGGTGGGAAATGTGGGCCCAGTAATTAATGGGTTCGCTCAAACCCTACTTCGGGCGAACCCATTTTGGGTTTGGTCGAACTTGTAGGTTCATTCGAACCCCTAAAACCAATTTTTTTGCCATGGGGTCATTTTTTCTTAGTTTTCCTTCCTCCATCAAATTATAAATCACTATTGTGGCTTCACCCTAGTGTATTAAAAATAGGAAATTTTGAATGTTTTAAATTAATTATGATTAATTTTAATGGTTTAATGAAATTTTCTTTCATGAATTACTGAAATAGTGCTTGAGGAAACTTATTTTTTTTATGAAATTAAATGTTGTGCATTATTTTTCGTGCCACATTCATTACAGGATGTGATGAGTTTAGGGTGTAGATATTAGAAAGAGTTATGGGAGTGGCTTCCAGAGTTTCCCTGAACCAAAGTGGAAATTAGACTGATCACAGGTGGCCCGAGTTACCTAATCAAGTGATAACTAATGAAAAATGGGTAATTTAATTAACCAAGATAATGGATATCCCTCTCATGCCTTGATTTCTTGTATAGGCTAAGGATGGTTAAGGAAGACAAGTCACTCATGGAGCATAAGACTTGTAAGATCAAGTATTGTCATCTGTATGAGAGGATACTTAGTTCCACACTAAGCCCCACGTGAGTGTCCATGATGACACTCCCTCTCTTGCTCTATAATATCTAACCCTAGTGTAGTTTGAGTAGCACCTAAAAGATTACCATTTCCTTCCATGTGTATGTTTTATTGGTCAGTGATAGAGGAGTTTTCCCAATGAGGATTATTGTGTTATGCCATTAGCCAATTTTCCTAATGAGGTCTATGTGATGTGACATTGGTGACTTTTCTCAATGTAAAGTGTATGCTTTATGTATGGAATGTGTGTAAGCCATCTCCCCATGTGTTTGGTGTGAGTGTTATGATGTGTCCCATGTGACTATCTATTAACACAATGGGAGTGGATATTTTGATTCTATGAGGTTGTGTGATGTGATAACCACCACTAGGGATTAGAGGATCATAGTGGAGTCTATGATGACTTCAATGTGGAAATTTTCTTATTATTATTCATTGTTTCTTTCTTTTATGCAAGTTGTGATATTGATGTTAATGGACCTCTCATTGGGACAAGATGTAATTCTGATAATAAAAATAAATATTAGTGTAGTTACATGTCTTGTGTTGGAACTGAGCATGATTGCTTTAAATGGTTTTCATTATTTTACAATACAAAGGATAAAATAAACTTAAGAATATTTCAATTTTTGTTTAAATTGAACTTCTAGATACCTAATTTTATAGTTGGGTGGCCTAGTATTGTACCTAGGTGGCCTTGTCTCACCCAAAATTGAACTAGAGTAGTCAAAATTCAACTAAGTCTAATTGGTAGGACTTGTACCCAGTGGGGCAACTTGGTTGCATAGTCGGGTGGCCTAGTCATTAGTGGGGTGGCCTAGTTATGTCGAATTAAAACTAAAATTTTGGTTAACACTATTGGGTGGCCTCGTTCCTCATACAAAAAATAGAATGTTAACCCTCTCTACCTCAACTAACAAGTGGTTTTCTTAGCCCAATACGACTGATGAATAATTTTTTATACCTTCTATATTGATCATTCCAACTATTTTCATCATTGAAACCTTCAAAACCTAGTCAAAGTATCTGGTTGATGCAAGAAATTGGGTCCACAAAAAGCTCAAAAAGTGAAGTGTTTTTGTTGTTTTTCAAAATTTGTCACACTTGGATTTAAAATTTGAGGCACTTACACAATGAATCTTTAAAAAAGTTAGTAATATGAAATTTAAAATTTTGAATCTAGTTTCCAAATATGTAATTTATTCAAATACCCATACCTGGATGTATAAAACCCACTTTTTAAAAGTCCCTGCTTTTTTATCATACCATGCACATGTACGGACATTGCTTTTTGACCCAAATAAAATTAATTTGCTAATTTGTTTTGGGGAAAGAGAGCTAACAACATGAAGATTGATGAGGAATTTTTTTTGTAATTTTTTTTAATTGAATTTTTATTGGCATTAATTGTTGTTTTTAAAAATCAACGTGTACGAACAACATAATTGGACCTAAACTAAACATTTTTTTAATTGTGTAGAGAATTGTCTAGAGATTGATTCCATATAATTTTTTTACAAGAAACTTAACCAAAAAAAAGTTATTAAAAAACAAAAAAAGTCTGATATTTCAAGTTTATGGACTAGTTTGCAAAAAATAACAAATATAATCCAATCTTAATAAAAATTATATATTTGGAAACTAGACATCGTGTTCTCTAATGGGTTTTAATTTCATATATTGATTTAGAAAAAAAGTCCATCAACCATATTGCCAAAGTTGGACATTCTTCTTGAATCTACCTTAGTTTTTTAGTTGCAGGTCAAAGGCTAAGAGTCGGGTTGCCAAGCCTTTCCCAAGCCTAAAATCGAGGCAGCATGAGGGTTGGGGATTCAAAATTTTAAAAACATGTATGCGTTTTTAAAAACATGTACTCGTTACAAAACACATACATGTTCTTTATTTGCTTGATTATTTAAAAAATTAAATGCTTTTTAGAAACACATGTGTTTTAAAACGCTGTTACAAAATGCGTACGCGTTTTTCGTTACAAAATGCGTACACATTTCTAAAAGGTATTTAATTTCTTAAATAAATGACTTGTACGTGTTATAAAATGCATATACGTTATACGTGTTATATAACGTGCACATGTTTTTAGCGCATATGCGTTTTTGGGCTCGGGTACCCGATGCATAACGCATACACATTTTTTTGATAATCTGTACACGTTTTTTGTGAGAGTTTTTTTGGTCGAAACTTCCCCTCTTCGTGGACCCAACTTTTGCTTTTACCCTATCTGTTTCAAAATTAAATATTTAAATATTTTTTTGTTTTCAAGGACTAAATATTTCTTTTTTGTAGAGCCTTGTTTGAGAAAAAAATATAAATGGAATTTGTTCCTCATGATCCCTAGGGTCTAGTGGTTTTGTGAGCATTTTCTTATGTTTTTTCATTGATAAATTATGGCTTCTCTTGTCTTGTTTTGTGTGCCTTCTTTCAAAGTTGCCTAGTTGTCAAATCTAGGGTTAGGGAGATGTGTGCCTAGTCTTGTGAAGACTTGGGAAGGTTGTAATCCTTCTTGGTTGGCCTTTTTTGTTTAGTCAACACTCCTCATAGGTCAAGGGATGTTGTGTAGTAGTATTCTTCCACTTGTATGATGTCATATTGTGACGAGATGTTTCAAAAAGTATGTGGTTCTCTGGAAGTGACTCGTCGTCATTCCAATTAGTGGTGAGTTTGTGCCTCTTAGTTAGGAAACCTCTTGTAAAGGTTTTATATTGTTTTATAGTTGTTTAGTGTGTCTAGAGGTGGATTGGAGGTTGATGATTCCCTGAATCATATTGTGGGGTAAGCACACAAAGATATGACACAATTAAAATGCCACATTGTTTTTTTTACCCCAAATTGAATATTTGGCGAGTGTCAAATTTGGCACTCACCAAATATTGGTCATCCTAATATAATTTGGTGAGAATCAAATTTGGGGCCCACTAAATATTAAATTGGTTATAAAAGAAAGTTCATTTTTACCTTTCTATTGTTGAAACCTGTGAGAGAGCTCTGCATTTTTCTTCTCCCCAACCCATGCTCAACAAATACATAGCCATTTTTCACTTGGAGCATGTGAAATATTCATCAAGGTGCTACAAATATGTTGATGAGTTCAAAGAGGTAAGTATCGCTACATTTTTAGTTTCAAAGTTTGATTAAATTGTGATTATAAAATATTTGCATACAGATTTAAAACATAAAACAATGCAAATGAAAAAAGAAAGTTACCATTGTTGATGGTGTTTTATGCACAACAACAACTTAGACAGAATGCAATATTCTATCTCTCTTGAAAGGTTATTTTCAATAATAAATCGCTGAAAATCACCCCAAGGTCTCTCGGGTGTCAGGTCATGGCAATGCATAAACAACTCAGATAAAATGTGAAATGCTGCTAATCACAATCAGACCTTACTACAAGCAAACTGTATCTTTTAATTTATCAGATCTTGCAATATGATGATCTCGAATCCTAAATCTAACTAGATGATAAAGAAATAGCAAAAGATAAGGGTGCAAGGATATGATAAGATCTAAACTATTCCTAGAATGAACAATGCAAATAACGGATATCTGGAATGGACCAATCTCAAATAACCAATCCTTGATCAACCCACAAGGCAATCTCACAAGAACAGTGCAATCTTCTAAGGTTTATAGATTTTCAAATCATAGATACTCATCCACAATCGAACTTAAGCACAAATGAATATAAGGTCCAGGTTGACTTCACCAGCCTACTACAATCAGATAGTTATTGGGAGTATAGACCAGAGATTGCTACAAACATTCCAAATATAAGATCATAAACATCATTCATCAAACTAAAACTAGATTAATTCTGAACACTAAACCCTAAATCCTCAAGCAATTTGAAAGATAGAACAACAAGAACCATGCGAGATGAAATAACACAAAAGATTCCACCAAGAAAACCACAATGCCTTCTATTGTATTAGATCACCAAAATGCTGCAACAATTCAACTGTTCTGATACAGGATTTGCTTCAAGAAATTGAATACTACTCCTACTACACAATACTCTAGCTCCTTTTGCTCTTACTTATCTCTATTATTTTCTAGCTAACCCCTTTACAATGAGGCAAGAATGCCCTTTTATAGCAAATCTCAAGATATGTCGGCCCAGCCAAACATTTTAACAAAATAAGAATAGCCGCCCAAAACAAGTCGGCCTTAGGAATTCAAAACAAGGCACACATTAAATGCCATCCACCATCAAGGTCGGCCTTGACACAATCCCCAATGTAGTCCGGTCCAATGCATGCCCTATGATAATAGGGAAGCACAAATCACAAAATAGGCATTAACTGCCACTTCCCTTATCCTTGTTCTGGTCTTGAACTCTAAAAAATAACCGGTCCAATTTGGTGACAGGTGGCAAAGGCAAGATCCTAAGCCGACATTGAATGGAATCAATTTCCTCTTTTGACTGCTTAACAGTCTTATCCCAATCCTCTCTATTGGCCTGGTATTTATCCATTACTGCTAGGTATGTGGCCGCATCATCTAACTGGTGGGCGGTTATAACACCTTCTGCATCTGGGGCATAAACTTCATGCCACCACTCTCTTAGCTGCTCCAGACTTAGGTAATTGGGAGCAATTTTCCTCCTACCAGTCATTACCTCAAAAAATGCAATGCACCCCTCATACACTATAGTAAGATCACCATCAATTGCTTTCTTTCTTTTCTGGATCTTCTTCATGGCCTTATGCCGAATCTGCAGGGCCTCAAACCATTCCCATGGCTCGTTAAGTCTGGAAGAAGGAAGAATCCCATCCATAGCCAGTTGTTCCTTACCATACTCCATGATGACCTTGGATTTCTGCAGCGAGAGGTCAATGTCCTCCTTGTCCTGAGACATCACCTGCTCTAGCAATTCTTTAGCTCAGACTGCATCCTTCCCAACTGACAGGATATCCTTGATCATATTATCTCCCTTTATCTGCACATCCTTCAGCCAATCTACTGCAGTTTGGGCAGAGGTTTTCATTCTCCCAATCCCAGAGATGGTTTCCTTGGGTAGAAAGCTAGGAGTGGCAGAAGAAGAAGGATGGAGAGACTGCAGAGGCTTCATCACCTCTTCCAAGAATTTCTTAAGCCTTTCATTCTCCTTCCTTAGCTCATGCTTGGTTTGGGTCTCTTTCCTCAATCTCCCAATAATCACAGCACCGGACCCTTCATATTCCTCTATGTCCTACTCCATGGACGCTATTCCAAGGTTAATAGTTTGTACATTGTAATCCTGGACAGTGACCTCCTCCCTGGTTTTGTCCGCAGCAGGGGTGGCAATATGGATGACCCTGTTATTCGCTTCATCTCTCTCCACCTTGGAAACTACCTTAGCTACCTTCTTTTTCTTCCCTTTACCAATTTTGGATAGCATTTCATCCCAATCCAAGGGAGTGTCCTCAACTACTACCTGTTTCTTCCTTGCTATCTCTTTCTCAAGCCAGTCCGGAGCTGCAGGTTCTACCCAGATTTCTTCTATTCTTGCTTCTTCTTGTTGTTTTTCTGGAGTTTTCTCCCTCTTCTTTTCAACTGTTTTATCCTCCTCTTTCTAGGGAGCTGCTCGCCTTGATCCCCTTCTTCAAGCTCCATCTCTTGCACCGGTGATGGAGTTCTAACTTGGATATCTTCCTCCTGCTCAGGCGATTCTTTGCCTCTACTGCTTGCCAGAGAATCTTCATACATTACAAGAGGAGAAGTATGCCTTTCTTCTTCTTCAGCTCCAAGCTTAGTAGCCTCATCAAAGAGTGCCCCCTCCTTGAAAGGTTTCGCTTCTCTGCTAGTTTCATGCTCCTCAGGAATTTCCGGCTCAGGTGCGCTCGGTGGAGGAGAAGCAGCTCTAGATGGCTCTACAGTTGTCATCTCCGGAGAAAGGTCCTTCTTTTGCATTGGCTCCTTAGGGGATGCAGTCCTTGATCTTCTCATATAGACCTTGGTCTTTTCCCCTCCTAAACTCTCTACATCCACAATGGGAGGCTCATCCTTTGAGGCAACCTGACCCTTCTTCTTTGAAGTCCTAGTTGTTCTTGCCTTCTTCGGTGGTGGAGGCACATCTTCCTCTTCTGCTTTTTTCAACTCTTCCTCATCAGAGGACTTACTAATCTCCAAAGTCCGCCATCTCCTCTTTCATTTTGGCTTCCTTTTTGTTTCGGGCTTACCTTCCTTGGGGCCCCTAATCTTTATCTTGAAAGGAGAGCTCTTTGCAGTTTTCCCTTTGGGGTCATCTTCCCCGGATTCCTCTCAAGTAGACATAGGGTTGAGGTCTGCCATCAAATTGAAGGTACAAGTTACCTTCTCGCTCTCCAACTCCCAAATTTTATGCTTTATCCAGGAAGAGGTGAATTTCATGACTGGGGCCATTAGGTCTTCTAACTCTGTGACCTCATCCTCATTCCAATTGATATCCCCAATTGACCTATCCTTCACAGCCTCATAGGCATGATCCTGAACCAGGTTTCCATCATCCTCCAGTTGATCCGGGATCAACTTGACATTGTATTGTCGGATTGCCTCAACAAGGAGCCTGGAGTATCTCTTCTTTCTGGCTTCAAGATCATCTTTGATGTTGGCCCAATAGTCCTCTAGGTCATCTTTATGCCGGTATTCCCTGGTAGCCTTCTTCTACGCTTCCCCAGTAATATCAAAGTTCGTTCTCTTGGAGTGGAAGGAAAAATGATATGCTATCAACTCATCTCCTGCCGTATGTGCTGATTGAATAGAAGGACACACTTCTGCCACACCAATTCCAAGGGGAAAATCCCCACCAAAGCCCATTTTATGCTTTTCCCTTTTTACAATGGCATCAAACTCACAAATCTGCCTCACAATCTCTAACAAAACAATGTGATCAGTAGGATACCGAGGTAACCTATAAGGAGCGACCGGGCATCCATCAATTCTTATGTAAGTGAAGGTGGGAAATTGAATAAACCAAGCTCCATAGTTCTTTATTAATCCTTTTGCCCCGTCCGACAACCTTACATGCTCTGCATTTTGTAGCATCCGGGTAATATGCATAGTGAATGCATCATTAGCCCTGCGGTAGTCCTTATGTCCTAGGTGCAACTCCAGATAGATCTCATAGATTATGTCCTGTCCCAATGTCCCTCGTGGATTCAAAGCCCGGTATGGGTAGAATCTGGCTAGTACATACATGACATAAGAGGACATGGTGAACCTCTTGGTTTCCAGGACGTTCCTTAACTATTTATCAATCTCAGAGCTAATAAGCCCAGCCCAGTGGTAGTTGGTTCCTTGTTCAATCTTGCTAATCACATGAACCATCCAGTTCTCCAGCACTCCAGCGGTCTTTAATTCAACTACTCTGCTCAAGAATGTAATTACATCATACTTATCTGACCTGAATTTAACCCTATGCAATTGCTTAGGTAATTTGGAATGGTGGGATTTTGGTTTCTCTAGCCATGAGTTGATCATCTGTTGAGCTTTAGCTGGCTCATTCTCATAGTATGTTTTAGCCGTGTCTATGTTCAAAGAACACACATAAGACAGATCCGGCATGTAGAAGGCCTAAGCAATGGAGACAGGACTAAAGTTAGCCAGAACTCTCCCCTCAGTACTAACAACCCTTTGTGTATCAAAGTCGTACTGCCTAGCACACTCCAGAATCAGCTCATAACATTGAATTGCTGGAGGGAAACCTGCCACATGCACTAACCCAGATTTCATCATTCCCTGCCTCAAGACTGACATATCCTTTTGAGCCATCCTCTACTTAAATTCTTCATATCTCCAGGCCCCTACATTGGTGTCAGACACCTCGGCCCACACTGAGGACACCCTGCTTTCTGGGAGCTGACCTTTGATGTCCAATCTTAGCCTTTCTACCTCTGAGATGGAAGACCCCTCCATATCACCCTTAGATTTCCCGGCTGCAGCCTTGCTTGATTCGACCTACACACAAAGGTCATCATTAGTATTCACTTATCATGCATTTTCCAATCCAAAGGTTAGCCTGAAATTGAATAAAGCAGTAAAAATCCATCACAAGTCATCAATCTTGGAAAATCTGGGAAAATAGAACAATCCGAGAAAATAGTGAAAACCGGAAAAATCCAGTCGGGGCAGAATTTCGGAGAAATCCGACCTAGACGGATTCTTGCTGCCAAAACATTAACAGTCAAATAAATCATTAGTTCCACCAAAATATCATTGGATTATCATGTAATTCATTTATTGGCAACAAGAAATTAGCATTTAGCTTTTACTCCGTTAATCCTATCCTTAGAAAATCGGAAGAAGTGCAACCAAACAGGAAAACTGGAAAAGTCCAGATGGGACAGATTTTCGCGGACAGTTCGAAGAACTCCGAAAATCGTTATGCCCCACGGAATCATCCGAAACTGGGAAAATCCGAATGCGGAGGAATTTCGCGAGGACCTCGAAAACCCGACAAACGATGACACGCGAGCTGGTGACCAAATGATCATGCAAACCCTTCTACTTGGATTCTAACGGTCCTGAAATTGATGCTAACCAACAAGATTAAGAATACCAATGGTTTCAAACTCTTAAAGCTTCTGAAGGACGAGTCCTTATGGTGAAATAGCAATTCCCTAATTTCAATGAACATACCTCCACCATTAAAGCCCAGATAAGCTTAAAATTGCAAGGAAAACCACCATTGGGGTGATCCATCAATGCGCACAGGGACTTCCAAGGTAAGAGTAGGCTGGGCTGAACAAGAACCATGGAATTATGATCACCTTACTGAACCTTGGAAAATTTGGGCAAATGAACCGAAACCCTAAGTTTTACAAAATAGAACAAATAGTGCGCTTAGGGGCAAAGTCCTATTCAGACAGATTCATACCCACACCCTCACAAGTGAATAGATGAAATTGAGCACGGTCAACAAAGCTTTGGTGTGGATTTAAATCCAACCCTAATTATAAAATCATGATCAAACAAGGGCCGACCCGAGACAATTACCAATCAGCTTGAAAAGAGAAACTCAATCATTACATGAACAAATGGAAGGGTCACCGACAACTTACCATGGAATATCCCAAACGAAACTCGAACTTGAAGAAAAAACTGCAAAACGAACACGCCTAGGCAACACAAATCAAGACGCTGACACCCAGTAATCCACACGCAAGCTGCTTGAGATCAATCTTCAAAGCTCAAATGAAACTATTAATCGCCAGAGCAATCAGCAAGTGAATAGATGAAATCAAAATGACTCCTAAAAGGTTTCAAATCCGCCAATATACTCATCTGAGAAAAGGTACCTTGGTCATTAATGAGCGACAAGACATTTCTGACGAATCCGGAAACCCGAGTCCAAAACGAAATTTCAGAAAATCTCAAGATACGCAGAAATTTGGATGAACACAGATTTTGCGAAAAATTAGAAACCGAGGAAATAATGAAGTTCGGGATTTTGGCAAAGTTCGGGAAAATCCGCCCGAACCGGAAAATCCCAGAATCGGGAAGAAACTCGGATTTCAGAAAATCCAGCCAGAAACAGACAAAGAACCAGGGTTCGGGGAAATCCGCTGGATCCGAAAAATCCCGGAGTTAGGTGAAAACCCAGATTTTGCTTAAAACTCAATTTTAGCCAATTCAAGCCTCAGGGTAAGATCAAAGCCAACAAGACCAACATGTCAAGACCACAAAAGATAAGTCCAATAAAACCAAAGGTCAAAAGACATAAAAAAAAGGGTCCCCACTCCAAGTGGGGCGTGTGTGCAAAAATTGCACAATAAATGGCGACTCTGCTGGGGAATGCTCCTGAGCATTTCGATGACAAACTGGAATCAAGAACCCAGAACTTATGGTTTCAACTCATATATCCAGCCAATACCTATGTTTAAACAAATAAGCTCCTAGTCATTCAAAGTTACCTATACCAGGGTCGAAGTGTGTGCATATGCGTTCATTACCTACCCTCAGTTGCATCAGGAACCAAACTTAGTATAAACAAGCTACATAAAGATTCATACTCTAAAAGTAACCTAGATAGAGCCTCGCTGCCAGTCAAGCGTTCATAGCCCCGACGAGGTTATCGCTGTGATCCTCCTGAACATAGCTCTGCTGCCAGCCAGGCGTCCATAGCCCCGGTAGAGATATTCAGATCCCCCTGATAAGTTGAATTCAAACCTTTTTATTTTCAATATTTTCTCCTTTTTCTTTCTTTTCTTTTGCACTCATTCCATTCAACCTGTGAACAGTGAAGTCCACACTCAGGGCTGAGAACCACAGTGGCACTAGAGCAGAAAATGATTTTTCACCTGTTCAGACCTCATAAGGGCCTCCTACAACTTCTGGTATATTAAGAATTAAAAGTATAAGACCCCAATATATTCTTGTTAAACTAACTAGAAAACCCTTTGCCTCAGCATAAGGATAAGTGACATTGGGTAGAAAGTTCATACCGCAGTGTCTTGGAAGGATAATTAGAGTTTGTAAGGGAAATACCCAAAACATTAGACCTACTTTGTCACCATTGCCATACAGACGCACCCAAAGATCCCAAAAGAGAAGAAACCAAGAGCAAGAGCAACACAAACAAAAACAAACAAACCAAAGCAAACCTACTCTAACCAAAGCAAATAAGCAAACCAAAAGGGAAACCTACCCTAACCAAACAAAACAACAAAAAGAAACCTAAACTAACTATTTACAAAGCAAGGAGCTGGGAACAGCTCAGGACTGGAAATAATGTTTTAAATACTGCCCATTGACAGGCAGTGGGATATCCTCTCCCATGAGAGTCTTCAGACGGAAGGCATTATCTCCAAGTATTTCAGCAATTTAATATGGGCCAAGCCACAATTTATCAAACTTCCCATGGTTCCCTTTCTAATCATGAGGTTTATCCCAGTATAGGACAAGGTCAAAAATCCTGAAGGCTTTGACTTTAGCCCTCCTGTCAAACCATCTCTTGACTACCCCCTGATCTTTGGCAAAATTCTCCAGAGCATTATCTCATTTTTCCTCAAGGTGCAGTAGTTATGTTAACCTAGCCTCCCTTATGTCCCCTTTATCGTAAAACTGATTTATAAATTGTAAGGTTGGGATCTTGAGTTGGATAGGGAATACTGGCTCCAGACCATAGACTAAGTGATAAGGAGACATTCCAATGGAGGACTTAAGTCTGGTAGGATCTGCCCAAAGGGAAAACTGAAGCTGGGTGTGCCAGTCTTTTGGGTTCCTTTCTAACAGTTTACGGATGACAGTCAATAGGTTCTTATTAGAGGACTCTGCTAAACCGTTGCCCTGGGGATAATAGTTGGATGCAAACTTCACAATAATGCCATGATCAAAAGCCCAATTTGAGAATTTCAAAGATGCGAAAGCAGGACCATTATCATAGACAACAGCAATAGGGCATCCAAATTGATTAAGAATAGCAGACTCTAAAAAATCAATCACTACATCTGATGTACATTGCCTACAAGCAAAAGCTTCAGTCCATCTTGTAAATAATCAGTAATAGTGAGAATGTACCTGTGTCCTGCAGAAGATGGAGGGTTGATGGGGCCTATGAAATCCATACCCCACTGAGCAAAAGGCCTTACCTCAGTGACCGGTTGGAGCGGAAGCGCTGCATACCTTTCCCTTGTTGCTACGGTCTGGCACGTGTGACAGGTCCGTACATGATGGTGAACATCTTTGAACAATGTGGGCCAGTAATATCTTGCCCTCAAGATTTGATTTGCTGTGGCAATTGCAGAGCCATTACCAGTACCGTATTTCTCATGAAATTCATTCATCAATCTTTCAGCTTCTTATTTCCCGAGACACCTCAAATAAATGCCCTCATGATTTTTCTTATACAGAACAACTCCTTTCAACATGAAACCATCACTTTTCAATCGTAAAGCTCTGCTTTGAATAGCATTAAGATGATATGGAGGTCGTTGATTCAGCAGATAATACACTAAGTCATCATACCAGCCACCTGGAGAAACCTCTTCAATATTATAGTTCTGAACAGACAATTCAGGGCCCATTTCTGCCATAGTCTGAGTGAGTCCTTGTCCTCTTACCAGCTTCATGGGCTAGATCTCAATGTCATACTCTTGTAGCATGGTCACCCATTTAGCTCTACGTTCCCCCAATTCATTTTGCATCAAGAGTAACTTAACTGCAGAGTCTGGAACAATTGCATACACCTTATTTCTAAGGATATAATTCATGAATTTCTTTACTGCTCTGACCAGGGCGTACGCCTGCTTTTTCAAACTTGGATATTTCAACTCGGCATCTTTTAACGGTGCACTCATAAAAGCGATAGGATGCTCATTTCCATCATCTGACTTTTGAGTTAACATTCCAACACATGAATGATCTAAAGCAAATGAATAGATATAAAAGGGTTTGCTGTAGTTCAGACTTACCAATACTGGAGCATCGGCAATGGCCCTTTTGATCTCTGCAAATGCCTCATTCGCTTTTGTAGTACATTCAATCTTGGCATCTTGTTTCAACATTGCATTCAACGGCTTAACAATTTCAGCAAATCCAGTAATAAATTTTCTGACGAAGTTGATCTTACCAAAGGACTTCATCTCCTTTTTGCTGGCAGGCGGCTGGATCTTCAGGATGGCCTCCACTCTTTCTAGATCTATAGCAATTCCCTTTTTTGATATGACATGTCCCAGTAGCTTTCCTTTTGTTACTCCAAAAATACACTTTTTAGGATTCAAGGATATACCAAATTCCTTGCACCTTTGAAAAACTTTATGCAAATCTGAGATGTGATCCCCTCTATTCCTTGAAAACACAGCCAGGTCATCCATATAAATTATGATGCATTTTCCTATGATATCTTTAAAAGCAATATCCATGGCCCTTTGAAATGTAGCCCCTGCATTAATGAGTCCAAACGGCATTCGATTCAAGGATATGCCAAATTCCCTGCACCTTTAAAAAACTTTGTGCAAATCTGAGATGTGATCCCCTCTGTTCCTTGAAAACACAGTCAGGTCATCCATATAAATTATGATGCATTTGCCTATGATATCTTTAAAAGCAATATCCATGGCCCTTTGAAATGTAGCCCCTGCATTATTGAGTCCAAACGGCATTCGATTCAAGGATATGCCAAATTCCCTGCACCTTTGAAAAACTTTGTGCAAATCTGAGATGTGATCCCCTCTGTTCCTTGAAAACACAGTCAGGTCATCCATATAAATTATGATGCATTTGCCTATGATATCTTTAAAAGAAATATTCATGGCCCTTTGAAATGTAGTCCCTGCATTAATGAGTCCAAACGGCATTCTCCTGTAAGTAAAGGTACCCCATTTAGTTGTGAAGGTAGTCTTGTGCCTATCCTCATACAGGACCATCACTTGATTGTACCCTGAATAACCATCCAGAAAGGACATCATCTGAGATCCATTGACCACTTGAAGCACTTCATCCAACGAAGGAACCGGATAGTTGTCCTTTTCTGACGATCTGTTCAAATTCCTGAAATCAACACAAAGTCTAATTTCACCATTTTTTTTCCTTACTGGGACCAAGTTTGCCACCCAGGTTGAATGCCTGACAGGAAAGATGATTCTGGCAGACAGTAATTTCTGAACTTCTTTTTGTATGACTAGTTCCAATAATGCATTAATGGGTCTCTGCCTCTGTCTAAAGGGCTTGGCATCTGGCTTCAAAGGGATAGTATGAGTTATGATTGATGTATCATAAGTTTTCAAGTCCTCATAACTCCAGGCTACTATATCAGGAAAACTACGTAATGCTGCAATTATTCCTTGTCTTTCTTCTGGAGTGCACACTTTACCAATAAAAATATTCTTAACATTGTCCTCGGTTCCTAAATTGTGAGTGTCACACTGTCCACTGATCGATTCTTTCTTCGACTCTTGTTCTTGATCCTTGATCTTATCCATATCAAAAATTCTTTCCAACTGTACCATTCCCCTTGGAATAGTATTTGATTTCAGATTTATCACACCTTCTAAATCCAGTTTTGCTTCCTGGAGCTCTGTCTCATCAATGATTTGAGAAGCAAAGACGTCTGTATTTGTGATAAAATCCAGAATATGATTATCATCCTCAAACACCTGAAAGTTGGTAACGTTGTCCGGAACTGATGGCACATGAGTCAATTCTACAGTGAATTTCTTCAATCCTGACAAAGATAAGGGTTGCAAAGTGCTCGCTGCCTGAGCCAGGGAGTCAACAGTTTGATTCTTCTGCTGCGGTATCAATTGGATATTGAAAGTGTCGAATCCCTCAATTAGGTCCCACACTCTATGCCTATAATTAGTCAGTCTCCTATCGTGACATGAATATTGTTTCCTTACCTGCTTGACTACCAACTCAGAATCACCAAAAACTTGCAGAATCTTAACCTTTTTCTTAAGTGCCATAAGAAGTCCATGAATTAATGCTTCATACTCTGCTACATTGTTGGTACAGTGGAACTGAAGCCTACGGATTGCAAAGAAATTCTTACCTTTTGGACTGATCAGTTCAAAGCCAGCCCCAGCTCCATGCTTAGACTTAGATCCATCAAACCTGAGAGTCCAGCATTCAGTAGTGGTATTCCTCTTCGTCACATCTTTTGGCTCAATATTGCTAGATAGTTTTTTAGATGACGCGGACTCCTTTCCTTGATATTCTTCCTGAGGGCTCTGTATATCTGCTTTGTCTGCCAGGATTGGATTCATGCATTTCTGTACTTGTTCTACCGCTATTTGGCACAAACAACACTCCAACTTTGAATGGGAAGCATTATGAACTCTACACCAATTTGGTAAGAGTAATTCTTCAAAGCTTGTCCTTCTACCTAGGTGAGTTTGATTTTCAACACACTGCTTGATAAACTCCTGAAAGCTGTCTAATAGACTGATCTGAGTATCTTCAGGTTCTTCTTCTTCCTCAACTAATTCTGTCAAAACAGCACCATGACTCGATTCTTTCTCATCATCGATAGGCATCATATGTAGCATTAACACCTCTTCTGAGTCTGACTCTTCATACTGAGTTGATAGCATATAATTTCCCATGCAGCTTTTGATATTAGAACTTCTGTTGAAGTCTTTTGGTATTCTGTAATCATATATTTTATTCTCGGCTCTCTCTCAATTCTGATCTAATTGGGCACCCCCTTCCAAGGAAGCCACATGTGAGAATGGTCAGTAGAAACATAACCATTCAGAGCCTTAGTAAAATCTCTTCCTAGGATCAAACCATATGCATCAGGGATATCAGCTACCTGAATATTGATAACCTGTTAAATCCTTGGGTCTGAAGCTACCTGCATGTGAATCATATTTAACTCTCCCACCACATTTACTTCAGTTCTATCCAACTGAGTCACCTTCTTCTGAGAATCAGGAGGTGTAATCCCTAAAGCTCTACAAACTCCAAATGGCATCACATTGGTAGAGGCACCAGAATCTAGTAAAAAATTATGCAAATTCTTACCAAATATACACACAGAAATAAAAAATGGTGGAGTTTCTATCTTCCCTTGAAACAAAGTAGGCTGAGTATCTACTTGAGCCATTTGAGTCTTATCCTTTTCTTTTCCTTTGTCTCCAGGGGGAAAATTAGTATGACTATGAGCTTGACTTTGTGTCTTCACAAACTAAGAACTAGAAATATTGTTGATATCTTCGCCAGAAGGCTTATCCAAAGACACTGAACGTGCATCATAAGTACCTAAAACCGCCTTCCTAATTGCAGGGAATATTAATAATTCAAATGCTAAAAGATTTACCTTTAATTTCTTGAATTCCTCAGCAACATAGGAAGCCATCTGCTCCTCGCTCATGTTAGTTGATACTTCCCTAGGAGGTTCCTCCACCTTATCTTTGCTTTCTTGAACAGTCTTTTCCTTCTGTGGATCAGTTTGAGCTTGTCTTTCTTTAGAAAGGTATTGTCTGGAAACAAGTGGATAGGACGGATTATTGTTGGCATTAGGATCTGGGGGAGTACTAAAATTATTTGGAGGAATGGAAGTGGTGAAAGGTCCTCCAGCTTGTGGGCGCCTATGAGGCATATCTCTCAAACCTTGCCTCTGGAACATCTACACCTCTTCAACATAAGCTTCTTCCTGATCAAGGGGGCCATTGTCATTCATTGCTTCTTCGTTAAATAGCTGAGCCACTTCATCCCCATTGCAGATCTGATCTATTTTATCTTCCTGGGAATCAGATTCTTCCTCTGGAATATTTTCTTCATTTGCTGGGAAGGGAGCGTGATTTAACACTAGCATAGGAGAATCATAAGGGCTTGAGGGAACAATCTCCTGCCCATTTGCATTATTCTCAACCTCATACTGGAAAATGGAGGCTACAGTTTGGGACTCTGGACACTCCAATTCTGAATGCTGACTTGTCTTATGAAGCCTACACCATCCTGATAGGGCAGCCTCAGCCAAATATACTCCACTGGGAGGCTTGTCTTGACTGACTGGCTGGTTTGTTGATGGGTTGGCAGGTTGATCCAAGGGGGTAGGAACTCCTCCATTATTAGGTCATGTATTCCAAGTCCTGTTCTGTCCTTGTTGTTGCCTCTTATCAAATCTTGATCCACCACCTTGGCCTCTATCAAAATTTTATCTCCTTTCGTTATTGTAGCCTCTGTCATTGTTGTAGCCTCTGAGTTGTTGTTGTGCAGAAAACACCATCAACAGATTGTCCCTCCTTCTAGCGGCAATCTGTTGATGGTGTTTTCTGCACAGCAACAACTCAGACAGAATGCAATATTCTATCTCTCTTGAAAGGTTATTTTCAACAATAAATCACTAAAAATCACCCCAAGGTCTCTCGGGTGTCAGGTCATGACAATGCATAAACAACTCAAATAAAATGTGAAATGCTGGTAATCACAAAGGGACCTTACTACAAGCAAACTGTATCTTTCAATTTATCAGATTTTGCAATATGATGATCTCAAATCCTAAATCTAACCAAATGATAAAGAAATAACAAAAGATAAGGGTGCAAGGATATGATAAGACCTAAACTATTCCTAGAATGAACAATGCAAATAACAGATATCTGGAATGGACCAATCTCAAATAACCAATCCTTGATCAACCCACAAGGCAATCTCACAAGAACAGTGCAATCTTCTAAGGTTTATATATTTTTCAAATCATAGATACTCATCCACAATCGAACTTAAGCACAAACGAATATAAGGTCCAGGTTGACTTCACCAGCCTACTACAATCAGATAGTTACTGGGAGTATAGACCAAAGATTGCTACCAATATTCCAAATATAAGATCATAAACATCATTCATCAAACTAAAACTAGATTAATTCTTAACACTAAACCCTAAGTCCTCAAGCAATTTGAAAGATAGAACAACAAGAACCATACGAGATGAAATAACACAAAAGATTCCACTAGGAAAACCACAATGCCTTCTATTGTATTAGACCACCAAAATGCTGCAACAATTCAACTGTTCTGATACAGTATTTGCTTCAAGAAATTGAATACTATTCCTACTACAAAATACTCTAGCTCCTTTTGCTCTTACTTGTCTCTATTATTTTCTAGCTAACCCCTATCCTGAGTATACCCTCTGTCATTATAGAATCCTCTCCCATTACGCTGTCCCTTATCAAAATTATGCCCTTGTGATAACTCTCTGTTCTAATTGGACTGCATGCTTTTCTGAGTAGCTTGTAACTGACTATTTTGATTCCTGAGGTAAGTCACCTCGAGGTTCAGCTTCTTTATCTATTCAACCATTTCTTCAATCCTCTCCCTATTTGGATCTTGATAAGGAGGCTAGCTTGGATTACTTTGAGGAGGGACAGGCATTGTAGTAGATCCTATAGACTGATGTAATACCTCAGAGTTCTGTAAATAGACAGGAAAACTATTTGGCTGTGACTGATACATAGGCTGATTAACCTGCTGTTGGGGAAAATTCATCATAGGGGAAACCTGACTCATGGGGAGACCAGGATGTGGCACCAAAGGTAACTGGGGTACTGGATTCATGATCGGAGTATGATTGGCAAGTGCCTGATTGACTGCTTGAACCTAACCAGGATGTGCAACTAGTCCTAAAGAAGGCAACGGTCCAGTTATATGTTGCCTCAGATTTGTGCTAAGCTTAACAGCTTCTGTGTAGGCATCAGTTAGGGTACCTGGAGGATTGGGTCTCCATTTCAAGAAGGTTGCTGTTAGGCTATCCAATGCTTCGTAATAGACTCCTAGGGCTGTATTGTCATCCAAAACATAAGGATCTTGAAGTCTGGTGTATGCACGGTGAAACCTATTATTGAAACTGGATATTGGTTCATTAACTTATTTTTTGACCCTAGTGAATTGCAAGTACAATTCATTGGCACTGATAGGTATTCTGAACTTCTGTAAAAAAGCAGTTTCCATATCATTCCAATTAAGAATTGAGCCAGAAGGGAGGTGATTGTACCAGTAAAAGGCCTCTTCTCCTAGTGAATAAGGGAACAACCTACAGGCAACATCCTCATGCACAATCCCTCTGTCTTTGAGGCAGGTTTGGAAAATCCTTATGTGTTCTTCTGCAGTCCTATTTGGGTCATTAACATGGAATTTTGAACAGAAGTGCTCAGGGTTTTTGGGCATAACATTGTAAGCATTGAAAGACAAGGGGGAAGGATTATTAGCTAGGAAAGCCATTGGCAGAAGTGGGGGTGGTGGTTGTGGTTGGTTAACGATAGGCTAGGGTTGCTAAATGGGAACTGCTTCAGGAATGGGTATGGCTTCAACCTCTGGATGTGAAGATATGGATGATGCTGGTGAAGGGACAGGTGATGATGATTCTCCCCTTTCTTGGGTCCTTCTTGACCTAGGGGAAATTGTAATTCCTGCAAATCTTCTCCTTTTGCAGTAGATCTGGTATTTCTCCTATATCTCTCAGGAGAGATGGCGTTCAAGAAACGATCCAGTGTGCTCATTCAGGCCCTCCTTCTAGCGCCAATCTGTTGATGGTGTTTTCTGCACAGCAACAACTCAGACAAAATGCAATATTCTATCTCTCTTGAAAGGTTATTTTCAATAATAAATCACTGAAAAATCACCCCAAGGTCTCTCGGGTGTCAGGTCATGGCAATGCATAAACAACTCAGATAAAATGTGAAATGTTGGTAATCACAATCAGACCTTACTACAAGCAAACTGTATCTTTTAATTTATCAGATCTTGCAATATGATGATCTCGAATCCTAAATCTAACTAGATGATAAAGAAATAAAAAAAGATAAGGGTGCAAGGATATGATAAGATCTAAACTATTCCTAAAATGAACAATGCAAATAACGGATATCTAGAATGGACCAATCTCAAATAACCAATCCTTGATCAACCCACAAGGCAATCTCACAAGAACAGTGCAATCTTCTAAGGTTTATAGATTTTCAAATCATAGATACTCATCCACAATCGAACTTAAGCAAAAAGTAATATAAGGTCCAGGTTGACTTCACCAACCTACTATAATCAGATAGTTATTGGGAGTATAGACCAGAGATTGCTACAAACATTCCAAATATAAGATCATAAACATCATTCATCAAACTAAAACTAGATTAATTCTGAACACTAAACCCTAAATCCTCAAGCAATTTGAAAGATAGAACAACAAGAATCGTGCGAGATGAAATAACACAAAAGATTCCACCAGGAAAACCACAATGTCTTCTATTGTATTAGATCACCAAAATGCTGCAACAATTCAACTGTTCTGATATAGGATTTGCTTCAAGAAATTGAATACTACTCCTACTACACAATACTCTAGCTCCTTTTGCTCTTACTTATTTCTATTATTTTCTAGCTAACCCCTTTACAATGAGGCAAGAATGCCCTTTTATAGCAAATCTCAAGATATGTCGGCCCAGCCAAACATTTTAACAAAATAAGAATAGCCGCCCAAAACAAGTCGGCCTTAGGAATTCAAAAAGAGGCACACATTAAATGCCATCCACCATCAAGGTCGGCCTTGACAGAATCCCCAATGTAGTCTGGTCCAATGCATGCCCTATGATAATAGGGAAGCACAAATCACAAAATAGGCATTAACTGCCACTTCCCTTATCCTTGTTCTGGTCTTGAACTCTAAAAAATAACCGGTCCAATTCGGTGATAGGTGGCAAAGGCAAGATCCTAAGCCGACATTGAATGGAATCAATTTCCTCTTTTGACTGCTTAATAGTCTTATCCCAATCCTCTCTATTGGCCTGGTATTTATCCATTATTGCTAGGTATGTGGCCGCATCATCTAACTGGTGGGCGGTTATAACACCTTCTGCATCTGGGGCATAAACTTCATGCCACCACTCTCTTAGCTGCTCTAGACTTAGGTATTTGGGAGCAATTTTCCTCCTACCAGTCATTACCTCAAAAAATGCAATGCACCCCTCATACACTGCAGTAAGATCACCATCAATTGCTTTCTTTCTTTTCTGGATCTTCTTCATGGCCTTATGCCGAATCTGCAGGGCCTCAAACCATTCCCATGGATCGTTAAGTCTGGAAGAAGGAAGAATCCCATCCACAGCCAGTTGTTCCTTACAATACTCCATGATGTCCTTGGATTTCTACAACGAGAGGTCAATGTCCTCCTTGTCCTAAGACAACACCTGCTCTAGCAATTCTTTAGCTCGGACCGCATCCTTCCCAACTGACAGGATATCCTTGATCACATCATCTCCCTTTATCTGCACATCCTTCAGCCAATCTACTGCAGTTTGGGCAGACATTTTCATTCTCTCAATCCCGGAGATGGTTTCCTTGGGTAGAAAGCCAGGAGTGGCAGAAGAAGAAGGATGGAGAGACTGCAGAGGCTTCATCACCTCTTCCAAGCATTTCTTAAGCCTTTCATTCTCCTTCCTTAGCTCATGCTTGGTTTGGGTCTCTTTCCTCAATCTCCCAATAATCACAGCACTAGACCCTTCATATTCCTCTATGTCTTGCTCCATGGACGCTGGTCCAAGGTTAATAGTTTGTACATTGTAATCCTGGCCAGTGACCTCCTCCCTGGTTTTGTCCGCAGCAGGGGTGGCAATATGGATGACCCTGTTATTCGCTTCATCTCTCTCCACCTTGGAAACTACCTTAGCTGCCTTCTTTTTCTTCCCTTTACCAATTTTGGATAGCATTTCATCCCAATCCAAGGGAGTGTCCTCAACTACTACCTGTTTCTTCCTTGCTATCTCTTTCTCAAGCCAGTCCGGAGCTGCAGGTTCTACCCGGATTTCTTCTGTTCTTGCTTCTTCTTGTTGTTTTTCTGGAGTTTTCTCCCTCTTCTTTTCAACTTTTTATCCTCCTCTTTCTCAGGGAGCTGCTCACCTTGATCCCCTTCTTCAAGCTCCATCTCTTGCAACGGTGATGGAGTTCTAACTGGGATATCTTCCTCCTGCTTAGGCGATTCTTTGCCTCTACTACTTGCTGGAGAATCTTCATACATTACAAGAGGAGAAGTATGCCTTTCTTCTTCTTCAACTCCAAGCTAACCAGCCTCATCAAAGACTGCCCCCTCCTTGAAAGGTTCCGCTTCTCCACTAGTTTCATGCTCCTCAGGAATTTCTGGCTCAGGTGCGCTCGGTGGAGGAGAAGCAGCTCTAGATGGCTCTACAGTTGTCATCTCTGGAGAAAGGTCCTTCTTTTGCATTGGCTCCTTAGGGGATGGAGTCCTTGATCTTCTCATATAGACCTTGGTCTTTTCCCCTCCTGAACTCTCTACATCCACAATGGGAGGCTCATCCTTTGAGGCAACCTGACCCTTCTTCTCTGAAGTCCTGGTTGTTCTTGCCTTCTTCGGTGGTGGAGGCACATCTTCCTCTTCTGCTTTTTTCAACTCTTCCTCATCAAAGGACTTACTAATCTCCAAAGTCCGCCATCTCCTCTTTCCTTTTGGCTTCCCTTTTGTTTCGGGCTTACCTTCCTTGGGGCCCCTAATCTTTATCTTGAAAGGAGAGCTCTTTGTAATTTTCCCTTTGGGGTCATCTTCCCTAGATTCCTCTGAAGTAGACAGAGTTTTGAGGTCTCCCATCAAATTGAATTTACAAGTTACCTTCTCGCTCTCCAACTCCCAAATTTTATGCTTTGACCAGGAAAAAGTGAATTTCATGACTGGGGCCATTAGGTCTTCTAACTCTGTGACCTCATCCTCGTTCCAATTGATATCCCCAATTGACCTGTCCTTCACAGCCTCATAGGCATGATCCTGAACTAGGTTTCCATCGTCCTCCAGTTGATCTGGGATCAACTTGACATTGTACTGTCAGATTGCCTCAATAGGGAGCCTGGAGTATCTCTTCTTTCTGGCTTCAAGATCATCTTTGATGTTGGCCCAATAGTCCTATAGGTCATCTTTATGTCGGTATTCCCTGGTAGCCTTCTTCTGCGCTTCCCCAGTAATATCAAAGTTCGTTCTCTTGGAGTGGAAGGAAAAACCATATGCTGTCAACTCATCTCTTGCAGTATGTGCTGATTTAATAGGACACACTTCTGCCACACCAATTCCAAGGGGAAAATCCCCACCAAAGCCCGTTTTATGCTTTTCCCTTTTTACAATGGCATCAAACTCACAAATCTGCCTCACAATCTCTAACAAAACAATGTGATCAGTAGGATACCGAGGTAACCTGTAAGGAGCGACCGGGCATCCTTCAATTCTTATGTAAGTGAAGGTGGGAAATTGAATAAACCAAGCTCCATAGTTGTTTTTTAATCCTTTGCCCCCGTCCGACAGCCTCACATGCTCTGCATTTTGTAGCATCTGGGTGATATGCATAGTGAATGCATCATTAGCCCTGCGGTAGTCCTTATGTCCTAGGTGCAACTCCGGATATATCTCATAGATAATGTCCTGTCCCAATGTCCCTCATGGATTCAAACCCCGGTATGGGTAGAATATGGCTAGTACATATATGACATAAGAGGACATGGTGAACCTCTTGGTTTCCAGGACGTTCCTTAACTGTTTATCAATCTCAGAGCTAATAAGTCCGGCCCAGTGGTAGTTGGTTCCTTGTTCAATCTTGCTAATCACATGAACCATCCAGTTCTCCAGCACTCCAGCAGTCTTTAATCCAGCTACTCTGCTCAAGAATGTAATTGCATCATACTTATCCGACCTGAATTTAACCCTATGCAATTGCTTAGGTAATTTGGAATGGTGGGATTTTGGTTTCTCTAGCCATGAGTTGATCATCTGTTGAGCTTTGGCTGGCTCATTCTCATAGTATGTTTTAGCCGTGTCTATGTTCAAAGCACACACAGAAGACAAATCTGGCATGTCGAAGGCCTGAGCAATGGAGACAGGACTAAAGTTAGCCAGAACTCTCCCCTCAGTACTAACAACCCTTTGTGTATCGAAGTCGTACTACCTAGCACACTCCAGAATCAGCTCATAACATTGAATTGCTAGAGGGAAACCTGCCACATGCACTAACCCAAATTTCATCATTCCCTGCCTCAAGACTGACAGATCCTTTTGAGCCATCCTCTGCTTAAATTCTTCATATCTCCAGGCCCCTACATTGGTGTCAGACACCTCGGCCCACAATGAGGACACCCTGCTTTCTGGGAGCTGATCTTTGATGTCCAATCTTAGTCTTTCTGCCTCTGAGATGGAAGATCCCTCCGTATCACCCTTAGATTTTCCGGCTGCAGCCTTGCTTGATTCGGCCTACTCACAAAGGACATCATTAGTATTCACTTATCATGCATTTTCCAATCCAAAGGTTAGCCTGAAATTGAATAAAGCAGTAAAAATCCATCACAAGTCATCAATCTTGGAAAATCCGGGAAAATAGAACAATCCAGGAAAACAGTGAAAACTGGAAAAATTCAGTCGGGGCAGAATTTCGGAGAAATCCGACCCAGACGGATTTTCTTGCTGCCAAAACATCAACAGTCAAATAAATTGTTAGTTCCGCCAAAATATCATTGGATTATCATGTAATTCATTTATTGGCAATAAGAAATTAGCATTTAGCTTTTACTCTGTTAATCCTATCCTTAGAAAATCGAAAGAAGTGCAACCAAACAGGAAAATCAGAAAAGTTTAGATGGGACGGATTTTCGCGGACAGTTTGAAGAACTCTGGAAATCGTTATGCCCCGCGGAATCAGCCGAAACCGGGAAAATCCGAATGCAGAGGAATTCCGCGAGGACCTCAGAAACCCGACGAATGACAACATGCGAACTGGTGACCAAATGATCATGCAAACCCTTCTACTTGGATTCTAACGGTCCTGAAATTGATGCTAACCAACAAGATTAAGAATACCAATGGTTTCAAACTCTTAAAGCTTCTGAAGGATGAGTCCTTATGGTGAAATAGCAATGCCCTAATTTCAATGAACATACCTCTGCCATTAAAGTCCAGATAAGCTTAAAATTGCAAGGAAAACCACCATTGGGGAGATCCATCAATGTGCACAGGGACTTCCTAGGTAAGAGCAGGCTGGGCTGAACAAGAACCATGGAATTATGATCACCTTACCGAACCTTGGAAAATTCGGGCAAATGAACCGAAACCCTAAGTTTTACAAAATAGAACAAATAGTGTGCTTAGGGGCAAAGTCCTATTCGGACGGATTCATACCGACACCCTCACAAGTGAATAGATGAAATTGAGCACAGTCAACAAAGCTTTGGTGTGGATTTAAATCCAACCCTAATTATAAAATCATGATCAAACAAGGGCTGACCCGAGACAATTACCAATCAGCTTGAAAAGAGAAACTCAATCATTACATGAACAAATGGAAGGGTCACCAACAACTTACCATGGAATATCCCAAACGAAACTCGAACTTGAAGAAACAACTACAAAATGAACATGCCCAGGCAACGCAAATCTAGTCACCGACACCCAGTAATCCACATGCAAGCTGCTTGAGATCAATCTTCAAAGCTCAAATGAAACTCTTAATCACCAGAGCAATCAACAAGTGAATAGATGAAATCGAAATGACTCCTAAAAGGTTTCAAATATGCCCATATACTTGTCTGAGAAAAGGTACCTTGGTCATTAATGAGCGACAAGACATTTCTGACGAATCTGGAAACCCGAGTCCAAAATGAAATTTTGGAAAATCTCAAGATACGCAGAAATCTGGATGAACACAGATTTCGCGAAAAATCAGAAACCGAGGAAATAACAAAGTTCGGGATTTTGGAAAAGTTCGGGAAAATCCGCCTGAACCGGAAAATCCCAGAATCGGGAAGAAACCTGGATTTTAGAAAATCCAGCCAGAAACAGACAAAGAACCAGGGTCCAGGGAAATCCACCGGATCCGGAAAATCCCGGAGTTAGGTGAAAACCCAGATTTTGCTTAAAACTCAATTTTAGCCAATTCAAGCCTCAGGGTATGATCAAAGCCAACAAGACCAACATGTCAAGACCACAAAAGATAAGTCCAATAAAACCAAAGGTCAAAAGACATCAGAAAAGAGGGTCCCCACTCCAAGTGGGGCGTGTGTGCAAAAACTGCACAACAACCATCAAATTGACAAAAAACACTACAAATAGAAATAGAATTTTCCCATATCCCTTCGAAATGAAATGATGCAAAATTTGTAGAGCGAAATCAATCAGAGTCGAAATAAGCAAAATAATGGTAATGGAAGGTGTGGCGCTTTGAATTGGCATATAGGTGGTTGTCGGGGAATTGAAGGACATGCAGAAGAAAAGGGTCTTCCATGTGGTGGTCCTTACTAGTATTGGAGACTGAAGCAACAAATGGGGTTGAGGAATGGTTGGTTAGGGAATAATAGGCTAGAAGGGCCTCCTCAACACACAGGAAAAATAAAGGATACAACTTGGATTCCCTAGAGAAGGAACCCTAGACAAAATCCTCAAAAGATCAATGGAAGAAGGAACAAAGCACAAATCTGGATCCCTAAGTCAAACCAGCATCGTGGGAATCATGGGATGCCCTACTCCCCCCAGATTGAAGAGACAAAATTGTAAGGATTGCAGCCAGTTATTTGGAGCCTAGGTGGGATTATCTCAAGGAACATGGACTTTTCATGAAATGGACAGGAGACAACGCCCCAAAACAAGAAAATGGGAATTGGTTTACTGAGCGCTTTGAAGGTCAGGTAAGAGCCAAAGCCTTATCTAAAAAAAATATTTTTAATAGAATGTGCAGAAATGAATATGAAAAAGAAATTTTTGTTTGGGGAACCCTTGTTTTTTAATGGCTTTTTCTTTTACAAAACTGACTTGGAGCCGAGCTTTATCCCTAATCTTCACAAACCAAAAACGTTCCTGCATTGGATCAGCCTAGAAAATTTTCGCTCTGAGTATTGGAGTTAAGAAACATTGGGAAAGATAGGGGATTCCCTAGAGACTCTGATTTGTTTTGAAGAAGATTTCTTCCTAGGGAAGTCAGATATAGTAAAAATATTAGTAGATCTAAATATCGAGTTAATATTCTTAGACAACCTGAGGATTCTCACAAACAAAGGAGAATGGTTCCAGAAGATCACACTGGACTCAAAAGGGGGAAAATGTATTATGCGCAAGAGATACTAAGAAGGGTGTTCGAAGGGTGCAGGAAAGACCATTGATCAGGAATTATATGAAGGCTAGTGTGGTAAGGGCCCCAAGAGAAATCCATATCAGATGCCCTCTAAAGAAGAAATACTTGTGGAAAGTCAAGCAATAGAGAAGGATTTGAGGTCCCCTAATGCAGATGGAAAGAAGGAAATAGGGCTTCTAGGAAAAATGAAAAATTTAGAAGCTCTCCAAGCACTCTGTGCACTAATGAAAGATACAAAGGAACTAGAGAAGGAAATCTGTGATAACATCTTGGCCATCTTGATAGAAGAAGAAAAGGGGGATTGCAATAAGGAAAACACATAGGTAATCTAAGAAGGGGATCATGTCCTGCAAATGAGTCAGAGACTGGAGAAGGGTGAAGACACTCGTTGGTGATGAAGGATTGAAGGCCTGGGTGAAGAAATTAATGATAGCTTTATGGTATTAACCATTGGTAATAATGAAGAGGGTCAGGATAGAAGCACACAACTCTTTCTCTCCGCCCATGTCATGGATGGGGATGAACTAGATGAGATTCTCAATGCCCCCATGACTCTAGCAGAACAACAATTACTCTTGAAGGCTGTTGTAGAATTAGAGGAAAAACAAGAGGAAGATGCATCGTCAAGAAAACTAGGGGTCTTGCAACATATGTCCAACAAATCCAAACTAGATTGTGGGAAAAGGAAATCTAAGGGTAGGAAATCATTGCAGGAGCTTAGAACTTTGGATGGAAATGTCGAGGGACAACAGAAGCTTACATTTATGTTAATGCCAGGGAAGGGGACCCCCCTTCTTGAGTCACCATGAAACTCTTATCTTCGAATGTTAGGGGCCTAAATTCCCCTAACAAGCAATGCTTGGTCAAAAGAATATTTTCTTTGACCAAGGTAGATATTATATTCATATAGGAAACTAAGCTAAGCAATGAGGAGTTTGAGGCTTTCAAGAAGAAGGTTGTGGGATGGAATGCTTTTTGGTATCTAGGCACTACAACAAAATAGGAAAATAGCGCCTAAAATAGCATCGAATTTTAGTGTATTTCAATTCACGAATTGGGTGATTTGGCTGGCGCTAAACTCGGCGCAAACAGGCATGTCATCTCGGTGCCAACTTTGGCACCGAATTTTGCGTCGGACCTTGCATCAGAGTTAGCGTTGTAGTTAGCACCGAAAAATCACAGTGCCCCTGTTAGCACCTAAAATAGCACCAAAAATAGTGCCTCTGTTAGTGCCTAAAATAGTGTTGGGAAATAACATCGAAAATAGTGCCCAATTTGGCTTGAACCAGTTTTGCTTCTATGTCGACTCCCATTTTTGCTTCTAGTTTTGCTTTTGGTTTTGCTTCCGGTTTTGCTTTCAGTTTTGCTTCCAAGTTTGCTTCCAATTTTGCTTGCGATTTTGCTTGCAATTTTGCTTCCAATTTTGCTTCCAGTTTTGCCTCCAGGTTTGCTTCTAGTTTTCCTCCAACTTTGCTTCCAATTTTTCTTCCAGGTTTTCTTCCACTTTTGCTTCTGGTTTTGGTTCCAGTTTTTCTTTCCGTTTTTCAAATTTTCTTCGAGTTTTGCTTCCAATTTGCTTTACATTTGCTTCTGGTTTTCTTCCAATTTTGCTTCCAAGATTGCTTCTAGTTTGCTTCTAGTTCGGCTTCCATTGTTGCTTCCTTTTTTGCTTCTAAAAATGCTTCTTGTTTTGCTTCCATTTATTGATTTAATATGTTTTATTTCAATTTAATTAGTTAAATATATTGTGCCTCTTAAATAACTCATATGATTATAGACTAAGTAATTTAATTATTTAACTCATGATTAAATAACAAGATAATTATTATTTTTGGGTCGGTATCACAAAATTATTGTATTGCTTGTAAAGATAAAAAAGTGCATGTATTGTTCAATGTCATTACCCACCAAAATTCCACAACAAATGACAAAAACCAAAGGCACCTTAGCATGTAGAGTAAAACATTAAATAAACCCTGTAACCCCTGTAACTGTTTACCAGTAAAATCCTTACAAAAAATAACCACCATTAATAGTGTTATGAGTTACACACTTTAATACAACAAAAGTGGAGGGAGAATTCAAAATTAGACAGAAACAAACACGACTAGTCTTAACGAGCTCCACCCGAACCCAACAGATGCTTGACTATCTCCTTCAAAGGCTTCTTCTTCCTTCGCTTCCCCAAATCCTTCTTCTAGCACTTCCTTTTTGCTTCCAATCCCTGCATCTCTTCCTTTGCTTGTGCTATAACTTCAACAACCTCCATGAGTTCGATGAAGAGTTTGAGTTCTTTCCATCCCAAACGTGCTTCCTCATGGCAAAAAGCTTTGTATTTTCCTTCGGGCCAACGAATAAAGGGTTTGAGCCCCGGTCTCCCATAGATCTCCTCAATTTCATCATCTACCAATCCTTCAGAATAATCTAAACCTACACCCGGAACCACCCATTTGAGAATGGACTCCATGCCTACCAGAAAATCTTCATGCATAATTTTCTACATCACTATCCTCACCATTTCCACTGGTTCACCTAAATCCAATCCCCACACTGCAATTAAGGAGTAAACGTCCATGTTGGTTTGGTATCTATGTTTTAGAGAGCCGAAATCCCTGCCATAAATCATTTTTGCACACTGCACTAGCCACTCGTCGTTAACAAGGAAAAGGATTTGCAGTCATTTTTTGGACGCCTCTCCATAAAACGGGCCCAAAGATCTTTGTGACTGGAAGGTGAAATTGGCTTCCATTTCTCCTGACAAATAGTGCCACCACCACCAAAGTTTGTTGTAGAGTTTTTCTCGAACCTTTCCAAATGCAATTAACACATCTTAATCGAGGGCTTGCATTTAACACCTTCTTGGATTTCCCACACTTTCTATTAATGAAGTACTACTTCACCACCACCTGCCACCCCTACCTTCGCTTGTCATGTCAAACCTACTCCACTCACTTCGCCACCTTTTTCATTTAAGGGGTTGTCCTCTCTTGTGTTTTCATCTAAGTCCGCTAACTTAACACCTCTAAAATCCTCCAACCTAAATTCCCTCGTTTCACCAAAATTTAAAGCCCATTTAGATAAGACATCTACTTCCACATTACCGCCTCTTTTAATGTGGCTCACTGCAAAACTTTCAAAAGAGCTTAACACTTCTTTGATTTTTTCAATTACATTCTGGAGGTGCCAAGCATTAATTTTACCTTTCATCACCGCCTGAACTATTATTGTAACATGATTATCATCTATAATTAAAACAAGTGAGTCAAATATCTATAATTTAATTGAATTTGACAACATCCATCCTGAGCAGTAAATTAAAATCATCATACATAATAAATATCCATCCAAAAATCATCAACCACTTTTAATATATATAAATTAACAAGTCAATACTAATAAGATCATCATCATATATAACTAAAACAAGTGAAAGTCAAATATGCCATTACATCAAAAACATGTCAAAATGATACATGTCGAACAGTCGACAGAAGTGAAAATGATACATGTACAAATGATATAAATAAAATTGATAAATTATGTAACTCAAACTGATACAAGTCAAGATGATACATGTCCAAATGATATAGTGAAAATGATACAACTCAATAATATAGTACTGTAGGCCGTGAAAATGATACATATGATAGTAAGCATGAAAAGAGTCATCATAACGATATATCAGCAATGATCCATGATGTAGTCTATATGATCATGAATGTCACTGGTTACTACCATCAACTATCTCATCACCATCATCACCATTGTGATTATCATCATCATCGTTGTCATTGTCGTCGTCGTCATCATCATCATTATCATCAGCATCGGTGTCTTCCGTATCTGCATCATCATCATCCTCTGCCATGTGATATGTACCGGCAGAACGAATATTTTTTGGATCTATATCATGTTGAATATCATCTTGATCTTCTGGAAGACCCGTGTTCTGCAAAAAAAAACATTTAGAATGAAAAGTTATTATTTATTTTGTGCAATAATTTATTTTTCTATTATATATCTAATATTACAACATATGAGATCAAACCATAATCATAACACATCATATCAAAGTGCACATACCATAATAAAATTTTAAAAAAGTTACAGCTAATATTGGTGACTCAGGAGAAACTTCAACTTTAAAAAACAAAGCCAATTAGGCTGGCAGACTTGTGGATTAGGCCAACATTTGGTGGAAGAGGAAGAAAGATGACTCGAACTCTAGAGGCCCACCATAATGGATTTCAGTATTCAACCATGAGAGCAGAAGAGAGAGCTGATATCATGTATCAAAATATTAAGCATGCATTCTTCCAGCCAGCGGAAAAGGAGATGATTACTTTGCTTCATTTTCATTTGCATAACCATATCACGGCATGGGAACCAAGAAGAACAAGGATGTCCAATTTTACGTGGAGGTAATGGAAGTGATCCAAACTTTAGGAGGGGCAAGAAGTTCAATGTATGATCTTGATGAAATTGAGGAAGAAAAACAAGAGAGTGACGGGAAAAATAAAATCAATACAAAGTTTCAAGGATTTGTAAAGCAAGTAAGAGAGCTATGGGAGTAGCCTCATTTTGAACTAGAGTTTGGTATACCATTTAGAGATCTTGGTTTTCATGGAGTTCCTTTCAAAGCCTCTGCTTTTATTGTTTTTATGATAAATTGTTTGGTAGCGTTGGTGGAATTACATTTCTTAGTAATCACTATTAGTGAGATTGAGATTGTTAAGCTTGAGAGAGTATGACTTGGGAAAAAGGAATTTGATATGGCTATTATTTTAAAAGACTTCAAGTGGGATGTACTTTGTATTGAATCCATTCCTCAATATTCACTTGATGGCATCAAGGAATGGTTGAACTCCATGGTTATAAAGTATTATGAAAGTAGAATGAACTTGAACTGGCGACCAATTTTGAAGAGTATTACTAATGATCCAGATAAATTTATTGAAGATGGTGGTTGGGAATTTTTGAATATGTAAGCTAGTGATTATGATTCTTATAATTCAAAAGAGTTAGATCAAGGATATGAACCCTCTGATGTAGAAGAGGAATCAAAATCAGATTTCATGTAGCCACCATCAAGAGTGTTACAAGCCAACAAGATGGAGGGAATTCTTATATAAGGATAATTTTCAATGTTGTAGGTATCGGCTTGAATGCCAACTACAATGGCAACATTGAAATTTCCTAGTAGTATTTATGTTAAGGAAATTTCCTTTAGATGCAAGGATTCAAAGCACATCAACCATTTGGTACAAATGATTAAATCCCAAAGATGATTTGTTGCAATGAAAGAGTCTAAAAAGGCAGAGAGAGCTACACTAGTGACTCAGGAGAAACTTCAGCTTTCAAAAATAAAGTCAATTAGGCTAATAGATGTGTGGATCAGTCCAACATTTGGTGGAAGAGGAAGAAAGATGACTGGAACTCTAGAGGCCCACCATACTGGATTTCGGTATTCAACCATGAGAGCAAAAGATAGAGTTGATATCATATATCAAAACATTAAGAATGCATTCTTCTAGCCAACGGAGAAGGAGATGATTACTTTGCTTCATTTTCATTTGCATAACCATATCATGGCATGAGAACCAAGAAGACCAAGGATGTCCAGTTTTATGTGGAGGTAATGGATGTGGTCCAAACTTTAGGAGGGGCAAGAAGGTCAATGTATGATCCTGATGAAATTGAGGAAGAACAATAAGAGAGGGACAAGAAAAATAAAATCAATATAGAGTTTCAAGGATTTGTCAAGCGAGTAAGAGAGCTATGGGAGCAGCCTCATCTAAAATATTTTGAACTAGAGTTTGATATACCATTTAGAGAGCTTGGTTTTCATGGAGTTCCTTTCAAATCCTCTACTTTTATTCTTCCTATGATAAACTGTTTGGTAGAGTTGGTGGAATTGTAACCTTTCTTAGTAATCACTATGAGTGAGATTGAGAGTGTTAACCTTGAAAGAGTAGGACGTGGGAAAAAGGCATTTGATATGGCTATTGTTTTCAAAGACTTCAAGCGGAATGTACTTTGCATGTACGCCATTCCTCAATCTTCGCTTGATGGCATCAAGGAATGGCTGAACTCCATGGATATAAAGTATTATGAAAGAAGGATGAACTTGAACTGGCAGCCAATTTTGAAGACTATTACTGATGATCCAAATAAATTTATTGAAGATGTTGGTTGGGAATTTTTGAATATGGAAGCTAGTGATTCTGATAATTCATAAGAGTCAGATCAAGGATACGAACCCTTTGATGTAGAAGAGGAATTAGAATAAGATTTCATGTAGCCACCATCAAGAGTGTTACAAGCCAATTAACAAGATGGAGGGAATTCTTATATATGGATAATTTTCAATGTTGCAGGTAGCGGCTTTAATGCCAACTACAATGGCAACATTGAAATTCCCTAGCAGTATTTATGTTAAGGAAATTTCCTTTAGATGCAAGGATTCAAAGCACATCAATCATGTGGTGCAAATGATTAAATCCCAGAGATGATATATAGCAATGAAAGAGTCTGAAAAGGAAAAGAGAGCTACATTAGTGACTCAGGAGAAACTTTAGCTTTCAAAAACAAAGCCAATTAGGCTGGAAAAAGTGTGGATCAGGCCAGCATTTGGTGGAAGAGGAGGAAAGATGACTGGAACTCTGGAGGCCCACCATAATTTGGATTTCGTTATTCAACCATGAGAGTAGAATAGAGATCTGATACCATGTATCAAAACATTAAGCATGCATTCTTCCAGCCAGCCGACAAGGAGATGATTACTTTGCTTCATTTTCATTTGCATAACCATATCATGGTGTGGGAACCAACAAGACTAAGGATGTCCAATTTTATGTGGGGGTAATGGATGTGGTCCAAAATTTAGGAGGGGCAAGAAGGTCAATGTATGATCCTGATGAAATTGAGGAAGAACGGCAAGAGAGGGACAAGAAAAATAAAATCAATACAAAGTTTCAAGGATGTTTCAAGTGAGTAAGAGAGCTATGGGAGCAACCTCATCTAAAATATTTTGAACTATAGTTTGATATAACATTTAGAGAGCTTGGTTTTCATGGAGTTCCTTTCAAAGCCTCTGCTTTTATTGTTCCTACGGTAAACTGTTTAGTAGAGTTGGTGGAATTACCTTTCTTAGTAATCGCTATTAGTGAGATTGAGATTGTTAACCTTGAGATAGTAGGACTTGGGAAAAAGGAATTTGATATGGCTATTATTTTTAAAGACTTCAAGCGGGATGTACTCTACATGTACGCCATTCCTCAATCTTCGCTTGATGGCATCAAGGAATGGATGAACTCCATGGATATAAAGTATTATGAAAGCAGAATGAACTTGAATTGGCGGCCAATTTTGAAGACTATTACTAATAATCCAAATAAATTTATTGAAGATGTTGGTTGGGAATTTTTGAATATGGAAGCTAGTGATTTTGATTCTAATAATTCAAAAGATTTAGATCAAGGATATGAACCCTCAGATGTAGAAGAGGAATCAGAATTAGATGAGGAAGGTTCAAAAGATGAATCTCTTCTGGATTCAAAGGAGGACGAAGAAGAAGAAGATTCTGAAGAGGAGGAAGGTAAAACATGGGATGAATTAGAAGGTAAATCTAGAAATGCAGAGAAGGAAAAAGGAGACGAGTCTAACAGTGAAGAGGAAAGGCGACAATGAAAGGTAATGCTACAGGGAAGTCTCAGGCACCTAATATTAGAGATTCAAGAGGAATGTCTACCAAGAGGCATAAATCAGATGAGTTGAGTTCATCTACATCCTTCTACTATTTATTCATGCACATAAACGTCATCTTGTAATCATAAGATTTGAGCTTTATTTACTCATCCTATGCATCAATAAACAACTCAACACAAGAGATGAAAATTGACATATTAACACAACAATATCCAACTAAGTTATTGAAACTCAACTATTGATACCTCATTCTCCATCCAGACTACAAAATCGTTCCACTTTTTGTTTTTTAACATATTCTTTTCAAATTGCTTTGGATGGTGGCCATATTTTTCTCTTGTCAAAACATGGAACATGGAATAGTTAAACTAATTAATATGCAATGATTTACTTTTTCCAACGAAATAAAAAAAATATCATTTAACATATTAAATATACTTGCAAATGTATAGGTCAAGGCCTGTAAACCTTTCTAGCCACTGCAATGTGTGACACAAAGTGTCTCAAGCCTAGCCTTGGAGGCCTTGTCCTGAAACATATACTAATTCAATTTAACTATGCATAAATAAAATTTAAATATCGTTTAATAAATTTGATATAATCTTATGAGAAAATTCAAATACCTGTGTACTCTCCTCACCAGACTTCCTTTGTGCATCGGACTTCTCATATGATTTTACAAGCTCTCTCCATACTTTCACACTTACATCAATTGGCCTTTTTTTTTGCCTTAGCTCAGGAGGGATTTTTTTATCTTCTTTGTTTGGTTGCACCGAAATCTCTTGCAGTTTTGAGACATTCGTAGCTTTATCTTCTTTACAAACCAACCTGTGCCAAATTCATTCTCCATGTCATGGATAACTGCTTTTTTCAGGTGCATGGGTATCTTTGAGAATGGAAAATGTAGATGGTCTTTGAACCATTGAAGGCATGATTCCTTCAACCTATTCACAAATGTTTTCCCAACATTCGTCATTCGGACTTCCCCTTAAACCACCTCATATTCTATCTTCGTATTGTAGCTACCAATGCAAGATTGAAAACATGGCGTGGTGGAAGAAGTCTATGTCCTAGGAGTGGAAGTCTCTCCTCCCTATTCCACATTCTTAGAGTTTACTGCACTGATTTCCTCCTAGATCTTTTGCTCGATCCAGGACTAGTTGGGGAATCAATTCATTCCCTTTGAGACAATTGATTTGTTTGCAATGTTTGAGGGGCATTAATAGATTATTTTTCTATGTATCTGGGAAGTGTTGTCCAGTCCACATTAACCAATTTGTTCACTACTTTTACCCCCAATATGGAAGCCAATTCCTCTTTATCTTTGTCAGTCTCATGTCCCTATATATTTAAATTATATTTCTTCTTTTAAATTTAGAAACAGAAAACTAAAAAGTAAAATTCAAAGAAACAATGGAAACATTTACAAATCTATAAATTGACAATGAATTACCTCATTGTGGCCAGAGTTTGCTGACAATGCTCACTTCCCTCCATTGCTTGACATTTTGAGGCGACCTAGGGAAAATTATTTTTGTCCAATTTGTGGAGGAAAACAAAGTACACACTATCAGGTATGAAAGTTTTCATCTAGTTTGTGGTATGAAAATTTTGTTTTGTGGGAAAATATGTTCGCTAGGTTTGCTTAGTGTTGATAACCTAGGGAAAATATGTTCACTCGGTTTGCTTAGTGTTGATAACCTTATAATGAGAACTTTCATAATGCAATATTGCACAAATTTTTCATGGCATCAGTGACTATGGTGTGACTGGGCAAAACCAAGCAATTTATGTGTTTATTTTCAGCAGTTGCTCAGCAGTGACTGACCCAATTCCCATATTTTCCAAGCAGTTCACTATTTCCTTGATGCCCAGGTTAGGGAAAGAATATGGAGGCATCCTCACTTCGTGCTATAATATTTTGAGCTAAAGCTCAAATGGGTAGGGTAAATTTTTTTGTTGGTTTATCAAAGGTTTTACAATTTATAATGATGGGACAATTTAGAGGTTGCCTAGACTGGTTAGGCCACGAACCAGTAAACAATCATGAATTCAAATGCAATACAAAGAGCAGTAAACAATCACAAATTCAACCAAGAAAAAAAAATGTAACCTTACCTATGGTGTCACAAACTAAATCAAATTTCTCATCAGTTGCTGGTGCAACGTTTTTCTCTTTTTTGTCATCTAATTTCTTCCTTCACGCGAGAAAGTTTTAAATATGAACTATGCTCTTGATTGATCGTAATACTTAGAATAAATCTCTCTAAAATAAAGAGAAAAGAGAGATCTAGATCTATTTTTAGAGAGACAGGCCTGGTATCTATTTGAATAGGAATAGGTCTACAAATTCTTCATATGGAAGGAGATCTCTATTACCATTTTGACAAATTAAATTGATCGATACGAGTTGATTTTCTATTACGATATAGTCAAAACAATAGCTAATCCAATAGCTGCTTCAGCAGCAGCAATAGCTATAACAAAGATTGAGAAGATATCCCCCTTTACTTGCCTACTATCAAAATAATTTGAGAATGTTACTAGGCTTAAATTCACTGCATTGAGTATTAGTTCAAGACACATAAGTGCTTTAACCATGTTTTGACTTGTTACTAGTCCGTAAATACCGATAGAGAATAAATAAACACCTAAAATAAGTGCATGTTCAAGCATAATAGAGGAACTCCTCATACCTTAACCTCTTCAGATACAAACAAAAGTTATAATAAGTTTCTCCTTTTCCATTATTGAAAAAACTTCTATTGATTTGTTTTGAATATGATAAATCAAGGTGAGAAAAGATAACATTTCTATAATATTTATATAATTGTATTAATCATCCATAAGATGGAGATTCGAATCTTTTATGCACCTAAAAATTCATTTCGACTAATTGAACTTTCTCAAATTGTTTCTTCTTAAGAACCAGAAATATCTGTGCTAAAATGACAAATGCTAAGAATAATAAAAGACCTTGAACACGTAAAGGATCTTGAAGTACTATTTCTGCATTTTCCTGACCAAATCGACCTACATTAGGGTTATTTGGTAACGACTGATCCACCTTGATGAATTCACCTTCTAAAACAAGAAGTTCGGGTCCCGGAGGTACAAAGTCAACCACTTGTCAACCGTCTGATGGATTATCAATAGTGATTTGATATCCACCCTTTTCTTTACGTGCAATTTTACTTTACCCATTGTTGAAGCGTTGTAGACTGTATTGTTGCTTTTGCTACCATCGGGATAAATTTGTCCTCTTCCTCTATTACCACCCACATATATGGGATATTTCAGGAAGTGAGCTGCTTTATTAGTAGTAGGATTTGGTGAAAGGATGGGAAACACAATTTCACTATATTTTTGACCAGGAACATGACCTATTATTATAATATTTTTTTGATTGGGACAATAGTTCTGAAAATAAAGATCACCTATTTTTTCCTTAATCTTAGGATAAATATGATCCGGAGGAGCTAATTCAAAACCTTCGGGTAAAATAAGAATAGCTCCTACATTTAAAGTTCCTTTCTTACCATTAGCAAGAACTTGTTTTATTTGCTTATCATAGGGTATTTTAACAACTGCTTCGAAAATGATATCAGGAAGCACAGACTGTGGAACTTCAATCTCCACAGGTTTTTTAGCCAAATGACAATTGGCACATACAATACATCCAGTTGCTTCTCGAGGATTTTCATAACCTTGCTTTGCGAAAATTGGATATGCATTTGCACTAGATGCCCGAGTCATTACATCGATCATTATTAAGATGGATATTGATTGAGTTATCCACTTTTTCACCCAGTCATCATAAGTTTTTCTATTTTGCATGGTTCAATTTTTTGTTACAATTCTTTTATTTAAAATAAATAGTAGTAGGTAACTATCATAGTTACCTGCCTGCAATTCTGCTACTATATTAAACCTAAAGCTAAAAAATAAGAAGTATCGCCCTAAAAAAAGTAAAAAAGGTGGGATTTGTTATTCACTCATCGAGTGATAAATTACTACAAGTGAAGGAGATATACGATTCAAACGACGGAAGATCCAATATTTGAAAATTGTGTCTAAGATGACTGGAAAAGTTGAAACAAGAACAGATATTATTCGTTCGTTATGGGCAAATCCATAATTTTCGAAGATTGAATCGATGATCAGTTCCCAACCATGGGGCGAATGAAACCCAATACATAGATCGCTTGCTAAAAGAATAGAAAAAGCTTTCATTGTATCGCTTAAGCTGTAGAAGACTTCTTGGATCCAAGAATTGAGAATGCCAAGTCTCTTCTTACCCAGAATGAGACAAACAATTAGAATAACAAAACTTATTATATTTGCTAATAAATGTGAGATAACTTGGATACAATCTTGATTATATATTTTGACCAATTGGATCATTTTTTTCTGCATCTCTACACGAATATCTTGTGAATGCGGTTCCGAATAATCTTCCATCATTATTTCTAACAGGAATAGTTCTTTTATTTTCTCAAATTTGTCTACAACGCTTTCTTCTTGTAAATAATCAATAATTTTTTTCGATTGACTAGTATTCCACCAATTTGTAACCCAAGATTCCAAACCGTTCTGTAATGAAATTGAAATTGCCCAAGGCAATACTATTAAACATGTAAGATATTGTAGAGAAGCTAATGTTTTATATTTGGCGACTTCCAATTCGTGAATCGTTAACGAACTCGATTGGCTCGTTAGCTCTGTCCAAAATCTGAACAAAGTACGAATTATAGAACGAGGTATGAGATTCATAGAATGATCTTATGCGTAATTCTTCGAAATATCTTTCGGATGAGGGATGGTTTGTTCGGAAGGAGAAGTGGAGTAAAAAGGAAGGATCAATCCTTAAAATCGCTTTGATCTGGACTCATTTTCTATTTGTTCTTTTCTTATTTAACTCTTGACCCGAAGAATCGCTTCAATTCGAGCGGCAAATAAATTGAAGTTTAAGTCTAATAATACCAAATTTGTACTCTTTGGTACATATAGCAGATCGAATTATTTCGGGCACATATGTCAAAAAGTGTAAAAAACTAGAGTCATTTACTTCATTGTATTCTTTTGAGATGTTATATCCGTATTTATTTATTAGACCTTTTGTCCCTATCTAATAGATAAAGAATGATATCGAGTGTTTGCGAAGTGCCGAAGAATACCGGTATGCTTCTATAAGTAACATTTCGTGTTAGTGTAAATAAACTGACTATACTTCCCCTCCAGACAAATGTTATGTCAAACTTTTTCTGGTATCTACTAATACGAGATCTATCCATTTGTATATTATAAAAGAGGACTTTCCCCCCCCATTTCAAAATCCTTCAATGGATACGCGCAAAAAACGGGCTAATTCGGCAGCTTTCTGTTCCATTTCACGCAGGGTCAAATTTTCTTCAGTACGAGTTAAGGGGATGTCTTGTTGGCCCTTTATTTCCATATAAAGAACACGACGAGGAAAAATACCTTCTTGAACTTCCATTTTGATCGCCTGAATATCCTTAATAAGAAATTGGAGGAAAATACGGCGATTTCTTCCGGGAAATCCCCAACGAAAAAGGCATACAATTCCTTCTTTTTCATCAAACTTATTATAGCCACTACCCACATTGCACAAAATAGTGCACCACAAATAAGAGCTAATGAACAGACCTGCGATCCCATAAAAACACATAACAATTCCTTGTGGAACAAAAAGTATTTGCTGAGATGGCAATAAGGGTATCAGGTTCCTACCGAGGTAACTTGAAATTCCGACCACAAAAAATCCTAGTGAACCCAAAAAGAGGAGACAAGCAAAAAACAAATTGCTTATTTTTCGAGACCCTGTTATGGGTTCTATCCAGAGCCATTTGGATCGACGATTCATAACAAATTACGTCCTATTTAATTCGAGGGATTGAACAAATTTTCACTCCCACCCCGAAGTCATTCTCATAAATTGGCTATATTAATAAACTAGCCATATACATATAAGCATTTAAAAAATAGTATTATATCTATAACGATTTTATTATTCTTTTTTTGTCTGTGCTTTTTTTTAGCATGGAAATTTTGTCCTTAACTTATTGATTATCAAAATGATACTTCATTGTATCAGTCAAATAAAAATATCAATCTCTATATTGAAATGTCTATATACACATATTTTGAAGTATAAGTAAAAAAGATTTATTCTTTCACACACGGGTCTGTATACTATGTATTATACATATTATACCATATACATTTACATTCTATCCATAGATTGTTATTTATCATATATATGAATAGATCTAAATAAAGAGAAATATCTATTTAGATCTATTTATCAAGGTTTTATCTTATATTAGAAAAAATCAATATATATAGGTATATATATATTGATCAGATTCATAGAATTTCGTCATTTTGAATATAGAAATAAAGAAAAACCATTGTAATTGCTGGAAAAAACAAGCCCACCAAAGGCACGAAAAGAGAGGGTAAGTTGTTCATTATTATATCAAAAGTATATTAAATAGTCTTTTTTTTTTTTTTTTTTTCAAAGATAGATTATAAGATCAAATGAGTGATAGGACCAAATAAGCGGGCGTGCCTTTCTTCGTAAAATACCTAATTCATTAAGTCTTTTGTAAAGTAATTTATTACTTTACTTTGTTTGATACTTGTTTGATACAAAACAAATGGGACCAATTTCCACATTGTATATTGGTACATATAAATGATAAAATATATCCGCTTCTCAATTCTATTTTTTGAAACTGTTCTATTCTATTAATAGATGTTCATCTTTGAGACAAAGGTCTAACTCCATAGCATAATCTTCTCTAATGCGAGAAAGTTACATAGTGTCTAGTTTTTCTGATAAAGGGGTATTTTCATGGGTTTGCCTTGGTATCGTGTCCATACCGTCGTGTTGAATGATCCTGGCCGGTTAATCGCTGTGCATATAATGCATACAGCTCTAGTTTCTGGATGGGCCGGTTCAATGGCTCTTTACGAATTAGCAGTTTTCGATCCATCCGATCCTATTCTTGATCCAATGTGGAGACAAGGTATGTTCGTTATACCTTTTATGACTCGTTTAGGAATAAAGGATTCATGGGGTGGATGGAGTATAACCGGAGAAACTGTATCTAATCCAGGTATTTGGAGTTATGAAGGTGTGGCCGGGGCACATATTGTGTTTTCTGGCTTGTGCTTTTTAGCAGCTATCTGGCATTGGGTATATTGGGATCTAGACGTATTCTGTGATTCCCGTACAGGAAAACCTTCTTTAGATTTGCCTAAGATTTTTGGAATTCATTTATTCCTCTCAGGAGCAGCTTGTTTCGGATTCGGAGCGTTTCATGTAACGGGTTTGTATGGCCCTGGAATATGGGTGTCTGATCCTTATGGACTAACTGGAAAAATACAACCTGTAAATCCGGCATGGGGAGCTGAAGGTTTTGATCCTTTTGTTCCGGGAGGAATAGCTTCTCATCATATTGCAGCAGGTATATTGGGTATATTAGCAGGTCTATTCCATCTCAGTGTTCGTCCTCCCCAACGTTTATACAAAGGATTACGTATGGGGAATATTGAAACTGTCCTCTCCAGCAGTATTGCTGCTGTGTTTTTTGCAGCTTTCATTGTGGCCGGAACAATGTGGTATGGTTCCGCAACCACTCCGATCGAATTATTTGGTCCTACTCGTTACCAGTGGGATCAGGGATACTTCCAACAAGAAATAGATCGGCGGGTTCGTGCCGGTCTGGCTGAAAATCTAAGTCTATCAGAAGCTTGGTCAAAAATTCCTGAAAAACTTGCTTTTTATGATTACATTGGGAATAATCCAGCTAAAGGGGGGTTATTCAGGGCGGGTGCAATGGACAATGGAGATGGAATTGCTGTTGGTTGGTTAGGACACCCTATTTTCAAAGATAAAAAGGGACATGAGCTTTTTGTACGTCGTATGCCTACCTTTTTCGAAACATTTCCAGTCGTTCTAGTAGATGAAGAAGGAATTGTGAAAGCCGATGTTCCTTTTAGGAGAGCAGAATCCAAATATAGTGTGGAACAAGTAGGTGTAACTGTTGAGTTCTATGGTGGTGAACTTGATGGAGTTAGTTTTGGTGATCCTGCTATAGTCAAAAAATATGCTAGACGTGCCCAATTAGGTGAAATTTTTGAGTTAGATCGTGCTACTTTGAAATCGGATGGTGTTTTTCGGAGTAGCCCAAGGGGTTGGTTTACTTTTGGGCATGCTAAATTTTCTCTTCTTTTCTTTTTTGGACATATTTGGCATGGTGCTAGAACTCTATTTCGAGATGTTTTTTTCGGTATTGATCCAAATTTGGATGCTCAAGTAGAATTTGGGGCATTCCAAAAACTGGGAGATCCAACTACTAAAAGACAAGTGGTATAATATGGTATTTCTCCGTTCGTTAATGCGATATTGAGATTTTGATTCCACTTTTTTATGGAAAATGTTGTGATTAGTACGAAAGCTATCTCTATTAATTGTAAACTACGATCGAATATATGGAAGCATTGGTTTATACATTCCTCTTGGTGTCGACCTTAGGGATAATTTTTTTCGCTATTTTCTTCCGAGAACCCCCCAAACTTCCGGATAGAGGGGGAAAATAATTTATTTTTCAAATCTTCCTTCTTACTTATAATAAAAAAGTGACCTTCCCCATCGGGAAGGTCATTTTTTTTTTCAACTAATCCTCGTGCTCTTCAAAAGGATCTCAAAGTTGTTCAGAAGGTTGCCCAAAGGTGGTGTATAGGGCATAACCAGTAAAGCTAACAAGTAAACAAGATATCAGTATCTTTGGTCACATATTCCGGAGTATAATAAGTTAATCTGTAATCTTTAACACCAGCTTTGAATCCGACACTTTCTTTAGTCTCTATTTTTGGTGACATAAATAAGTCCCTCCCTATGATTTATTGGTTAATAGCTCTTACAAGAATGAGGTCTACTCGGCCTGGGTGTCGAACGTAAAGAATCACTTTTGTATTTCAAAATTTTTGTACAAAATACACATTTTGTAGCCTTTAGTGTCAAAAAGGCTTCTCTTTCAAGTGATATTGTATCATGTTATGTATGTATGACGCAACCCGATTTCTTATTTCGATTGACCTGCGGACCTTTCCGAAATTCTAATTTATTCTATATTAGAAGTAAATGCGATACATTTCATTTTAGGCAAAAAAGAAAATGAAAAAAATTGCAATAGCAGACGGTATGGGCATAGGTAGAAATGTGACTAGTTATTGGCTCAGCAAGTTGAAGACTTCCGATCGTTATCCATTTACTTCCAATTTCATTGGATGAATATCTATTTATCTTGACAAAATAGCATCAACAGCCTCTAGTCGTGTTCTAGCTCTTTTGAGGGCTACATCAGCCTCGATTGCTTGTCTCTTGCCTTTAGCTCGCGCACGATCAGCTTTAGCTAATCTAAAACTTTCCTGAGCCTCTTAAAGATCAATATCAATACCTCTTTCTGCATTATTTACCAATAATGTTATTTCATTATGTCTATCTTGGCAAAACCGCCCATCAAAGCCATAGTTGACCACTGGGCATTGAGTCTTATTTTCATGACTCCTATATCCAAAGTTGTTACAATTGCAATATGGTTGGGTAATACACCCATTTGACCATTATTAGTAGTTAGTATTATTTCTTGAACTTCTGAATCCCAAACAACTCGATTGGGAGTGAGTACACGAAGATTTAGGTTCATTTTGTTTCTTTAAATTTCTTTTAAGTTCATAGCCTTTGCGATAGCTTCATCAATGTTACCCACCAAATAAAAAGACTGTTCGGGTAGACCATCTAATTCTCCGGAAAGGATCATTTGAAAACCTCTAATTGTTTCTATTAGACTAACATATTTACCGGGGGAACCAGTGAATACCTCAGATACAAAAAAGGGTTGTGACAAAAACCGTTCAATTTTTCTTGCTCTTGCCACGATTAAACGATCGTCTTCTGATAATTCGTCTAATCCAAGAATAGCTATAATATCTTGAAGTTCCTTATAACGTTGCAAAGTTTGTTTAACTCCTTGCGCAGTATCATAATGTTCTTCGCCTACGATCGAAGGTTGGAGCATAGTTGACGTGGAATCTAGCGGATCTACCGCTGGATAGATCCCCTTGGCAGCTAATCCTCTCGATAGTACAGTAGTAGCATCTAAATGTGCGAATGTTGTAGCAGGAGCGGGATCAGTCAAGTCATCTGCAGGTACATAAACTGCTTGAATGGAGGTTATAGATCCCTCTTTGGTAGAAGTTATTCTCTCTTGTAAAGAACCCATTTCCGTGCTAAGAGTTGGCTGATAACCCACCGCGGAAGGCATTCTGCCTAATAATGTGGATACCTCTGATCCTGCTTGGACAAAGCGGAAGATATTGTCAATAAATAGGAGTACATCTTGTTTATTGACATCTCGGAAATATTCAGCCATAGTTAAAGCAGTTAAACCAACTCTCATACGAGCTCCTGGTGGTTCATTCATCCGACCATAGACCAGAGCTACTTTGGATTCTGATATATTTTGTTCATTAATGACTCCCGATTCTTTCATTTCCTTGTAAAGATCATTTCCTTCACGGGTACGTTCCCCTACTCCGCCAAATACAGAAACACCTCCATAAGCCTTAGCAATGTTGTTGATTAATTCCATAATTAACACTGTTTTACCCACTCCAGCTCCCCCGAATAATCCAATTTTTCCCCCACGGCGATAAGGAGCTAAAAGATCCACTACTTTAATGCCTGTTTCAAAGATTGAAAATTTGGTATCCAACTGTGTAAAGGCGGGAGCAGATCTATGAATAGGAGATGTTGTGAGAGCATCTACAGGACCTAAGTTATCAACGGGTTCCCCAAGAACATTAAAAATTCTCCCGAGAGTAGTTTCACCAACTGGAACACTAAGTGGACCTCCTGTATCAATTACTCTCATTCCTCTCATCAAACCGTCTGTAGCACTCATAGCTACAGCTCTAACCTTATTATTTCCTAATAATTGTTGTACCTCACAAGTCACACTTATTGGCTGACCGGTTGTATCGTTATCCTTAACGATCAACGAATTGTAAATTCTAGGCATATTACCTGGAGGGAAAGATACATCTAATACTGGGCCGATGATCTGAGCAATACGTCCTGCCTTCTTTTCTACAAGTGCGGAAAACCCAAGAATAAAAGGATTGGTTCACATAAAAAATAAATAAAAAAAGGATATTGATTCCAATTGCTAATACTAGCAAAAAACTAAAAAAAGTACAAATGCTCTGTAATGAGTTGATCAGTCAATAATCATTGAGAGTTAGAACTTTAACTTACTTAGTCATCTTTTTCTTTGTAAAGTTCAACTTCGATAATGATCTAAAAATAGTGATTATTTAAAGGGAAATAATTGACTTATAAAATAAATAAATGTAGTAAAACTTATTTGATTACTCAATCGCATCAAATAAGTTTTACCTACTATTGGATTTGAACCAATGGCTCCCGCCGTATGAAAGCGATACTCTAACCACTGAGTTAAGTGGGTTATTTATTATCATAGATAGAGTCATACCTAGAAACAATTCTAGGTATAATTCAATATATAAACAATATGCCCATTAACTATGGGATAGTATCGAATGATTCAATTAAATATCATCCGTCTTGACAGAAAGTGATCCATTTTGTTAGTATATCTTCAAGACTAAACTGTGAAGGGCTATAGCTCAGCTAGGTAGAGCACCTCGTTTACACGTGCGCCAATGGTTTTCAGGAGAGTTTATTGGTTCATCCGGTCCATAAAATGGATTTGAGTCTTACTCTATGAATTGGGAGAACAATAGCATGACAAAGATGAAGTTCGCTCTGATTCGAACTATAGATCTAGTTGATATGGTCAATCTCGGGGACATTCAATGTCAGACATAATGAGTACAATACGAGGACCTCAAAAAAGAATTCGTTTCGCTCTATGAACTTTGAGGTGTATGAAGTCTCATATTATTCTTTTGGGGTGATAGAGACTCCATTTGGAGAATCTATGTTTGAGCATGACATACCTACGTCAAGGGAACCTTTTGAAGCACTTTGGGATTGCTTTTGAAACATTTTTGTTTGAAGCAAATGGAGCCATCTTATTATCTTTCTAGAAAGAAGATTAATGTAATCTGTTTGGGACGTATAAGGCAATGTCAAGTGCTCCTAATTTAGTGCCTATCATTGTTGTATAGTGACTATTTTCATTGTTGTGTATCACAGGATCCAGAGTGTTGGAAATAATTCCAACTCTTGGCTTGTTTTTGTGACCACCATTGTCCCGTTGCTCCTTCATCAGCTCGGTGCGGTAGAGTGGTTTTTACTGCGGTCTCGTAAGGTGCTTCATCCTTCTTGGTGGTAGTGTGGTGAAAGATTCTGTGGCAAAATTTTTATTCATAGAGGAGGCCATGGAGAGAGGACGTGGACAATGTATAAATACTAAATCGCCGAGAGGAAAGTGGGTGGAAATAAATGAGACAACAAAATTTGCAGATGCAATAGAAGTAAGAAGAGAAAGCAACCTCAACCAAAGGAGGAAGGTGTTTATGAATTCACAAATGCTACAACGTAAAGGAGATAGTCATTTTTTTGTCCATGAGGCCTCTGAGGTCAAACTTATTGGTTGAAAATGCACAAGAATGGTGATTAAATGTGATTCTATGATCAAGGGAAAAGTTTGAAAATTAGGATAGCCAAAACATGATATCAATATGTCAAATATATGACTAAAGTGAGGTTTTGTGTTGGAGAGCATATTCGTTGAAATGATATAATTGGTGTACTAAACATTATTTACTATGTTATGTATTATAGGGGTGAGACGAGGCCATGGCAACATATCATGTCATATCAAATGAGGACACAACGAATGAAGCGAGACATCAAGTACTCAAATTTTGACTTAACTTAGGAAACAATGATCTGATGGCATTTTGTGATACGTCCATCTTTTTTCACAGTAGTATTGAAATTTATAATGTATTATCCAATCTTGACATAAATTAATGCATGCTTTTGATTATTTTAGATGGAGATTGCAGGAAATGCAGAGCCTAAGTGTTCAACTAGCAAAAGAACAAGATATGTACATGGAAATGGACCTAAAACTGTTAAATCACGTAGATGAGAATGGGTGGAAGAGGATATGACAATGGATACTGTAGACAAAAAAAATGATTGCATTGAAGAAGAGGTAGGTCAGGTCTATAGTACATGGGATGAATACTTTGAGAAAATTGTTGTTTGTGCATGTTATGTATGTCGCGGAAAGAAACAATTCATACGAACGATTGTACAAAGACATTACATATATGATGAGCTTCCAGTTAGTAGTATGCCTCCTACAATGGATTCAAATCCAATAGGAATTTTGGTGAGGAATTTTCCAATTTGATATAAATAACATGTATACTTCGTTTAAACATTGTTTTATATTATTTAAATAACTATTTTTTTCTTAATGGATATTTGCAGGATAAATTTCTTGGTTTAAAGTTTCCTGGATCACCGACTTCCATCCTAGAGGGCAATGATCATTTATCAGATGATTACATCTAACAAAAATATGTTCCAATAGACCAGCTTAGAAGATGAGGAATTGACGAAAACAAGTAACAAAACAAGAACCGGTGTGAAGATGCATAATTTTCTTAAAGACAAGGGGAAGGTGGACTACATACCCTATGAGAATGAATGTGATGGAGATGATGAATTTCCCTTGAGTTTGAGATCAATTTATGAAGAGACATTTGATCGTCGACTATATTGTGCTTGGCCTAGTGATCAACAACTACCTAGAGTGTACGAGGTGTTTCAATTTTGGGGATACAGCTACATGATACAACCCTCCAATATTCATGGAGTGAATCTAGGCCTCTTTATTGTCCAAAATGTACATGTGGGATCCAAACATAGAAACAATTCAGAACAAACCACTTGGAGATTAATGCCATATTATGTTCCATCATATTACAATGGTGAATGGAGAAGGGTAGCAAAATATAAGCCTAGCATGTCAACATATGGTCTAAATTTGAATATGTATACACATCATCTCCAATTGGAAAGTGGAAAAGAAATGAATAGAGGTCATCTTATGTATATAGATGGACATGCATACACACAAAAATATTGCAGGATTTATAAATAGTAGTAAGGGAAGGGACCCTACTGTAAGACCGAATTGTCAATTTGTTAAGGTTATAAATGATAAAGATGGAGATATGGAAATAGAGGTTGATAGATTGATAATGGTTGAGGCTATTATGGAACTTACCATTGGGGATGAGTTATTAATTGATTACCCCTTCTTAAAACGCACTCTTGCGCAAAAGAAGAGGGGAGAACAAGGTTTCCCTAAGGATGTTCTTAAGGGTAGAAAACTAAAGAATAATAAATGAGTGTGGATTGATGTTTTATAAACTGTGTTGTCAAAATTGTGTTTTATAACAATTATTATATAAAAAAGGTAGTCTATAAAATAATGTTCCATTATTCAATTGATGTATATATGTTCATACAATTTATATAATGTCTAATATATGTATGTCGTTCATGTGCAAGTATTTTTCTATGAAGATATTTTGGACCTGAAATAGATATTTGTCATACATTATGATCCAAGATTAAGGAATGTATTTGATAATGCATTAGTGGATACTGAGCAAAACAATGATGGCCAAAAAAATGAGAGAGAGGGATTAGATAACATCAAAGAAATTGGCATCCATTCATGATGATGTTGAAAATGGTTATGTTCAGGCACAAGAAGACAACAATCCAAAGTTAGATGATGTTATGGAAGACAACAATATGGATGGTATAGAAAATGATGATCCAAATACATCTAGTAACAATATAGATGGTCTACAGTCAAATTTCAATGATGATGAAGATGATGTAGGTCAAGATGAGGATGATGATAATATTAAATACTTGAAAGAACATATGAACATTGACAATCATACACTGGATGACATTATATTAGACAATAATGTTAATGACCAAGACTTCTAATTTTTCAAAATTATTTGCAATCCATGTTTAAAAAAGGATGATTCTTATGGCCTAAACTTTGAAATGCTTTAGTAATATTATTTTGTACTTGGAAAATTGAAAACCTATTTTATTCTCCTAGCAAGCTTTTATATTTTCCATTATAATTCTAGACCAAACAACATTTACAGGGATGGCCTTTTACACCAATCTTAATTTGTATGAATTTCACAAACCTATTGTCAAGTAGTAAATTCATTTCATAGTTAGGAAATGTAAAGGCTTCATTTAAGAAAAAGATAAGTAGTCTCTTTTTTAGGGTAATCCACATGCAAAAAGTAAAAAGCACATAAAAAAATAATTGTACAATAGAAAATCATATTCAATC
>VDFB02373365.1:91603936-91670893 GCA_007258455.2 Sequoia sempervirens
TGGAAGCAAAATTGGAAGCAAACCTAGAAGCAAACTTGGAAGAAACCTTGGAAGCAAAACTGGAAGCAAAATTGGAAGAAAAACTGAAAGCAAAATCAGAAGCAAACCTGGAAGCAAAATCGGAAGCAAAATTGGAAGAAAACTTGGAAGCAAAATTAAAAGCAAACATGGAAGCAAAACTGGAAGCAAAACTAGAAGAAAAACTAGAAGCAAAAGTGGAAGCAAACCTAGAAGCAAAATTGGAAGCAAACTTGGAAGCAAAATTGGAGGAAAAACTAGAAGCAAACTTGGAGGCAAAACTGGAAGCAAAACTGGAAGCAAAATCGGAAGCAAAATCGGAAGCAAAATTGGAAACAAACTTGGAAGCAAAACTAGAAGCAAAATCGGAAGCAAAACTGAAAGCAAAACTAGAAGCAAAAATGGGAGTCAACATAGAAGCAAAACCGGTTCAAGCCAAATTGGGCACTATTTCTGATGCTATTTCCCGACACTATTTTAGGCACTAACAAAGGCACTATTTCCCGGCGCTAACGGGGGCGCTGTGATTTTTGGTGCTAACTATAGCGCTAACTCCGATGCAACGTCCGGTACAAAAGTCGGTGCCAAAGTTGGCGTCGAGATGACCATGCCTATTTGCGTCGAGTTTAGCACCAGCCAAATTGCCCAATTCCTGAATTGAAATACAATGAAATTTAATGCTATTTTAGGTGCTATTTTCCTGTTCTATTGTAGTGCCTAGATACCAAAAGCATTCCATCCCACAACCTTCTTTTTGAAAGCCTCAAACTCCTCATTGCTTAGCTTAGTTTCCTATATGAATATAATATCTGCCTTGGTCAAAGAAAATAATTTTTTGACCAAGTGTTGCTTGTTAGGGGCATTTAGGCCCCTAACATTCCAAGATAAGAGTTTCATGGCGACTCAAGAAGGGGGGTCCCCTTCCCTGGCATTAGCATAAATGTAAGCTTTTGTTGTCCCTCGACATTTCCATCCAAAGTTCTAAGCTCCTGCAATGATTTCCTACCCCTGGATTTCCTTTTCCCACAGTCTAGTTTGGATTTTTTGGACATATGTTGCAAGACCCCTAGTTTGCTTGACGATGCATCTTCCTCTTGTTTTTCCTCTAATTCTGCAGTAGCCTTTAGGAGTAGTTGTTGATCTGCTAGAGTCATGGGGGCATTGAGAATCTCATCTAGTTCATCCCTAGCCATGACATGGGAGGAGAGAAGGAGTTGCGTGCTTTTGTCCTGACCCTCTTCATTATTACCCATGGTTAATACCATAAAGTTATCATTAATTTCTTCGCCCAGGCCTTCAATCCTTGATCCCTGACGAGTGTGTTCACCCTTCTCCAGTCTCTGACTCATTTGCGGGACATGATCCCCTTCTTAGATTACCTATGTGTTTTCCTTATTGCAATCCCCCTTTTCTTCTTTTATCGAGATGGCCAAGATGTTATCACAAATGTCCTTCTCTAGTTCCTCTGTATCTTTCATTAGTGTGCAGAGTGCTTGGAGACCTAAATTTTTCATTTGTCCTAGAAGCCCTACTTCCTTCTTTCCATCTACGTTAGGGGACCTCAAATCCTTCTATGTTGCCTGACTTTCCACAAGTCTTTCTTCTCTAGAGGGCATCTGATATGGATTTCTATTGGGGCCCTTACCACACTATCCTTCATATAACACCTAATCAATGGTCTTTCTTGCACCCTTCGAACACCCTTCTAAGTATCTCTTGCACATAATACATTTTCCCCCTTTTGAGTCCACTATGATCTTCTGGAACCATTCTCCTTTGTCTATGAGAATCCTCAGGTTGTCTAAGAATCTTAACTCGATATTTAGATCTACTAAGATTTTTACTGTATCTAGCTTCCCTAGGAAGAGATCTTCTTCAAAACCAATTAGAGTCTCTAGGGAATCCCCTATCTTTCCCAATGTTTCTTCACTCAAATACTCAGAGGGAAAATTTTCCAGGCTGATCCAATGTAGGTACGTTTTTGGTTTGTGAAGATTAGGGATAAAGTTCAGCTCCAAGTCAGTTTTGTAAAAGAAAAAGCCATTAAAAAACAAGGGTTCACCAAAAAAAAATTCTTTTTCATATTCGTTTCTGCACATTCTATTAAAAAGAATTTTTTTAGATAAGGTTTGGCTCTTACCCAACCTTCAAAGCGCTCAGTAAACCAATTCCCATTTTCTTGTTTTGGGGCATTATCTCCTATCCATTTCATGAAAAGTCCATGTTCCTTGAGATAATCCCATCGAGGCTCCAAATAATTGGCTGCAATCCTTATGATTTTGTCCCTTCAATCCAGGGGGAGTAGGGCATCCCATGATTCCCACGATGTCGTTTTGACTTAGGGATCTAGATTTGTGCTTTGTTCCTTCTTCCATTGATCTTTTGAGGATTTTGTCTAGGGTTCCTTCTCTAGGGAATCCAAGTTGTATCCTTTCTTTTTCCTGTGTTTGAGGAGGCCCTTCTAGCCTATTATTCCCTAATCAACCATTCCTCAACCTCGTTAGTTGCTTCGGTCTCCAATACTAGTAAGGACCACCACGTGGAAAACCCTTTTCTTTCGCATGTCCTTCAGTTCCCCGACAACCACCTGTATGCCAATTCAGAGCACCACACCTTCCGCTGCCATTATTCTACTTATTTCGACTCTGATCACTTTCGCTCTACAAATTTCGCATCATTTCATTTCGAAGGGATATGGGAACATTCTATTTCTATTTGTAGTGTTTTTTGTCAATTTGATGGTAACTTTCTTTTTTCATTTGCATTTTTTTATGTTTTAAATCTGTATGCAAATATTTTATAATCACAATTTAATCAAACTTTGAAACTAAAAATGTAGAGATACTTACCTCTTTGAACTCATCAACATATTCGTGGCACCTTGATGAATATTTCACATGCTCTAAGTGAAAAATGGTTATGTATTTGGTGAGCATGGGTTGGGGAGAAGAAAAATGCAGAGCTCTCTCACAGGTTTCAACAATAGAAAGGTAAAAATGAACCTTTTTTTTATAACCAATTTAATATTTAGTGGGCCCCAAATTTGATTCTCACCAAATTATATTAGGATGACCAAGATTTGGTGAGTGCCAAATTTGACACTCGTCAAATATTCAATTTTGGGTAAAAAAAAACAATGTGGCATTTTAATTGTGTCATATCTTTGTGTGCTTACCCCACAATATGATGAGGGAATCATCAACCTCCAATCCACCTCTAGACACACTAAATAACTATAAAACAATATAAAACCTTTACAAGAGTTTTCCTAACTAAGAGGCACAAACTCACCACTAATTGGAATGACGACGAGTCACTTCTAGAGAACCACATACTTTTTGAAACATCTCATCACAATATGACATCATACAAGTGGAAGAATACTACTACACAACATCCCTTGACCTATGAGGAGTGTTGACTAAACAAAAAAGGCCAACCAAGAAGGATTACAACCTTCCCAAGTCTTCACAAGACTAGGTGCACGTCTCCCTAACCCTAGATTTGACAACTAGGAAACTTTGAAAGAAGGCATACAAAACAAGACAAGAGAAGCCATAATTTATCAATGAAAAAACATAAGAAAATGCTCACAAAACCACTAGACCCCAGGGATCATAAGGAACAACTTCCATTTATATTTTTTTCTCAAACAAGGCTCTATAATAAAGAAATATTTAGTCCACATTGAAAACAAAAAAAAAAAAAATATTTAATTTTGAAACAGATAGGGTAAAAGCAAGAAGTTGGGTCCACGAAGAGGGGAAGTTTCGACCAAAAAAACTCTCACAAAAAACGTGTACAGATTATCAAAAAAATGTGTATGCGTTATGCATTGGGTACCCGAGCCCAAAAACGCATATGCACTAAAAAACGTGTGCGCGTTATATAACATGTATAACACATGCATTTTATAACACGTACAAGTCATTCATTTAAGAAATTAAATACCTGTTAGAAATGTGTACGCATTTTGTAATGAAAAACACGTACGCATTTTGTACCAGTGTTTTAAAACACGTGTTTCTAAAAAGCATTTAATTTTTTAAATAATCAAGCAAATAAAAAACGCATATGCGTTTTGTAACGAGTACGTGTTTTTGAAAACACATACGTGTTTTTAAAATTTTGAATCCCCAACCCACATGCTGCCTCGGTTTTTGGCTCGGGAAAGGCTTGGCAACTTGACCCTTAGCCTTTGACCTGCAACTAAAAAACTAAGGCAGATTCAAGAAGAATGTCCAACTTTGGCAATATGGTTGATGGATTTTTTTTCTAAATCAATATATGAAATTAAAACCCATTAGAGAACACGATGTCTAGTTTCCAAATATATAATTTTTATTAAGATTGGATTATATTTGTTATTTTTTACAAACTAGTCCATAAACTTGAAATATCAGGCTTTTTTTGTTTTTTAAAAACTTTTTTTTGGTTAAGTTTAGATTGTAAAAAAATTATATGGAATCAATCTCTAGACAATTCTCTACACAATTAAAAAAAATGTTTAGTTTAGGTCCAATTATGTTGTTCGTACACGTTGATTTTTAAAAACAACAATTAATGCCAATAAAAATTCAATTAAAAAAAAATTACAAAAAAAATTCCTCATCAATCTTCATGTTGTTAGCTCTCTTTCCCCAAAAGGAATTAGCAAAATACTTTTATTTGGGTCAAAAAGCGATGTATGTACATGTGCATGGTATGATAAAAGAGCAGGGACTTTTAAAAAGTGGGTTTTATACATCCTTATAAAAATTTAATTTCTATCACCTAGGTATTTGAATAAATTACATATTTTGAAACTAGATTCTAAATTCTAAATTTCATATTACTAACTTTTTTAAAGATTCATTGTGTAAGTGCCTCAAATTTTTAGTTCAAGTGTGACAAATTTTGAAAAACAGCAAAAACACTTCACTTTTTGAGCTTTTTGTGGACCCAACTTCTTGCATCAACCCGATACTTTGACTAGGTTTTGAAGGTTTCAATGATAAAAATAGTTGGAATGATCAATATAGAAGGTATAAAAAATTATTCATCAGTCGTATTGGGCTAAGAAAATCACTTGTTAGTTGAGGTAGAGAGGGTTAACTTTCTATTTTTTGTATGAGGAATGAGGCCACCCAATAGTGTTAACCAAAATTTTATTTTTAATCCTACATAACTAGGCCACCCGACTATGCAACCAAGTTTCCCCACTGGGTACAAGGCCTACCAAGTAGACTTAGTTGAATTTTGACTACTCTAGTTCAATTTTGGATGAGACAAGACCACCTAGGTACAGTACTAGGCGACCCAACTATAAAATAAGGTATCTAAGTTCAATTTAAACAAAAATTGAAATATTCTTAAGTTCATTTTATCCTTTGTATTGTAAAATAATGAAAACCATTTAAAGCAATCATGCTCAGTTCCAACACAAGACATGTAACTACACTAATATTTATTTTTATTATCAGAATTACATCTTGTCCCAATGAGAGGTCCATTAACATCAATATCACAACTTGCATAAAAGAAAGAAACAATGAATAATAATAAGAAAATTTCCACATTGAAGTCATCATAGACTCCACTATGATCCTCTAATCCCTAGTGGTGGTTATCACATCACACAACCTCATAGAATCAAAATATCCACTCCCATTGTGTTAATAGATAGTCACATGGGACAAAATCATAACACTCACACCAAACACATGGGGAGATGGCTTACACACATTCCATACATAAAGCATACACTTTACATTGAGAAAATTCACCAATGTCACATCACATAGACCTCATTAGGAAAATTGGCTAATGGCATAACACAATAATCCTCATTGGGAAAACTCCTCTATTGCTGACCAATAAAACATACACATGGAAGGAAATGGGAATCTTTTAGGTGCTACTCAAACTACACTAGGGTTAGATATTAGAGAGTAAGAGAGGGAGTGTCATCATGGACACTCATGTGGGGCTTAGTGTGGAACTAAGTATCCTCTCATACAAATGACAATACTTGATCTTACAAGTCTTATGCTCTGTGAGTGACTTGTCTTCCTCAACCATCCTTAGCCTATACAAGAACTCAAGGCATGAGAGGGATATCCATTATCTTGGTTAATTAAATTACCCATTTTTCATTAGTTATCACTTGATTAGGTAACTCGGGCCACCTGTGATCAGCCTAATTTCCACTTTGGTTTAGGGAAACTTTGGAAGCCACTCCCATAACTCTTTCTAATATCTACACCCTAAGCTCATCGCATCTTGTAATGAATGTGGCACGAAAAATAATGCACAACATTTAATTTCATAAAAAAATTAAGTTTCCTCAAGCACTATTTCAGTAATTCATGAAAGAAAATTTCATTAAAACATTAAAATTAATCATAATTAATTTAAAACATTCAAAATTTCCTATTTTTAATACGCTAGGGTGAAGCCATAATAGTGATTTACAATTTGATGGAGGAAGGAAAACTAAGAAAAAACAACCCCATGGCAAAAAAAATTAGTTTTAGGGGTTCGAATGAACCTACAAGTTCGACCGAACCCAAAAGGGGTTCACCTGAACTAGGGTTCGAGCGAACCCATTAATTACTAGGCCCACATTTCCCACCCAAAATAACAAAAGGAAATTCATATTGAGGGTGGTTTGAGCGAACCCCCCTTATTCCTCATTCTCCCCCTGGAACACAAAAAAACCTAATTTTTTACATTTTGAAGCTCAGGTTGAGAATGAAAATGGAGGAGTCTTCACAAACCCAACTGGAATCAGGTAATCCTCAAAACGAGCTATCCAACAAATATAATTTTAATGTGTTTTGGTTTTATTATGTATTTGTTTTTAGTTTTATTAAACATAGGTTTTCATGAAAATGAAGTTCTACACTTTGCACATGTGGAAAAATAGCGATTATAAAAAAATGAAAAATATGAGTGCACAAATATTGAAGTCTCGATCCAACAAAAATTTGAATTTCAATATATACAAAATTTTTATGCGTTATCTGTCGTGCTATGTGAATTTAATTGGTTTGACTTCAAAACTTGATTAAAAGAAAAAATATTCAATAAAAACTATCTAACCAAGTGGAAGCACTAGATAGTTACAAATCTAAATTCAAGAGAATTATAATTTTATCCTTCATGGAAAAAAAATATGTGTTATACGGTGTGCGTCACTTTTTAAAAATGTTGTTTTCTGAAAAAAAAACCAATTTTCGTGGGAGATGGAAAAAGAAAAGCAATCTAATTCAAAAAAATTTGAAAAAAATATTTTTAGAATCTACAGACAAAATGTGACAAGACTCTAGTTTGCATCATCTTCAAATTCCTCACGGTTTAGCCGCTATAGGTGCTCGAATGTGAAGATTTAGTTAAAAATAATAATTTTAGTGTCCAATTTGGCCAAAAATTGTAAACCACTATTGTGGGATCACCTGCTAAAAACCATAAATTTTCACATGTCAAGTATTACATCAAACATGGTGAAATCCTACTCCTTACACTAGGTTTCTTTTGACATCCATTGTATATTACATTCCATTTACATCTTAAGTCACAAGTCGCAATCACTTGGCATTATTATGACCTCAACAAAATCAATTACACATTTTTTATTTTTTTTTCAACTCTTTCCAAAATTATTATATTGATCATCAAGGCTTTAACAAGGAAAATATAAGTTCACTTAGTATGTTACGAGAGGTGTTCATAAAAAATCTAATCTTTTATTATAGACAAGAAACCAAGTTTAATCTATATTGGTAGCTTCATAAGGTCTGCAGGTCACAAAGTCAAGTTGTGACTAGTTGTGATATTCACCTTGCAAGTCCTTGCAAATATTTTCGTAATCAAATTTTTATCTAGAATTATTTTTTATGAATATTATTTCATATATTTACCTCCAAAGATAATGGAATGATCTAGATATGATGCCTATGTGGGAGTTGGAGGTGATGTGATGTGGAATATTTCTTTGTATGTGTAGGAATATTGATTGCAAGGGACATTGAATAAGGCATTACATTGGTAAGTCATCCTTGGATGCTTGGGATGAAGCAAAAGGAAATATATGATATCTACAATAGAAGGTTTTAAGCGAGTTTTCTTTGCCAAAATACTATTAGATTGATTGCAATTTTAAATAGACAAGGATGAAAAGGAGAAGATGAGTGTATTATATACTTATTTATTTTGGATTAATACAAATTTGTAGCTCTTTTTTTTGTGGGCATTTTACTCAAAGGGGTTTTCTCGCATATGCCAATGTTCTTTATTTTTTGGATGATCTTGTGGATTTTACATATCATTTTTTTTCTCATATATTTCTAATCATTTATTTATTATATTGTATTAAATCATATTTGATCACTAAAATATTTTTTTACTACATATTAAGGTTTTTTGAATAACAAAATTGTGACCAAATATATTGCTTTAGTATTATGAAAAAGGGAAAATTTAATCAAAATGTGATAGCCCGTAGGTATTGGGGGTTAGGAAGCATGTACAAAAAGGGGTAGAGTGTATAATTTTCATTCTAAATCCTCTATAGACCACTTTGCACAAGTCAATTAGAGGAAATGGCATTCATTGTTTTTATCTTGTTAGTTCATGAAATTATTTATTTTCTACATCATGGTGTTGTATTATTTCAAAGAATTAGATTCTTACTTGGGTGCTTACTTAATCCCAACTCTAATGTAGTTAATAAATAAAATAATGTTGATACCAATGTTTAATAAAATCCTATCCAAGGTATATTAAACTAGTTATTGGACACCTTTTGGTAATATCATGACTTTACCTAGAAGAATCACTAGGTATCTCTAAAACCCTACCATAATAATTTATATAAATATATAATTAAGATATCTATTATTAGGGGGATTCATTGTTAGAGTTGGTATAACAAGGTTATAAGGATTGAGATCCACAAATGATTTTGAATCAAAGTTTTCTATAGGATGAATATTTGTCATAGCAGATCTAGGCTTTATATGTTGAGGCTTTAATGGAATGGAAATTAAAATGAATTTTGAGATAGATGTAAGTGTGGAATGTGCTCTTGGTGTAGAGGGTAAAAATAGTAAGAGGATACAAAAATATATAAAAAATATAGGGGTGATCCCACAAAGTTGGTTTACAAATTTTGGGAGATTATGATTTTTGCTAAAATCACATATTTTTTAGAAAATATAATGATTTAAGCCTTTAAAAGTTCCATTTAGCACATTCCAATTGAAGAGGGTTTGATCAAACTACCTTAGATCAAACCCCCTTGGATAGAACCCCTCTAGTTTTAAACCATACCTATAACGAAGTCTCCTTTACACCTATCAAAATGCTGATAAAGAACCATTTTTTATTTACCTTTTGGGGGATCAAATAAATTCATTTAAAATTTATTTTTTGTAAGTATGTAGTCCTTATTATAAGCTTCCCAAAAAGTATAATTTTAAATAAATTTAATTTAATTATTATATTTATTTTTTATTTCTTGTGAATGTAGGTTTTTCACTAAATATCAAGCTCTATGTTCTACACATGTGGAAAAATAGAAGATTATAAAAAAAATTTGAAAAATATGAGTGCACTAGATATTGAAGTCCTTGATCCAACATAAAAAAAATTGAATTTTGATACATACAAAAAAAGTTATGTGTTATACAGTTCGCCTATGTCTAAATTGTAATTGGTTTGACTTTGAAACTTGATTAAGGAAAAAATATTCAATAAAACACTATGAAACCAATTGGAAGTACTAGATATTGTAGTTACAAATCTAAATTCAAAAAAAATAGAATTTTATCCTTCATGAAAAAAAAATTATGTGTTATACGGTGAGCGTCACTCCTTAAAAATGGTGTTTACTGAAAAAACTAGTTTTTGAAGGAGATGGAAAAAGAAGTGCAATATTATTCCAAAAATTTTGAAAAAAAAATATTTAGAATCTAGAGAAAAAATGTCACAAATCACTAGTTTGCATCATCTTCAAATTCCTCACGGTTTAGCCGCTATAGGTGCTCGAAAGTGAAGATTTAGTTAGAAAAAATCAGTTCAATGTCCAGTTTGGCCAAAAATTATAAACTAGTATTGTGGGATCACCTATAGGTACATAGGATGCCTATTGAAAATAGGGAGGTATTTTAATTATAATAGTGTGTGTAGAGGGGTATCAGAAATATAAATTTAATACAAATGAAATTATGGGTATTATTAGTACCCTATTATTGCACATGCTATGCCATTCATTTAGCAAGTGAATCACTTAGGGCATGTTATTGTAAAATATTACTCAATTTCAAAATATGTCAAATACATGGTCAAAGTTCATTTTCTCATAGTAGAGATTATCTATCCAAAGGTGTAATGACCATTTTTCCTTAGCATCGATTCAAGTCAAGATTAGAAATAGTTCTGGAAGTCATAGAACACGATTATCTTGATCTAATCATTGTATATATAATGTATAATTTCATGTAGTAATCATTTTTCATGGTCAAATCTATCTCCTATTCATTAGCATTAGGTACACGTTTAATTTTTTTGTTTAGTTCTATTTTTAAATGTAACCAAATATGCATAATATGCCTCAAATCTTTACCTAGGGTTGTACATTTAGGTACATCATGTAGGTGTGATTTCCTCCCTTATGCATATAATTTTTCTTTGAAGTTATTATTAAGGTAGAAACTCTTATAGAGGGTTTTTGAAATGATGGATCTTAGATAAATATTAAATTTATAGGTGAAATTATATTAATGTTGTGTTGCACTTTCACATAAGTGTCGTATTTTTTATGATGCTTGCAAAATATAATCTATGCATATTTAAATAAAGATGTTTTAATCAAACCCCTATTGTGCAACAATACTTCATTGATACATGATATATTTGTGGCAACATAAATTCAAGTTGAACCCCTTCAGTAAAAATTTAGAAATCATTACTTATAAACTTCTAAACTAATTTGACCAAAACCCAAAGACCCTCCTACTACATAAAAAAGATCTTAAATTAATACATAATCTAAAGACACCAACAACAATTCATACCATGTGTGTATATACATAATTATTCAACCCCTCAAAATTCTCCTCTCATTTTTAAATAATACATTTAACGCAACAATTCACACCCCCACCGAAAAACAACTTTATTTTATATTATTCAAGGTGTAATCGAGGTTATGATTACTAGTATTCAATCACAACCTATATAATACACAAAGTATGGATATTAAGGACCAATAACTCCAGCAATGCTAACGATAGAGTCAATCCTACTAACATGCAACAAATATGATTGTAGTACCCTAAAATTAACTGGACTACAAAACAATGTTTAGTTTATCTTATTTAAAATGTCCTCTGAATGAAACCAGAAGAATAAATTTACCGTAAATCCGTTCAAATTTTGTATTAGTAGCCGAACAATAACATATAAATCACGTAAAAATAGAATGAAAGCTGTAATAAATCAGCCAAGTCAAATACTTTTACATAGCTTTCAAGCTACAGATGATCAGGGATTTGTATCTTGTAAATTCAGCAAACTAATATGAGAAGCTGGAACGTTTTGTAACGTAACGACCAATCTTTAATCTGAAAATTCGGGTAATAAATACTCTTTCTGCATTCATCACAAGAATTAACAAGCATGGCAGCTACAATGGTACAGTTACACCACTATCATGAGCTTTACAAGAACCCGCAAGGATTCAAGGACGCGGCTTCAGATGCGCGGAAAAAGCGTCCGCCTGCGTGATGATGATGCGCCGAAAGAAGACAAAGGCCAGAACTGAAACACTCTTATATATACCTACTCCGTCCTCCTTAACATCACAAGCATTCTTGGTATTCATCTTTATCGAATTCGGTTTGCAAGTGTTTCTAAATAATCGCTTATATTCTTGCTCTCTAAAATACATTTGGAAATGGCACATCTTAGGAGAGTTGCATTGCCTGTCTTAATGTGCGCTTTTGTTCTATTGGGTGTATTGACTGAACAGATTTTGGAGGTGAAAGCCCGGCACCCCCACGCCCCCGCCCCTTCTCCTGGAGAGAGCAGAGCCAACCAGAAAGGAGGCGACCAAGGTTCAGCAAGACGCATTCGTCGACCGCCTCCTTCAAACCCAGTGAGTGGAAGCGGGTCCGGGTCGGGGAGAGGGACGGGTACCATTTCTGGTACAGGGTCAGGGTGTAGTGCCTCTGGAAGCGGTTCTGGCTCTGGCTCTGGCTCGGGCTCGAGCGGAGCAGGTGGTAGGGCGACAGGGTCAGGTAGCGGGAGTGGGTCCGGTTCAGGCACTTGTGGAGGTGGTCAGGCTTCTGGTATGGGAGCCGGTTCCGGATCTGGCTCCGGTTCCGGTTCCGTAGTGGGATCTGCCTCCCCTTCTGGCCCTGCTTATGCTCCTTCTCCTCTTCGTTAGAGCATCTCAGGCCAGCCCGTGTGTTAGAGCCAGCATACTGGTTTGAACTATTGCTTAATAAAACAATATTTCCTAGGCATGAAAAAGGATTGCTAGTTATTGTCAATAAGACTGAACAACATAGGATTGCTGGTTATTGTCAGTAAGACTGAACAACTTCAATATTATGTTGTCATCATTTGCAGGGTGGTCCTCAGTGAAGGCCCATCTTTGCGGATATTATTATTGTTGACGAGGTCAGATCTTGTGTCTGCTTGTCTGTTTTATTAATATTAAGTTATAAGAATAAATAAAAAGGAGCCTATGTATGGTTTTCTCAGATGTAATCCATTAGATAAATATATATCTTTATTTTGAACTGAGTCAGACCAAGTCTTCATTTATTTTGAGTTTAAGTACTGTTTTGATTTATGAGTGATTTGGTAATTAGTGATGACTATTTTGTTCTATCTCAGATCAAAGCTGGTTTTGTGATCTTGCTATCATGTTGTTAATTGATTTTCACTGTTATATTATATTCTTCTAGCAATAACCATGTCTCTGTAACTACTCTTTTCAATTTGAATTCTCCTCGGGGGAAAAGCAATTGTGATGTGCATCATGAGCCGCTAACATGAGCTCTAAACACGTTTGCAAAATTTTGTCTCCTCTATCAATCCTCTTCAATGAGCTCAATGTTGAAGAACATAAGAATCAAATGTGGTGCACATCAAACCTTTGTATAAAGAAATCTGCCTTACTAGCTGGAATGGTTAAGAACATATATAATTCCATAATTCAACATGACTCTTCATCAATCCCTCAACACGAGAGGATATATTATGTCGAAAGCATTGCCAATAATTGGGAGATTTTGGATATTAGACCGAAGTGCACTTGATGAGATTAGGTGATAATTTAAGGTCATAAAGAAATCAAAGTGCATAGGTTTCTGTCAAATTTTCTATCTGGTTAAACGAGAGATTAATAATTATATTGACGCATTGTAGGCATAAATGTGTAGAGGGGAAAGTATTTTTCATATTTTATATTTATTTTGGTTTTGGTTTTGGTTTTGTTATAAATAAACTTTTGTAGTATTAATTTATTTTGTGTATAAATTGATACAATCTTAAATACTAATTATCTATTAATCTATCTTAATTTTCAATGGTTTGAATCTAACTTTCACTATATTTATTCTTGTAATTTGAATAAGATTACATAAGTTGATTTATCCTTTTTACAAATCCACACCAATGGTCATCTCCTTCTAACTCAAATATCTCTTCCTACATTCCCATGCTAGCTCTTTTTAAAATTTCAAACCTAGGATTGTGTGTTTAAAGACAAGTCCTAGGACATTAGTTATCATTAGATAGTTATATCATCATATCAACTAATTCTACTAGAGCACATCTAAAAGTAATTCTTACATTTCTACTATAATATTCTCAAATACTATGTTAGGAATCCTACATACTTTACCTTTCATAGCTTTAAACTTGAGACTGAGAAAGAGGTTTGGCTCATAACTAAGAATTTACATACTTATATCCACTCATCAAAAATCATAAAGGTGCTTATGAAAGCCACATTTATCTCAACAACAAGCACAAGTGAAATTAGCATATCCTAAAGTGTATTTTATTGGAGGAAAAAACTTTGTAAGGGAAAGAATTTGCAAAAAAAAACTATAATTGTGAATTAGTTCTAGAAATAGTCTCAAAGTTACAAAATCAAGAACCATCTCAAATTGATCAACATGAGTATGAATTTTGACCTCTAAATTTAATTGTTGAGTCTATTTTCCATCCATATATTCACCATCAACATTCATGAATTGGCAAAGAGCTAAGTAACATTCTAACCTTCTTTGTGTTTATCATTCTTGTAAGGCCTTTCTAACATTTGATTAACTTGGAGTTTGCAAGTAGACACATAATTCAAAGGATGGGTTCCTAACTGAACAATTCACCAAACCTTCATAAAAAGCTACATTTAATTATCAACTAGGACTTGTAAGCTTTTGACAGTGTTGGCACTATATGTGCATCCAAAGATCCTAACTACGATGGAACATAGGTGGTCACATATGTACTGAAAACGGTAAAATCTTGGAAAAGGAGATAAACCATAATTTTGTAAAACAGGAGAATTAATATAAATCTATTGCTTATGCTATGGGTACTTACAGTTCAATATTGTAACTGCTAACTATTGAACTTGAACTTGCAACTAACAAATACTTCTAACTTCTAACTTCTAACTTCTTTGGAGAATAGCTCAATTTAATGTTACATGATGTAATTCATGCTATAGAATACCATTCATGAGATTCACATACATATAATCAAAAAATTATCTTAAATGGATTTAGTAATGTTGCATCTAATCTAGTAACAAAAAATAAGGTGGGTTGGTAGTACCTTGAGTGGCCCTTCCTCAAGTTGATGCACCCATAGAAGATATCAAATGTGCACTACTTGATAAAAAAATGAAAAAAAATTAAACTCCTTTATTGCATGAAAACTAGATTTCTTACAGTCTAACAAGAATCTCTAAGGATTTCTCATTCAACAGTACATATCTATTACAACTTGATAACAAAAAACTAATAGCAATTAACTATTAACTGGTAAAAATAATCACACTGTTAGATTTGCTCCTCAACCACAAAACCCAATATATAGGCTCAAGAGGAGTCTTATTCATTCTAGGACTAAAAATAGAACATTAATGCATGCATACGTCCACTCTCCCTCAAGGATAGCTCCAGAAGACTAGTCTTTGAAATAGAAAACCATAAATATAAAATAGAAGAAGAAAAATCAAACTAGTATTATGCCTCTAACATTTAATTGGGCCATGATAGGGATGTATTTTATGGAAACTGTCACGTCATGGGTCACTCCTAATTGGAATAAACTTCTTCTATTTGCCTTATTGGATAAAAGTGTAATTGTGGTGACTCGTGGTTGACCATTCAATAGTCACCTTCACTTTCCTCTGGAACTATCATGCTTCAATCATTCGGGATTCTCCCATGCAATCTGATGGAACCTTAATTCTTATGTCCCATCTTAAACCCTTGTTGCATTTAGAAGGGTTTTAGGATTTGTTTCCTTGGAATCAAATGAGTGTTCTATTTTGTTGTTGACTCCCTATTGCTCATTGTTGGTCACTATTTTAATATTTTCTATTAAGCAGTTGGTTCCCTCATCATGTGTTTAGAAAGCTTTGTTATAATGATTTTTGGGTTCTTAAGTTTTTTTTATCTATCGTATCATCCTAGGAAGTCCCCTCCGTTAAAACAACTTATTGAGCATGTGCAAGAAATGTTTTCACTTAAGATCAGTTGGTCTTAAGTATTTATCACTCATCGCTGATCACTTTTGAAATGTATGTTTTAAATTAGCGACGAGCGATGAGGTAATATCTTTTGATATCGCTCATTGCGAATTGATCCTTGAACTTCTGATTATAATTAGCAGTGAGCGAGGTTCTTAAGAGATCATGTATCGCTAATAATTTTTGAATTCTTAAAGTTGTAATAGTGATAAGCGATGACCTCTCACTTTATGATCACAGTTTCATCGCTCATCGCCAATATGTTGTGAAGAGATTGTTTGAAATTAGCGATGAGCGAGATGATGAGTTCCCAATTGTATCGCATCTCGCAGATTTGTTTTGATCACTAAGGTTATGATTAGTGATGAGCGATATGGTCCCTTATGAGTAGTTTTCTCTCGCTAACTTGAATACATCCTATTTGTGATATCTTTTGTGCCATTGATTGTTATGCAGGTGTACGTGTCAAACTCTGGTGCTTACATCTCTTGTCGCTGATGAAAGTCAATATGCAAAATTGAACTAGCAAGGAGCAATGGATATGGATGAGATCAAGAAACCAACCTTAGATCTAAAGGGCCAAGATTTTGTCGCATGGGGCACTTGCATCATTGTTAAAGATGGACAAGAATGAAGTGAATCAGCAATTGGTGACAACTGCTACATGAAAAGGCAACATGGCAGAATCCTAAGGATTTTGTATAAAGCAAAAAGAAAAGTAGCGAGGTGGATTAAATTGACCATTGATACAATTTTAAAGCTAAAGGATCAACGATCAAGGTTTAAAATTGAATGACTAATTGTCAGTTAACTCGCACGAGCTTACTATCAAATATTAATTGTGACATGCTCCCCTCTCGACCATAACAAAAAGTAGATATTTGTTTTATCGTGCATCCTAATTCACTGGCTAGTGGAAAGAATACCAAAGACTGAAGAGTTGAGGGATAATTTTGCCTCATGTTTATTTGCTCCCTTGAAGACTCAAGTGTAACTAGGAAGGGAATATTGCTCCAAGCAGTCCTATGGGATCATGACATGTGTGCTATTTGGTTTGAGGCTTATTTGCTCCTTCATCTTTATAAGGAGTTCAGGACCAGAAGCACTGGAGTTAGAAATTTTTTTAGTTAATATTGTTAGTTTTGTCAAGACAAATACGAAGCAATTTTTAGAGTCTTTGTTTTAAGTTTCTTTTGGAGTTCATACTTATGCATGTAAGACTGATATTGGTATAGCATTTTATAATACAGAGTAATATCGGTTTCATGGTTATTCTCTCTCCTTGTATGTATTCTATGAGTTATGATTGAAAGTAGTCAAGGATTTCTTTCACTTGCCTCTATCATTATCTGATGGATGTTCAGTTTCATGTTTGCTTATCAATTCAATGAATTGATGTAAATGCTTATATGAGATTGATAACTTATAATTAATATGTGCTAGGATATTTGTAAGAAGTGATAATCTTGAAAGTCACAGAGAAATGTTGTAATGCAAGATTTCTTGGGGTCATATGTGTTATTATTTGAGTTGTTATCAGGCTATGTCAGAAGGTATTGACTCCATGCTTTGGATAAAGACATTGGTTCATGCAGGATATTGGTGTTACATTTACAGTGTTGATTCATTAACTACTCAATATTTTAACCATAAAATCTCAGGAAGAACATTATTGTTATTCATTTTTTAGGTGTATTCTCTCTCATATTCAACTCACATAGCATTAACATAATAAGTTGCCAACTTATTTAATGTTACTATTAAGTGGTATCATGAGAGATATATGTTATTAACAATGTATTTGATTGTAATAATGAAAGGTCTTTAGGTATACATTGTGGGATCACCCTCTCGGGTTTCACAGAGCCCAAAGAGTAGGAATAGAAGTTTAGCAAGTTCTATTCATTTTTTGGCCAACCCCTTTAGTATTACTGATAATTGGAAATGGAAAAATCCATAGGTATTTCTAGAGATCAGTTTGGTTCTTAAAAAATAACCAACAGATTGGTGACTCTGCTAAGGACTTGTTAAGTCCAAAGTCTCTAAGTTCATATCAGGTACAGTCAGAGTTAGTTGTTCATTGTGAATATTCCTTGTTGTTTAAGGAATAATCAGTTTTAATTTTATTTCATTAGACCCATCATACTAGGTCTTATGCGTCAGGTATTATTTCATTCTGCCACTATCTGTAAGGTAATGTTTAAAATCTTTTTTGGAGTAACAAGTACAAAATCAAAGTGCAATCACTTTTTGTTTCCTAGTATCCTGGGTGGTGACTTTGAGTTCTCTAGTACCAATGTGAATATTAGCTCTCAAATACTAGGAGGCCACTCTAAGTAGATAGATACCAACAGTTGTGTTTCATTGGAATACCTAGCTATCCTAACCCATTTCCTAAAGATTTCAGGATTGCTCTAGTCAAATTCTTTGGAAATAATGCTCTAAGTGGTGAAGACCACCTCAAAGCATTCACTAACATTATGGATGACTTTGAGGTAGAAGCAAAAGATGTCATGAAGTTATTCATGCAGTCTCTTGTTGAGGATGCAAGAGAGTGGTACCGAAGTTTACCTACAGAGAGCATTGGCTCTTGGGAAGAGTTCAAAAGGGTTTTTAGAGAACAATACGGTGACAAGATTGATTCAAGTTTTATGTTGAATCAATTCAATAATATTGTAAAAGGATCTAATGAATCTATTGTTGAGTTTAATACAAGGTTCTAAAAGGCTAGAAAAAGGTCGCCTCCTCATTTACACTTAAATGATCATGTATGCTTGGTAAATTACTGCAATGCTTTTGATGCAAAAATCAGTTACCGTTTGCTAGATAAGCATCCTCAATCTTTAAGAGAAGCTTTTAAGATAGTAGAACATATCAAAAACATTAGCAAAACAACTGGTAAAGTTGGTAGACAAGATGATCCGAGACTTCTCAAAACTTCAAAAAGGGAAGAAAAGAGTTCAAGCACTAAAGGGGGAACAATTGAAGACAAGATTGATAGCTTCATGAAAAATATCAATGATAAAATTGAAAGGAAAGAGAAGGCCCAACAAAAAAATTACCAAAGGAATGAAAGACCCCCTAGTTTGCAAGACCACCCTTACAATACCAATTGGTATAATGGGAAGCCTATCTCAAATAATCAGAGAAATACCCAAAACAAAGTTCCTCCAGACCCTCTGCAAAGAATTCAGGAAATTTTGTTGAAGATACTCCTTGGTGTATGACTTGCCAAATGCTGCATTCCTCATAGTAGCATGCAGTAGCACAGATGGTGGAAGTAGAAGATAACATACTTGAGGAGTGTGATCAACAAGATCAAGAGGAGGATGTACTTATGATTATGGGTGATTTTGATATTTCTTACAATGAAAGTTCTTCTGATGAAGATTCTTGTGAAGTAGATGTTGACAATCAAAGGAAAATTGCTAATGCATATCATCAACAAGTTCTTTCTAATGAGGATGACACTAGTAATGATAAGGATTACAATTTGGAGGCGATTGAAAATGGTGTCTCATTAAGAAGACCTTTTGTGGAAGAGATTGCAAAATATACATTAGTCTTAGCTGCTCAAGCTAGAAGTTCTTATCATTTGAGGAATAGAACTGTTGGACCTGTGAACAAGGTAATCTTGTCAGTCTATTCATCAAAGAACAAAAGGCTAAGGGAAAAGAACATGAACCTGATAAAAAAATAGAAACTGTCAAAGATAAAGAAGGCAAGGGAGATAAAATTTGGGCCAAGAGAACGGGCAAGTCAAATGCTACTCCTGGACACAAGTTTTTGGCTGAAAAATCAAAGACATAGAAGCAGGTTCCTGAAGCCATAAGGAAGGATACTAAACACAAGGCTAAAGCAACCATAAATCAACAGAGAGATAATAGCAATGAACAAGGTATGCCTTTAACTGAATTTCCCAAGTATACTCCTATTGACATGTTTCAGTTACTTATCCAAGTTAAAGTATTTGTACCTTTTTCTTGAAATGACGAGGATAAAGGAACATAAAAAAAAGGCAGTGGCCATTATCATCAACACTGCTATAACCAGTAATGATTTAGTGGAACCCACTCCTTCTAAATTAAGTGATAAGGATAAAAAAGGTAAGGAAGTTGAAGGATTAATTGCTAAAATTCCCCATATTTTTCTTGGAAATTTTGTAAACACTTGTCCAGATAAGATAGATCCATTTTTTCTTACCTTGATAGTTGGGGGGAATTTCATAAAGAATTGTATTATTGACTTTGGCGCATCAAACAATATCATGCCAATTAAAATCATGGATGCATTAGGGTTTTAAAAATTTGATAGCACTCAGGGTAAGTGTTATGCTATGGATTCCAGAGAGGTCCTTGTGGTAGGTGTGATAAATGAACTTCCATATAGATTAGTAGCTTTCCCTGATAAAGAGTTTAAAATGAGTGTGGTAGTGGTTGATATCCCACCTAATTATGGAATATTATTATCTCAAAAATGGAGTGCATCTATGGGAGGTAGTATGCAATGTGACATTTCTTATGCCAAATTTCCCATCAATGGAAGGAATATCCAAGTAATGAGAGAATATAGGGTCCCACATATGTTGTAATATTTCCCTAAAGATGACACAATTCTTTTCATAGATACTGACATTGGTGGGTTCAAGGTAGAGGAAGCACCAAAAGAGATTGAAAGATGTTTTGCACCTATAGAAAATGAAGTTTCAAGAATGTCTGATAAAGGACTATGGAAAATGTACTTTGATGGTGCAAGCTCTAAAGATGGATCTGTGGAGGGATTTTATTAGTATCACCAACCGAAAATACTTATAAGTTCTCTTTTACACTATCTTTTGTCTATACAAATAATGTAGCAGAATATAAAGCCTTGTTATTAGGATTGAGACTTGCTAAAAAACATGGAATCAAAAAGCTAATGGTAATTGGTGACTCTAAGCTCGTAATATCCCAAGTAAGAGCTAAGTATGCTTGCAAAAATAACAGACTGGGGCAATACTAGAATGTTGTTTGGGATTCTAATGAATAGTTTGATGCTTTTGGAATAGACTGGGTGGAGAGAGGACATAACAGAGTGCCTGATCTACTAGCTAATATTGCATTAAGACCTGATGATATAACTTTCATAGGAATTTCAAAGGTTGAGATAAAAACAAGGCCCTCTACCCCTAGCAATGTATATAATTGGAATTTTTTTGATGATGATGAGGATATCCTTAGATTTCAAAGATGTGTTGATAAATATGAAGGTCAGGGGATTGGTTTTAATGGATTTGTAGAAAATATTGATGGAAAAGACATAGTGTTTGGAAAAGAGGTCATCCAATTGAAAAAAAAAAAAAATCCCCAAAGGCCTTGTAGCTCTTGAAAGGGTCTTTGATAATCAAGAAACTAGTAAGACCAAAACAACTATAGCCCACCCAGAAGACCTAGAAGAATTGAACTTGGGAACTGAAAATGCTCCAAAGAAGGTTTATATAGGAAAGAGGATGAAACTAAAGGTGAAGGAAAGGATGAAACTAAAGTTGAAGGAAATGTTAATTTCCTTGCTAAGAAAATATAGGCATGTCTTTGCTTGGTCATAAAATGACTTGAAAGCTTACAAGGAGGAGTTGTTTCAGCATGAGATTCCTTTGAAAGAGGATGCAAAACCCTTCAGACAGAAGCAAAGACCAATTGATCCTACATTAGCTCCCAAGATGTAGGAGGAGTTGATAAAGTTGAAGAAGGCTAGTATTATAAAACCCATTAGACATTCTTCATGGGTATCCAATCTAGTACTGGTAAGGAAAAAGAATTGTGACATAAGACTGTGTGTCGATTTTAGGAACTTGAATGTATCCTCATTAAAGGACAATTATCCCTTACCGAACATGGAGGCCATGTTACAAAAGGCAACTAGTTGTGAGCTATTGTCAATGATGGACGGTTTCTCAAGATATAATCAAGTAAAAGTGAAGGAGTCTGAGCAGTACAAGATTGCATTTACTACTCCATGGGGTACCTATGTATATGTTAGGATACCCTTTGGCTTAACAAATGCTGGTGCCACTTTTTAGAGAGCTATGGATGTATCTTTCTCAGATTTTATTGATCTATTTATGGTTGTGTATCAAGATGACTTGACCACTTATTCTAAGAAAGAAGATCATTGCATGCACCTAGAAAAGGTTTTTATCAAGTCACTAGAATATGGAATATCTTTGAATTCAAAGAAATGTGCCTTTGGGGTCACCGAGGGAAAGTTATTAGGGCATATTGTGTCCAAGGAAGGAGTAAGGATAGATCTTGAAAGAGTAGCAGTGATTGACAAGATTCCCTAGCCAAGAAATGTTAAGGGTATCCAGTCATTTTTGGGAAAATAATTTTTTTGAGAAGATTTGTAACCAATTTTGCAGAGATTACAAGACCTATTTCCAAAATGTTGAAGAAAGGTGAAAAGGTACTTTGGAGTGAGGAGCCTAGTCAAGCTTTCAAAAGGATAAAACAAGCTATTAAAGAGGCTCTAGTTTTGAAGTCTCCTGACTTCTTTAAACCAATGCATATTCTCTCTTTTGCTTCTTTTCATACTATTGTTGTTGTTTTACTATAGAAAAATGAGCAAGGTTTTGAACAGCGAACTGCATTCTTTAGAAAATCTCTACAAGCTATAGAATTGAAGTATGACACTACCAAGAAACAAGCCTATGCTTTGGTGAAGGTTGTAAAGAATTTTAGGACTTACCTACAAGCGGCTATAGTTATTGCTTTTGTACAAAGTGTAGCTATGAAGGACATTTTTACTCAATAAGAAACAATAGGTAGAAGGTGTAGATGGATCAACAGGAGCCAAGAATTCAACATCAAGGTTCATATTACCAAGTTAGTGAGAGGAAAATGCCTAGCCAAGTTGATGGCAGAGGTGAATTTGGAAGAAAATCAAGTTAATCAAGCTAAAGTAATTGATGTTACACCTCTCTATGATATGCAAACATGTGGATGGTATAGAAGAATTATCCAGTATCTGCAAACTTTGCAATGTCCTGTTGATATGGCTGACAATGAAAAAAGAACATTGAAATTTCATGCTATCAAGTATGTGATCATTGATAATGAGCTATGGTGGAGAAGCTTGGATGGAGTACTTCTGAAATGTGTAGATGGAAAACAACCATTGGAACTCCTGCAATAAATGCACAATGGGGTGTGCGGTGGTCATTACATGGAAAAAACTACTGTACACAAGATTTTAAGAGCTGGGTTCTGGTGGCCTATTGTTTTTAAAGATGCTCACAAGTTTGTTAAAACTTGTGATGCCTGTCAATGATTCTCGGGAAAATTGCAATTCTTAGGAAACTTACCACTCAGACCTATGATGGTTGAAGCCCCTTTCCAACAATGGGGAATTGATTTCATCAGGGAAATACGAGAAAAATCTAGTGGAGGTCATTCATGGATTCTTGTTGCCATCGATTATTTTACAAAGTGGGTGGAAGCAATACCTACAAAGAAGGCAACAAGCAAGGTGGTAGTTTATTTTCTATTGAATAATATTCTTATCAGATTTGGAGTCCCTCAGAGAATTATCTCAAACAATGCTATGTGTTTTAGGTCAGATGAATTCAAGGACTTTTGTGAAAGACATGGCATACAGGTTTCTTATTCTTCACCTTACCATCCTCAAGGAAATGGTCAAGATGAATCTAGTAATAAGAGCTTGATGAAGATAATCAAGAGAATTATGGAGAAGAACAAAAAGGCCTGGGATTCAAAATTGAAATTGGCACTCTAGGCAAATAGAGTGACTGTGAAAAAGGCTACTGGTTATTCACCATTTGGTTTAGTATATGGTCTGGAGGCAAGATTGCCAAAAAATAACCTACTCAAAATGTACAAGTTTGTGTAGGAATATGATGAAGAAATTTGTGATGATATGTAGCACAGGATAAATAATTTGGTGTGGTTGGATGAATCTAGGAGGAAATCTCAAGCTAAAAACTTGAAGATGCAACTCCAGGTTAAGCACTTATATAATAGAAAAGCTTCTCCAGGGAAGTTTAAAGTTAACAACATGGTGTTAGCCTAGAATGCAAGAGTTCAAGATAAGGGAAAACATGGAAAATTTGAAGCATTATGGATTGACCCTTACCTGATAGCCAGCACTCATGGAGAAGATTCATATTTTCTTTAGATCTTGATAGGTGAACTTTTTGAACTGCCAGTACATGGACAGTTCTTAAAACCATACTTCTCCCGAGTATGTTATCTTCCATGTACATTCTTTTTGTATATTATGTATATAGGTGTGTTTGATTTTTGTTTTGTTTCAGGACTTGCTACCTTGTCTGGGTAGTTCCCTGGCTTGGATCCTTTGGTTTTAATCCACATTTTTGTCTGCTTCAACTAGAGATTCTAGAGATCTTGCCATGCCTACAAGAGGCATACATTCCCAGTCGGAGCCACTGATGGAACCTTAATTCTTATGTCCCATCTTAAACCCTTGTTCAATTTAGAAGGGTTTTAGGATTTGTTTCCTTGGAATCAAATGAGTGTTCTATTTTATTGTTGACTCCCTATTGCCCGTTGTCGGTCACTATTTTAATATTTTCTATTAGGCAGTAGGTTCCCTCATCATGAGTTCAGAAAGCTTTCTTATAATGATTTTGGGGTTCTTAAGTTTTTTTTTATCTATCGTATCATCCTAGGAAGTCCCCTCCATTAAAACAACTTATTGAGCATGTGCCTAAAGGTTTTCACTTAAGATCAATCAACCTTAAGTCCTTATCACTCATCGTTGATCACTTTTAAAATGTATGTTTTAAATTAGAGACGAGCAATGAGCTAATATATTTTGATATCGCTCATCGCGGATTGATCCTTGAACTTTTGATTGCAATTAGCGATGAGTGAGGTTCTTAAGAGATCACGTATTGCTAATAATTTTTGAATTCTTAAAGTTGTAATAGCAATAAGCGATGACATCTCACTTTATGATCACAGTTTCATCGCTCATCACCAATATTTTGTGAAGAGATTGTTTGCAATTAGCGATGAGCAAGATGATGAGTTCCCAATTGTATTGCATCTCACGGATTTGTTTTGAGCGCTAAGGTTATGATTAGCGATGAACGATCTAGTCCCTTATGAGGATTTTTCTCTTGCTAACTTGACTACATCCTATTTATGATGTCTTTTATTCCATTGATTGTTATGTAGGTGTACATGTCAAACTGTGGTGTTTACATCTCTTGTCGTTGATGGAAGTCAAGATGCAAAGTTGAACTAGCGAGGAGCAATGGATATGGATGAGATTAAGAAACCAGCCTTAGATCTAAAGGGCTGAGATTTTGTCACATGAGGCACTTGCATCATTGATAAAGATGGATGAGAATGAAGTGAATCAGTGATTGGTGACAACTGCTGCATGAAAAGGCAACATGGTGGAATCCTAAGAATTTCGTATAAAGCAGAAATAAAAGTAGCAAGGTGGATTATTGACCATTGATATAGTTTTAAAGCTAAAGGATCAACGATCAAGGTTTAAAATTGAACGGCTAATTGTCAGTTCACTCGCGCGAGCTTACTATCAAATATTAATGGTGGCATGTTCCCCTCTTGGCTGTAACAGAACATAGATATATGGTTTATCGTGCATCCTAATTCACTGGTTGGTGGAAAGAATACCAGAGACCAAGGAATTTGCAAGGAAAGCTCTAGAAAATTATCTGCAACTAGAGTGACACAGCTTTCATCCGGGTAAGCAAAATTGATACTTCTTTTTAATTAAGGTAGTAAGGTGAATGCCCTTGAAAGCTGATAAGAAAATTGGTGGAAAGTGCAATTTAGTCTTTTCTGGTGATTTAAATTTGATAATTGAGCACTATCTAAATTGTGAAGAAAGGTGTCATGTTCAATAGTAGAGTTTTATCCTGTCATAATTGTGAAGGGTTTTTTTTGGCCTTAAGAAATTATAAACCCTAGTATCCATTTGCATTACAAGCATGAGTGACCCAGAGCCTAGTGAATCCAATGTTAGACCAAAAAGGAAACCAAAGAAAAAGAGGGTAAAAATATTTAAAACTCAGCATGCTTCAGCTGAAGTTGAGCCCAAACCAATAGCTATGTCTAACCCTTTGCCTGATACCCCTGCGGCTTCCACAAGGTCTAGAAGTGCAAAGAAGGAAACATAAAAGTTTATGAAAGAAAATTCTGGAGGTATCAAAGAGGGAGGGTCACGAATTGGTAAAAGGCCCACAAGACAAGTTAGTGTTACCACTAGGTTGATTGATAATGCTGCCGAAATTGGTGAGAAACCCCAGCCCTAGAGTGGATGGCAATTTTTTTGGTATGCTTTCAATAGGAGAAATTCCAATAAGCTTGCATGCTATTTGTGGAGGTTGAACCTGGGAGGGTTAGTGGTTCTAAATGTGTTTGTGGAAGTTGATTTAATGATGGAGCTAGCAAGACACTATGACCCTACTGATAGGAAAATCAAGAGTGAGAAGGGTGATATAATTCTGGAGGTGACGAAGGATAAAATGGTGGATGTGTTTGGGTTGAATCCCAATTACACTACAAAATTCAGGCGTGCTAACTTGTATGATAAATATGAAGGGAGAAAATTTGCATACAAAGAAACAATAATTGTGTGACATGGAAGGAGCAGCAAAAAATTCACTGTTCAAGATGTTGAGCCTTTTGAGTGTGAAGAATTTGAAGATTATTTCAAAAACACTTATTATTGTCTGAACCAAGTGCTAGCTCAGGAGTTTGAGGTTAGAATAGACCCTGATTTGTTGGTTATGGATTATGAAATGTTTAGAAAGGATAGCAAGGGCTCTGTGGTATACCCCCAATGTTCCTTTGCTTATTTTAAGGTCACTACCCTTGAAGGAAATGAAAAATTGGGTATTATGGTGAATAATCTCATAATGCCTATCAATTAGGTTAGAGTTTTTGATCCAGAAAGATTTGCGCCAGGAAGAAGAAGACAAAAGAGATTAGGCATCATACATCATGAATTTTTCTATAGAGATGATGTACTAAGGAATCTTACAAGTGATGAGGCAGTTATGGTTAGGAAAAAGGAATGGATAGCTATGACAAACCTTGAGGAGAAAATTATGAAAAAGAATGCCTTTTACATCAGTCCATACAATGAAATTGCAAACCCCTTGGAGAGGGCCTTTACTATGATAAGGGACTATCAGTCTGCTGAGTTTAAAGTAAAAGTAAAGGAGGTTGTAAATACAACCTAGGTCCTCTCAAAGCAACAACAATAGCAACAAGCTATCGATATCCCAGAACAACTTGAAGATGTTCAGGAGGTCAAGGAAGAACAAGTGGCAGAACATGTGCCAGGAAATGAGGAAGGTAAGCAGAAATTTCCCCTTCCTCATATTGAGGAGACTCATAGTTTAGATGTTCCTCCTGATAGGATTGTCCAATGGCAGTATGATAGAGAAAATGATGATGATCCCAGAATTAGAGAGAGATGAGTTTTTAGCTGATGATAAATTTGTATAGACTAAAGAGTTTCAAGAGTTTATGATTCAACAGTGGAGTAAGGAAATAAAAGAGAGACTAGAAGCAACTCGAGTCAATGTTAAACCTTCCCATCAGGAGGAAGCTGAGAAAGCAAAGGAAGAGAAGATTAAGGTTGAAAATGCAGCTATTACTCCCACTAAAGCTCAAAGAATTGTTAAATATAGTGGAATCATGTTATTACTAGGATGTACTATCACAACTTCCATAGCATATGATACAGTTAGAAGAGATCCTCAAGCTTTGATATCTAAAGATCAGTTTGAGAATAAAGTATTTGGTTCCGGATATAGTCCAAAGTTGCATACCCTTGCAATTTGGTCTATGGCACCTAATACTATCAAAAATGAGGTTTCTAGTCCTATTGAATAAGTCATTGGTTCACTAGTGGTCAAAAGAGCTACTGGCATAGCTCTGATCCAGGCAACTGAGTTAACTGCACATGTTGCAATGCTTAGTGTGGACACTGCACATATTTCTCAAAAGAAATATGAATCTTTGGTCAAGAAATATAATAAGTATTTGAATGAATTGAGTTGAATGAGAGCTACCATTCAAGCTACCCAAAAGACAATGACTCGGGCTTCTTCCTCTTCTTCATTTGATATGTCTACACAAGATAGGGAAACTTTGGCCCGCATAATTGATGATTTGAGAGAAAAGTTAACTACTAAAAAGGAAAATGTGAAGTAGTCCAAATTAGAGATAGTTAGGGTGGCTAATGAAATTTTTAGGGATGTGCTTAAGCATAGGGTGACCAAGTTGGTCCACTGGGCTAATGATGCATGGGCCATGTATAAGAATATTCATGAAGCAAATACAAAATATCTGCAAGTACAGGAGGCCTTTAGGAATAAGTGGAATAATTGGGTTGCTAGGGCAAGTGCTTTGAAAGAAATGATGCCAAAAATAAAGGAGGATCCTGAGGCACGTATAAATATTCCTGACATCTTAAAAACTATTGACTCAATAAATGAGGTAACTACTTTCCATGGAAAGTTGGGAATACAACTCCAAAGTAAGTTGAAAATATTCAAGGAGATGGAGGATCGTGGTATGCATCAAATATTGAATTCAAAAGGTGAATTGCATCTGTTTGACACCTGGAAGGAAGATTTGGAAGGGTTTTTTGAAGCGGCTATGATGCATTTTTCTGTCACCGATTACACCTTGTTCAATTCATATATTGATATGATGGTGGAGATTGACACAAAGATGGATATATTTGTTAAGCAAGCCAAGATTTTAATTGATGCAAGGTACTCCCAGTATACTATTAAGGTGCAAGATTTATTGAATGTTAAATGGCTCACTGAAGAAGAATACAATATTTGGTTGGAGAGATATACAGAATGAATAAGAAGAATAATGGATAGGAGGAGAATAATACATAGCCTGAAAATAGTATAAATTAGGCTTTTGATGTAACATGGTAAAATATTATTATCTCCTTAAAACTCAAGTGATTAGCATGTGGTGCTAATGTGAATTAACACATTTTGACCTTTTCCTGCTTTCTTTTCCTTGCTTCGTAAGTTTTGTTGTTTTGATTTTCTTATAGTTGTCATTTTGAGCACATGGAGAATATCTTGTAACTGCTCTAACAAACTAATGATTTATTTTAAGGTGGTACCTATTTTCCATGAAGAGTTGAGGATAATTTTGCCTCATGTTTATTTGCCCCACTTGAAGACTCAAGCGTAACTAGGAAGGGAATGTTGCTGCAAGCGGTCCTATGGGATCATGACATGTGTGCTATCTGGTCTAAGGCTTGTTTGCTCCTTCATCTCTATAAGAAGGAATTGAGGACCAGAAGAACAAGAGTTAGAAATTTTTTGAGTTGATACTGTTAGTTTTGTTAAGACAAATACGAAGCAAGTTTTAGAGTCTTTGTTTTAAGTTTCTTTTGGAGTTCATACTTATGCATGTAAGACTGATAATGGTATAGCATTTTATAATATAGAGTAATATCGGTTTCATGGTTATTCTCTCTCCTTGTATGTAAGTTATGAGTTATGATTGAAAGTAGTCAAGGATTTCTTTCACTTGTCTCTATCATTATCTAATGGATGTTCAGTATTATGTTTACTTATTGATTCAATGAATTGATGTAAATGCTTATATGAGATTGATAACTTATAATTACTATGTGCTAGTATATTTGTAAGAAGTGATAATCTTGAAAGTTGTAGAGAAATGTTGTAATGCAAGATTTATTGGGGTTATATGTGTTATTATCTAAATTGTTATCAAGCTATGTCATAAGGTATTGACTTCGTGGTTTGGATAAAGACACTGGTTCATGCAGGATATTGGTGTTACATTTACAGTGTTGATTCATTAACTAGTCAATCTTTTAACCATAAAATATTAGGAGGAACACTATTGTTATTTTTTTTTTAGGTGTATTCTCTCTCATATTCAACTCATATAACATTAACATAATAAGCTACCAACTTATTTAATGTTACTATTAAGTGGTATCATGAGAGATATCTATTATTAACAATGTATTTGATTGTAATTATGAAAGGTCTTTAGGTATACATTGTGGGATCACCCTCCCGGGTTTCACAGAGCCCAAAGAGTAGGAATAGAAGTTTAGCAACTTCTATTTGTTTGTTCACCAACCCCTTTAGTATTACTAATAATTGGAAATGGAAATATCCATAGGTATTTTTAGAGATCAGTTTGGTTCTTAAAAAATAACCAACACAATTGTCCACAATCCTTTGTTGTGGGCTGTAAATCTAGTTGTTGTGGGCTACATTCTTCTTGGTTGCAAGATTTTAGTTTTTCTACCAAGGAATTCACATTATTAACAATCACAATTAAATCATAGAAACATACTAAATCCTATGAACATTCATACATCCACACAAGCATATATCAATATATTATATTTATATTTCCACATATTTAGGTTTGGCAAAGTGCATAAAAGGCCTATGAAAGATGTATGAAGTCTTGAATCTATGTTTTTGAAACTTAGAAAATGAAATGATAAAAGCATAAACTGATGAAGGAAAAATTAGCCATTATCTAGACCCATCAATTCTTAACTCATATGCACATTGATTCAAATTTTATTATTAATTAATTTTTACTTTTAGGCTTAAATATATATGTGCAAGATGTGCTTTATCACTATATTTTTATGATCTCACAATCCTAGAAACCTATTGTTTTTAAACTAGGTTTTATCTTATTCATATTCTTATCTAAATCTTTGTAATTATGTCCATCCTTTTTATCAATTTTGAAACTTGTGCATACCTTCATTGTATTTTTTATTTCTTGATAAATTCCATGATAGGTTGCATTCCAAAGCATCTTCTTGTGTTCCATATTCCCACTTAACAAAACCTTAGGTTAAATCCCTCAATTACCATGGATTATTTTTAGGCTTCCATTATTGAAAATTGACTACATCCATGTATCTTAAAATAAATAGGAGCCTCCTGACCATGAGAATTGTCTTAAGATAATTTAAGCTAAAACGATATCTAATATAGCGAGTAGCTTTCCATGCTTTAGAAAAATATTAGCAAAAATGCTAATGACTCAATGCCTTCCACTTTTGTTGATGCACTTAATAATTTTCAAATGAAAAAATTATATGAAAACATAGATGTTCTCTATGGTATATCTCAAATCATAGGAAAACCTAATATTTTTAGCAATGTTTCTCTTCCTTAACAGTCTCAATTCTCATCTTCTATCCCACCCTCTCAGCTAAATTCCCCACCTTTCCAAGTCCACACCCCATTGTTAGTGTGAAAAGAGTCTTTATGTATCTAGTTACCTTTTATGTAGTTGCTACATCTAGTAGTCCTAAATCTACACTTGCTTAATTTTACTTAGTTGTTTTGTTTTCTTAGCTCATAAACACTTGACACATACCTTCACACTTGTTCCAAGTGTTCTACATGTGTAATATCTCTTGGAAAGTTAGTCAGTCTTTCTATTGCACCTTCTTCCCTCATCCTTGTCCTATATAAATAAGGAGTGACCATTGTATTCTACACATTCTATGATATTTTATTAGCTTATGCATTGTGCTTGATTCATTTTATGGTAGTTTGAATATTGTATTCATTATTTGCTACTCCAACATGGTATCAGAACATTGAATTGCAAGTTCCTTCTCATTTTTGGTGAATCAAGATTTCAACGCTATCAACAAAGCATTGTGGAGCCAAAGGAACACCACCATTACATTTGGAAGGCCCAAGGAATGAAGATATACCCTTTTTTATTAATTTTGGTAATTTTTCAATTTTTTTGCCATTTGTACGAAAAGTTGTAAAAATTCAAAAAAATAGCAAAGAGCCATTTTGTCCTCTACCCATATTTTCATATAGATTGAAAATTTCCTATTTACAAAAAATTTAGTCATTTTGTCCTATTTGAAGGATTATACTTTATCTGGTTCGTGGCATTTTTTGTGGCTATTTTCTTATTATTGAAAGAAATAATGAAACATTAAAGGAAATGGAAAATTGTATGCTTTAGTATATGCCTATGGCCCCATCATTTTGGATTGAAGCTGTCAATTATGTCAACTATATTTAAAATCACACTCCTCACAAGGTAGTTCAAAATCTTACTCTAGAGGAGGCTTGGTCCAAAATTTAGCCCAATGTTTCCTTCTTCAGGGTATTTGGTAGTGAAGCTTGGGAATTCATATCGGATAGTCAATGTAAAGAAATGGAGAAGAAGAGTCAATAATACATCTTTGTTGATTATTATGAGGATGTGAAAGCTTATACATTATTTGATCTTATCACTAGGGATGTCCACTTTCATAGTGATGTCCAATTTGATGAGTCTTTAACATAGATAGATCCTTCATCATCATCTTCTTCCTCACTGCCTACTCCACCTTCTTCATCTCATAAGGATACGTTAGTCCTTGAGGATATTTCAGATGGTGGTCTCGATTCACCACCACTGCCATCTCCTCCACCACCACCACCACCACCTCCTACCACTCGTGTTTTTCCCAAGTAGGATAGAGGTGCTATTGAGGACCTGTTGGTTCTTTATCTGGTGATCCTACATCCTCAAGATGTACTCATTCATATAATTATAGTGTATACACCTAAAAATGGTCTAGATAATCTAATTAATTAAATACAATTTATTTGATTAATTGACTCCTTTAATTCATCTACTTATAAATAAATAGAAATATTTATTTATATAGTTCACTTCTAATTCTTCTATCTTTATCATATTATTTCATCTTAATTAAATAAATGAATTTAATACTTTGTTTTATTTAATTATCTACTTCTATAATTATCTATTTATTCTATCTTAATCACGCCATTCTATTTTAATTAAATAAATAAGTTTTATACTTTTTTTTATTTAATTACCATATTTCTTCCATGTTTATTTAATAAACAAGATTTCTATAGTTTGTTTTATTAAATTAAATATCCTCTTTTACTAAATTGAATAAATCCAATAATTCAATTAAAGCATATTTCTACAGCTATTTCCTCTTTTCACTCATCATATCCACCAAAAAAAGTAGATTTTTATATCTAATTAATTCAACTCAGCCTTCACGGACAAATTTGGAGACAAATTACATGAAAACTTCTTCATCTTCTTCCATTAATTCTTCCTATCCTCTAGCAGAATGTTTTTGTGGGGAGGAACAACCTCCATATTCTTCTCAGGCTTCTTCATCTTTCACCATTGAATCTTTCAAATCAAATCCAAACCCTAACTTGTTGCCACATCACAAATATGTTGTCAAGAATCTATAAATACAGCCTCTTTCTATAGGAAAAAGATCCCAACTTTGTGCAATCTTACTCTACAGAAATAGCATTAGAGCAATTAAGCATTGAGAAAATAGCAAATAGTAATCATTCAATCATATAGCAATCATAATCATGGCTTTTCATTTAGCTGCATCTTAGTTTACAGTAGTTTGTTTTACCATTTTCATGTCATTTTTAGGCTACAGTATCATCACCATATCATTTAGCAATCATTACATAGGATTAGATTCTTGCATTTTACAATATCTTATTCTCTAGATTGTCATTTTAATAGTCACAATGCTTACACAATCTGAGAGCTACAGTGATTTAATAAATCTTTCAAAATAGAGAGCAATAAGATGCTTTCAATAGATTTATGGCTTTTAAATAGATTAATTGTTGTTTAAATCTCTTGATATAATGTCTTATTAGGTGTGTTTGTTATTCATTTATGCATATTTTACTCAAACATAAATTGGCACCCACTATGGGGCCAAAAACCCCTATTTTAACAATTTTTTTGGAAAAGTGCGTTTGCAAGTTTTGACATGTTTATGTTTTAGCACGATTGGGTGTTTTTATGGTGCATGTATGACAAGTCTTTTAGCGCATCCAGTCACTGTTACGACGCATCCAAAAGATCTTTCAACGCATCTAGGAATTGTTCTGGCACATCCAGAGCTTCTTTGAGCGCATCCAGAGCCTTCTTTTGGCGCATCTGACACTTATTTAGCGCATCTGAATGATCTTCTAGCACATACATTGGGTACTTCTTTTAGTGCATACGAATAATATTTTAGCGCATACATCTATGTTTTAGTAGTTTTATAGTCAAACTTAAAATGGAAATTGATATCTTGGTCATAAAAAGGTCTTTTTTGAAGCTTCTTTTTTTGAAATGGGGTAGAATTTCGTAAGCTATGCAATGGTGTAGGTATTTATCTATTTTTGTAGAGTTAAAATTTTCAATCTTACATTTAAATTCAAATCACATTATAACTCGGTCTAATTTTTAAGGTTTTTATGCTTAATCATTCATCTGACCCATATATCTTCTTATTTCTTGATCTCATCTAACACTTTGAGCATTTATTGTAGGTTTTAAGAGGAACATGGAACATTAAAGTGAAAGAAAAAGCATTTGATATCCATTGTAATAGTGATTTCAAACACTCATGGGAAAATAACCCATCATATGTTATTTTTCATTCATGCTTTAGGACCAACTAGCATTACTTTGGGCTTAAAATTAACCATCTACACAAGCTTTGTCAAAGTTGGTTAAAAAGAACATTAGAAACTCACTAGTTTTTGGATTTGGATTAAAATTGAATAAACAACTTCACACCCAAGTTTGGTGTTTTAAAAAGAAATCATTATTTAAGATAGGCATCTATCTTAAGTAAAAGGATTAATTGAACCCCTTGTCTATTGTGGTTGAAGTGATAGGCCTATGCTCTCCCCTTCACTAGGTGATCAAAATGCTAGACTCACCTTTCATGCTTTATTAAATCCTCTGGAAGGCATGTCGTAGTGGGAAAAAGTACTCACCCTATGGGAATGACCTAAGTGGGAACAACCAAAGCAAGGTTTTCCAACCCACTATAATCAAAAATGAATTTGGGTAAAGTTTGAATTCGACGAAAGTGTGCAAGATAACCATCCCCAAAATCTTTGTTCTAAAGATTGGGAGGTCTCCTAAGGGAGTTTATCAATTGTCGCTCTGAACGGATACCCTATCTATGAAATTTAAGTTAGTATCTCACCGTGTCAGTTTCTGAACACTTTTTATACCACAGTGCAAGGGGAGGGAAGAATCTTCCCCCAAGACACTCACCATATAAATATCAAAGACCCTGGCCATAAGTGGAGGATTCGACTCTGGCTAAGACTCAAGAAAGGCAAAAACACAAGCACCCTCTATGGGGTGACATAGCTGTGTGAGATGACATATTTTTAAGATGTGGGTTGTAGTATCTTAAGTGACCTACTTGAAAATTAGAAAAAGTGCTTGAACTATCTTTATTTGTGTCAAACCAGTGGAAATTGAAAGAATCAGATCTGATTCTAGAACACTCGCTACATGTTTAATGCATAGAATCTGAACAACTGTTTACAATCTGGATTTTGTGTGTGAAGTTATTTTTCAAAAAGAAATCATCCAAATCAAAAGTAATTAATTCCTCAAATTTCCAGACAAAAAAATTAGTTACCATATCAATAATCAAAATTTTATACACCAGAGATAACAAATTCATTAATTAAAACTAGAAAAACTAGGTGTTGATGGGTGTTTTAGCACTTTCTAAACACAGGCAATGCGTTGGTGCACTGCCTCTCTTGAAAGGCAATCTCCAACAACAAGTTGCTGAAAATCACCCCAAGGTCTCTTGGGTGATAGGTCATGACTTTCTTGGAATGTATCAGTTGTTTTGATATGATTTTGTTGGTAATCATAGGGCTAACTTATGGAGTTAAGTTGGAGGAGAATTAGATCTTCTAATGGAGTTCTAAAGATAGGAAAGTGATTGCACAATTGTTGTAGGTTCAAACATAGGTCTAAAACTCCTATTTTAAATTCAGATTTGGATTTACAAAGTGCAATGAACCTTGTTTAAAGTCACTTCTAAAAAAAGGAAAAAAGGGTAGGGAAGAGAGAAAGTTCCTACACCTGAAACTAGCAATGAATAGTGACAATGGAGGACCCTACTGCAAACAACCTTCCTAAAAATGAATTCCACTTAACCAGATTACTTCACAGTCTCATGAAATTAGTGCAAGCTCTAAGGACTACAGATATTCAACCATTCATTCACCATGAGCATGAATAAAAGATAGAAATTTAGTGCAGCTTTCAATTTATGCCCAGACTAACTTTACACAGCTATTTATCATCAATAAACAACAAAAATTATGGACAAGGAAGGTTGCAAACACACAACAGAATTCTTCAATATCAATGAACAACATTAACTAATCTACTAAAGCAAGCTAAAACATACAGAACAACAAAGTTAATCTACTCAAATTCACTAACTAAGAGAATAAGAATCATGAAACATGCAAAGGAACTCAAGAATCCACCAAAGTCAATGAATTTCTATTAAAATTCTAGCAACATGTCATTACAACAACTCAACTCTCTCTTGAAAATGAGAGGAGACCCCCTATTTATAGTGTCCAAAAATAAAAATGAATGGCCAAGATTGATTTGCATTGTGTGGCCAAGATTCACTACAAATTAGGGTTTCACCTACCCCCAAATATATTACAATTTAAAATTACATCTTTGTCATGTAGCCTATTTTGTCCTCTAGTGAGCAGCATTGTACTTTTTTCTTGTATCTGATTTCCTTTGCTACAACTATTTAGTGAGGAACTCATCATCGATCACATGATTTTCTTCGCTTTTCTTCACAGTGGTGTACTCCACAAACTTTATGATCAGCGCCTGGAGCTTTTTCCATTCTAATATATCTGATTGAATCACCTAGAAATTCAATCTCCTAGATTTGTTTGTAATCTCATCCCAGTCCTTATCACATTTATGCATATTCTTTATTACTTGCTCAAATTGAGCAAAGGCACGTGTAGCAAAATTCAATAAATCTGGCGTCAACGCATTTGCGGTCCTATTTTCCATATTCTTGTGGAAGTATGGCTTCAATTTCTCTGGGTCCAATTCACTGGTGGGTGTATCAAGATCTATCATCAATCTCAAATATTATCCACAGTTTGTCCCGATTTCCTTGACCCAATCAATATCTAACTCCACTTCATGGAGAACTCCTTCCAACACTTCGTTTATGTGATCCAATCCTAGCTTCCATGTTTCTACGAGCCAATGGTCACCCCTTACCAGAGCAAACTCCTTTTCCCAGGATTTATCAGGTATCTTGAGAATGGCCTCAAGCTTGGGATACGTTATCCTATACAACTCAGGGAAGTCATTGCAAAACTTCCTTATTCCCTCAAGTATTCTGTGTACCTCTAGGAACATGTTTGTTGTCCTGGCGGCATAGCCTATGCCCATATTTCCATTGTAGAGGGCCTGCTGAAACCAATCTTCAAAATCCTTCATCCAATTCTTTCTTTTCTCCAACTGGTCAATGTGGTCCTTGGATAGCAGTTGCAGCGGTGTCGAGGACGTGGTAGGGGGCTCTTTGACTGATGACCATTGTTGGATGTATGTTGTTAATCTAGCCACCTGTGCCTTCAACTCCTCCTTGAAAACCTTATATTTGTGCATTTGGTGCACAATGGTGGCAACGGATCCTTGGAGATGGTCAATCTTTTGTTCCCTTCTTGTTGTTCCTAGATCAAGGGTGGAGACATTGTAGAGACATTGTAGCTTACCCCCTCTTCTCCCACAACTGGAGTAGCTATTTGTACAATTTTGGATCCAGATACATCCATTGTTAGTTGAGATATTAGCTTTGGCTTCTTCTCTTTCTTCGAGCTTATTTGGGCTCAAGCCAAGATTGCCTCCAGCCTTGCCCTTGGATCCTTTGGGGTTGGGGTTTTCTTTTCCAGTTGTTTCTCAAGCCATTCAGACATTTAAGACTCTCCTTTTTGTGATACATGATCACCTTATTCCTCATGGGTGTGTTGGATTTCAATTTCTTTGTTCCCCGGAGCCTCTTGCTACATCCTTTCTCCTTCTTCCTCATTAGAATCCTGAATGAAAATGATTTCTTTTCTTGGGGATTCAGTAGCTACATGTTCCTGTTGGAAAAGTATGCCTCAATCATCACAGGCTGAAACCTCCATTGGAGCCAAGTTGGTGTGACAATTCTTATGTCTGGCCGACTAGCAGTTTGGAACATCATGTTTTGTATAGGTCGCTGTGACCTAGTTTTTGTCTCACCGAAGGATCATATCGCTATGACAGGTTGCTTTCGGTGTGACCTCTTAGCACCTATGAAGATCTATGGTCGATAGGCCATTCAATCGTATACTGGGAAGACCTTTGGCCAAAAGGCTTTGTTCGGTGTGAAGTCCTAGTGAAAGCTAATGTCTTGCCAACAGTATGTTATGTATTGAAGTCTTTGGGATAACTAAAGGGTTCTCGCTATGAAGTCCCAGCGATATTGGTGAGTCTCGTCGATGATGAGAGGTCTTCGGTATAACATATATGTGTTCGATAAGAACTCTCGACGAAGGTGATATGTCTTGGGAACTGTTGATGACTTCAGGGTGATGTGTGATCTCAAAGAAACCTCTTGGCGATATTGATATGTCTTGCCAACTATTCTTTGGAGCTCGATATAACATACGACTTTTGTATAACCCGTGGTGACTCGGCGTGAGGTCTTGGCGAAGAATGTTACTCTTGCCAAATGGAAAATTCACGTCTATGTGACTTGTGGAGCTTCGGTATGACGTCTCACCAAAAGCGATGAGTTTGGGCAATAGCAATACATGTGGAGAACGTTGGTGTGAGGTACTGGTGACATAAGGAAGTCTTAGCGATAGTCTTCTGAACTTGGTGTAACACAAGAAGGCTCGTTGGGATGTCTTGGTGAGAGCGATAGTCTTGTCGAAAGGAAAACTGAAGCCGATACAAGTTGTAAGCTCGGTGAAACCTCTTGTCGATGGAAAAGACTCTTGGCGACATCGATGTGAAGACTTTGTGGCATGGGCAAGACACTGTTAGTGTCTCACCGAGATGCCAAAAAAGTTTGTTTCTTCTGATCGAGCGATGACTATCTACGTGGCTGGTATTCAGCCAATTAGAGGAGCCGAATTGGAACTGTTGGGAGACAGTTCATTGTGATAGTTCTATGAGGAAGCTCAATAGCCAGGAATGACATGAATATAGTTTGTAATATTTGTAGTGATTCAGTCGGTTCGATCAATAGTTGTGTGTGAATAGTTCGAATTGTATCAGAGTGAATTCTATTCTGAAAAGATTGTAATTTGAAGGTTCCTATACAAGATTGTTCAAGGTGAATGCTGCTATAAATAGACACCAAAAAGATAAGTCTAAAATTTGTATGTAATCTCCATTACTATAATACAAAGTGATTTCTCTTGGTGTGGTGGGTTTTTCTCCCGTAAGGGTTTTCCCACGTATATCTGGTGTTCCTGTTTGTCAAATACTCTGTTTCTATTATCTACTTCATAGTGCATCTTAATTGAACTGAAATTGAAAAATTAAAAGTATATCTACATTCTTCTTTGAGGTTTTGATGATAAGAGAGTTGTTTCTACATCTAGCTTTCCTTACAAGTGGTATCAGAGCCTGGCCAGTTGTGTTATCCTTGTGGGTACATTAGGTTTTTTGAGTCAATTTTGTTCAGTGGGAGTCTTGTAGAGTTTGTTATTTCTGCTTACAGGTTGAGATGGCTAGCACGTCTAGAAAGTTTGAAATAGATAAGTTCAACGGCAGTAACTTTGAGTTGTGGAAACTCAATATGGAGGATCTTCTAGTTGATCGTGATCTGTGGCTTGCAGTGTCTGGAACTAAACCTACAGCCATGAAGCAAGAAGATTGGGACCTTGCAGATAGAAAATGTAAGGGGTTGATAAGGCTCTGTTTGGTAGACTCAGTTCTTTTGAGTGTGCATGAGGAGAAGAATGCCTCTTCTTTGTGGAAGAGGTTGGCATCTATTTATCAGGGGAAGTCCTTGGTGAATAAATTGTTCCTGAGGAAGAAGCTGTATTCTTTGAGAATGCAGGAAGGAGGGTCTATGGCTGATCATTTGAACACATTTAATATGTTGATTTCTCAATTGACATCTGTTGGTGTAAAAATTGATGAAGAGGATCGTTGTATGCTATTACTATGTTCTTTGCCAGACTCTTGGGATCATCCTGTGATGGCTATTGGGAGTACAACATCCAGTTTCAAGATGGAAGATGTTGTTGGTTCTTTGCTGTCATAAGAGATGAGAAGGGAATCTTCTGAGATGGTGAAGGAAGCTATTGCTGTCAGAGGAAGACTGAAAGAGAAAGGCAAGAAGAAGGACAACAAATCAAAATCAAAATCAGAGGGGAGATCAAAGTCTTATGGCAAGAAGTCCAAGGTGAAATGCTGGAACTGTGGGAAACTTGGTCATGTCCGAAAGGATTGTAAAGAGGAGAAGAAGAAGTATTCTTCTGACAATGATTCTTCTCATAGTGATGCAGACGCCTTCATTGCAGCCTTGGCTACTCAAGCATCAGATGATGTCTAGCTGATTGATTCTGGAGAATCTTTCCACATGAAATCTCATAGAGACTGGTTCATAAAGTATGAAGAATATGATGGTGGAAAGGTGTACTTGGAAAGTGATTCAACTTTGGAGATAGTTGGTCGTGGAAGAGTCAAAATACAATTTCTTGATGGCAGAGTAAATGGAATTAATGATGTTATGCACATACCAGGTCTGGCTCAAAATTTATTGTCTATCAGTAAGCTGAATGATATTGGATTACAAGTCATGTTCTCTGGAAATGGCTGCAAGATGACTAGAGGTTCAATGGTACTGGCTAGAGGTGCTCGAATTGGTACCCTGTACAAGCTGGCTGCACATGTTGTTCAATGTAATAGTGTCTCTGGAAAGTCACTGAAAGCTACTCATGGAGGTAAAGAGGGAAATATCCCTAATTATGTAAACTCTATGGAAGTAAAACTTCGAACAGAGAAGACTATGCTCTAGCATCATAGGTTAGGCCACATAGGAGAAAAAGGTTTAAAAACCTTGAAGAATAAAAACCTGGTTGAGAGGCTTGAAGATTGTAATCTCGAATTTGAATTTTGTGAGCATTGTATATATGGAAAGCAGCACCGTGCTTCTTTTTATTCCAGTCCTCATAAATCTTCTGGTTTGCTAGATTATATTCATTCGAATGTATTTGGTCCAGTGGATGTTCCTTCTTTGTCTAAGTCAAGATATTATGTGTCGTTTATTGATGATTACTCTAGAAGAGCATTTGTATATTTTTTGAAAAGTAAATCAGAAGTATTCAGTCGGTTTAAAGAATTTTAAAATCTTGTTGAAAATTAGACTAGTAGAAAAATAAAATTCTTAAGGAATGATAATGGCGGTGGATTATGTTCTAATGAATTTGAAAGATACTGTAAAGACCATGGAATTAAAAGACACAAGACTACACCTTATACTCCACAGCAGAATGGAGTTGTAGAAAGATTCAATAGGACAGTAATGGAGAGAGCACAAAGTATGCTCAGTAGTGTTGGCTTGGAGGAGAAATTATGGGCTGAGGTTGTATCTACTACATGTTACCTAATAAATCGTTCTCCAAATTTTTCTCTTGTTGAGAAAACACCTTTGGAAGTGTGGTCTGGTAAGAAGCCCTCTCTTAGACATGTTCATGTTTTTGGCTGTGAGGCATATGCTCATGTGCCAGATGTGAAAAGATCTAAACTGGAGAACAAGGCTGTCAAATGTATTTTTATTGGCTATAGTGTTGTTATAAAAGGATACAAGCTTTGGAATCCTGATACAGAGAAGGTTGTATACAACAAAAGTGTAATCTTTCATGAGCTGAAACCTTCCACTTTGGATCTGCAATTAGAGACAAAGTTAGAAAATAATAAGGATGTAGCATTAATTCCTCCTACACTAGAGAAAGATGAATTGAAATTCAAAATGAACCTGAAATTAAGGAGAGCTCAAGCAGTTTTGAAAGTTCTAAAGAAGAAGAAGAACCTCAGCCTCAGCAAGTGAGGAGGTCAACCCGTGAAAGAAAACAACCAGATAGGTATGGGTTCTCTTTGATTGATTCCACTTGTGCCTATGCTTTAATTTCTAGCACTGATGAGCCTAGGACTGTGAAAGAGGCATTTAGAATGTTTGATTCAGACTCTTGGTTGGAAGCCATGAATGAAGAGATGGCATCATTAGAAAAGAATGAAACTTGGAATTTGGTGCCCTTGCCTAAAGGTAGAAAGGTTGTTGGCTGCAAATGGGTATTTAAGAAGAAAATTGGTCTGGATAGCAGTGTAGAAAATTACAAGGCAAGACTGGTTGCAAAGGGTTATTCCCAGGTAGAGGGAATCGATTATGGGGAAATATTTTCTCCTATAGCAAAGCTAACATCTATCATATTTTTTTGTCACTTACAGTAGCGTATAACTTAGAGGTCGAACAGATGGATGTGAAAATAACATTTCTTCATGGTGATCTTGAAGAAGAAATCTATATGTCCCAGCCTGAGCACTTTGTTGAGAAAGGTAAAGAAAAACTATTATGTAAATTAAAGAAGTCTCTGTATGGGTTAAAACAGTCACCTAGAATGTGGTACCAGAAATTTGATAATTTTGTATTGTCTTTGGAATTTGTGAGATCAAAATCTGATCACTGTGTATATTATAAAGCTAAAAGTAATCGAGTACTTATTATTGCTCTCTATGTTGAAGATATGTTGTTCATAGGCAATAGTAAGCTAATGATTTCTAATCTTAAGTCTCAGTTGTCTGCTAAGTTCAAAATGAAAGATCTTGGTGCAACAAGGTATATTCTGGGGATGGAGATAACCAGGGACGAGAAGAATAGAAAACTATGGCTTAGTCAGAGTAAGTATATCAGGACTATTCTTGAGAGATTTTGTATGAATGATTGCAAACAGCTAGTGGTTCCAGTCTTGCAGGGAACGAAGCTATCTATTGAGGACTATCCAAAATCTCCTACTGAGATGGAGGACATGACCAGTGTACCCTATGCTGGTGTGGCTGGCAGTCTCATGTATGCAATGGTCTATACAAGGCCAGACATTTCCCAAGCAGTGGGAGTTCTTAGTTGATTTATGGAAAATCCTGGAAGGATACATTGGGATGTTGTGAAGAGAGTGTTTAGATATTTGAAGGGAACTTCAAGTTTTGCTTTGTGTTATCATGGGAACTTGGTTGAATTATAGAGGACTCTCAACATTCATGGATATGTAGATTCTGATTGGGCAAGGGACATTGACAGTAGGAGGTCCACCAGTGGATACATTTTCATGTTGAATGGTGGTGCAGTGAGTTGGATGAGTAAGCGGCAGGCTATAGTCGCTTTGTCCACTATGGAGGCTAAATACATGGCAGCTACTCATGCTTGTAAAGAAGCAGTTTGGTTGAAATTTTTGTGTTCTAACATTGGTTTTGATGCAGGGGAAATAACTATTTTTTGTAACAGTCAGAGTGTAATTTGTCTGGCAAAGAATCCAACTTTCCATGCCAGGACAAAACATATTGATGTATAGTACCACTTTGTACGAGATATGGTGGAGGATGGAAAGGTCAGTTTGGAAAAGTTTGATACTCTAGAGAATGTTGCATATTCATTGACGAAGCCAGTGAGCACAGACAAGTTCAGGTGGTGTGCCAGTTCGATGGGCCTTAGTGCCCATGATTTTCATTAAGTTTTATTGTGCTTTGGAGGTTCCTGTGTGATCTTCGTCAAGTGGGAGATTGTTGGAAAATTATGCCTCAATCATCACAGGCTGAAACCTCCATTGGAGCCAAGTTAGTGTGACAGTTCTTATGTCTGGCCGACTAGCAGTTTGGAACATCATGTTTTGTACAGGTTGTTGTGACCTAGTTTTTGTCTCACTGAAGGATCATATCACTGTGACAGGTTGCTTTCGGTGTGACCTCTTAGCACCTGTGAAGATCTCTGGCCAATAGGCCATTCAATCGTATATCAGGAAGACCTTTGGCTGAAAAGATTTGTTCGGTGTGAAGTCCTAGTGAAAGCTAATGTCTTGCCGATAGTATGTTATGTATTAAAGTCTTCAGGATAACTAAAGGGTTCTCGCTATGAAGTCCCAGTGACATTGGTGAGTCTCGCCGATGATGAGAGGTCTTCGGTGTAACATATATGTGTTCGATAAGAACTCTCGGCAAAGGTGATATGTCTTGGTGACTATTGATGACTTCGGGGTGACATGTGTGATCTCGGAGAAACCTCTTAGCGATATTGATATGTCTTGCCGACTATTCTTTGGAGCTCGGTATAACATATGACTTTGGTATAACCCGTGGTGACTCGATGTGAGGTCTTGGCAAAGAACGTTACTCTTTCCAAATGGAAAACTCACGTCTATGTGACTTGTGGAGCTTCGATATGATGTCTCACTGAAAGCGATGAATCTGGGCGATAGCGATACATGTGGAGAAAGTCTGTGTGAGGTCCTGGCAACATAAGGAAGTCTTAGCGATAGTCTCCTGAACTCGGTGTAACACAAGAAGGCTCGTTGGGATGTCTTGGCGAGAGCAATAGTCTTGTCAAAAGGAAAATTGAAGCCGATACAAGTTGTAAGCTCGGTGAAACCTCTTACCAATGGAAATGACTCTTGGGGACATCGATATGAAGACTTTGTGGCATCGGCGAGACAATATTAGTGTCTCACCGAGATGCCAACAAAGTTTGTTTCTTTTGACCGAGCAATGACTATCTACGTGGCTGGTATTCGGCCAATTAGAGGAGCCAAATTGGAACCGTTGGGAGATAGTTCATTGTGATAGTTCTGTGAGGAAGCTCAATAGCCAGGAATGACATGAATATAGTTTGTAATCTCTGTAGTGATTCGGTTGGTTCAATCAACAGTTGTGTGTGAATAGTTTGAATTGTATCAGAGTGAATTCTATTATGAAAAGATTGTAATTTGAAGGTTCTTGTACAAGATTGTTCATGGTGAATGTTGCTATAAATAGACACTAGAAAGATAAGTCTGACATTTGTATGTAATCTCCATTACTGTAATACAAAGTGATTTCTCTTGGTGTGGTTGGTTTTTCTCCCGTAAGGGTTTTCCCACGTATATCTAGTGTTCCTGTGTGATTGTCAAATACTTTGTTTCTGTTATCTACTTCATAGTGCATCTTAATTGAACTGAAATTGAAAAATTAAAAGTATATCTACATTCTTCTCTAAGGTTTTGACGATAGGAGAATTGTTTCCGCATCTAGCTTTCCTTACAGTTCCTTGGGATTGTCCTCCCCTTCAGTTGTTTTCTCTTTTCTTCTTGGTCATGCCTGTGTTCTTCATGGTGCTCTGCTTTTGGGCTTTTCTTAGTTTCAGTTTCTTCCTTAAGCTTGTTTTCTTCTTGTTCTTCCTTTTCCTTTTCTTCTTGCTTCTCAGAAAGAGGCATTTCTTTATTGTGCTCGAGGCTCTTATTTTGTTCCCCAATTGGAGGCCTAGTGTCTTCCTCCATTTCTTTTTCAGCATTCTTCTCTTCATCAAAAGGATGCCTCTCTACCTCTTCTCCAACATGCTTGAGCTGTTGAGCCAACTCCTCTTTGAGGTCCAGGTCAAAAATTTGCATAATGTATTTGGTACCCGACTCCTCAGTGTCTTCCTTAGATGACTACGTCTCTTCCTCCTCTTCCTCATGCACCACTTTATCAATTACTAGGTGCTGGTACTCGGGATGCTCATGGTAGTCATCTGCCTCCTCTTCCATTTCTTTCATTGCTTCTCTTTCTTGCCGCTCCAATTCTTCTGATATTTCCATTGTTGCTTTCATTTTTGGTGACTCAGTTGGAGGAGGAGTGGGGAGATTTACAACAAACTGTGCCAAGGAAGCTTGTATCGCCAAGTTCATTAATACCCCAAACAACTTCATTGGGATATTCTTCATGTGGCGAGTGAAGGCCTCTAGGACTGATAGAGCGAGCATTGGCATTGTTGTTTTAGCCAGTGGAAGAGATGATGGGGACATGCAGGAAGAGTCTAATATCATTACTTGCATAGTAGGTGGGGTCGAAGCAAGGTGGACTGTGATATCCACTCGGGTCGAAAAGTAGAAACTACTGCCTGAGAAGCGGGTAGTGGGGTAGCTGCGGTGGCGATAGTAGTAGTGGTGACTGTAAGAGTAGAGGCAACAGGTGGAGCGGGTCCTCCTAGATGGTAGGAATTCCTGTCAAACTACCTAATTTCTTTGATTTCTTGGAAGGTTCTCCTTTCGAAGTCTTTCTTGCATACACCTTGGCCTTGGGCTAACTTTTAGTCATTTCTTTCCTCTTCCTTGACCTGGTGGTTGGAGGAGATTTTGAAGTTTCTCCAGTCGGGGCAGCAGTTGTCCCACTATCGGTCTCACCTCCAGGTTCGTCTTCAAGTTCCCCATGTGTCAGGGTGACTCCTTGTAGCTTCAATTGGGCGATCTGCCCGTCGATCCATTCTTTAGTTCTTTCCTTGATTGGTTTTGTTATAATGTCGAGGTCATTGACCTCTTCTTCATTCTATTCAATTAGTGGCAGTGGGAGATTGGCAACTGCACCATATCGAGGATTGGTCACTATATATTTTCATCCTCCACCACTTGATCTGGCATAGGGAACAAGTTTAGCTTGACAAAGTACATGGTCATGCGCATGTAGTGCCTCATTCGTAATTCTTTGTCATCCTTGCAGTTGGCCCAAAATTCCTCAGTATCATGTACATGGGCATGTTCAGCCGCGACCATCTTTCTAAGTTTTCCATAGGGGTCCATTCGCGCCCGGGTAGTATAGAGCTCCAGGTGGTATTCGACAAGTTCCTTATCCGAATGGTCTGCACATTGGGATGTGTGGAGTTCATACATCCCTTAGTCGAAGGAGAGGGGATAGGGAATCCCTGCCTTATGTTTGTTGCTTAGGAGGGCATGCACGTTGTAGCTGTCGATAGAGTTCTAGCAATATTATCCGATCATTTGGATACCATGATAGTTTGTACAGTTTCTTTGAGAAACCTACAGCTCGGATGTATGTGAATTTAGGGAACTGTATAAACAAGAAGCCGAACTGGTGGATGTAAGCATTGGCACTATAGGAGATTCTTCTTTCAAAATCACCCCTGAGCAATCTGATAATATGACCTATAAAAGCGTCATTGACTCTATAATAATCCCTCTTGAAATTCCTATATTGAAGCTGAGGGTACCTGTCATAAACCTTTAATTCCCTACCTGGAGCCTCATCTAGAGCCCTAAACAAGCCTCTATATTGCATCTGGTCAACTAGTAAATAAACCAAGTATGAAGTCATGTAGAATCGTGAAGTCTTCTTCATAGCCACAAATTGCTCATGCAAGCAATTGCTAATTATTCCTGCCCAATAGAATTTTGTTTTTCCTCAAAGGATCTCTTCCATGAAGTATAGCATTCATTCCTGGAAGTAGGTAGCATTTGGAAGGCCAATAACTCTGCTTAACAGGGTTACCAATTCATGCTAATCGTCATATAAGTTGTTGCGGAAGAGCTCTTGCGGTACCTTGGCTGCACTGCCCCTTTTTTCTTTTAACCAATACTAATTGATTATCTTTTTGCACTTGAGGGGGTCTGAATCCCACATCTCCTTGCCATCTTCTTTGGATGCCTCCATCTCTCTGAAGGTAGGGATATGAAAATCCTTCCCTATTGATTTAGTAGAAAAATTAGCCAATACATTTCCATCTCTATCCACTATTGTTCTAGACTCCAGTTGATACGCCTCCCTATAGGCCATTATGAGCTCAGGAGCAATGAGAGTGGGTAGGAAACCAATAGCTTTGGCCAATCTACTGCCTCTAATCTTTCTCACATTTTCTGTTGTGGGGTTGATCCAGACCCTTTGCTTGACTTCATCGATATCTATGTGTAATATTTGTATCTGAGATCTCCTTCCAAGATGTGGTGACCTTAGAGTTGAGGGGTTCCCCTTTGAACTTGTACTTCATTTGATCTTTATCCTCTTTTCCCCAAGGCGCTTTGGCTAACTTCTTTCCCTTGTCCTTCTCCACGGCTACCTCTAAAGGTCCTACACCTGGTTCCATATATCCTATGGGCAAGAGAGCAGTAAGCACATTCAAGTATGAAAACATGGGAAAATTATCGAAAATCCTGTGAAACAATGTTATATTAGATAATTCACCACTTAAGAACCCTAAAATCTCTTTCAAATTGTTGTAACCTTTCACAAGAGGGAGTTACCACAATTCAGACCCAAGGGTGCAAACTTTGCTGGGCTGGTGGCTGCTCTGAAGCAGTTGTAGGAGGGACAACAATCAAGGCACATCAGCTTGCTTGTTCAAGCCTACCTTAAGGTTTGGTCATTGTGTAGGGTCCATTGAGGAGAAGCAACCATTTTGGCATGTGGTTCAAGATCGTTTTGAAGTTTGGAGGCATTAAGGTCATCTTTCAGGCATGCGGGATCAGAGGGCAGCTCGGCCGTTTGGGGTCTACTGTTGAAACGACACTAGCAAGGCGGCATTCTGCCATGTGGGACCCGCGGCTTCAGCAGGCGGCATCGTAGTTCATTTCAAGCTCAGGATTTTTGGGTCGGATGACATGGGGAGATGTTAAGTTACAGCTATTTGGAACAGAAAAGGTTAAACAACAATCCAGCAGGAGAAACCCATGACATCGGGTTTGCGGAGGGCTTAAGGCATCATTCGCTTATCATCGGGCAGTCGAATAGAGATGGGGAGGTCGGGTCCCATGTAGTGGGCCGATGGGAATTGTTTTCCTTTTGGGAACGACAGGTCTAGGATGGAGCTCCATTAGCGGCAACCCACAGGAGATGGTCCACATAAGGCTTAACATTTGAATATTTTAGATTTTTGGGCTCAAATGGACATGGCGGGCTCGGAACCCGTAGTGAGGTAGGTTGGAATGCAAAGGTCGTTCGACACGGCAAAAATACCACAGTGATCCACAAATGGAATTCCATGGGGCAAGGTCGATTGAAACACCACTTAGCAATTTTTTGTGCGGGTGTACTGGACAGCGTCAACAAGGTCGGGACCTGTCTGCCGGAAGGGCGAAAGGGTTTTGTGGTTTTGAGTAGCCATTCATGCATCAGCGAAAGCGGAGCAGAAATCCATGGAGAATGATCTGCCTTCTTAAATTGTTACTCTTTGAATTGGACAGCAGAGACAAGGTCGGAGTCCGCTAGGCAGGAAGATGGGTTGTGAAAGCCGTTTGAAATGGCGAAACCCAGACAAAATTTTGAAAGCAGAAGTATGGAGGGCTAAGCCTGCAATTGAACAAGACTTGGAGATTTTGGAAAAGTTGGAATTTGGTGGGTGATCAACAGGGTGGGATCTACACCCCGAGAGGTCATGGTTGGAGAGCTGTTCGAAACGGCAAAGCCTAGACAAAATTCTGCAAGTGGAAATCCACAGGGAGGAACTCACAGCGAGCCCAAACTTAGATACTTCAACTAGTTTTAGTCTAATGGGCAATCAATAGGCTGAGGTCTATGCACTGAAAGGTCGGGGTTGGATGGCCGTTCGAGACGTCAAAATTTGAAGAGCGCTCCAGAGGCAGAATCCTGTGGAGGCAGACCAAAAAGGGTCGATGGATCACTTCATTTATGCTTAGGGATTTTGAACCAAGTTTAAGGTGGCCAAGTGGAGGGAGCCTCTCACCGAGGCAGACCCAATGGGGTCATTCACCATTTTGATTTTAAACATGTTTTGAAAGGACGATGATGATAGAGGTGTGGGTGTGGGCCTGCAGAGCACATATGCTCTAGTTCAAGAATGACCACGATAGGGTTGGCTTCCGCATGTGGCCCGTGAAGTATTGTCAATGGATTTTGAAATTCTCAGAGGTGGGTTTTGTGCACCCTAGTTTACTCTAGTTAATTCCTAAGAATTCCTCCTACAAATTTAGCAATTTTATATAGGAATCAATGAAAACTTGAAATAGGGCACGCGGCAGAAAAATGACCTTTAAAATATGATGAAGAAGGTTGATCAAACAATGGACAATACTTTGAATAAGCAACAGGGCTCGGCGGGCACAACAACGGCGTTTGTAGAGGCCCTAACTTACTTCTGAACAACTGACAAGTGAAAATGATAGCTCAGGAGGGGCTATTTATAGATTTTAGTGTATTAAGTGCACCTCATTAATTATCGTATAACGATGCTAGAGGTTGGTGGTTAATCATTTTGAAAATGATTGCAGGATTGGTGGAGTCCGTTGGGTGGATGATAGTCAAAGCTTATATGTTCAGGGTTCGACAATGAAAATGGTGTTCAGCAAGGCAAGGTTTGAGTGCCAAAAGTTTGTTGGGTGAAGGCTGTTCAAAATGACCGCGAAGTGAAGGAAACCCGCATGGGGCGGCCCAGTTGGGTGGACCTGGGCCTCTCCAAGGATTCCAGTTCTAAAGAGCAAAGGAAAACAGCTAAGGGAACTTTGCAAAAGCCTAAATCCTTGAAATTTTGAGGATGGAGAAACATGGAAAACTCAAGATGAATTCTCTAAAGCTCATTGACCATTCAAGACACAAAACAGGGGGCACACAAAATGAGGTAGCAACAAAAGTGACCTGGTAAGGCAAAAAGAAAGAGGGTCCCCGTTCGGAATGGGGCATGTGTGCTAAAGGCACAACAAATGGAAACTTTTCTAGGGAACACTCCTAAGCATTCTAGGGATAAGTGTCCATTCAGAACTCAGAATCTTTGGTTTCGCATACCAGAAGCCTATTTCCAAAGGTGAACTAAGAGGCTCAAGAGAGAACATAAACCTTAACTGAATTAGATCACAAAAGCATCTCAGAAGTGTGTGTAAGTAGTGAATTTATTTCCTCTCCTTAGAGACCATAACCAACAACTACTAATCTGACTAAGCAAGCTACATTAATCACCCAGCTTCAAAAGTAACTCGGACATTGCCCCGCTGCTATTCAGGCATCCATAGCCCTGAGGGAGTTGTCGTTGTGATCCCACGAACATTGTTGTATTGCTAGCCAGGCATCCATAGCCCCCTGTAGAGTTGTCCGCACACCCACATGGTTGCTTTATTTTCAACATTTCTTTCTTTCTTTTGATATTACTGATTTTTCTCAACCGTGTAAGCATTGAAGCTTACGATGGGCTTGGAACCGCAGTGGTCACTGAAGCAGATTCAAGATTTTTCACTTGTCTGACTTTCATAACAGCCATTATATAGTGGTCACTGAAGGACAAAGTGGCGCTAGAAGGAGGGAACTTTTTGAGTTAAACTGAATCAAATTGGATCATTTTCTCTTAAGAGATTCCAAAGAGTTTTAAGGTCAACCCAAAACAAAGGAGACTTTCAAGAACTGCAGACCCCTACAAGGGCGAGAAGGACTAAGGGGATGTAGCCTCTTCTTCCTCCTCCATTCCATCCACCTCACCTTCACTTTCACCTCCTTCCTCTTTCCATTAGCCACACACTCACCCTTCCTCTAGCATCTCTATCTCTTCCACTCAACCATCTCAAACTACTTTCCAGCTGCTTGCTTCCCACAACCAGGGTGTTACCCCAATCCTTGCCTTCCAAGTCCAAGGCGTAGTCCCAACTGTCACTTCCCTTGTGCAACCTCAAGTTGTTGTCCAATAAAAAATACCACCCCTACCTCCCCTCATGGATTGGCTGGGAAATAATCCTTCCCTATTGTTCTTCAATGCTTACCATGACATACCTAAGAACCCAGAGAGATTTTGCACAAAGTTTGATCCTCGGGATCTACAAAGGATAGCTGGAGAACATATTAAGATCTTCCAATTGATGTTGAAAGACATGCAAATTGATCAGGATGATGTAGCATGTAGGATTTTCCCTTACTCCTTGGGGGAAGAGGCCTTCTATCGGTATATCAACTTACCGAAAGGGTCCATCACATCTTGGACCTTGATGAATGCCTTCTTACAGAAGTACAAGATCCCAATCAGCCCTTCAAATCTATACCAACAATTCATGTCTATCTGAAGGGAAGTCAACGAGATGATCAGATCCTTCAATGATCAATTCCACCAAGCATACAAAATGTTTTTAAGCTCCATATGCGCTTAATGATGTTTCTGCCTTGCCCATTTATTATCTAGCATTAGATAACCTCATAGATGCATTGGTGAGGAGGATGCGACTAGCTCCTACCACATTAGTGGATGCTTACACTGAGGCAGTCATAGCCAGCACTAACTTGGGACAGAACATCCCCAGTCCACTTCCCTCCTTGGGGCAAGTTGCCCATCCTATGCAGATTCAAGTACTCATGTAAGCTTTACAACATCATATGCCCCTAATGAATTAAGTGTTGCAGTTGCCCATAGTGCCTCATCCAAGGCAACCCATGAACTAGGCACCCCCAGTGCCTAATTACTTGCAGCCTCAACAACCGCAAGCCTATGCATAGCTATCACAAGTACCGACATACCTACAAGGGATCAAATTCTTGCCCGCTCAACAAAACCAACAGGTGGCATAGCCCATCTTCCTCCAGAATCTGACGTCACAGCTAATTCATGTTGAGAAGGATCAGTTGGATGAGCTGATGGAGGTGATCAAAAAGATGTCCACAAAGATGACACACTTGAGAAATCAAAATAGCCAGCTACAAGCTTCTCAACGCAACATTCAAGCCAACCTCAACCAAGATAATAGGGATAACCAAGATAACAGGGATAATCGTGATGTAGGTACCTCGTCTGGGCAAAATTATGTGCGAGGATAGAACTCCAATCAGAATTTTGAAAGGAGACCCTCACAAAGATAGAACTAGATGTGGAATACAAGGCCAAACAATGGAGTTGTTTCCACTCTTCTTGATCAACTTTTCGGTAATGAGAAGACAACCAGTGGAGTATATCTTGCCATGGCTACCTTATCTAGCTGGTGCAGGATTCACAAGACTAGTAAGCATTCCGAGTTGGACTGCCCCGAGTTTCAAACAAATGTATAAATCTTTCAAGTGGAGGTCCAAAATTTTGTAGATAGCACAAATTGCAGAGACATAGTTTCATTCGACCCATACGATACCTCCTATCTTATGGTCAACCAAGCCCCATTCCCGCGAAGCAAGAGCAACGAGCCCGAGATCAAGACTGCCTCTACCAAGAACAAAGAAGTACAAGAGGTAAGTAACAAAGAAGCTTTATCTCAACTCTTTACTTCAGTAGATAATGGTCCTATAGATGAAGAAGAGTCCCATGAAGATGAAGTCCAAATGTTCCATCAAAGAGCCACTCCATATAACTTAAGAAATAGACAAGTGAGAGGATCGTTCACTACTTTCGTTCTACCTAACAATTTCAGCATCCCACCTGACCCCAATGCTAGCAACAACCATAGCTATCCCCATGTGCCCACCCAATATTTGAATAGAAACAAGTAGCCAATCCAAACTCAAAGCCAACCCACTAGCGCGTTCATAGGAAGATCCTTCGAGGCTGAAATTGAGCAAATGGGTGAATATGTAGCTAAAGAGTTCAAGAAAGTTAAAATCAGCTTGTCCGATTTTGAGCTACTTAAAGTTCCTACAGTTAGGCACAACTTCTTTAGGGTAGTTAATGGAACCCCTCCCTCCAAGGTGACACCAAAAACGGTAGCCAAGAAGGTCACCTTCGAAGAGCCACCACATGAACCAATAATCCAAGAAATTCTGGGAAAGAAGGATGCTCCTCCAAATCAACAAATTGGAAAACAGTCTGTCAAAGAGAAAAATCAAGGGAAATCCAAAGAAAATACAAATGAAAAGGACAAGGGTCAAGTGGCCCAAGTTGACACACCTATGGGTCTCTTCGAAGGAAGGTTTGAAACGCCTCCCTTCCTAACCACCATCAAGATATTTGGGAAGAACCTACACAATTTTTTGATTGACTCTGGAGCATCAGCCAATGTCATGCATTTGGCTATATGCAAGGCTCTTGTGATTGTCCCTAGACCTTCAAGAAGAAAAGTAACTCAGCTAGACAAAACGAAGGTAAACATCGTTGGAGAGATCAATCATATCCCCATGCAAATTGATGTAGACCCAAGGGTGTAGCAAGTTATTGACATCTAGGTTGCGGATATTCTGGGTACATACAGAATAATATTGGGTTGAGACTTCACCTGACCATTGAATGGACATGTCACAACTGATTTCTCTTACATGTGGTTTCCATGGAAGGGGTTGCCAAATCAGATCTGCATTGACTGAGAACCCTGCATGAAGTTCATGATTATGGAGTACAACAACATCAATGATGTGTTGTTTGTTGAAACTAAGTTGGGGAATTATTCTCCCATGGCATATCAAGAAGAATCAGAGCCTCAGGAAGAAGAGATGGTTGAGGAAGTCTTCTTGGTACTATGCATCCCCCTAGCCAACTTAGCCTATACAACCCAAAGCACCGAAATGGTTGAATCTGATGGTGATGAAACATACGAAGATGGTAATTTAGGACTGTTAGATGGATTCCAAGACTTCATGGAGAAATGCATACATCAGCTCATCCTAGGGGCAAGGTTGAATTTTCAGGAGCTCTTGCTGCCTAGTTGGTGCAGAATTCATAATGTTTCCCACTTAGAATTTGAGTGTTGCTTATGTCATATAGCAGTAGAACACATCAAAGGACAAGCCATATCTCAAAAGGAGCCGCCAACCAGATAGCTTGTCATCAACCACAATGAGCCTATTCCTATTCTAGAAGTGACAAATGTGAATGAGCAACCAAGGAAGAGTGCATGCATGATTGGCCCCAAGGTCAAAGAGCCCTCCAAGTTCTAGACATTACACTTCAATGGATCCAAGTCCAAGCAGGGAGCTGGAGCCGGATTCAAACTCATCATCCCTACGGGTAAGACTTACTTTGTTGCCCATAGGCTTATGTTTTATTGCACCAATAATGTAGCAAAATATGAAGCATTAGTTCATGGTCTTTTAATGGCTATGAGAAAGAAGGTCAAAATTTTGCAAGTGTTCGGTGACTCAGAATTGGTGGTAAAGCAGGGCAGAAAATTATACTCTTGTCATGATAGAAGGTTGGCAAACTATAGGCATAGAGTTTGGGATCTTTTAGAAAGCCTAGATGCCTTTAATATCCAGCTAATCCCTCACTCCCAAAACCATACTATTGATTCCTTGGCTCAAGCAACCAACACACTTCAACCACTCTCTTTGTCTGGCCTTAAACGATTTATTGTTGATCTTATCTCCACTCCATCTGTGCTAGACAATGTCACCCACTTTCAAGTGTTCAATGATGACAAGCACATCTTGGAATTCATTACTAGTTTTGATGTATTTGCAACTCAAATAATTGATGAAACTAAGCCCGAAGAGGCTGAATTAGATATAGAAGGAATCATCAATCTCAAAACGAATACCATTCCATCAGGTATGATTCATCTCAAATGGATATTTGACCTAGATCAGATTCGATACTAGGATCAGCAGGCAAAGAAGGACTCCATCAACAATTAGTGCCATGCTCACAACCTCAGGACAATCGAGGAGGTTAAAAATGTATTTATTGGTAAAGTATGCATGTCAGAAGAAAGAAAAGGAATTGTTGATGCCTTGCAAAATTATCATGATGTGGTAGCATGGAGTTATGTAGATTTAAAGGCATATGATACCTCCATTATCACACAAACTATTCCTTTTAGACTGGATGTCCGACCATTCTGACAATGACAGTGTCACATCAATGCACTGCTAGAGCCCATCATCTACAAGGAGGTGCAAAAGTTACTATCAGCCAGAATCATCTTTCCAATTAGGCACTCCATGTGGGTAGCCAATTTGGTCCTGGTTAGGAAAAAGAACAGAGAAATCATATTGTGTGTGGACTTTTGCAATCTGAACAGAGCTTCAGAGAAGGACAACTATCTAGTGCCTTCATTGGATGAGGTATTGAAGATTGTTAATGGATCATAGATGATGTCCTTCCTCAGCGGATACTCTGAATACAATCAAGTGATGGTGCAATATGAAGATCAGCACAAGACAACATTCGCCACCAAGTGGGGAACGTTTTCCTATAGGAAAATTCCGTTTGAGCTCATTAACATCAGCACCACCTTCCAATGTGCAATGGACATAGCCTTCAAAGATCTAATCAGAAAGTGCATAATCATCTACATGGATTATTTGACCATCTTCTCAAAGAAGCAAGTTGATCATGTCTCTGATCTATGCAAGGTTTTTTAAAGGTGTAGATAATTTGGGGTTTCTCTCAATCTGAAGAAATGCATCTTCGGAGTCACTGAAGGGAAGTTGCTCGGGAATATTATTTTAGAATGAGGAATCTCTATTGATCCCGAGCACATTCAGTCCCTCTTGAAAATCCAATTGCCAGGCAGCAAGAAAGAGCTGAAATCTTTCTTTGGAAAGATAAATTTCGTCTACAAATTTATTACCAACTTTGCTGAAATCGTCAAGCTGCTCAATGCAATATTGAAGTAGGATGCCAAAATTGAATGGACCCCAAAAGCAAAGTAGGCCTTTGAAGAAATCAAGAAAGCTATTACTGAGGCACCTATACTAGTTAGCCTGAATTATCTGAAGCCATTCTTCATTTACTCATTTGCTTCAGATCATTCATGTGCCAACATTTTGACTCAAAAGGACGACGAAGGAAATGAGCACCTGATTGCTTTCATGAGTGCTCCGTTGAAGGATGTTGAACTGAGGTATCATAATGTGGAAAAGCAAGCATACGCTCTTGTGAGAGGAGTTAATAAGTTCAGACATTACATCCTACGGAACAAGGTCTTTTCCATTATTCAAGATCCAACAGTGAAGACATTGCTAATGCAAAATGAGCTAGGAGAACGAAGAGAAAAATGGGTCACGCTACTGCAAGAATATGACATGGAGATTTATCCAATGAAATTGGTAAGAGGAAAATCCCTCACCCGGATGATAGCTGAAACAGCAGCTGAAGCAGGATCTGAGCTCACGATTCAGCAATATCAACTCAAGGACGTTTCCTCGGGGGAGTGGTACGATGACATTGTCTTTTACTTGCTGCACAAAAAGCGCATGTCTCACTTATAGGGAGTTGAAAAGTGTGTGCTTAGACTGAAGAGCATCAGTTACATGCTACAAGGATCCATCCTTTACAAAAGAAATCATGAGGGAGTGTACCTTCGGTGCCTCGAAAAAGAAGAAGCAACATGTGTGTTGAGGGAATTCGATGATAAGTTTGGTACCGAACATGGCTCAGGTCTTTCTATTGCTCATCAAATCCTATGAGCAGGTTACTATTGGTCGACGGTCTTCAAGGATGCTCATAACCATGTCCGCACATGCCATTTTTTCTAGACCACCGCAACCAAAGAAAGGAATATTGTTGTCCCGCTGCAACTAGTCTTAGAGGTAAGACCATTCGCGCAATGGGGTCTCGACTTCATTGGTCCAATAAGCCCACCATCTTTTGCAGGACACAGGTACATTCTAACTACTTCTAATTATTGCACCAGATGGATAGAAGCTATTGCTTGTAGGCAATGTACAACAAAGGTAGTTAAATTTCTTAAAAGTTTTATTATAAATCATTTTGGTTGCTCGTACGCGTTAGTGTGTGATAATGGTCCAGCCTTTTCCTCACTTAAATTTTCTTGTTGGGCCTTTGATTATGGTATTTCCCTTAAGTTTTCATCCAACTACTATCCTTAGGGCAATGGCCTAGCTGAATCCACAAAAAAAAATCTGATTACTGTCATCAAGAAGTTGTTTGACAAGAATCCCAAGGACTGGCATACCCAACTTTGCTTTACTCTTTGGGTAGACTGCACATGCCATAAGGATTCCTTAGGAGATTCCCCATTCCACCTCGTCTATGGCCTAGAGCTTGCATTTCCAATTCACCTAAAAATCCCCACCCTTCAATTCATCAATGCCTTTTATGAAGAAGGGGATCGAAGAGAAGCTCACTTGGCTGGGCTGCTACACTTAGAAGAAGTACGTGACCGTGCCATTGAAAATTTTGCTAAGCACCAGGGTGTGGTCAAGAGATGGGTTCGATAGATGAGCCAAAGTCAAGGCCTTTAGAATTACTAATTTAGTCTTATGCTGGGATAAGGCACATGAGAAGAAAGGGGGACATGACAAATTTGACAAGCTTTGGCTTGGCCCCTTTCAAATTGTTGAAATCCTCAGAGATAATGCTTTCCACCTCAAGAACTTAACTGGTGAAGATTTCTCGTTGCCTATCAATGGGCAACACCTGAAGCATTACTTCCAAGCTTGAGCGCTCTTCTGAGCTGCTCATTGTAAATAAATGTATGTAGGTTAATTTAGGTTTCTTTTGGTTTTCCTTTGTCTTTTTGTTACTTTTTGCTCATTTCCCGACTGCTTTTGTGTCGCAGAGGGTGTTCTTCATTTCTACTATAGTGGTTGTGCTTGTTCAATGAATGGTTCACTTTATTGCCCACTCTTATTATTCTTCAGATAATTATTCACTCCTAATCATTGGTCTCTACTAGCTGCTATGGAGCAATTTCCTTACTTGAACTCCTGCTTGACCCAGAACTCAACCCTTTATTGAATCCTTTCACACTCGTCTCGGATCCTGCATGAAAAAAAAACACTAATTATTTTTGAGGAACTATATAATGGTTGTTATGAAAGTGAGGCAAGTGAAAAATATTAAATCTGCTTCAGTGACCACTATGGTTCCAAGCCCACCGTAAGCTTCAATGCTTACACGGTTGAGCAAAAGAAGTAATATCGAAAGAATATCAAAAGAAAGAAAGAAATGTTGAAAATCAAGCAACTGTGTGGGTGTGCAGACAACTCTATCGGGGCTATGGACGTCTAGTTGGCAGTAGAGCAATGTTTGTGGGATCACAGTGACAACTTCGTTGGGGCTATGGATGTCTGAGTGGCAGCGAGGAAATGTCAAGGTTACTTTTGGAGAAGGGTGATTAATGTAGCTTGCTTAGCCGGATTAGTAGCTTTTGGTTATGGTCTCTAAGGAGAGGAAATAAATTTACTACTTACACAAACTTTTGAGATGCTTTTGTGATTTGATTTAGATAAGGTTTTTGTTCTCTCGTGAGCCTCTTAGTTCACCTTTGGAAACAAGCTTCTAGTCTGAGAAACCAGAGATTCTGGGTTATGAATGAACACTTATCCCTAGAATGCTCAGGAGCGTTCCCCAGCAGAGTCACCATTTGTTATGCCTTTAGCACACATGCCTTGTTTGGAACGGGGACCCTCTTTCTTTTTGCCTCGCTGGGTCAATTTTGTCATTGCCTCATTTTGCGTACCCCCTGTTTTGTGTCCTAGATGTTCAATGAGCTTTAGAGAAGTCATCTTGAGTTGGCCATGTTTCTCCATCCTCAAATTTTCAAGGCTTTAGGCCTTCGCAGAGTTCCCTTAGTTGTTTGCCTTTGCTCTTTAGAATTGGCGTCCTTGGAGAGGCGTGCGTTGCCCAACTGGGCCGCCCCATGTGGGTTTCCTTCACTCTGCGGCCATTCTAAACAGCCTTTTCCCAGCGACCTTCCGATGCTCAAACCCTGCCTTGCTGAATGGAATTTTCATTGTTGAATCCTAAACGACCAAGCTCTGACTGTCGTTCGCCCAATGGACTCTGCCCTTCCCGCAACCATTTTCAAAATGATTAACCACCAACCTCCAGCACTGTCGTATGATCATTAATGAGGTGCATTTAAAACACTAAAATCTATAAATAACCCATCCTGAGCTGTCATTTTCACTTGTTAGCTATTCAGAATTAAGTCAAAGCCCTTTGTAAATGTCATCGTCAAGCCCGCTGAGCCTCATTGTCAACTCAAAGCATTGTCCATTGTTTGATTGACCTTCTTCATTAGATTTTAAAGGTCAGTTTTCTGTTGTGCCCCCTATTTCAAGTTTTTGTTGATTCCTATATAAAATTGTTAAATTTGAAGGAGGAAAACTTAAGAATTAACTAGAGTAAACCAGGGTGCACAAAACCCACCTCTTAGAATTTTAGAATCTGTTGAAAATCCTTCGTGGGCCACGTGTAGAACCCAACCCCGTTGTGGTGGTTCTTGAACCAAAGCATCTGTGCTCTGTGGGCCCTCACCCACATCTCTGTCGTCATCGTCCTTTGAAAACATGTTTAAAATCGAAATGGAAAATGACCCCATTGGGTCCACCGCGACAGGAGGCTCCCTCCGCTCGGCCACCTTAAACTTGGTTCAGAATCCCTAACCATAAACGAAGTGATCCATCGACCCTTTTGGGTATGCCTCCATGGAATTTTGTCTAGGCTTCGCCGTTTTGAACGACTCTCCAACCATGACCTCCTGATGCGCAGACCCCGCCCCATTGATCACCCACCAAATTCCAACTTTTCCAAAATCTCCAAATCTTGGTCAATTATGGGCTTAGCCCTGCGAACTTCTGCTTTCAAAATTATATCTGGGTTTTGCCATTTCAAATGAATTTCACAACTCGTCTTCCCGCTTGGCGAACTTCGACCTCATCTTCGTCATCCAAGTCAAAGAGTAATAATTTAAGAAGGCGGATCATTCTCTGTAGACTTTCGCTCCCCTTTCTTCGATGCATGAATGGCTACCCAAAATCGCAAAACCCTATTGCCCTTCCGACGAGCAGGTCCCGACCTTGTTGACATCGTCCAGTACTCCTGCATTGAAAATTGTTAAGTGGTGTTTCGATGGACCTCACCCCGTAGACTTCTGTTTGTGGATCATTGTGATCTTTTTTCCTTGTCGAACAACCTTTGCATTCTAGCATGCCTCACTGTGGGTTTCGAGCTCACCATGTCCGTCTGAGCCCAAAAATCCAAAATATTTAAATGTTAAGCCTTATGCGGACCATCTCCTCTTGGTCACTACTAGCGGAGCTCCATCTTGGACCCGTTGTTCCCAAAAGGAAAAAAATTCCCGTCGGCCCACTACACGGGACCTAGCCTCCCCGTCTCCATTGGACTGTTCGATGATAAGCGAATGATGCCTTGAGCCCTTCGCGGACTTGATGTCGTGGGTTTCTCCTGTTGGACCGCCATTTAACCTTTTTCATTCCAAATGGTTTTGACTTAACATCTCCCTACATCATCCAACCCGAAAAGCCCTAGCTCAAAATGAACTACGATGCCACCTCCTAAAACCGTGGGTCTTGCATGGCGGAACACTGCCTTGCTAGTGTCATTTCAATGACAAACCCCAAATGACCGAGCTCCCCTTTGATCCCACATGCCTAAAATATGACCTTAATGCCTCCAAACTTCAAAAAGATCTCGATCCACATGCCAAAATGGCTCCTCCTCCTCAGTGGAGCCTACACAATGACCAAACCTTAAGGTGGGTTGGGACAGGAGAGCCATCGTGCCCTAATTGTCATCCCTCCTATAGCTACTTCAGAACAACCACCAACCTAGGGAAGTTCACACCCCTAGGTCTAAATTGTGGTAACTCCCTCCTGTGAAAGGTTAACAAAAATTTGAAAGAGATGTTAGGGTTCTTAAGTGGTGAATTATCTAATCTAGCATCGTTTCGCAGGATTTTGGCTAATTTTCCCATGTTTTCATACTTGAATGTGCTTACTGCTCTCTCGCCTGCAGGATATATGGAACCAGGTGCAGGACCTTCAGAGGCAGTCATGGAGAAGGACAAGGGAAAGAAGTCAGCGAAAGCACCTTGGTGAAAAGAGGATAAAGATCAAATGAAGTGCAAGTTCCAAGGGGAACCCCTCAACTCTAAGGTCACCACAACTTGGAAATAGATCTCAGATACAAATATCAAACACATAGATATCGATGAATTCAAGCAAAGGTTCTCAATCAACCCCACAATAGAAAATGTGAGAAAGATTAGAGGCAATGGATTGGCCAAAGTTGTTGGTTTCCCATCCACTCTCATTGCTCCCAAGCTCGTAATGGCCTGTAGGGAGGTGTATCAATTGAAGTCTAGAACAATAGTGGATAGAGATGGGAACATATTGGCTAATTTGTCTGTTAAATCAATAGGGAAGGTTTTTCATATCCCTACCTTTGGAGAGATGGAGGAGGCATCCAAAGAAGATGCCAAGGATATGTGGGATTCAGAACCCCTCAAATTCAAAAAGATAATCAATTAGTATTGGTTAAAAGAAAAAAGGGGCAGTGCAGCCAAGGTACCCTAAGAGCTCTTCCGTAGTGACTTCTATGAGGATTAACATGACTTGGTAACCCTGTTAAAAAGAGTTATGGGCCTTCCAAATGCTGCCTACTTCTAGGAATGGATGTTATACTTCGTGGAAGAGATCCTTCGAGGAAAAACAAAATTTTACTAGGTAGGAATAATTAGTAATTGCTTGCATAAGCAATTTGTGGTTGTGAATAAGACTTCACAATTCTACATGACTTCATACTTGGTTTATTTACTAGCTGACCGGATGCAATACAAAGGATTGTTTAGGGATCTAGATGAGGCTCTAGGTATGGAATTAGAGGTCTATGATAGGTACCCTCAGCTTCAATACAGGAATTTCAAGAGGGATTATTGCAGAGTCAATGACGCTTTTATAGGTCATATTATCAGATTGCTCGGGGGTGATTTTGAAAGAAGAATCTCCTATAGTGCCAATGCTTACATCCACCAGTTTGGCTTCTTGTTTATACAGTTCCCTAAATTCACATACATCTAAGTCGAATGTTTCTCAAAGAAACCGTACAAGCTGCCCTAGTATCCAAATGACCGGATAATATTGCTAGAACTCTCTCAGCAGCTGCAACATGCACGCCCTCCTAAACAGTAAACATAAGGCATGGATTCCTTATCCCCTCTCCTTCAGCCAAGGGATGTATGAACTCCACACATCCCAATGTGTAGATCATTCGGATAAGGAACTCGTTGAATACCACTTGGAGCTCTATACTGTCTAGCTACGAATGGATCCCTATGGAAAAGTCAGAAAGATGGTCGCGGTTGAACACACCCATGTACATGATGTTGAGGAATTTTGGGCCAATTGCAAGGATGACAAAGAAGCTTTAATGAGGCACTACATGCGCATGACCGTGTACTTCATCAAGAAGGTCAACTTGTTCCCTTTGCTGGATCAAGTGGTGGAGGATGAAAATACAGTGATCGATCCTTGATATGGTGTAGTTGCTAATCTCCCACTGCCACTAATGGACCGAAATGAAGAAGAGGTCAATGACCTCGACATTCTAAAAAAACCAATCAAGGAAAGAACTAAAGAATGGATCGACGGGCAGATTTCCCAATTGAAGCTACAAAGAGTCACCCTGACATATGGGGAACTTGAAGATGAACCTGGAAGTGAGACGAATAGTGGGACAACTGTTGCCCTGACTAGAAAAACTTCAAAATATCCTCCATCCACCAAGTCAAGGAAGAGGAAAAAAGAAACTGAAATTCAGCCCAAGCCTAAGGTGTATGCAAGAAAGGCTTTAGAAGGAGAAACTTCCAAGAAACTGAAGAAATTAGGTAGTTTCACAAAAATTCCTACCATCCAGGAGGACCCACTCTATGAAGGAGAAGAGCTAGAGGCCAAACAATGAAAGTCCCCACCTGTTTCCTCTACTCTTGTAGTCACCACTGTTGCTATCACCATCATTGTCTACTTCTCAGGCAATAGTTGCTACTTCTCCACCTGCGGTGGATATCTCAGTCCACTTTGCTTCCACCCCACCTACTATGAAAGTAATGATAATAGACTCTTCCTCTGCCACTACCTCTTTGCTCTCCTCTTCCTCCATGTCTCCGTCAACATCTCTTCCACTGGCTAAAACAACAATGCCAATGCCGGCTCTATCACTCCCGGAGGCCTTCACTTGCCACATGCAGAATACCCCAACAGAATTGTCTGGGGTATTGATGAACCCAACCATACAAGCTTCCTTGGCATATTTTGTTGCAAATATCCCCACTCCTCCTCCTCCAAAGGAGCCACCAGAAGCAACAATGGAAATATCAGAAGAATTGGAGCGAAGAGAAAGAGAAGCAATGAAAGAAATGGAAAAGGAGGCAGATGAATACCACGAGCATCCCAAGTACTAGCACCTAGTAATTGATAAAGTGGTGGGTGAGGGAGAGGAGGAAGAGACGTAGTCATCTGAGGAAGACACTGAGGAGCCGGGTACCAAATACATTGTGGAAACTTTTGAACCAGACCTCGAAGAGGAGTTGGCTCAACAACTCAAGAATGTTGAAGAAGAGGTAGAGAGGCAACCTTTTGATGAAGAGAAGAATGTTGAAGAATAAATGGAGGAATACATTGGGCCTCCAACTGAGGAACAAAATAAGAGCCCAGAGCATGATAAAGAAACACCTCTTTCTGAGAAGCAAGAAGAAAAGGAAAAGGAAGAAGAAGAAGAAGACAAGCTTGAGGAAGAGGCTAAAACTAAGAAAAGCCCAGAGGTAGAGTACCATGAAGAATACGGGCATGACCAAGAAGAAGAAGCAAAAACCACTGAAGGGGAGGACAGTCCCAAGGAACATGAAGCTATTGAATCCCTATGAAAAGAAACCATTTTCATTTAGGATTCTGATGGGGAAGAAGGAGAAAGGATGGAGCAAGAGGCTCCGGGGAACAAAGAAATTGAAATCCAACACACCCATGAAGAAGAAGGTGATCATGAATCACCAAAAGGAGAGTCTCAGATGCTTGAATGGCTTGAGAAATAGCTGGAAAAGAAAACCCCAACCCCAAAGGATCCAAGGGAAAGGCTGGAGGAAATATTGGCTTGATCCCAAATAAGCAAGAAGAAAGAGAAGAAGCCAAAGGTCAGATCTTAGCTGACAATGGATGTATTTGGATCTAGAACTATACAAATAGCCACTCCAGTTGTGGGAGAAGAGGGGGTAAGCTACAATGTCTCCACCCTTTATCTATGAATAACAACAAGGGAACAAAAGATTGACCATCTCCAAGGATTCGTTGCCACCATTGTGCACCAAATGCACAAAGATAAGGTTTCCAATGAGGATTTGAAGGCACAGGTGGCTAGCTTAACAGCTTACATCCAACAATGGTCATCAGTTGAAGAGTCCCCTACCACGTCCTCGGCACCATTGCAACTGTTGTCCAAGGACCACATTGACCAATTGGAGAAAAGAAAGAATTGGATGAAGGCTATGAAGAATTGGTTCCGACAGGTCCTCTACAATAAAAAAAATGGGCATAGGTTGTGTTGCAAGGACAACAAACAAGTTCCTATAGGTACAAAGAATACTTGAGGGAATAAGGAAGTTCTGCACTAACTTCCCTGAGTTGTATAGGATCACATATCCCAAGGTTGAGGACATTCTCAAGATACCTGATAAATCCTGGGAAAAGGAGTATTCTCTGGTAAGGGGTTACCATTGGCTCGTAGAAACATGGATGCTAGGATTGGATCACAGAAAGGAAGTGTTGGAACGAGTGCTCCATGATGTGGAGTTAGATATTGACTAGGTCAAGGAAATTGAGATAGACTGTGGAGAATATCTGAGATTGATGACAGATCTTGATACACCCACCAGTGAATTGGACCCAAAGAAATTGAAGACGTACTTCCACAAGAAAATGGAAAATCAGACTGTAGATGTGTTGATGCCAGATTTCTTGAGTTTTTTTGCACGTTCCTTTGCTCAATTCGAGCAAGTAATAAAGAATATACATAAATGTGATAAGGACTGGGATGAGATTACAAGAAAATCTAGGAGATTGAATTTCTAGGTGATTCAATCAGATATATTAGAATGGAACAAGCTCCTTGGCGCTGATCATAAAGTTTGTGGAGTACGCCACTGTGAAGAAAAGCGAAGGAAATCCTGTGATCGATGATGAGTTTCTCACCAAATAGCTGCAACAAAGGAAATTAGCTACAAGAAAAAAGAACTACAGTGTTGCTCACTAGAGGACAAAATAGGCTACATGACAAAGATGTAATTTTAAATTGTAATATATTTGGGGGTAGGTGAAACCCTAATTTGTAGTGAATCTTGGCCACATAATGCAAATCAATCTTGGCCATTCATTTTTCTTTTTGGAAACTATAAATAGGGGGTCTCCTCTCATTTTCAAGAGAGAGTTGAGTTGTTGTAATGACATGTTGCTAGAATTTTAATAGAAATTCATTGACTTTGGTGGATTCTTGAGTTCCTTTGCATGTTTCATGATTCTTCTTCTCTTAGTTAGTGAATTTGAGTAGATTAACTTTGTTGTTTTATATGTTTTAGCTTGCTTTAGTAGATTAGTTAATGTTGTTCATTGATATTCAAGAATTTTGTTGTGTGTTGGAAACCTTCCTTGTCCATACTTTTTGTTGTTTATTGATGATAAATAGCTGTGTAAAGTTAGTCTGGGCATAAATTGAAAGCTGCACTAAATTTCTATCTTTTATTCATGCTCATGGTGAATGAATGGTTGAATATTTGCAGTCCCTAGAAGCTTGCACTAATTTCATGAGATTGTGAAGTAATCTGGTTAAGTGGAATTCAGTTTTAGGAAGGTTGTCTGCAATAGGGTCCTCCATTGTCACTGTTCATTTCTAGTTTAAGGTCTAGGAACTTTCTCTCTTCCCTGCCCTTTTTTCCTTTTTTTAGAAGTGACTTTGAACAAGGTTCATAGCACTTTGTAAAGCAAAATATGAAGTTAAAATAGGAGTTTTAGACTACTATTTGAAGCTACAACAATTGTGCAATCACTTTCCCATCTTAAGAACTCCATTAGAAGATCTAATTCTCCTCCAACTTAACTTTGTAAGTCTTCCCTATGATTACCAGCAAAATCACATCAAAACAACTAAGACATTCCAAGAAAGTCATGACCTAACACCTGAGAGACCTTGCGGTGATTTTTAGCAACTTGTTGTTGGAGATTTCCTTTCAAGAGAGGTAGTGCACCTACACACTGAATGTGTTGAGAAAGTGCTAAAATACCCATCAACACCAAGCAAACTATCAGAATCATAAAACATTTTCCAGAAAAGTGCATTTACTGTCTATTTTGGTGCATACAATCTATTTAGCAATGCATCTAGGAATCTTTTAGCACACTGAAGATCTGTTTTAGAACATTGAACCCAAAATTTAGTGCATCAGAGTAACAGTCTAGTGCTTTCAACCAATTTTCTAGCGCATAGACGAAACAGTACAATGCATTCAACTAGTCTTTTAGCGCATCAAAACAAACTTTTAGTGTATCTGTCAAGTCTTTTAGCACATCTGTCAATTCTTTTAGCACATCAGAAGACTATTACAATGCATCCAAAAAATCAAAATCCAGAGAGTTGTTTTTAGTGTT
>VDFB02373365.1:91670993-91807345 GCA_007258455.2 Sequoia sempervirens
CCATCTCCAAGAGGAATCAATCTAGATATGAGCTAAAATGAATGAAAATGTTCCTCTAATGGCATCCTTGTTTTGTTTCAAACTTAGCTTCAGCTTTGCCCAATGAAGGTCTGTCCTTATCCTTCAAATATTCGATGCCACAAACCCTACTCTTCAATGCCAACCAACTCCTATAATCATAGTCTTCAAAAATTGGCCTTAGGCCACAAATTTTGCCCAATGAAGTGATTGAAATATCACCTCCAATCTGTAATAATTCAGGTGATATTTCACACCCTCAAAATTGCTATCAATGGGAGTTTTCATTCCCAAAGACAAATTGATTATCTATAGACCACTTGGCTCCACAAATAATCAAGAAGAAATCAACAATCACCAACATCAAATCTTCCTGCCTCAATAGTGAGACCTCAAGGTCTATTTATGCTTTTTCCTCTAGAGGTCGGCCTTAATAAAATAACATTGTCTTTTTTGACTTCTAGAAGATTCCAATATATTTTAATTTTTGCATTTTATAAAATATTAAAATATTATATTATTAATAAAGTGCATCTCAACATCAAATTATAAAATAAGGTTTCCATAAATAGAAACAATATTGATATATGATGGAAAACCTTACTCCAACCAAATACTGAGCCAAGTAATCACCCAATGACTGCCAAGTGACTCTCTCACCATGCCTCATTAGCCTACGAGAGCCGTTAATAGGCTAATCCTGCTGATATGTCATGGTCAACTAGAAGGAGACATTACAGTCCGCCCCTCTTGAAATTGCTTGTCCTCAAGCAATTCACCACCTGGATCCCACAAGAAAAATTGGATAATGTCCCTATCATCACCGAACACTTTCTGCAACATTTGTTCAAATTGAATCTGTCATACCAACTCAATACCATCATCAAGTGTTGCAGAAGTATAAGCCTCAAGTGGAAGCAGACCAAGAGACTGATCATCCTTGCCTCCAAACTTCGTACAAGATAAACTATCATCCAAACTATCCATCACATGCGCCCCTAAATTGTGCATCATGAATAGGTCATGTACATCAAAAATGAAGCTGTAAGCATTCCTCACCATGTACACCTCTGAAATCCCCTTTGTGAGCCCTGTTTTCAATCCCGATGCACTAGTAGGATCACAAATACTATCAACAATGCTCATCTCAAGACTGGAATCAAGAGAGCTATTATCATCCAAGCCATAGAGTGGATTTTCATATGACCAAGCAACTTCCACTTCGAACAACGGATTGAGAATCATCTCAGGTTTCTCCTGAATCACCGTCTTCTTTCTCTTAGTGTCCAGCCCTCTAATAGAATGCAAGCCTCCATCCGTAATACCCCTCAATACATGCCTCCTACCATCAACCTCAAAAGACATCTCCATCTTAGGTACATCAAGGGTAAATACTCCCAAGTCCTGGAGCCACTTCATTCCCAAAACTATGTCCATCTGTCCCATGTTGACCACATAAAAATTTGAATGTAACTCATAGTTGTTCAATCTCAAGGTGAGATTAGCAACCTTTCTGGTGCATGCGATAGTATATCCATCCGCTACTCAAACTCTAAATCCGTCAAAATCCTCAACTTGAAGTTTGCACCAGGCTACAAAATCTCCATTAATAAAGTTATGTGTCACACCCGTATCAAGCATAGCGATGCAACATTTTCCATCAGCTGTCCCTCTGAACCTGAATGTAGTCTCATCCTAAACATTAGCAATATATTCCATGGGAGCAGAAGTCTTCTCCTCCTGATCAAGTTCTGAAGCAACGTGTTGATCCACATCATCAGAATCGAAGTCCTCAAAGTATGCCCACATGAAATGGTTTGCCTTGCCCTTAGGCCTCAAAGGGAAATCATGATCCTTGTTGTAAGGCTCCTTGCACCAATAGCATAATTTTCTCTTCCTCAATTCTTCTCGTGTCTCCTCATCCATCATAGGTGTTGATTTCGTTTTCTTGTCTGATTGTTGAGGAGTCTCATTGCTTGTTGAAGGGACATCCTTATGAGAGCTCTTTCCTTTTGGTGCTACGAACTCCATGCTCCTAGCCTTCTTCATTGCCTCCTGAAGAGTAGGAGGATCAAAGGCTTTTATCCATCCTCGCATAGGCTCCAATAAGCCCTCCATGAATAACACCACCAGTCGTCTCTCTGAGATATTGGGAACCATTACTGACAATCTCTGAAAGTCCCCAATGTAGTTCTCCAAACTCCCAACTTGCTTGAGTTGAGCCAAATCTCTGAAGTATGATTCTGGGTCTTTCTTGTCAAAGCGTTCCACCAATCTATCCACAAACTCCTGATAAGATGTGATCTGATTATGCTGCAATGTGACTAACCCATGATACCACCATTCGTGCGCTGCACCCTCCAAATGCAAAGTGGCATACTTGATGGCTTCCTCTTCTGTCATGGGTCGAAGAGCCAAGAAAGTATCCAACTTATGAATCCATGACTGTGCTGTAGATTTGCCACTTCCATCGAACATAGGTAATGTAAGCTTATTAGTAGCCTGCTTGACATCCTTATTTTGATTCCTAGGTCTCCTCTCCTGTCGAGACCTGTAGTAGTCCATCCTTGTTTGCACAAAACGATCGAAGTGCATGAGCTCTCGGGCTTCTGGTGTCAATAGTTGCCATTCATCATGAGCAGCCATATATGCATCAGCAAAAGTAGGCTCCTCAACATTTTCAACATTCTCTTCTATTGCATGTTCTTCCCTCAAGAAGGTGGGTCATGTAGGTCTATCTGCAGTGCGAGAAGATGCTCTTTGTACTCTCCTTGATCCTACTATGCTTCTATCATCTTCATGATCTTGGGGTTGCCTCCTAGGTAAGTTCAACTGTTGTAGAGTGTTTTCAAGCCGCTGAAGTACCCCAGATACCTGCTACTGACCATCCCTTAGACCCCTCAAAGTATCAAGTACCTCTCTATCATCATCTCTTCTTCCATTTCTAGGAGGACTTCCCTCTCTTCTTTCCTCCATAGGACCACCAATCTCTTTGTGTCTTGCTACAACAGCTACTGATAAAGTGTCTTGCATTTGTTTTCTTTCTTCTCTAGCTGTATATCTCTTGGTCCTATCACTTTGTTGCATAAATTGAAGACAATTTCTGACCCAAAGGATGGCAGAAATTTTGGCTCTGATCGTCGATTGCAAACTTACGATTGAGCTCGAATTTTGTCAAACACTTTGCATACAAGGGTCATATGACTCATATAACATTTCAGTTTGCTTTAATAACTCTAAATTTTTCTAAACAATGACCTACAGCCTAAAGCATTTTGTCATACAATTGTCATGCATCCTCATGCAAAGAACAAACTAATACAATGATTCTGACTAACAATGATTTAGAACAACTACTTATTCCTCCTTTATTGGATGCCTTTCCAATACAATGCTAATATCAAAAGCCAAGACTCTGGCATCATACATATGAATGTATGCTTAAGTCTGATATAGACTGCCACCTACAGCAGTAGCATCTAAATAACATATAATATGCATGAATAAACAAAGGAAACCTGGTTATGTTGCAGCCTCCTTAAAATATTCAATTCTTCAAAATGAGGTTGCCAAACAGCTCCAAAATGATGCGCCCAAGCTACTAGAAGGACCACGAACTCACTGAATTTCTTATCTGACTTTTGATGCTTCCAAAACATGAAATCGCCCGTCTGTAGTGTGCCCAGCTTGCTTTGAGGTCATCAGAAATTCGTCCCTCCTTGTATCAGCAAATCGTCCCCTTAGGAATGGATATTTGGGACTGCAGCTTGATGGCGCCTGGTTCTTGAAGTCGCCTTGAGTCTCCAATGAAAAATGCAATCAATATCTCCAAGTATGATGCCCTCAAAAGCCCAATGCAAAAGTCTGAAGCAGCCGCCCCTGTTCTGACATAAAAATTATTATAAAATAATCTACCGAACTTCCAAGCCTCCAATAACATCTAACATGATCCACATAACCCTAGAAATGAGGCGCACCCATCTCCAAGAGGAATCGATCTGGATATGAGCTAGAATGAATGAAAATGTTCCTCCAATGGCGTCCCTGTTTTGCTTCAGACTTAGCTTCAGATTTTCCCAGTGAAGGTCTGTCTTTATCCTTCAAATATTCGATGCCACAAACCCTACTCTTCAATGCCAACCAACTCCTATAATCGTAGTCTTCAAAAATTGGCCTTAGGCCACAAATTTTGCCCGATGAAGTGACTGAAATATCACCTCCAATCTGCAATAATTCAGGTGATATTTCACACCCTCAAAATTGCTATCAATGGGAGTTTTCGTTCCCAAAGACAAATTGATTATCTGCAGACCACTTGGCTCCACAAATACTCAAGAAGAAATCAACAATCACCAACATCAAATCTGCCTGCCTCAATAGTGAGACCTCAAGGTCTATTTATGCTTTTTCCTCTAGAGGTCGGCCTCAATAAAATAATATTATCTTTTTGTTTCTAGAAGATTCCAATATATTTTAATTTTTGCACTTTATAAAATATTAAAATATTATATTATTAATAAAGTGCATCTCAACATCAAATTATAAAATAAGGTTTCCATAAATAGAAACAATAATAATATATGATGGAAAACCTTACTCCAACCAAATACTGAGCCAAGTAATCACCCAATGACTGCCAGAATGAACTCTCTCACCATGCCTCATTAGCCTACGAGAGCCGTTAATAGGCTAATCCTGCTGATATGTCATGGTCAACTAGAAGGGGACATTACGCTGGTTTATCAAAAACCATACACCAACGATCCCAAAATTTATCTACTATGCCCCTATGCGTGCACCATTTTATAGAAAGTTTTGGCTTGTTAACATTAACTGGCAAACCAGTGCTGGGGTTAATAAATAAAGAGGCTATTTGGGCTTTTGTTATTTGGAGATCTTTCACATCATCATAAGACATTCCACATGCATAATATTGCCTCATGGTTTCTCGCCATGAATGAAATGCATTATGTTGGGTGGAGAGGGTTTCTACATTTGTAATTATTCCTGTCAATGTGGTTGACATATGGGATAATCGAGGGATTTTCCTATAAACATCACAAATGCCCCTCAATTGCTCTAATTTTTCATGAATTAATTGTTCAATTGATGGCTGCGGAGGTGGTGGAGCATTTGGCATTTCTGCATTTTGATTCTCAGCTGGTGGATTTTCATTTTCAACTAGTGGAATTTGTGCATTTTCATTCTCAGCAGCCATAATGCCTAATTAAAGTTAAAAAATAATTAATCTAAAATTAGACAATATAAATGAAACACTATTTTTAAATCAAAATCCATTAAAACATTCATTTTTTTTACCAAAATCTATTTTGAACTCAATTGTTTCATAAAAATTCAATCAAAAACCCTATTTTGAAAAAAAATCCACAAAAAATCATTCATTTTTTTATCAAAATCCATTCTCAATTCAATTTTTTCATAAAAATTCAATCAAAAACCCTATTGTGAAAAAAAATCCACAAAAAACATTCATTTTTTTATCAAAATCTATTCTAAACTCAAATTTTTTCACAAAAACTCAATCAAAAACCCTATTTTAAAAAAAAAATCAACAAAAAACCATATGAAATTATTCAAATCTAAATCAAAATTGAATCAAATCAAATAAAAATAAAAACTTACCTTTCCAAATCGAATTTAGCCTATATCGGATATCCGTTACGCGAAGAATGGATGCACTGTGTGCCCGCGGGTTCTTCTCAGCCGAATGACTTCAAAAAAGTGACATAAGTTTTTAATATATTCTTTTTACAAATTGGATATCCGATTTGTAAAAATAGGTTTTGTGTTAGGTATGGTAACACCCGAGCCTAAAAAAATTCAACATGTTCTTTTCGCATTTTTTCGGTCGATGAAAGACGTGTTTTTTTCCTCATTGCCACCTTTTGGCCCACCATTAACCTGCACATACCCGTCTATTTATAGATTTTCCAAGGCATGAGCCTAGGTGGCAAATATCAACGATCTAAATTCGATCTGGAGAATGGACGGTTGAAAATGAAGAGGTTAGAGAGAAAAGGGGAGTGTGTTCCCTTTAGAAGAACAAATTTCCAAGTGTGAAGAGGAATAAAATGGAGATGAAGGCCAAGTGTCCCAAATTGGTTAGAATTTGTTGAGGATAAATGTCAATTTCATGAGATACATGATGAGGTGGAAGGTGAAAAGAAGTTAGTAGAAACATGCTTAAATTCAAATATAAAATTCAAATTTAATGAGAGTAGGTTAATTAAATTTGTTCATTTAATTAAGATGTGAAAAAAATGATTTAGAATAGAAAAAAATAGAGAAAATGAACTATATAAATAAATTTTTCAATTTATTTATAAGTAGAAGAATTAAAGATCATTAATTAAATAACTTGTATTTAATTAATTCCTCCAGACCAAATTTGAGTGTATACAGTTTGAATACTTTTTGGTAATTGTTTTTACTTATCCTTTTGGTGGTTTTCCCAGCTCTGGGCTTCTTTGTCTTTGTTTGGTTGTCGAGCATCCTATCCCCTTAGCAGTTGGGATGTCGTTGGTGTTTGTTTTTTGTTGGGATAGTTTGAGTTTTTGGTGGTGGTCTGGAAAAATTCAGTTGAATCTTGCATATGTAGACGTTTGTATACCTCCTCTTTTTTGGTAGAAATTAATATAATCTTTATTACGGAACAAATATATATATATATATATATATATATAATATATTTAATTTGTAGAAGAAAAGGATAAGTGAATAATTAAATAATTAAAATAACTATTTAATTATAATGGAAAAGATGATAATAATTTAAAAAATAACATTTATTTAATAATGGAGAAAAAGGGACATTAGTGACATAATTAAATAAATAAAATTTATTTAATTAATCAAAAGAGGAAATAAAAGGACAAAACTGAATTAATTAAATAATTAAAATTATTTAATTAATAGAATACTTATGACATTAGACAATAATCAAATAATTAAAATTATTCAATTATAAAGGACGAAAGGGGAATTGACGAAAAAAATATAGTTCACAGGCCTAGGACAATTTTTAGTATCTACAAAACCTAATACCAACTAAATCTCTCCTCCTTCCACCCACTCTGAGGCCCTCCCCTTACCCCAAGATGGTTCAAACTAGTAGTTGGAATCAACCAATTAAGGGATTTTCACATTTTGTATTCCTTAGTGTTGATTATTTTTATGTTCTTTAAAAGTGTTCAATTCACTTATATTTGATAATTTTTTCTTAATTGAAAAACAAAATCACATTGAATTATAAGTTATAATTCTTTAAGATAAACACATATTGCACACTTATATATAAGAACGAAGCGAATTTCTTTAAGTTATTAATGAATATTTTTTATTTTTCTTATTCTCTTCATTTTAACATCTTTATTTAAAAAATAAATTAATAAAAAAATGTTAATCATTATAAAATTTATCTATCAATTGAAAAGTTTATCATTAAATTGATAAAATTAATAGAAACATCAAATTACTATCCATTCTAAAATTTAATTTCAATATAAAAAAATATTAAAATACTATGCTCATAGTATATATTAACATAAAAATGTTAGTTTTGATGTAATACAGTAATTTTATGTATAATCTAAACCACTCTAGCTATTTAAGTGACAATAAGGATTGGTAAAATTGTTTGATTTAATTTCATTGTGCAATGGCTTGGGAGGGGATTTGGACTCTTATATCCAGCACTAATGAGATGAAATGTTCATATCATTATTATTTCTTAAATGACAAACTGTTGTATTAATTATAGAATAAAAGTAAATGGCTAATATTTCTTAAATGGGTTATTATTTTGTCCATTCTAAGATTTTAATTCAAACTAAGGCAGAATATTTCGTCGATATATGCGATTATATTATGGCCTGCAGAATCAGCTTTTGTTTCAGGATTCGCACGCCAGGATCAGTGGTTTCTATTATTACTTATTTATAGTATATTCTCTTATTGAGATTGTCTGTCTTACTAGGACGTCGTTTTTAGCATGCACTCATAGTCGACGCTGCCCTTTGTATTTGCTTTGGAAACGTAAAATGAATGAGTCAAAATTATAAGAAACTGCTTCACATGATCTCCTGATACAATATCAATTCATCCGTGCTGGTGGCTCCTTTGTACAATTCAATATATGTCATTTACACAGGCAAAGGAAACATTAAATCAAAAAGGAATTTAGAAATCGGGAAGGCTCGAATTTAGTGAATATTAACCATAAGTTTTATTCCCGGGTAATTGATCTCCAAAGTACATTAAATTGCATGGGCGAGAACCATATACTTGCACCTCCTTTCCTGCTACATTATTTACCATTAATCGTAAGATTTATTCAAAGATAATTGATCTCCAAAGTACATTAAATTGCATTGACAAGAACTACGTAGTCATCTATATTCCTAATGGACTTTATTCTCTAAAAGAAGGTACTGCTATTTCTTAAGAATTATTGTAAATCTTCTTCATCCCCCATGAAACAAGACCTACTTATTTACCACATAAGAGAAAATATGACAAACAATAGAGATTGATTCCCGTCTAATACCCTTTGCCAGGTACATATCCTGAACCACCTCCATAGCCAGAGCCAGCTCCTGAGCCTGCACCATAGCCTGAACCAGAGCCAGCACCATAACCTGAACCCGAACCAGAACCAGCACCATAACCAGACCCTGAACCAGAGCCAGCACCATAACCAGACCCCGAACCAGAGCCAGCGCCATATCCAGAGCCGCTGCCAGAACCAGCACCATAGCCAGAACCGCTGCCAGAACCAGCACCGTAGCCTGACCCAGAGCCAGAACCGGCCCCATAACCTGATCCACTGCCGGATCCAGCACCATAACCACTGCCTGACCCCGACCCATAACCAGACCCACTGCCCGAACCAGCTCCATAACCACTGCCAGAACCAGAGCCAGCTCCATAACCAGAACCACTGCCTGCTCCATACCCACTTCCAGCACCTTGACCTCCACCATAGCCATTACCCAATCCAGACCCAGCACCATAGCCCGAACCAGAACCTGACCCGGCTCCATAACCAGACCCAGGTCCAACACCACTACCAGCACCATAGCCAGAACCAGAACCTGACCCAGCTCCATAACCAGACCCAGGCCCAACACCACTGCCAACACCATACCCAGAACCAGCACCTGACCCAGCACCATAGCCAGAGCCGGGTCCAACGCCACTCCCAACACCATAGCCTGACCCGGACCCGGAACCGGCACCGTAGCCACTGCCCAGCCCGGGTGTTTGACCCTTCCCCGCACCACCACCAGACTCATATCCCGTCTCTTTGCTCATAAACTTGCTTACCCTACCTTCCACGCCATTCAGATTACGAAGGCTCAATGCAAACACAAGTGCAAGCAAAAGTGAGCTCATTATACAAGCTCTGATCGCCATCTCTTACAGAAAACTTCTATGGACGATGATATACTTTGAATACAGAACCAAATGTATGAACTTGTCATGCAGAATGAGTTGAGGCGTCAGGCATTTATACACATTTCCATGGCACCCGTCCCAATCTTTCCCGGCTGGTTTCCAATAAAAAGCTCTAGGGTGGCGCACTGTCCCCACAAAAAGAAACATTCCGCGCATTTCATTCCAGTCACAAATTTCTTCAGGACATCCTTGTCTTACATTCAATGAGTTTTAGAACCCTCAGTAAGAACGTTGAGTACTAAATTTGCTTAGACAATATGGCTGAATAGTGAATCTTCTCTCAATGATGTGAGAACTTTTTAAGTGCGTTCTGCCAGCTTTAAAGAAGCTACATGAGGTCAGCGAGTATTTTAATTACATACAATGACTAGTGGTGATGAGGTGCCATGTGTACTTCTAGGGACCTCAAATTGGAGAATCGGAGAAGTTACAAGCAGGCCTCTGCAAATCACCCAGATAAAAACCAACACCGACTACGCATTGCAGGCCTTGGGATTTGAACCAGGTCGTGAGTTCACCTACTCCAATCTGGCCATGAATTATATGCGCTTGTCATAATATATTCTTAGTGCGCTCTGCACATTCTGCACTATCCCTGACTGGAGGCCAAAAGTCAAAAGATGGAGATAAACATATTCACAATACTTCGTCCTGTACACTTGGCAAGAATCTCCATACTGTCCTGTATGTTATCTTCAATTTGGCTTCTTGTAATTGAACAAAAGAAGACCACTATTTTCTCAATTCAAATCATGAGGCAAGTATTGCGTTTTAATGGACAGAGCTATTCAAAATTTCGATAATTCAGACTTTTTTTCAAGTGAAAAGGCCAACCCATACAATATAAATTCATATCAAATAGCCACTTTTGCTGAAATTTGATTCTCTTTCTTTTTCCATAATCATTGCACTCCATTTGCATACTGCACGGATTAGTGAAATTGTTCTTATGTTTATTCATGTTATATTTCCGTCTGTCTTATGTTCAGAAGAAATTGCATTTAAACCAATTGGGTATTTGCCTGGTGGAGCCAGAATTCTACTTTTACTGGAGTTAAGAGGACAAGGGGCAATCTCATAATATTTAGCAGGTCATACAACACTGACAGATGGAAAAGGGTGTGAGGAGGTGGTACAAAGATGAATCGCTCAAATAGTTGGTCGACCAACGGCACTCAATCATATTAACTTGTATCAGCCAAAGTTTGAACGCTTTCGATTTGTATTCTTATGTTGTAAGAAAAAATTATAAGTCTATTCCATAAACATTTTTTATCGAAATAGTTATTGCTTTTAATTCACTTTTTATTTTGAGGTATTAAAAAGCTTGTCTTAGTCAATTTTATTATAATTTGTTTTGTTTAATTAGTTATTATTAAAAAAATTGATATTAAATAAGAAATTATTATTTTTCTCTATTCAAAAAATATTTATATATTTTTCAAAAGTATTTATCTTGAATATTATTAATCTAAGAATTATGAAGATCTTGATTTTTAAGTTTTTTTTAGATTTCTTTATATTTAAAAAATAAATATCTATTTTAAATAGTTTTTTCAATTTTTATTTTTTTTATAATATTATAAATAAAGTATCTTTTATATAAAATGCATATAAAAAAAATATTAATAATAATATTATACTTTTGTTTATAGTGACATGGTGTAATGGTCAAGTTGTGTTGTTATTCTTGTCATCAAGGTTCAAACTCCATTGGGGTGTAATTGTTGAGAATTTATATTAGGGATGAGGTCCCCCGTGTGTGATTTCACTAAACTAGATCAAAAGCATTTACCCCTCTTAATAATAAATAATATTATATTTACTTAAAAAACAACTACATTCTTATCTAGTCTTAACTTTAAATTAAGAAAAGAAATGATAAGAATTGTTTTTTTTTGTTTTTAACTTTTTAAATTTAGATTTTTAGATAAATAATAATTTTTTTAATAAATAGATATATTTTTTAAATAATAATAAATCAATAAATTATAAATTGATTTTTTTAATCTTTTAAATAGGGTTTCATTTTATTTTCACTTTTTAAGTTTGGTGTTACTTCAAGTAATTTTAAATATAAAAGTTAAAATTTTACTTTTAATATAGTTTATATTTATTTTTTAATATTTTATTTAAATACAGTTTTAATTTTTAAATATATTTTAGTTTTTTAAATATATTTTAGTTTTTTAAATATATTTTTTTTAATAAAATAAGGTAAAAAACTTTATTGAACTTAAAAACTAAACAGTACAAAGGGATTAGGGAACACATAGGCTCCCATGAAAGACAACACCAAAACACCCAATCAAGACAAAAACCATCATCCACACCGTCACAAACACCTTAACCATCCATATCCTTAGCGATGACCCTCTATAATTCATGACAATAATCAGGGGACAACTGTCCCCATTCCTCAATCTTCTAATCCTCAGAATTCTTCAAAGCCCACTTAGCCAAATAGTCTGCAACCCTATTCCATTCATGCAGAATGTGTACAAAAGACACCTCTTCCAACATAGAGCATAACTATAAAATTTGTCGAACCACCAAGCCAAGCTTCCAATTAACCTCAACCACCTTATGCTTGTGCAATAGAATAACAATAATCTATTAGTCATATTCATAGATAATCTTATGCCAACCCGAAGCACAATCACGCTCAATAGCCATGAAAATCACCAACCCCTCCATAAGGTTGTTAGAATGTTGCCTTTTGTGAATGGAGAAAAAGAAGAAAATTGAGTTAGAACCATCTCTTCTAACTCCACTAATCCCAATAGGCCTAGGATTACCCCTAAAGGAGCCATCTGTATTGATCTTCAGAACATCTGTCGGAGGAGGCAAAAATCTTCCCAAACCTTTGGCAAGAAGAATAAATAAATAAGGAGAGAGAGGATCCCCTTGAAAAAGGCCCCTAGAAGCACTAAAAAGAGAAGAAGGCTCACCATTTATCAACAACGAGAAAGAAGTGGAAGAAACATAGGACATAACCCACTAGACCTACTCTTCAGCAAAACCAAAGGCAATGATAATTTTTTGAAAGAAAGACCACTTAACTCTATCATAGGCCTTTGTCATATCCAGCTTGATGAACATAGCCTTTTCTTTCAAGGTTGTCATAAAATGAACGGTTTAGTAGTAATGGCCACCCCATCTAGAATTTTTCAATCATCCACAAAACCACTTTATTCTTCAGAGATAAGCCATCTAAGTCACCGCTTCATCCTCTTAGCAATCAACTTGGAAATGATTTTATAAACTACATTACAAAGGGAAATAAGATAAAATTGACTCAACTAATCCACCCCCTCACATTTGGGAATGAGGGCAAGGAAGGTAAAGTTCAAAGCCCACAACATCTACTTATTCCTCTGAGACTAATGAACCATCTCTAATAGGTCCAACTTTATGATATCCCAAAATTCTTGATAGAACTTAATCAAGAAGCCATCAAGGCTCGAAGCTTTCCCTTTCTTCATCTAGAAAATAGTAGCCTCTAATTCCTCCAGTGATATATAGCCCATAAGATGCTTGTTCATCTCCCCAGTAACCAAGGAGGGGATACATGATAAAACCTAGTTCTCTTATGCCAAACCATCCTGAGAATCCTCTCTAAATAAAGAAGCAAAGAAATATGAAGCTTCTCTAGACATGTCCTACCAAGAAGATAAATGCTCACCCCTACCATTCACAAGAATAGGCATAGAATTACCATGTCTACTGGCTTTCACCAAATTGAAGAAGAACACAGTCTTTCTATCCCCCTTGTGTAACCAATCAATGTGAGCCTTTTATTTCTAATAAATTTCCTCACACAACTCACACTCCCCAAAGACCAAACTCCCTTATCTCCTAAGTGATAGCATCCAAGTCAGCTTGAGGAGCCACCTTAGCATGAAAAATGTTTCCAAAACACTGTATGTTCCACCGTTTGAGCTTATATTTCACATATTGTAGTAGTTTGGAAAAAGAATACATAATAATTCCATGAGCAGGTCTTCCCTTCTACCACCATTCAACAATATGCACCTGCAAAGAAGAAACTTTCAACCACATAAGTTGGAACTTGAAAGAGGGGGACCGAGTAACACAAGCTGTAATAGTAGATAACTTAATAGGCCAATGACCTGAATCCCTCCAGTCCAAAATCTTAGAGTAAGTAGACCACAATCCACCAATCTAAGAAAAAGAAACCAAAAAATGGTCCAATCTCTCAACAATACAATTCTCTCCTATTCTCCTATTATTCCAAGTAAACTGACTATTACAAGGCTTAAAGTCAACTAAATTTGAGGTAGATATGTTATCATGAAAAAGGAAGGAAGAAGGCTCTAACCTCACAATACCACCCTTCTTCTCATCCAACTCAATAATGGCATTAAAGTCACTCGCAATAATCCAAGGGGAAAAAAGGAGCAAGACTCTGATAAAATTGATATGAGACCACAATAACTGCTTACTAGAAAAATTCATTGGCATATAGATGTTTGAAAGAAGAATAGTTTCTTTCAACTCTGGACTTGAAGCAACCATAGAGATGAAAGACTTGGAGTACACCCACCAAAGAGGACGAATCTTCAATGGATTCCATAAGCAAGCCACACCCCTAGCATACCATGAACCCCAATACATTGGAATTCACCTCATCCCCACAACTTGGGAAACAAACTAACCATACCTTCAATAGATAACTTAGTCTCTTGTAAAAACAAGAACATCAAGAGGCTGAATTCTCACCAACTTAGAATATTTTTTTGTCAAGGGCCACTGTTCAAGCCCCTTACATTCCAAGAGAGGATGATCATTTCAAAGGGTTGGAGAAATGGTAATCCAAGGTCTTAACTGATGCATACTCCACCAAAGTCTCCCCCATCATCTTTATTTTTGAATATGCTTCCTTCTTTCTCATAACTTTGGAATACTTCTCAACAACCCCTTTCTTTAGGTCTTTTTGAAGAAGTCCCAATGAAGGAGATTCCTTTTTATCGAATTAGTTCCCACTTTCACCAATGGAGTAGAGATCTCAATCTCCCCCATTTTTGCATCTACAAGAGTCTCAGACCTCCCATGAACCACCAAAATAAGATCTATTTCCATTTTCAAAACACCAACCTCCTAAGAAGTCTAGTTAAAATCTAGAATAACTCCTTCCTAAACCACTTCCAAAACACCCTAATCCATAATCATCATACCTAGATTCACCTCCTACTAACTGAGATCATCCAAAACCTCAAATCTATTAAAGGAATCACCTCCTTGGAACTCCCTTAGAGTCCTCTTTTGACCCTGGTTCCTATTACGAGCCTTAATAGGAATAAATCCCTCTGCACTAGCAACCTTATCAGAAATGGGGTTCTTGCCTTTGTTGACCTTAAGGCGGTTACGAGGAGTCTGAGAAGCCTAAGACTTAAGAGATTTAGACTTCAGGCATCTTCTCTGCAAATTGCCATATTCATGACAAAGATGAAAATGAAAGGGAAATATCTCATAATCTAGTTGTTGCACCCATGAATATGAACCCACATGAATTTCCAAAGAATCTAGAAGAGGGTTATTTAAATCCATCTCAACACAAATGTGAGAAAATTTCATTACCTTTCTATCCTGAGTTTGTTGAGAAGTACCCACCAATTTCCCTAACAACAAAGCAACCCTATGCAAGATGTCATTGCGCGAACATTCAACTGGAAATCTAAGGAGATGCACCCACACCAAAACCTAATTCAGGAGCTCCTTCGAAGGATCAAAATTCACATGCCAAGGTTTAATAAATAAACCAATCTAGTTGTGGAAATAAGGCCCACCTTCGAAAACTCTATCGTGATCTGCCATATAATTAAAAGTCACCATAAAGTAACTACTTGCCAACATTATTTTCAACTCACCCTTCGAGGACCAGGTCTAGTGAGCCCATGCCTCCAGAAATTGGATTGAAACCCTCATTCCCAAGAATTTGTAGAGAAAAGCATGCTTCGAGTAATAGTCAATATCCTCTGCAATCAATTTTAGTTGAATTACCAACAGCGGCCTATCTTTGAAATGTTCTAGGCATCCATTTATATTCATGATATGAGGACCTCAAGATGGCACAAATCCTCCATTTCCTGAATCATTTGAAAATAAATTACTATAAAAAACCCTCAATGAATGATTTGGTGAAGAAGCCCCAAATGTAGCTTGAAAATCTATAGGGGATTTGACCCCCGATGTCTCCACCGAAGCCATGCTAACAAACACACAAAAACCTTTCCAAGATGATCAAAAATAAATCTCCTCATAGCATAGGCCTAGCAAAGGTCGAACCCAAAGAAGCCTCTATACCACTCAAATGAGCAAGCAAAGGCAACGACCAATTGGAGAAACACCTACAGAAGAGAAAGGAATTTAAAATAATCACTCCTCCACACCAATGAAACCCCACACACAAGAAGGAAGAAGAGCATAGTAAAAAGAACCTTCAAAATATAGAGACTTCCCACCCAATAAGTAAATGCAACTAAAGTAAGCGAAGGATGGATCAAGAACAACATGCAAAGAGGGGAAGGCCCTCATGCGGGCCCTATAGTAGCATGCAGACATGACCCAAGAAATTCCATTCAAGTGATCCCACAAAGCTAGTTTAAAATTTCTAGGAGATTCTATTTTTTGTTGAAATCAAATATTCTTAGAAAATATAATGATTTAAACCTTTAAAAGTTTTATTTAAAGCATTCCAATTGAATAGGATTTGACAAACTACCTTAGATCAAACCCCCTTGGATAGAACCCCACTAGTTTTAAACCATACCTATAACGGAATCTCCTTTACACCTATCAAAATGCTAATAAATTTAACAACTTTTGATTTACCTTTTGGGGGATCAAATGAATTCATTTAAAATTTATTTTTTGTAAGTATGTATTCCTTATTATAAGCTTCCCAAAAAGTATAATTTTAAATAAATTTAATTTTCTTATTATATTTATTTTTTATTTCTTGTGAATGTAGGTTTTTCATTTAAAATCAACTCTTTGTTCTACACATGTGGAAAAATAGAAGATTGTCAAAAAAAAAAATTGAAAAATATGAGTGCACCAGATATTGAAGTCCTTGACCCAACAGAAAAAATGAATTTCGATACATACAAAAAAAGTTACGCCTTATACAGTCGCACTGTCTGAATTATAATTGGTTTGACTTCAAAACTTGATTAAAGAAAAAACATTCAATAAAAAACTATCTAACCAAGTGGAAGCACTAGATATCGAAGTTACAAATCTAAAATTTTGAAAGAATTATAATTTTATGTTTCATGGAAAAAATTTATGCATTATATGGTGGGCGTCACTTCTTTAAAAAGTTGTTTTCTAAAAAAAAAAACTAGTTTTCAAGAGAGATGGAAAAAGAAGTGCAATTTGATTCCAAAAATTTTGAAAAAAATATGCTTAGAATCTACAAACAAAATGTCACAAAACTCTAGTTTGCATCATCTTCAAATTCCTCACTGTTTAGCTGCTATAGGTGCCCGAGTGAATATTTAGTTAAAAAAAAATTATAGAGTGAGAGAGAGAGATGTAAATTTTGATTAGTCATTCATGCTAAAAATCCAAGGATAGCACATCTAGGGAGTTATGCTTAGGGTTTCATGTCATTTGGTTAAGGATATGATAGTTCACCTATAAAACCTCTTCAATGTGCCCATTGCGCACTTAGGAGGAAAATAGATAGAGAGAGAAAGAGAGAATAAAGAGAGAGAAATAGAGAAATGGAGAGGGATACAAAGATAAAAAGAGAGATAGAGATATAAAAATAGAGGTATAGATATAAAGGAATAAATATGGAGAGAGGAAGAGTCAAGAAGAGAGATAAATAAAGAGAGAGGAAAAGAGAGAAGAGGAGAGAATAGATAGATATAGTCACATAGAGAGAGATAGAGAGATAGATCAAGAGAAATAGGAGAGAAAAATATATAGAGAGGTCGAGAGATCAAGTGATAAAGAGGAAAAGGGGGAGATAGGAGGAAGATAAATAGGGATAGAAAAAAATAGTAAGGGGAGAAAGATAGGGAGAGGGAAATAGAAAAAGAGAAGAAATGAGAGAAATATAGATAGAGGAAGAGAGAAGGAAAGACAAATATAGAGAGAAATAGGTGAGAGAGAGGAAGAGAGAGATTGAGAGATAATATTAAAAAAATAATGAAAGAGAGGGAAACAAAAATATAAAGATCTCTCTCTCTATATATATATCCCTCTATCTACCTCCCTCTACAAAACTTCCTATCTCTATCTTTCTATCTCTCCATCTATCTCTCTCCCATTCTCTCCCCCTCTCTTTGTATCCCCCTCTTTATATCTATATTTATCTCCCTCTCTCCATATCCATCTCTATCGTCATCTCTATCTCTCTCCCTATCTCTATCTCTTTACCTCTCCTTACATCTCTTTCTCTCTTTCCCCTCTCTCTTTCCCACTATATATATCTCTCTATCTCTCCCTCTCTCTATCCACATCTCTCCCTCTCTCCCTCTCTCCCTATCACTCTCTTTCTATATTTCTTGACTTCTCTATCCTCCCTCCCTCTCTATCTATTTATATATATCTCTCTATCTTTCCCCCTCTCTCTATCTCTCTCCCTCTCTATTATTATTTTGTTTCACGTGGGCTTTATCTTTCACTCTTGCCCTCTTTATTTCTATCTTTCCATATCTCCTTCTTCATGTCTATTTATAACTCATTGTCTCTATCTCTCTCTCTCTCTCTCTTATTTACTCCATCTCTCCCTCCATCTCTCCTACTCTCTCTACCTCTCTCTATATATCACTTCCTATATATTTATATTTCTCTCTCCATCTCCCCCTCTTTCATTGACTCCCTCTTTCTATCTCTATCTCTCTCTCCCTCTTCCTCTCTCCTTTCATCTCTATGTGTACATTTATCTCCCTCTCTGTCTTTTATTTTCCTTTGTCTCACTCTCTCTCCTTCTCTATCTTTTCCAATTTATATTTATCTCTCTATCTCTCCTTTATATCCATATTTCCCTCTCCCTCTCCCTATCACTTCCTCTTTGTATATCTCTCCAATTCCTCTCTCCTATCTCTATTTCTCTCCCTCCACCATCCCCCCTCTCTATCTATTTATACATATCTATCTCCCTCTCTATCTTTCTCCATGTCTCTCTTACTCATACACACACACTCCTTGTATCTCTCTCCCTATCTCTATCTCTCCATATTTAAATTATTACATATCTTTCACTATCTCTATCACATTATCTATCCATCTCTCTTTATCCCTCTATCTTTTCCTCTCTCTACCCCTCTATATATATCAATTCCTATCTCTATATTTATATTTCTATCTCTCCCTCTCTCATTCCCCCCTCTCTCCCACTCTCTATATATTTATCTCTTTTGGGTATATATCTATCCCTTTGTCCTCTCTCTTTATCTCTCCCTCTCTCTCCATATCCCTCTCCTCCACCTCCATCTCCATCTCTATATCTAACTTCCTCTTTATCTCTATCTCCTTACCCATCTCTTTCTCCCCCCATAGCTCTCCCTCTTTTTGTCCACATATCTCCCTTGGTGCTATCATAATAGTGGTTTAAAATTCTTGAGAGGAACGAATTTTAGCTGAAATCACATATTTTTAGAAAATATAATGATTTAAGCCTTAAAAAGTTCCATTTTAAGGATTCCAATTGAAGAGGGTTTGATCAAATCACCTTAGATCAAACCCCCTTGGATAGAACCTTAGTTTTAAACCATACCTATAAATGCATCTCCTTTACACCTATCAAAATGCTGATAAAAAATCACTTTTGATTTAGATTTTGGGGATCAAATGAATTCATTTAAAATTTATTTCAAATGATTATGGTATTCCCTCAGAACAAGCTATCCAATGAATATAATTTTAATATGTTTTGGTTTTGTTATGTATTTGTTTTTAAGTTTTATTAAACATAGGTTTTTCATTGAAAATGAATTTCTTTGTTCTTCACATGTGGAAAAATAGAAGATTATCAAAAAAATTGAAAAATATGAGTGCACCAGATATTGAAGTCTTTGATCCAACAAAAAATTAAATTAAATTTTGGCATATATAAAAAGTTACTTGTTATACAGTTGCACTATGTCTTAATTGTAATTCATTTGACTTTGAAACTTGATTAAGGAAAAAATGTTCAATAAAAACTATCTAACCAAGTGGAAGCACTAGATATCAGAGTTACAAATCTAAATTTGAAAGAATTAGAATTTTATTCTTCAGGAAAAAAGTTATGCATTATACGGTGTGCGTCACTTTTTAAAAATGTTGTTTTCTGAAAAAAAACTATTTTCGTGGGAGATGGAAAAAGAAGTGCAATTTGATTCCAAAAATTTTGAATTTTTTTTTTTTAGAATCTACAGGAAAAATTTGATGAGACTCTAGTTTGCACCATCTTCAAATTTCTCACATTTTAGCCGCTATAGGTGCCCGAATGTAAAGATTTAGTTAAAAATATTAATTTCAGTGTCCAGTTTGGCCAAAAATTGTAAACCACTATTATGGGATCACCCAATACTTCTATCTCTCCCTCTCTCCCTATTTCAAACATATCATTAGCTTATTGGTAATGAAGCCTTATTATCTTCCCAATTCAAAGGTTTTGTTTTAGTTGTGTTTAGATCCCTATAAGTAGATGCATATTTGATTTGAAGCTATCACTTCTTCATTGAGACCTTTGTTGCACAAATAGAATCACTTTTTAAATAGCCTACAAATTGACCTTGTGTATACTACACAAATGTATGTAAATAATAAAACAAAAATTCCCTAATTGACCATCCACACTTCTTCGGTGTACCCATTGCACACTAAGGTGTGATTGCTAGTTTAGAATATTTTAAATATATTATATAATAAAATTTAATATAGTAATGATATTATATTTTTTGTATTAAAGATTGTATATCAAGAGGAGTTACATAAATCATTAGAAGTTGTAGACCTAACTATTAGCAAACCACATAGGGTCTTATCAAAAAATGTGTTTATGGATCAATACATTTTGCATTATACTAATTGACTTATTTCATAGATATAGACATATATTATGTTTTCTTTTGCATTGATGTATGAACATATCTAAGATATGAGTAGAAGCAATCACAAAACTAATACAAGGATATATTACAAAAAAGTGCACATTTAGCCAAACAATGTTTAGAAGTTCCTGCTTTCACCACATGAGTCATTTTCACTCCATATTGGTTCAACCTCTAAGATGTCTTCATTGGATCTAACCACCTCTATAGTGAAGTCCTCCCCATGATTTATATGAAATATTAGTCCTTTTGGGTAATTAAATTCTTTCTCCAATGTCTCAGCTAGGTACTTCTTGTTGTAATTTTTTTAAAATTCTAAGTAGCTTTTCATATAAGGAATATTGTCTACTTCATTAAAAGGCCGGCCAATGTCTTCAATATTCAACCTAAATTGTCTTTTTTATATCCACAGTTCCTTCCTTTAGAAATTTCAAAAACTTGTCTTTTGAAATGTCCATTGTTATTGTCACCTACACATAAATATTGTAAAACATGACCCTTCTCAAAGACTCCATAAGTACTCTCCTAGTACCCTAGAAAAATTTCCTCGCTTTTAGCCTTCTAAATTGCCCATAAAATATTAGATGACGAAATAAGACAAAAAAAATTATAAGAATGACTTAAGCCTTCCACAAAACCAAATAGTTCATCTCCTACCATTTAATTTTACCTTTATCCCCCATCCCATAAGATCAAACAAAACATGTTCCAAATCTCTTTTGCAAGAAAACAATAAAGAATATGTGTCTAATACTTTTAAGCTACGTACAAACTATACAAATATTCATTACAAAGAAGAAAATGTGAAGGGAAGTTTCTGCAACAAGAACAACCACTTAAAGCAAGCAATATTTGGCTCTAAAATATTAAACCACATGATCTTGAAATTTTATTACCATTATGCCCTAAGGAGAGCAAGATTCCAATATTTGTTTTGATGATTGGGGAGGTTCTAAGAGTATTAATGTTTTATAAATTATTTTAGGTTTTAAACTTATAATCTTGGAGCCTTCAGCCCAAGTGAGATTCTCATGAAACACCTTACCTTTTGTTTTGCAAACAAGGAATTGAATGATCTTGCAAGCTTCCCTAAGAACACAATAAGTCCTCCAATGATAGGGAGGGAGATTAAATTCAACACTTCTAGATTAGTCCATGACTTTAGCTGGTTATTACACAATATATCATTACAACATTTGATACCTTTTAAATGTTAGTCTTTAGCTAACACTACTAAATTTGACTCCATTTTCTGACAAATGTTTGTCGGTCTTTCAACAAACATTTGTTGGACAACTAATGAAATAGGGAAATAAATTTTGTTACCAATTTTTCATCAAAATTCTGATGAAGAATTAAATGTCAAAATAATGGCCCAAATTCGTCGGTCGTCAGCATCATAAAATGGCTTTGTTGTTCATTAGAATATCGACAAAAACTTTGTGTATCCACTGAAAAATTATAACCAAAACGCAATTGCAATGCCTCTTCCAAAGCGTTGAAACAACACCAAATGTTCATCATCATTTCGATGAAATGGGAAAGTAGTTACGATGAAGCCTTTGTCGCAACTATAGCAACTTCATCAGACCTTTTTAGTGATTCATCAGTTGCCTTTGTCAAAATTGCAACAAAACAATGCAATTCTTAAAAAAAAAAATTCATTGAAATGTACCATCATGGAGACTCCTAGCGATGACCATTGAAGCCAACCCATCGGTGAGAGATCAATCATCAACACAGGATAGAAAACTCACTTGGATAGTCCATTTCTTGTCGATGACTTCCATCGGAAAGACAGATCTAATGTCACATCGATTTGATCTCTTAAGGAGTTTTAAATAGACCTACACCATGTCATCGTGGAGACTCTTAGTGATGACCATCGAAGCCAACCCATTAATGAGAGATCAATCATTGGAACAAGATAGAAAACTCACTCTGATAGTCCATGTCTTGTCGATGACTTCCGTCGGCAAGACAGTTCCAATGTCACACCAATCTTACCTCTTCAAGATTTTTAAATATACCTACACCATGTCATCGCGGAGACTCTTGGTGATGACCACCAAAGCCAACCCATCAATGAGAGATCAATCATCAGCACAAGATAGAAAACTCACTCTAATAGTCCATGTCTTGTCAATGACTTTCGTCGGCAAGACAGATCCAATGTCACACCGATCTAACCTCTTTAAGAGTATTAAATAGAACTACACCATGTCATCGCGGAGACTCTTGGCGATGACCACTGAAGCCAACCCATCGGTGAGAGATCAATCATCAGCATAGGATAGGAAACTCACTCCAATAGTCCATGTCTTGTCAATGTCTTCCATCGGCAAGACAGATCCAATGTCACACCGATCTGACCTCTTCAAGATTTTTAAATAGACCTACACCATGTCATCACAGAGACTCTTAGTGATGACCACTGAATTCAACCCATCAGTGAGAGATCAATCATTGAAACAGGATAGAAAACTCACTCTGATAGTCCATGTCTTGCTGATGCCTTATGTTGATAGACAGATCCAATGTCACATTGATTTGACCTCTTTAGGAGTTTTGAACACTATTGGTTATCAACAAGACATTTTGAGGGTCTTGTTGATTAAACAAGTGTCTAAGAGCAAGTAAACAGATGGAACCTATTAATTTTCTTATTTTAGGGTTCTTTAAATCATAGAATAGATACCATCTTGTGTAATGTACTTATATTCATATTTGAATTTGAGACCAATTGTCATTACACATTCCATTTTACTTGCTAGAGTATTCTATAAGCAATATATTGATAATGCCAAATGATTTATGGTGTTGTACAACTCTACCTATCATCATAGTTCTATTGTTCCCCCATAAAGAATCCTACAAAGACAATTTTACAATACTAAGTCAAATAATATGAATAAGACTTACTTCCATACAAATTAAATGATTATTCTCACAATGGAAATTGTCTAATGACAACAACAATTCCATGAAAGGTTATCCATGCTTCATAAGAGATGATTGATCATACATACAGATTGCAAGATGCATAGAAAAAGTATTACACTTGAGAACAACCAAGGGCTAACAAGGGAAGGAGTTAAGAAACATTTGGATTGAAGAGAAAATGTGTAGGGAAAATGCTAAGCAGTGTCAAGAGAATAGAGCTTGTAGAACATATTCTTGACCTAATCAAGCTCTTAAACAACTTAAACAAAATTAAAATACTAACACATATATTCATGTAATGAACTTCCAATATTTTCTATATTTTTCATTAATGGAGAGGTAGGTAAAGGAGAAATAATTATAATTGTAACACTATTCATAGTCCAATAAATTATGTTCGTAGTTTTTGTTCAATGGACCTCAGTTTTATCATTATACTACCCATCTAATACCATATTTTAATCCAGGGTTCAACTATCTCATATCTAAAGAAGAAACTTCAATTAACCATTTAAAGTACAATAAAATAAGGTAAGACTTTTACTTGAGAAAGAGTGGGTACACTTGTAGGATTAAAGTTCTAGCAATCATCAGGATTTATTGGCACATAGACAGAACCTGAAACATATGAAGCAATGGATGACTACAAGTTAGTGAAAGGGTCCTTAATATGTGACTGGTTTGCAAATTAATTGGTAGAAAATAAGGTTACAAATAGATCTACATAAAAAATTATGAGGAAAAACTATCATAATCATCAAAATAGATGAAAAGGGAAAAGGAAAGAGTTGAGCTACATCTCTAGAGCCTAAAAAAATACATGCAAGAAACAATAAAAAAAGAAGAAGAACAAACCATTTTTTGGATGAATACAAAATGGTTCCTTCAACAAGTGATTTGTATGCTTTCACACCTAACAGGACATTAAGAAGGTTTTAGTCTTCCTCTGTGAAATTAACTACTTACAGAAAAAACCCAGAAACCAATATTATATACCTCCATGTCTAGCCGAGGGTAGGTATAAGAGAAAATAATTTCCTCAATGCAATGCCCAAAAATATCAATGTGTGTAGGTTTGTATTACTCAAAATATGATTTCACTGTCTAAGGAAAAATACCAAAGTGATGTTTTAAATTTCAATCTTCATATAGGCTCCCTTATTGCTACACATACATATACAAGCATTATTCGAGCTCTAAACTATTCAAATATTAAGGATTTAATTAGCTATAAGATGGAAAGTTGTTGTTTAGAAATAATCCATCATCTTTTACCTATCTTTATTCACTCCTAGAGGTTAAGATAAATTTGTGTAAATGAGATAGAAATGTGAATCTTTTATGACAAAGAAAATTCTTAAAAGGAGGGGGGAGAGAGAAAAGTGTAGGGGGCAAGAGAATGCTTGAATGTATAGCAAAGTATAACATTTTGATCATTATAACAATGAAACAAATCTTAAGTTTGAAGCATTAATATCATTTAGAACATTTATGATCAAGAATGAATGTAAGTAGAGAATTTTTTGCATACCTGCAGATGGTACAAAATTTCATGGTTAAGTGGAAGCCTCCCATCAACAACAAGATCCAAATATCGTGTATCTATCTCAATCGAGCCTCTAAACCCTTCAGAGCTGTCAATTTTTCCACTAACCTGTTATGCACAAAAGTCAAATTTTAGAGTTATGTCACCACTAAAAACAGAAGAAACAGAGCTTTGAAATCAAATCCACACACAACACAATGTGGTATTCATACAAAGCCATACAAACAAACTAAACTCAGAACATTGGAATGGAAACAACTTCAAATTATGATGCAGAGCATGGATTTAGGGTATGAAGAATCATTTTTCCGCCACCATAGTGAAAAGTTAGCACTTTCTTTCATCTTTTCATATTGGTTTGATGCTTCAAATGATCCATTTCTTATATTGAAAAGTGCATTACCTTATTGAGCTTCTCTTTGTTTCGAGAATAGTTTAATATTCTCTACTTAACAAGGCCAACCAAGTGATGGTGGAAGCTCATTTGGCCCTTCCCCCCTCTCCCCACCTCACATCACTCTCAATTCCCCATACCCGATCATATAACATTAATCATTCATTCATCCATTAATAACATATAACATTCATTCATTCATTCATTCATCCATTAATAACATATATAGCATTCATTCATTAACATATTCACATTCATTCATTAACATATAACATTCATTCTTTCGATTTTTACATATTATCAAAAATATGGTTGTCATGATATGATTACAATCACTTTTTTTTTTTGTTTCTTTTTTAAAGCTAAAAAAAATCTAAAGTAGAGTATCATTTTCTAAATCATTTGTCTCCCCTTTATTTGTTATGCCCTCTGCTCGTGATCTTAATGTACGCCTAGTCATGTGCTCATGACGTAGATGTCGCTGCAAGGGGGGTCTGCTACAATAACAAAGAAATGTTAAATCAATTGATATATGTTTTATTATTATTGTTACAAGTATTTCATTAATTAAAAGAACATTATAGTGGTTCTCTTTACCTAATGGATCCACATCATGTTTTTGAACTTCTCTTATAAACTCATGCTCAACATGTTGAAAACCCTCTAAATCTTGATTTATAGTTGAAACATGAAAGGTTACATTAATTAATACACCAATTGAAATTAAATATGTTTAAAAGAACATTAGAGTGGTCCTCTTTACCTAGTGGGGCCACATCATATTCTTGATCTTCTCTAGCCTGATCATGCTCAACACGTTGATCACACTCTACATGCTCTAAAATTGAAACACGATTACATTAATTAATACACCAATTACAATTAAATATGTTTAAAAGAACATTAGAGTGGTCCTCTTTACCTGATGGGGCCACATCATGTTCCTGATCTTCTCTAGCCTGATCATGCTCAACATGTTGATCACGCTCTACATACTCTAAAGTTGAAACATGAAAGGTTATATTAATTAATACACCAATTGCAATTAAAGATGTTTAATTGTATTAATCCATACTCGTTTTGTATAGCACATGAATACATCCAGTACCAGGATGCACACCATGACCTTCATCTACAGGTTGTGCTCCACCCTCACCAAGCTACATTCCAATGTCATGTGCAGTATTATCATTGCTTGTATGTTTAAAATAAATAGGCATGTAATTACTTTATGGTGGAAATTAATATTGAATAGATTGCACAAGTATTCAATTTTAAATAAACTTTATTGATTTATTTACTTGTGTATCGGATGTAGTGGAAGATTATGTTTTCCTAGTCAAGACTCTTAGGCATTCAGCCACGACTCCATAGCCTTGCTGGAAGGCAGTCTTTAGGTCTTCTTCTGTGGGAACTCTGTTGAATTCAAAGCCCTGCATTTTTGCATAAGATCATGAATTTTGCTTCTGTGGTGTGATAAAACCAAAAAATTGCAATTTATTATTTGGATGCAATATTTCATTTATTGATACTTACAATTTGTGCAGCTAATTTCATATAACCACCAGAGCCAAGTTTTTCATGCCTGTGTTTTTCTAGTCTTTCCTTTGTTGCCTTCAATGTGTCGAGCAGCCTATGAAAATTTTGAAATACGTTAGATTATGTAAAAAGAAAGAGGAATCAGTATATAATTACATTTTTGATAGTATCACATACCTTCCTTGGCCTGGTGATGTCTTTCCTTTTTTCTTTTCAGCCTTCTCCTTTCCATTTGATACCAAGTACTTCCACTCCCTCTCTAGAATCATGCAGGGACACTCATTCTTTTTGTTCTTCTCTAAATTTGACCTATATTGGTCCCTCACATACTTTAGATAGGCACCAACTTTCTTAAGGACCTTGGTTGGGTTGAATGTTTTGTCACCGAACAACACAACTAAATGGTTAACAAGATCATCTTTTGAATCTTCATTTTGGGCATTCCACCGTGTACAATGGTGGGCCCAAAGAGCTCCAATGTAATATCACTTATATGTTTATTAAAAACATCATTTCCTACAAAATGATCATGGGATCAATAGTCTAAAAAGAGTGATCAATAAGTAAATTTCAATTGGATTATATATAATAATAATAAAAACATTTTAAAGTACTTAGGACATTCTCTATCTTTATGGGAATGAAATCCTTAGTCACCACAAATGTGACCGAAAATTTTCTTGTACTAGTAATACGAGAACATCTAGGAAATGTTGCTAGAATATCACCAATACTAGTGGCCTCTACATCCCTAGGTAAATGTCCTGATGCATGTTCTGGCATGTGTTCGCTACCAGAGGGTGCAGTAATGAATGCCTGCATGGTATGTGTTGCCGAAATTTTCTAAGATGAAAAAATAGGCACGGATGATGGGGTCAGATGATATGATGTATGTGCAAGAAGATCAGGATGGACACTTGTACCAACCCCTACTCCTCAGGTAGCACTTGCAGTACCCTGATCATGGCTAGAAGTATCACGAGCATGCAAAAAATATTATAAAAACAACACATATTTTAGTTCATGACATAAAAGAGTAAAAAATATAAAACCACGAATGAACTTATGTTATAATTAAAGACCTCATGACAACTTACTTGCAAGTTTTGTACTCTCTTAGTCAATATTTTAACCCTCTCTCTTATCTCATTTGTTTGAGGTACTATGAATAACAACTTAAGGATTTCTTCATTGCATTTTTTTTGGGTCTTCATTATCATATCGAGAGGGTTTTCTAAATAAGCGATGTCATCATCACATAATATTGACTACACCTCCCTATGGATGCTCTCGTCTACTGCTAGTGCCTTTCCCTAATCAGTCGACTGCAACAAGAATATTAAAAATATTATTGAAATTAACCCAATAAACTTATGAAAAAAATATAATAATAAAAATTTTGCTCGTATCTAATTTGTACAATTACAATGAGGTAAACCTATAGGGTAGAAGCGCCTGAAGATACATCGTGATCTATGCTCTAGGTTGGAGACTTCGTCTAATGATCAATGTCGCGTTGTGACAAAAACTAAATATAAAAAAACATTACCAAAATGAAACCAATAGACTTACAAAAAAAAATATAAGAATAAAATGGTATATTGGAGTCATTAATTGGAGGTTGGGCAAAATGGTACATGGTTCATACCACCCCCATAGTAATTGTGTTTGTAACTAATTGATTCAAATTGTAATCGATTAACAACTCTTCCCCTGCAGTTATTGATTTTATCGCACATACGAATACATGGTTTCCATAGTGCACCTCGACTATGCAATTGGATTGCTCATTTGTTGACCCAGGTTGTGTACTGTTTATAAACCCTACAATATTCCTTGATGCTTTTTGCCTTCCATCAATGTAGATGGCCACTCCTTTTATTTTGATCCTTATCTTTTAGCTATATATAATTTGCTAACAGTGCATACCTATGCATACTTCGTGTATATTGAACTAGTTGCATCCAAGATTTGTAACTGTAACAGGGTCTAACATACTCCATCAATTCAATAAATTTTTTGTAATAGGCCTTTATGTCGTCCATGCAAAATAGGCCCAAACCATGCAATGATGATGGTGCTAAGCAATATATCCTCTCGTTGACACAAAAATTAGTGTTTATTGGAGGAAGTTCCTTGGATACCCATTGTTTATGTAGATGTGTGTACCTTAAGGGCACCTCGACGTCACCTATGCTCTCATTATCATAAGAACATGACCCCCCTTTAGCAAGAAAAAATTCCATGTGTTTACAGACTTTTCTTCTAATCTTTTGACCTCTAGTTGATCTCCCTCTTTTAGACCTACTACATGTCTTGCTTTCCTCTTCTCTTCCTGAATTTCCCTCGCTCGAGGAAGACAGATTTGAAAAATACCTATTTGGTGGTACCTGCACTCATAAGGATGTTGGATGAAGTTCTTTCATGGTGATGTGATCCCAAGGTGACATTATGACTAATCTATCATTTCATTGCTATAATTTTATAGGTTATAAGGTAATCATGTCTTGATAGATTGCAAGTTATTATTACTACCGTCCAAATGTGTCCATCACAAATCAAATCTACTTAATGTTTTAACTCCCAAACTTTGTAACAAGTGTTAAATGTGACTATAGTCCACCAGTTACACAACCAAGGCCTCAAATGTATTCTCTAATTGTAATCAAAGGACTTTTTTTCTTCATTCAAGTAAATAAACTTGAATGGAAACACCACCAAGTGGTTTATTGGACACCTACATGACTAAAAATAGCAGAAGATTTGCATTTAATTTCCATATGTCTAAGTGGTTAACGAGGAGGGAGTGTGTACTAGGCCTGGTCAAGTCATCATAAGTTTATGCTTTAGAATTTTATTTTTTTTAAGTCATCTTAAATCTTCCTATGTCTAATTGCTAAGAGACTTTTGGTATTTTTTAAGGTAGGATGAGTTTTTGCATCAATGTTCTAGTTCTCTATGACAAGGTTTCAACATCTTCAAATAGTGAAAGTTAGTGCTCATAGTCATTTGAAACAACAACATTTTGATTATGTCTAATGGTAGGATTTGATAACTTAAAACATCTCTACTTCAAAATAAAAATATCTCTAACAACTCTAAGAGTTCTAATGGGATGGCCACCATCCTAAGAAAGATTCTTCATTCTCACTTTTAGGTGTTAAAATTTAACAATACCTTGATTGATGAAAGATCCCAAGGAGCCTTTCTCCATGGTATCCAAGTACACTTAGCAGTTTTCTTCTCTTATATGATTGAACATGATTTAAAGAAATTAGCTAGGAATTATTCATTTAACCTAAGGTTTTATCATAATGCCATCATTGGAAAAGTATGATAAAATTATTCTATTATGAATAATTGGTCTATGTGCCTCTAGTAATCACTATAAATGTTTGTAAGGATAAAATGACTAATTGCATCAGGTAGGAGAGAATCAACTTTGAGTTCTTCAAAGATTATATTCCTCTATTCATAATTTTTAAGGGTTGTGTGTGGAGGAGGTTATCACTATCAAGAAGGGAGGAGACCTTTCCTTGCATATGTTTGTGGTGGAGGTATTAAAGAATAATTGTATGCCTCTATTTCCATTCATTAGATCTAGCTTAGCCTAGCATATACTTGGGCTAAGTCTACAATTGCTTCAAAATAATGTGATGAAGGCTATGTGTGATGAAATCCTAGACCTCAACCAAGATGTGGGTAGATTATGGGAGTTTTTCCAAGACCCGAGGTTGGTCAATAAAAATGTGAAAGACTAAGCTATTTTATTTTTTGTCTTATCTTATACCATTTTACGATAATGGGGTGCCAATGTACGAGAAGATCTTTAGAAACTAGGCATAAAAATTACAAGTTAAAGAGAATGGGAGTGCCAAACTCATAGTACTCATTGTCCCTTGGTCATCGATTTTCCCTGAGTGCCCTCAACCTCGTCCTTGACGTTGGTATTGACCTTGTTTTCACTCCAAACTCTTCCTCAGCACTAATATTGACCTTGTTTTCACTCCTCAAAACTCTTTATTAGCACTAGTATTGACCTTGTTTTAACTCCAAAATTCTCCTCGGCACTAGTATTGACCTTGTTTTCACTACTCCAAACTCTTCCTCGGCATTGGTATTGACCTTTCACTTCTCCAATTTGACGAGCTACAACCTAGTTTCGTTAGGTTTTAAAGTATGTTAATTAAATTGAAAATTATGGTGCCATTTAGCTAGGTTTTAACATTATACAATATAGTTAAGTATATATTAGCTATATTTTACATAATAAATAATATAATTATTCAACTTATTATAAATATATATTATATTCTTTAACAAAATTATTAAATATGTATAAAATTATTATAACTAATAATTAATAATAAGTATATTTTTATTTAATACAAAATATAATAAATATAATATATATTTAATATAATATTAATATGAGAGAGAGAAACTAAATTTGTATTGGTTGTTTCATGTCAACAATCCAAGGATGGTATGTCTCCTTGGGGAGTTATGCTCAAGGTAGCATGCCATTTGATTAAAGATATGATAACTCTCCTTTAAGACCTCTTCAATGTACCCATTGCAGACTTAAGGAGACAAAGATAAATATAGGGAAGAAAATATATAGAGAGAGGTAGATAATGACAAACATACAAATAGAAAGGGAGACAAGGAGATAGAGAGAGGTAGAGAGATAAAGAGATAAGGATGAATAGATAGAGATATAGGGAGGGTGATTGATATATCTCTCCCTGTCACTCTATATCTCCCACTATCTATGTCACTCTCTCTTCCCCCCTCTATCTATTGAGCTATCTCTCCCTCTCCCCCTTCTCTCTCATTCACTCCATCTCTCCTACTCTATATCTCTATCTCTATTTATCTTTTTATCTCCCTCTCACTCCTCTCTCTATCTCTTTCTATCCATATCTTTCTCTACCTCTATCACGATCTCTCTATCTCTTTCACCATCCCCCTCTATCTCTCTATATCACCCTATTTCTATGTCTCTCCCTCTCCCTCTATATATATTGAGATATCTCTCCCTCTCTCCCCTATCTTCTTCTCTCTCTCCATTTCTACATATCACTCTCCCTCTCCCCCTCTTCTTTCTCTCCCTTTTCTACCTATTTATCTCCCTCTCTTCTCTCTTTTCCTCTTCAGCCTATCTCTCCCTCTCTCCCCCTCTTCTTTATCTCTCCTCCTCTACCTATCTATATCCCTTTCTCTTCCTCCCACTCTCTATCTCTCACCATCTCTTTGTCCCTATCCCCCCAATCCATCAACTCTCTATCTCCACCTATCTTCCTTTCTCTTCCCATATATCTCCATCTCTCTTTCTCTTCCCATATATCTCTATCTCTCTCTCTTTCTCTCCCCATCTATCTCTATCTCCCCATATATTAACTAAGAAGCCATGTAAGCATACAGTAGTATATGTTGGAAAAACTATAATAGTGTTTTATTAAACTATAAGTAACACTTATCTTTCTAATGTCAAGCCTTCTTATAAAAATAGTGTTTTATTCAACTATAAGTGGATTATTGTCACCACTCTTCATTCAACATGAAATTCCAAATGTAGCAATTGTTTTGTTTTTTTTGTCAAGTTTCATTAACCAAGCTATTTACTGGGTTGAATAAAGTTGTGTTATGAGCCTTTGTCTCTTTAAAATAATTAGACAATATTAGCGAGATCAGGAAGGGAGAAAACTAAACTCCTTCAAAATAGGGGTAGTTGTGGGTTTGTTGGTTTTCTTTGTATACTATATACTTAGTTCCTCTAGGATAAATAAGTCATTTTAGATCATTTTCTTAGTTGTGTATCCTAACTAATATAGAGTAAGCTTTATCATTTTAATTTACTACTACATAATAGTTTGTGTTGAAAGAATTGTTTTCATTCTTTGTAGTTTTTACATTGGAATACAAATCATATTTAATTTCATGCTAATATAATTTTTTCATAAAGATATTTGTTTGAAATAAGTGTTTCATAACCCATCTAATCAAATCATAACCTATCAAAATGGTAATAGGAATTTTCTAAGGAAAAGAACACTTGACCCAATCGTAAGTGTATGGCCTTCGTAGAAAGAAGTGATCCACCTTAGCAATAACTACCTAATTTAGACCTAGTAGGTTCAACTCAACCAACCTATAAACCTACCTTTAAGAGGCTTTCAACAAGTTTAGAATGACCAATTTAAAAAATCCAAACAACTCTCAAAGCCTGATAAAGGACAAAAATCAGATTTTGCACTTTGACTCCTTGAATCCTTGTAACAGTGCAAACCTAGTTTTTGCCCAATAACTCAAATTTTTTCAAAAACACCAAAGAAACCCTTTATGGTTTTAGACACCCATTTTTGAATTATTAAACATACTTCAAGGGAAAGTACAAGTGATTTTTCAAATTTTACAGTGATTTTGCACTTGTTGATTCCCTAAAGAAAACCTTATCTTGAGTAAAATCCATTATAGTTACATATGATCACATCATTCTTGACCATTTGATATCATGAAAAACCTCCAAAATCTAGTATTCAAATAACCCATATTGGAAAGAATTTGTGCAGGTCTCTTTGATTCATAAATCATTATATTCTCATTTTTAGCATATCGACGAAAGAACAAAAATGTCACACCGATCGGATTGCATAAGAAGATACACATTAGGATGACACGGTCCATGGTCTCACCGATAAAGAGATTCGTCAGCAAGACAAGTTCCATCAAGGTGAAATTAAAATTTCATACCGAGCATATAGGTCTCATTGATGAAGTTCTATTGGCAAGAAACCTCTCTTGTCTCATTGACAAGGAGTTGTATCAGAAGGAGTCTTGGCAACATGAGATCGAAGGACTAATCATCGAGTAGACTTATAACATTGGATAAATTACTGAATGTCAGCAATACACCATGTCTTGTCGATGAAGACACAAATATATCAAGATAGTCATTGGGGTGACTCTTGTCGACATCTATATGAATCATATGGATAGATTATGTGATATCAACATAATGTCTCCCTGACCAAAAGAATGTTTAATGAACGTTAGTCAAGCCTGAATAAAACGATCGCCCAAATTTTGAATTGACTTTTCGTTAAAACATTTGATGTAATAGTGGGTAAATTCAAAGATCACCTATGCTCGTGTTCAAAGCTATGATTACTAAAGAAGACATATTGAGGAGATTGGCTTATGGTCTCATCAATGAAGGGAATCTGTCAGTAAGACAAATCATCTTGGCATGAAAAATATATGTTGGCCTGAACGTTTAAGTCTCATCGATGAAGTTTCATCAATGAGACCATCATTTCTTTCATCAATAGGATCACTAGGAATATATCGGCAAGACATGTGCCATTGGTGTAAATCCTGAATGTTCACCTGACCCTCTAAGTTACACCGACAGGAGGATATCAACAGGAGTTCTGACGACATATTCAAGACCAAAAGAAAAGTTATTGGCGAGACTTATAACATCGAAGGAACCACTAAATGTGTTAGTGATACTAAAAGTTAGGCCAATGAAGAAACAAATGAACCAAAATGATTGTCGGGGTGACTCTTGGTGATGTAAATGGAACAAATGTTAACATCAGTCAAATGTGTGGAGTGTTACCTCGATTAGCAGAGTATTTAGTGAATGTTGGTTGGGGTATAATGTATAGATCACCCAAAGTTTGAAGGTGTCTTTCCAACCAATTCATTTGATGTGACAGTAAGGAATTCAAAAATTTGTTACATTCATGCTTGGAGTTAAAACATTAATGGCGCCATAGAGTACAGGTAATTTCATAAATTGAAAGGAAATTGTTACAAAATGAACATTATTGTGAATTAGTAGTGAAGGGAACGAGGAGACAAACAAAGGGCCAGAGAATTGTTTCAGTTGAAAGACCTCAATCAAAACCACTAGGTCCTTTGCATTTTAACTTTTTCACTTCTGCAATTTTAAGCGAGTAATATGGAAGCCACCAGCTTGGGGAAGTTGAAAGGTAGAAAACAAAGTGAGAGCAATCACCTTAAGAGTAAGAAGTAGAAATTTGAGTCTGGAATTGAGTCGGAGGGTGCTAAATGAAATTTGAATCAAGATTTAATTGACCAATTGCTTGGCTCTGGGTTCAAAGGTAGGTGCTCCGCGCAACTGAGGGTGGAAGTGGATAAATTGGATGACAAGTGCAAGCACATACGAGATATTTGGACCCCAATAAGAGGTTATGAATTGTTTAGGTTCCACTTTCAATGAAGAGATCATTTTGAGCCAGTTTTTAATCCATGGCATCTAAATTTGGGAAAAATGGTTTGCTCTAATGCATTTATCAATATAGAGCTGGTAAAATTGTTGGCCACCCACTATGACTCAAAACTTAAGGCCATATGCAGACCATCTGGGAAATCGTTCATATACATATTAGAGGCTTCAATAAGTGAGGTTTTTAAGTTGGAAGGGTGGTGTAATGAGAAAATAGATAATGAAGAGTTGGAAAAGGAGTTTTGGAGAATGGACACTACTTACAAGGGTTGAAGGTTTCCCTTAAATAGAATTAAACAAGATGGTAAAATTGTCCCACTTGACAATGGCGATGGGCCTCCATTCCATGTGGACTTATTTGAGCTCCATATGAGATATACCTATTTCTCAGTTGGAAAAGTGTTGGGTATGGAAGTTCTTGAGTATATGTCCATTGTTCCCATGGTAATTGCAGTTGACATTCAATGTCATAATTCTAGATTATTCGACTATGCTTCATTTTTCTCCAAGGGACTAGACTTAGCATTGGTGGCAATCAAGAATAAATCCCTTGTTCTACACCTTAGGTATTATTCTCTTTTAATGCATCTAGTATTATACTTTAGACAAGAGTTAGGGATTTGGCCAAAAAACTTGAAGGTTTCACAGTTTGATAAAGAGGGAAAATTGTTACCCATTCAATTGTGGACTGCCATTTGGGACAGTAGGTTTTTTTATTCCAGTTTCTTGTATTTTGAAGAATATTTTGTAAAGCCAATATATGAATTCTACAGTCATCCTTGTGCACACTCATTGTCCGATAAAATAAAATACTTCCTCAGACCTAAGGAATTTAATGGACCAATTGATCACAATTGGGGAGACTGGTATTACTTGGAAGATGCTACCATGGTAAGGGTGTTTGGTTTTGAGGATTCTCTATTCATTTTGACTAAAACAGTCCTGGATAGGATTGCATATTTGGAAATTGTAAGACAAATGGATTTTTCTAGTTTCATGAATTTTGGTTCATTCAGGAAACAGGCATTTATGCCTAGTACTTTGTGCTTTGGTGATTTTACTGTGCTTGCAAAGGAAGGATATGATTTGATCATTGACAAATTAATGCAGTTTAATATGAATAAAGGTCCACCAAGAGAAGGTTTTGATCCAGAGGGATATATCAATTATGCCAAGCAAAGGATAAACTTTGGATGATATGATCATGTGCCCTATTAGTTTGATGACATGATTAGAAATTTGGAGGCAGAGGAAGGAAAGTGAGTGGTGGAGGAATACAACCAAGGGTTGCTAGATACAGGGTTCCCTTTTTCTAGAGATAAGGAAACTGGAGAAGATATGCCACGAGACCTACCCAATAGGATTTCCAAATTAAAAACTCAAGATTACAACTACTCTCCTAGAGAACTAAGTGTTTAAGAGAGCTAAGATATAGACACTAGACATATGGAATATAGATCATCTATGGCAAAAAATGAATTTGTGAATTCTTCAGAATTCATATCTTTCTTGTATAAGCAAAAGGGCAAGGAGATAAGGGAGACAGTTGATAATATTACACCAAGCAATGAGGAGCAACTACTAAATAATTTGAAATTAATTGTGGATAGAGAAATGGCTAACATGACCCCCGACAAAGGAAGGAAAATGTTAGAGGATGTTGGAGTTATGATCTTTCCAAGGCTAGATTTGAATTTTGCATTGGTTTTTGATAGCTTCCTAAAGGATAATAGTGCCACACACAAGCTTAGTCCCGAGGGGGTGACAAAAATATATGTTGGATCCAAATATAATCTAGATGAAGGATCACTCATGATATAGGCCTTGTATCTAGCTCATAGAAAGTAAGTGGTGATTGATACTGAGATAGAATTTGGACATGTCATAACTCTGAAGGTTGGAGAGGTAGATCTTGTGGTGACTGCAAACATTGGGATTAATGTGGGAAAACTAAATAAAGCCCAAATACAAATGTTGATAAAAGAAAAGGAAATGTACAAAATCAATAATGAAAGGATCATGAGAGAAAATGATCATTTGAAGGACATGCTAGGAGTTACAATGGGACCTCCTAAATTAATAACACATGGTGAAATCTCACAAGTAAAAGATCATTGGGAGGAGTCAACTACATATTCACAAGGTAAATATGATACACTCACTGCAATAATCAAAAAAAGGCAGGCCAACTTAACGATTTGGTTGAATAAGCTATGGGGAGCATATTCAAAGAACCATGTTACAGGGCAAGAACACAAGAGAATTGATGGAAGGATTCAAGAAAAGTTATGAGAATTAAATGAAAGAGATATTCCTGACAGTGTGGCCATTGGTATGGGTAACCAAATTATAAAGAAACATGGGGACTATTATGAGGAACTGTGAGAAGATGCAAAGGGGCTAGTTGATGTTATGAATATGAGACTGCCTACACTATTTGAAGATGGAGAAAAGTTGAAAGAGAAATCCAAGTGGATCAAAGAATGTGAATTGATGCTACAAGGAACTCTGGAAAATGCTACAAGGAATGATTCAACATTGGACGAGAGCTACAAGCACAACGAAAGGATGATAAAGGTGGAAATATCGGCCAGGAACGCATTAGGAGATGTTGATACTCATGAATGGTGGGATTATCTAGATCATTTATCAAATGTTCATCTAGGGCTAAATAGAGCCTAATCTCTTGTTTTAATTAGTTAAGTAAAATAAAACATTTGTGAAGGGGTATGTCCCTTCCAATTTTTGATGTATTTATATTTGTTCCATAGTAATGCAACAGATATAGGCATTAGGAGATATTCAGTAGATAGCTTTCTAGCAAAATACTTTCATATACAAAGACTTAGATGCATGTATTTTGATGGAGTAAATGAAAATATCTAAGTTGCAGATTAAGATTTTAGTATCGGTTGTTTGTTAAATTTATGCAGTTATTTGATTGTCTCCATTTTGATGCTTCTCTATTGTTTAAATTGATATAACAAGTTTATACTCAGATTATCATTGTACATTTTCTATATATGTGTGATTTGGTTATTCAATTCTCTCAATTAGGGATTAAAATATTTTAATCAATCACATGTAACACCTCTCTAACTTCAGCCTGGGTAAGATAGTATTTTGATTTTGATTTGATATTTCAAATGTTAAATGTTGTTATAATGAGATTAGACATTGATGGTTATATGAAAGGTTATCATGTTTAGCTGTTATTCTGGATTACATGCTTAAATGTTTATATACTATTATCATTGATTTTGTATGATTATGGACAAGAAAGGGATGATGTCATAACACTCACATTTGAGAGGCTTATGATATCATGACTCCCTCCCTGATGATTGATGTTGCTTTGGACTATATGTATATGCACATGTACTTTGCATGTAATTGGAACTGATGCAGGTACTGAGTATCAACTCCGCCTAGATCCAGAGGCCTGAGTGTACTCCTATTCTTTGATGGTGGTTACTAGAGGTAGTCACAGTCCAATGTCCCCTACCCTATCCCACTATACCCTGTTAGGGCAATGGTTTTCCTTGTTGATGTCTTATCGTCTAGTTACCTAATAGTAACATCTGGAGCACCTTTCAGTCATATTTTCTAGTGCACCTTTCTGTGGTATGTGGTTTACCAGTATGTCTTGCTGAGGTATTTTGTCTTGGTTTTTGTGAATATGTTATGTGGCCATATATTTTGGTTGTCAATGTTATGATGTGTTTTCATTGGCATCTTTTTGTGGTTTCATATATGGTATTTCATTGAGTTTAATTGATTTGAGATTTGAATGGTTTAATTCATGAGATTTTAAAATATGTTATTTTAAATGATTTTTATTAATCATTCGAGAGAATGATATATTTCATTTGGATTTTTTTTAATGATTTTATTAATCCATCTTGTGAGCTCTCATAGTCTCATTTAAATCTTATTTGGGGAGCTTTGTGTATTTTAATGATTGGGTTTAAATTATTATTTTATTTGAATAGAAAATTTTGTACATATTTAGTGATTTAAATTTATTGCCTTGGTGAGCTTTAATAGCTTATTTAATAAAATGCCTTATTTTATTTTATTGTTTTGGGAAGAAAATATATAAGGGAAGAAAGTTTTATTTTGGAGATTATTATTCTTTTGGGGAGAAAATGGAATTCGTTGTTTTGGCATGGAGAAGGAAACCCCATGATTTGGGCAACCGGGTTGAGGAGATTGTGCAAGTTTTTCTAAGAAGAAATTTGTGGGTAGTAGATTGTTGAAATTAGCGTGCCATTTCCTCTTTGTTGTCATATTTTGGAACCCAATCGCACCTTCTCTTTAGAGCAATCTTTCTTTTCAATTTTGGGCAATATTGAGGTATTTTTTGTGGTTCTAGAATCCTTGAATTTTTGGTGGTTTTGAATGTAATTTAGTTTGGGAATGGAAGCTTTGTTTTTCCTCATAGTAGATTTATTCTTTGATTCAATTTTGTGAATGCTTTGGGAATGGAGAATGTTTGTTTTGGATTTGATTTGTTGCTCGGTAGTTGCTTATGGCAGATTTTTGTGCATTCAAACAAATCTAAAATGGGTTGCTGGAAAAATATATTTTTGGGCACTTTCATTTTATTTCTATTTTTCCCAACTTGCTAAACCATATTTTTCATTATTTCTCTTAAACCACCCATTAAAAATACAAAACAAATATGGATCTCATGTAGAAATGTCAAGATCTCAACTGGGTCTTTGGCAGATTTTAGTTTTGGGCACTTTCATTTTTGCCCAAATTTGTGCCTACTTGCAAAATGACATTTTTCATTGCTGCTCATTTACCGCCTACTAAAAGTGTAAAATTAAGTTGGATTCCATATAGAAACGTCAAAATATGAACTGGGTCTTCGTCTGACTTTTAATCTGGGTACTTTCATTTTTCATGATTTTTGCCCAACCATGCATAAAATGGCATTTCCTGAACAACACCCTATTTCGGGTCATAGAATAAAATAATAAAAGTGTAAGCCAATTGGAAACATCAAAATATGAATTGGGTTGTTGTCTGATTTTAAATTTGGGCACTTTTATCTTTTATAGAATTTTTATGCCTCTTTCTCATGCGTTGAACAGCAATTGAAACTGTGTTTTGTCCCACTGCCTCTTGATATATTTTAATATGTTTTGGAAGTGATTTTATGGGATGATTTGATGAAGTTAATATTGATTATATGATTGGTTTCTTTTATGAAATTAATGGTGAATGTTTGAAGGGTGTGTAATCCACATGTTGACATTTGTAATCAACTATTTAAATGATTTAGTAGCAATATTGCTTTGCTGTTTTAAATGGATTTCATGATGTTTTAGTGGCTTTTCATTGTTTCATGTTTGCTATGGATTCCTCATTTGGTTAAATGAGAAGGCCTATTCATTTGCAGGGCATTGATATGGGCATGATTGAGTCTCCTTGTCTACATGAGAGGTGTACCTAGTTCCGTGTAGTGCCATCCTTTTGAGCAAACACGATGACACTCGATTTGATCTGCACTCTTGCACCTCGAACCTTAGTAGTCATGAGTAGTACCCGACATGTTATTGTATGAGCATCTTCATGTTGTGACATTGGTCTTAAGTATTGTATTTTATGTTTGTTTTGTGTTTGATGTGAGTGTTGGCCATTTGTTACCCTTGCCTCATTTGCTACTTGGGCCTTATGACTACCTCCGAGCACGGTGGGGTGGCCTCTTTTGATTCCACATGGTAGGGAGGCATTGCCACTACCATTGGGGAATGGTGTACAAGTTTTGGAGCATCAGTTGGAGGTTTTCTCTCTTGTACATGCTTTATCAGATGATGTTTCTTATTCATGGCTATTCCTTTTTATTTATGTATATTCCTTTATGTATATTCTACTCACTTGAGAGTGAAAATGTAATCATATAGATTAATGAGAAGAAATGTGATGTTTATATTTGGTTTACGAGTTCCAATGTTGGTATTGGACTTGCTTGTATTATGATGATCATTATGACTTTTTCTTTAATATTTTCTATGCAAAAATTAGAGTTTTGGTTGTAATGTTTTAGTTTGCAAAAGTTTTGGTGCATTGTCTCTTTCTTTTTTGGTATGTGTTGTTGCTACTAAAGTCTCAGTGCATCACTGCTTTCCTTTTTGCTATTTTGTTGCTGCTAAAGTTTCTATGCATTGTCGCTTTCTGTTGTTGTTTTGTGTCACTGCTATGAAGTTTTAGAGCAGTAGGTTCCAGAGCTGCAGGTTCCGTAGCTAGAAATTTCTTAGCTAGAAGTTTCATAGCTGGAAGTTCCATAGCTAGAAGTTCCGTAGCCGGAAGTTCTGTAGCCAGAAGTTTCATAGCTGGAAGTTTCAGAGTAGGAAGTTTTGAAGAAAAGTTTTTGGAGCTATTATGTTTGCTCTTGTTTGGATATTTTTAATTTTGGAGGGTAGATTAGTCCTCTCCTTTGGTTTTTGTATGAATATGTTTGTTGTCGTTGTATTGTTTTCACAACTGCTTTATCTGTAAGTTGGTTTGTATGTTTTCAAAAAAAATTATCTACTCCTTTTTTTGCTCTTACCCTTTGGGGTTGCGTGGTAGGATGTTAGACAAAAATTGGAAAGTGTTAGTTGGATCAATGAGAAGAATCACATAACTAGAATTGCCATTCTATCTTAAGAAGAGTTTTTCAATTATTCACTTGCACATTTACACAAGTTGTAAATAATTTATGTGCCTGACAATTTGAATTATTGCCATTATTGAAATCCACATTTGCAGATATTCATTAGACTCCATATACCCAATAAGGCATTGGTCTCCCCTTGTATTCTTTTATAATTTTCATTATTCTTATTTATTTTACACTTACATTTACAAATATATATACATATGCATTAACTATTTTAATTTATTTCTCATGTAGTTTAATAGTTTGATCAATTTCATATTATATGTGTTGAAGACTTTAGAATTTCAATTACATTAATTTATGGATATGTTGTATCTATAACACTACAAAACTATATGCTCTTTGCATTTACACTTGCATTTAGAAATGCACATTTATGTACATAGATATAGATTTATTTAATGATATGTTGCATTTATTGTTCTAGGAGAGCATCCAATAATTGTATCTACATTTACATTTAAAAATACATATACATACATACATATATGTGTGTGTATGTATATCATTTATATTCAATGTTCAGAAACAACCCATTAGGTCTGTACATGGATAAAAATTCATAAAATTATATCTCTCATATATATTTTGTTGAAACTTAGGCTTGAACCTCTCATTTCACATGTTTTTCTTCACAAAACTCTTGAGGACAACAGTTCTACCTTCTTTATTTCTCATCCTACACTCTATTCATGCATTCTACAATTACAACAGTATCCATAGGGCCTCTTACACAAGCTACAGTAATTACAAAAAGTGTAAGAGCCTCTTTATATCATGTTTGGACTACAAAACCCTCAAAAATAGAGTAACCAAGCTATATGCAAAGAAATGAAGCTTTCTAACTCAAATCAATACTTTAAGCCCTCAATTCAAATTCAAATCAAAGCTAACACATATCTTCATGACATGGAATTGATTTCACATCAAAATATGGCTACATGTGACCGTACAATGCTGCATAACAAGAAAAATATAATTTTTTTGAAGAAAAACACAAATTTTTTAATGTCAAAAGCTTGTATTTTAAATCCTCAACCATCAACAACCATTACAATGATTACTTTATGCCTTTTAAAGGCCTTTACACCTCAACCACTGAACAACCACCTCTGCAACTGACTTTTTAATCTTTTATGATCACATAAAACATAAAACACACTAATTTCAAGGTTGTTAGCATCACTATTGAAATGATTTAATTTTTTGACCTTTCAAACATTAAAAAGTACATCATTAAATTAATTATGTAGTGGCATAAAAATTAAAAACATCATGAACTAATTATGTAACCACATAAGTCAAATATAATTTTATCAAGAAATTAATATCAAATAGATAATATAATCGCATAACTCATACATTTCAATGTCATTGATCTTCTTGTTCATCCAACTCTTTGTCTATATCATCTGATTCATATTTGACATTGTAAGAATTGGTCATATCATCATCGTTTTCATTGATATCAGTTTTGATAATGTCATCATCCACACAGATATCATCTTCATGAATATTAATTCCTACATCATCATGATCTAGTTCCTCCTCTTCGATATTTTCATTAGGGACATTATCAACTAACTATTGATTTTGATAATCATCTACATCATCTTCTAATTCTTTGATATTTTCTTCTTCCACCACATTACACTTTACCGTACTTCCTCTTAGATCATGTCTAACAACAAATGACCAACCCGGTTTACCTAGAACCTTTAAGTAAAATACATGTTGGCTTGGAAAAACATAGGGCTCATTTCTAGCTCACTCGATTGAACTTGTATTAACCATGGTAAATCCATTATCATGTTCAATAATAGTTCTCCTAGGATCATTTTCATTCAAGTGTAGCTTGTACCATAGGTTGACGAACAAAATTAATCTGAAGGATTTAAAGTCACACTCAAGTATATCATCCAAAATCCCATAGTATCAATTTTCTGAGACTTCTGGATGCATGTCGCTTCTAGATGAAACACTAGTCACCTAGAAGACTGCAATTATACCATAATCAAAAAAAAAATTATGTTATCAAACTTTTTTATTCAAATTTTATGACCATTGCACCACATAGCCTTGTGGTGTTTCACCTGCAATATGTCAAACATGTAAAAATTATTGCAATATCGTCACTTGATAAACATATTTATTCTTGGTCAAATGTATGCAAAGAAAACAATCTCAACATATATATACATCAATATAATTGAAAATAATTAAATAATATAAGTGATTAATATATTTATATGTACCATTTTATCTCTTAAACCATATGCTAAATCAATTTCCCTTTGTGTAACATTGCAATCTTCATTACAATGAGCTTCTTTAACCAATGAAGCCACACCTTCCCATGTTAATGCGTGACCAGGTTGTTGACATCATTCAATCCATATCGTCATCCAATCAAGATTGTTTGTGATGTACAAAAGTAGTGCATCCTACTCTTGACCAACTGTATCAAAAAAAATTGAAATTTACAAACGACGTATAATTAGTTAAATACCACAATGTATGATCTTAATTTATAATTGATGTATATTAAAGATTAATAATTAAAAAAATATAATATACATAAAAACTATATGTAAAATGTATTCCAATTAATCTCCATGACCATCTTATAATTACCTTTTACTTTCCTCAATCTACCTTTCCCCATCAGGTACTCCCCTTCGAATTTGTTAATATCTAGTTAGGATTCCAAATGTGATCTACATGGATCTTTGCTACAAACTTAAGAAGATATTCACTAATGTACACCATATTCTGGTACATACCATATATCCCTCCACCATAGAACCCTCAGGATGTGTTTTTTTTCTAACCAAAGTCTTCAAAAATTTTAAGTGTCTCTTAACCATCCACATTGACCTTGTGTGTATAATTCCACACAATTCAATCTCCCCAACTTGGTGTACGAGGTAGTGTTCTTATGCATTGAAAAATGTCAAAGGTAGACACTTTTGCATTTCACACATTAGACAAGGAATTTTTCTCTTCCAATAATTTATATCTTCTAAGTTATAGATTTTCTTTAGATGATAGCCATCTACAAGTGATTCAAAACACAAATATATTAATCAGATTTAACAAAAATATACAGTATATTACATAACAAGTAAAACAAATAGAAATTATAAGATCTATACAACGAATTGAACAAATATCGCTACTTACCTCATGTATTTTCCAAGATCATATATAACTTGCTTGACATTGTTGTCAAAGTTGTCTGGAAGAGATAGAGGTAGAATGTACAACAAAAATTATAAAATAATCTTTTCATTATTTTTTCAAAAGTAGTAAACATAATACACTAAAAATTACATGCATTATACAAGTGTATATAATATACCAGAATAATTACTTTAATGAAGGTATGTCAATTATGCATTTTCATCCCTAACCCAAATTCACATTTTTTTGTTATTATATTGTTTATGTTCGTAGCAAATCTTGTGGGAAATCAATTTTTTCATATGACTTCTTTTATAGCATTGCTTTGCTGCTCTATTAATAACCAAGGAAGGACACTTATATTAATTTGATCTCCATCACTATTTAATTGAATGACATTTTTCATTGCATGATTGGCTTCCTAAATGTCACTGCAAATTTTGATAATTTTTTCTTTGTCATGTCTTCCATCCAATATTTTCCATAACATTTATGTTACATTCTTTCTGATATGCATTGTATCGAACAAATGCACAATTTGTAGTTGTCCATAGTAGGGCAACCTACTAATTATCTGGGATAACTTTTCAATCCCTGTGGAAGCTAACCATTAATGTCTTGACGACCTTCATGAAGCATATAAGTTAAACAAATTAACAATGACAATCATTGTCAATTACAACATGAGTAAACACAACACAATATAAAAATATAAATTCAAAACATATCAGATATGATAGATAAACAATTTGATCTGATGTATAACCTTGACAATTAATTCTATTATATTCCAACTTCCATAGGTGAGGTGTCATTCTTCGTGGTTTTGATGTAGTCTCTTCTTTCCTATTGAAAATATGTTTTTTAGTAGTTTGATACTTATGATTTATGTGAAGGAAGTGCCTATACTCATCAAACACCTACTTTCCTAAACTTGTTGAATGACAAGATTTCATCTTTGGACCACAAATTGGACATGCAAACTTTCCCTTTGTTTGAAGATTTGCAAAATCATATATAATTGGATTAAATATGTCAATTTTTATAATTAGATATAATGAATAGATTATTTAAAAAATACGCATGATATCTACTTCATAAAATTAAATATTGTTAAAGTGCAGTCGAACATTATAACATACCACAAAAATGTGTTAGTTTTGGGGCATCATGAATTGTCCATACAAGCATTGCATGGAATTGAAATTTTCTTTGTACTATTGGTCTAGAGACACCATACATAGTGATGCCATTCCATAACTTTAGTAACTTGTCAATAAGAGGCTCGATATATACATTTATATCTTTAATTCAGTACTTACCTAGTTGAATGAACATAAACATTACATAATTATTATAACTATTTTACTGCTATATATATAAATTAATGTACATGACTATTGAATGAAAAAAATATGTCATTATGCAACAAATAAGACAAATGAGATGCTACTACATTAAAGAAAATTGATGTAAACAAATACCTAGAACAATTATTGATAACATTATGTGCTCCTTCCTTTATTGGCATCCATGGAGGAATGTTATTGTTGATAACAAAAATAGACCACACCGAGTAAATAGATCTCAACTCTCCAAATGGATTGATACCGTCCGCTGCCAATGAAAGCCTGAGATTATGAGGTTCTTCTTTAAAGTGTGGCCATTTTTCCTCCATGTCCCTAAATACAGAACCATCCACATGCATTCAAAAAATATCATCTCTACTTCTATTTCATGCATGGTAATCCATAAATTGCACTAAGATTTCACACCTAAATAATCATTACATATGTGAAATAATAGGAATATAACGAAGAACCTTGCGAGACACCTTTTTTGTTAGTTGATCTATTTGATATCTATTGATATGACATTCTAGGCATTATGTTGCAAATTCATGTTGTTTATAATATATAATATGATAATTGAGACATGCATTTATTGCTTGATACTCCATTCTAATATCTTTCATAATGCCAGATAAATCTTGGTATGAGCAGGTAAAATATTTGATGGTAGTAACAAAAATTCACTAATCAATCTACAACAAAAAATAATTTGTTAATATAAAGAATATTAATGGTACATATTTTATCATTTATTTACTAGTGATGAACTAACAACAATTAAAATAGATGAAAAAAGATGACACATATGACATACCTTGACATCCGTGAGATTGTTATGTTTGATAAACCATTCATAACCTTCAAGTTCAACAACAATACAACAAAGAGAAGAGTTGTTTGAGAGCCTTCATAAAGGGGCTTGTATGTCTTCTCAAGTACAGGTAAATCATGAACATTATCAAAGTCATCTCGACCATCATGATCAGCTCTGCCACTAAATGTGTCATGGATCAATGTATTTGTACCATCATCTTCACTTGTGTTTTCTAGCACATGATCATCTTCTTCTATAGGATCATTAACTTTATCTTCAATATTAACAGCTCCATGTTCGTCCATTTGCAAAACCACATTCTTTGGGCCATGATAATCCATATCATGTGCCCTAGGGCACCCCACCTTTATAACAATGATAAACACAAATAAACCATGATCATGATCAAGTGATTTTATATACATATATATATATAATGTTAAAATGATATAAATATTTACAAATTCAATCAATATAAACACATATAATGAACAACTTACCAATGGGCAATAATCATGCCCCCTTCAATGTGACCATGTTGCCTACAATGTTTCTCAACTATTGTGATTAAAAGTTGTCTCATCTTTAAGCCCTTGCAATTATTGCAAGGATAATAACATTTCCCATCATGCTTTCTTTTCAATCTAGCCCACAATCTATCAAGTATCTCTTCATTTTTTTCTGGACTAATATTATCTGACATGATTTTTCTTTACCAAGCTTGAATATTTAGATCTTCAAAAAATATCAAACTCACACTACAATAATTTTTATTCATAGACATGTAACAAAATATATTAATTCTGATATTTTACACCAAAAAAATCCGGCATGCAACCACCCCTGCAAAAGAGAAGATAGTCTAAAGTTAATGACCCCAAAAAATACTTTAAAATGCTAATTCCAAAACTTATTAAATTCTAATTTTATTATGATTTCCAACCATTAGACTCCTAAAATTAGAATACTGAACTCGCACAACAAAATCTAAAAATGCAACTTTGAAAATGCACAAGTCTAAAAATGAAATCTGATGAGATGTTGCTTTAAAATATGATTTCAAACCTGGAAGTACAAATCTAACTTCACAAATGAATTCTCAGAAAGGACAATGACTACCCTCAACTTTGCGATAGCTTTTTGATTTTTTTTTAATTTTTCCCAAGAAAATTGTCCTTAGTTCTCGACAAACTATCGTAAGTATAGCAAATTCGCAAGTAGAGAAAATTCATAAGAAAACATTGTCGCAATAAATAGTTGAGCTCACTTTTTATTTATGTCAGCCCCAATTTTGACTTCACATGTTCATCAAAATTTTGATGAAAACCCTTTGTCAAAGTTTTGAAGAAAAAACAAGTTCATCGAAATTTCAATGAACGCTGGGGATAAAATTTTTAAAAATTGAAAATTACACATTAAATATCACTAGTACCTGACAATACATCTAATTACCCATCTTTCGTCAAAAATTTTCATCGGATTTTGCAATCAAATGAGTTAGTGGTCTAAGAAGGACCACTCTCATTTAACAAGTTTTTCCTTATTACCTTTCTTGTCCGACCATAGGAATTGTCTAATATTTTTTAAAATTTCAGTAATATAGTAACTATTGAATAATCAAACTGAGGAATAATATAGGCTATAAAATGATAGTATTTTTTTACGCACCTAAAACCTACCAACCAAGAATAGATATTGTTTATTCCATTGAATTTTTTTTTTTTCTATTTTTCTCTTTAGCAATCTCACATGTCTTTCAAATAGGGGAAAACATCAAAAGGAATGCCAAGGTAATTAACTTGTTTATTAGGCCCTTCCCATTGAACTTTCCTTCAAACTAGTCAAGGGGGGGAATTTTCCCAGCTAAGCATTATAGATTTTTCCTTAGAAATTTTAGCACTAGAATATTTACAAAATAAATTAAGTTTTGCACAATATAGTCCACATTTCTTTCTTCAAGGTTAACAAAAATTGCAGTGTCATTTGCAAATTGGATGTTTAAGAGGTCCTCTCCATTGGGGAGAGATATTCCTTTTACTTATGTGACAATTTAGTGCCCCTTAGAAGGTAAAAGATAGCATGTGATGCTATTACAAATATGATAGGGACAAGAGGACAACCTTGCCTAATTGATCTTTGTAGAAAGATTGATTTAACAAAGATCCATTAACTTTTACTTGAGCTGCAACATCATTTAATAGAGTTTTCGCCATTTGGAAAACTCCACTTGGGAAACCAAATTCTTTAAGTGAATCATCAGAAAGGACCACTCAACCCTATCATATATGCCTTTTCAAAGTCTAAAGAGAACTCCAATATTTTGATTGGATTTTCTAGCCCACTCCACTACTTCCCAACTAGAAATGAGATTATCCAAAATGCATCTACCCTTAATAAATCTTATTTGCATAGGGCTAATAAACTTGGGGAGGATATCCTCTATTCTAAGGGCCAAAATTTTATATGAGACATTAAGAAGGGTAATAGATATCCATTTCTTAATTAATGTCATGCCCCCTTCTTTAGGGAGAATCTTGATTTAATTCTTTTATTGATGTTACAACCTAAAGAATCTTTGTCTATGGCTTCAATATAGACTTGAAGTAGGTCATCTCCAACCCAATCTTTGTTCTTTTTATTGAACTCGATTAGGAGCCCATGTACTCTACCCGTCTCTTATCATTATTTAGCTTTTGAATAAAATTTAGTATATCTTTGTTTGAGACTTTCTTATTCAAAGTTTATGCATGTCATATGTGATCTTAGGAATTAATTTTTTGCACAAGATTATATACTATGACTTTGGGGATTGTTCCCCTCATAAGAGAAAAGAGTCTTGTTAAATCTGTAAAATAGCTTTTTATTTTATTCAGGATCACTTAGAAGCTTACCATCATCTCAAATGTGGCCTATTTTTCTTTGAATTTTTTTATTTTTGATATACCTACAGAAAAAATTTGATCCCTTATCCCCATTGTTGATCTAATTCAATTTGGTTCTAACTCTTAGTCTTTGTATCTTTCTAGCTTGCAAATTTGTCAACTTGTTTTGTACAAAAACTAATTCCTCATTCAAACCTAAGTTCTTGGGGTAATTTTGAAGATCCTTCACCAACTTAAAAAAACCTTCCTAAAGGCCATTCTATATTTTCCCATTGTCTAAGGCCCTTTTTTTCCAATAGTTTGAAATACAATTCCCTAGCTTTTAATATTGACATTTCATCTTTCAATGAGTAGTTTTATCTTTTAACATCCATTTGTTAATTTATCTAAGGGTAAAGATTACACCATTGAAATCATCATCTTTTAACGGACTACTATTTAAGATGAATTTACCTTTCTTTTCATTGTCCTAAATTCTCTCCTTAGTTATATGAAGTTTAGAGAAGATAAGATGGTGATCAGATAAAGAAAAAGGGGCAACTTTGACTCTACATCCATCACAAGTTTGATCAAAGCTAAAAAATTCCTTATTGGTATAAAATATATCTAATTTGTAATAAATCCTTCAACCTCCTTTTTTTATAATTGCACCATGTAAACCAAATATGCTTGTTTTCTTTCCTATATCCTTGAGAGGATAAAAAAGATTGAGTTTGTTCTTCATTTTATACTAGAAATACATTTCATTTCCTTTCCACTCCATATCACTCCCTCCAGTTTTATACCCACTATTCTCAATCATGTTAAAATCACCTCCCATAATCCAAGGGATGTCTAGAAGTTCATAGATCCATTTCCACGACTCAATTATCTCCCAATGATCATTAGGAGCATAAATTGAGCATATCCAAAATTCCCTATTATCTTTTTCAATGATAATTTAGACCGCCCTATTCCAAGGAGAGATTACATGATCAATAACAAATGGTTCCCATTTGTTTGATACCAATATGACAACTCCCCCTCTTCCTTTATCATGTTTAGTATGAAATCAGGTAGCATCTTTCTAGATGAAACTAAGATTAGTTTCTAAAGTGAAATTGAAAGATTTTACCTCTTGCAAGATTACCATATCTTTGTTGTGAATTATTTTTAAAATTATTCTAACATATTTCTTATCAAGGAATTCCAACCCCATAACATTTTGACTTGTACAATTAATTATCATTTATATTATATTTGTGTGCCACTTTTAGAGTTCCTAAATCTCTTAAAGTATTTAGGAATTCTTCCCTCTTTATCTAGCCTTTTTCAAAGTAGGATACACATCATCTCTGCTTCTTTGATTTATTTTTTTCTTTTTATTCTAACCCACCCTTTTGTTGAAGGATCAACTCCTTCCTCCATTGGAATTTCGGTTTCACTATTGACCAAAAGGGCCTCTGGGTTGGAATAAACACACATTTCACCAAATTTCATATTAGGCATATTAGTTATTCCTACCAAGGTATTTCCACTTCTTATTTCAAATGTCTTGACTTCTATATTCATCTTGTTGATTTTCAACATTTGGTCATTTGGATTATTGTACTTGAAATTAGTCAGGGTTAGCATTGTAGGGTTGGTCCCCGTAATATGTCTGGATTGGTCTTTCAGGTCAGTTAGTTTTCTAAAAAAATTCTTACACTTGTCATTTGTCATTTTTTTTCAAACATGTTATTCGTTTAAAAATCTTTCGCAATGTATTTTTTTTGTTAATTATTTTAACCCCTCTCTGTTAGTCTTTATCCATACCATGATTCATCTTTGTATCTCCATAGATAGGTATCCATGACTAATGGCATAGAAGGATTGACGCAGGAACTACCAATTTTAGAGTTATCATCTTTTTCTATACTATGGTTGCTCATCATAGTACTCTTCTGATTGACCATGTCCAATGGCATCCCCTGGGAAGTGCACTCTTGTCCTTGTTTTAAATGGGGTATGTCAATTACATTAGTACTTACTAGGATTATAAGCACCCTTTTCAACCTCATTTTGTTTTCTAAGAATGTCAAGAGCAAGGATTTTGAATGTATTGTCCCCTACAGAGCTATTAACAAAGCTCATATTTTGTCTATTCTCAATAGCTCTCCTTTGATTTACATTGTCTAATGCTAACCCCTAGGCAATGATATCTTGTCTAGAAATATCATTGGGAAATTCACTCTCAATATCTATATTACTAGATGATCCCTTTACAATATTGTCTATTCTGTTTAAATTTTTTTTTTTTTTGTGTTCTCAATTAATCTTCTTTATCTTTACAACTTCCTTCTCTAATAAATTATCTTCATACATTGTTTCAACCTGGTTCCTACTTAGATTATTGACAAAGCCATTAATGGGAGCTTTATGAACAGGCTCTAGATTAGTATTAACATAAATAGGCTTTCCAATTATTAATGGAGATTTTCCTTCCTCAACATTATTCTATTTATTCCTATTTTCTCTTTTAGCTTTGGCAATCCTTTATTTAATTTCATCTAAAACAATCTCTTGCAATCTCTTGCACATTTTTTAACACTCATTTTGCAAGTATAGGGGGAGGGGGAGATTTATACAAATTCATAGACATAGAGTCGCTATGGAGGGGGTTGACATTTGAGCTAACTTCAACAATATTCAACTTATTGCTTGTCGCACCTTTGAGCAAACCATCTTTGCTACGCACATCAAGAATGGGTTCAGAACTAGTGATCTTTTGAATGGGGGTTATGTTTCCATCTTCTTTTGGAGGCACGACCTCACAAACCTCACTAAAGGCATTATTTTCACATTTAGACAAAGAATTATTAGGATTTTCAATGGGCATCTCTTCCTTACCTTTTTAACAACTACTAGAGCAGGGTTATCCCCATTTTTAATATTTTTGTCTTCTTCATTGGGTTTTCTCTAATTAGATTTAGAGGATCTGAGATTCTTTTTTATAATATAGCGAAATTCCTTTTACGATGACCTTTTTACAAAGAAAACAAGCATTTAAATCACCAAGGATCTAAATGCTACAATTAATTTTTTTCACTAATTCTATTTCAATTTCTTTTGAGATACCAATTATGGGCATCAACGAAACAATAATTCTTGTGTCCATGTGCAAAAGGCTGGCTTTGGTATATTTAATTCTCAATACTTTACCAATCTATGAGAAAATGTGGAAATAAATTCCATAGTTAGGGTGTGCACTTTTAACTATAACCTATCTTGGGTACCAGAGGGCTAACACCTCCTTGTTTATCAAATCTAGAGACCATGCAATGGCGTTGAAGATGGAATTACCTATGATCTAGAATTTTCTACCTAAAACCTTTTCTTTAATTGCATGGTATTTGAAAAAAATAGAAACACTCAGGTTTCTAAATCAATCAGTGGAAAGAAAATTGAAACTGTAATTTCCTAAACTGCACATTTTTGAACCATTCATCAAGAAATTTTCTTATGAGGATTTTATCTCTATCAACAATAGTAAAAAAATTGCAATATTCTTTAACCTATTTTCTTCATTGTTAATGGCATGCACCATTTCATTGTTTGGGGAGATAACAAGCTTTCTAGGGCCGGAAGGGGAGTACTTACCTTCTCCTCCAATATTCGACCTCTCCTCATAGAGGATCCTATCATTTATAGGCATAAATTTGGCTTCATTTGGATTTTCCATCGAAGGCCCAAAAAGGATGTCATGAAATTATTTCTCTTTCTTGCTTTCATTATCTTTAATTGCCCCTGTCTGGTCGTCTAGGTGCTCACCCTCAAAATTCTCTCCTCCCCCCATTACTTTGGGGGTACAACCTACCTTATACCAATAACTATAGATCTATAGGGCATCGACTATCCAGCCCCAAAAATGCACCCACATGGATGCATGGCATGGATGTCTCCCATAATGCATTGATTTTCTCACCATAAAACTCTCGAACTGTCATTTTTCTACTTATAGGTTGTCGTGGGTTTTTAGTACATCAGTATAATGTATACCAAAAATGAGAGAGTAAAAAATGAAAGAAACCTAAAAGGTAAGATTATATTTATTCAAAATATAATGTAAAAATAAGATTAATTTATATTCAAAAAAAATTATTCATTTTTTTAATTAAATTTTTATTATAAGAATAATATTATAAAAATACTTAAAATGTTAGTTATTAAATTTTAATAAATTTTAATAATTCTTTATACTAAATAATTATAATTTTAAATTATATTAATATTTTGAATAAAATTTTATTCAATATTTTAAATTAATTTATTTTTATACTAACATATATTAAATAAATGTACACACAACATTTTTCTTCATTAAATAAGATAGAAAATAAAAATATTTAAATTTAATATAAAATAAAATATTAAAATCTTCTAAAAACTGTTTCTATTAATTTAATTTGAATATTGAGATTTTGATGTATTTAATATAATTTGATATTATAAGTTTTCATAAAAAAATAAATAAAATTAATTTTTAATTTGAAAGATAATAAATCAAGAAAGAATGTATTTAAATTCATGTCATAACTAATTAACTCATTGGAATAGTACCCCTTAAATAAATATAATAATTTAATATTTATATCTCTTTAGATAACTATACTATGCTAGTCTTTTGATATTTTAAATATTTTGATTTTGATTTCTTTAGATGGTTTTTATTTGAACTATTTTGATAAAAATATTTAATGAAAAATAAATATTTTTATTTAAAATGTATACTTTAAGTTTAAATAATTTATCTAAATATAAATATATTGTTAGTTATTGAAAAAATAACTAACATTTTATTCAAAGAATTTATATTAAAAAAAGCTAAAACTTATTTTTATCAAAATTTCTAATATTAATTTATATAAAGATATAAATATTTGATATCTTTATATAAATTAATATAAATACTAATTTTATTCAAAGAATTTATATTGAAAAAAGTTAAAACTTATTTTTATCAAAATTTATAATATTAATTTATATAAAAATATAAATATTTTTATCAAAATGTTTAAAATAAAAATCATTTAAATAGATCAAAATTAAAATATTTAAAATATCAAAAGACTGACATGAATTTAAATACATTCTTTCTTGATTTATTATCTTTCAAATTAAAAAAGTTAATTTTTTTTAATCAAAACTTATAAAATCAAATTATATTAAATATATCAAAATCTCAATATTTTTTTTTTTGACTGGCGGACTAGACCGGGGTGGGGGAGACTAGACCTCGTGACCAACCTCTAGGAAAAATTTAGCCAACCAAGCTAGGGCCCCAAACCCCCAAAATCTCAATATTTAAATTAAATTAATAGAAACAATTTTTCAAAGATTTTAATATTTTATTTTATATTAATTTAAATATTTTTATTTTCTATCTTATTTTATGAAGAAAAATTGTGTGTACATTTATTTGATAAATGTTAGTATAAAAAAAATTAATTTAAAATATTGAATAAAATTTTATTCAAAATATTAATATAATTTAAAATTATAATTATTAGTATAATTTATTTTAATATAAAGAATCATTAAATTTCATTAAATTTTATTAAAATTTAATAACCAACTTTTTAAGTATTTTTATAATATTATTCTTTTAATAAAAATCTAATTACATAAAAAATAAAATGAATATAAATTCTTTGAATATAAATTAATCTTATCTTCACATTATATTTTGAATAAATATAATTATCTTTTAAGTTTCTTCCATTTTTTACTCTCTCATTTTTGGTATACCTTGTCCTGATGGTGCTAAAATCCCACGGCAACCTGTAACGCAGAAAATCACAGAGTTTGCACGGGAGTTTCATGGCAAGAAAATCAACGCACCGTGGGAGGCATCCATGTGGGTGCGTTTCTGGGGCTGAATAGCCTCTGCCTCGTAAAACTCCCTGATGAAGCAAATTAAAGCGCGGCAGCGATAAAAAGAGAACTAGGAAGCAAAATGAAACCTCTTAGGTCGCTTGCATGGGGACTGTCTTCACATATTCGTGGCAAAAGAGACTTGGGTGTGTCTGTTTCATCACGAGGACTACTTCAGAATCATCAGCACTGGCACAAACATTTGTTCAGTCACACCAGAGCAATGCAATACACCGAAGTGGCAGCACCAAACACTGGTCAGTTATACCCACCTAAGAATTCCTGCAGATTATCAAAGGTTTTTCCTCTCAACATAAGCAAAACCATTTCCGCACCTGATTCCAAGGCCTTACCCACTCTAAGATCTCTTAGCTTAGAAGATGAGGAAATTATCAATAAAATCTACACGACCCTTACAGAAAATGATTATCTTGAAATGGGTCCAGACGTAAGGCTTTCTCATGTTGTTCAGGTCCTGATAAGACTTCAAACATACCCTGAATTAGCCCTGAAAATTTTAAACTCTACAGAAATTCAACTGAAATTGAAGCCTGATCTTCAGTCATGTTGTATTGCCATACATATCCTGACAAAGGCCGGAATGCCCACATATGCACAAGAGATTCTGCAACAAGTCCTACATGCAGATTTAGGGACTACCCAGTTAATATTTGATAGCCTTGTTGCCACTTACAGAGTTTGTAATTCCACTCCATTTGTCTTTGATTTGTTGGTCAAGACATTAGTACAGTCTGAACTGGTTGGAAGTGCAGTTGAGATCTTTAGATTGATGAAAAAAAATGGGTTCCTGCCTGCAATTGAGACCTGCAATATTCTCCTTAGTGCTCTGTTGAAGGAAAACCACGGGGAAACTCTTTGGATAATCTACGCAGAAATGCTTGGGTTCAATATCATTTCCAATATATATACATTTAACATAATGATTAATGCTCTGTGCAAGGAAGGAAAACTAAAGAGAGCAAGAGAGTTTTTGAACCATATGGAAATCATGGGATGCAAGCCTACAGTTGTATCATATAACACTGTTATTCAGAGCTTTTGCCAAAAAGGTAAGGCGGACGAAGGCCTTAAGTTGCTGCTTTTAATGTCTGCTAAGGACATTTTTCCTGATGTTTATACTTATAGTTCGATCATCAAAGGACTGTGTAAGGAAGGGAGAGTTGAAGAGGCAAGTGGGTATTTGTCTCAAATGATGGAGAAGGGTTTAGCACCAAACAATGCCATCTATAATACACTCATAAATGGTTACTGTGACAAAGGGGATTCTAAAAAGGCTTTTGAACTTCGAGATGAAATGCTTCAAAGAGGAATAAGACCCAGCGTTTGCACTTATAATCCTCTTATTCGTGGACTTTTTACTGAGGGAAAAGTTGAAGAAGCCAAAAACCTACTGAATGAAATGCTGGAGATGGATTTGGCTCCTAACGAAATCACCTACAATACTGTGATCAATGGTTATTGCAAAGAAGGGAAATTAGAGGAAGCATTTAAGCTCCATGCAGAAATGTGGGATAAGGGTATACTTCCTTCTATTGTCACTTACACCTCTCTCATCTACGGACTCTGCAAGGAAGGTAAGTTGTTGGATGCAGACTGGTTGTTCCAAAAGATTACTGAATTGGGTTTGGTCCCTGAGAAAATTACGTACAATACTTTGATTCATGGACACTGTAATATAGGGAGCATTCAACGGGCCTTAGAGCTAAAGCATGAGATGGACCAGAAAAATGTTCCTGCTGACAATGCTACGTATGGTACACTTATTTGTGGTCTTTGCCAAAATGGAAAAGCAGAGGCAGCACAACAAATTCTCAAAGAAATGCACAGAAGGGGGCTAGAACCCGATCTTGTTACATATAATACACTTATTAGAGGATACAACAAGAAAGGTAATATACAAGAGGCTTTAGGGTGCAGGAAAAATTTTCAAGGATAGATATTAATCCAGCTATTCTTACTTATAATGTACTCCTCCATGAATTTTGCAGGAAAAGATATGGAGAAGAGGCAGCAAAATTCTTGAAAGAAATGGTAAAAGTTTTCTTCGAATGATAATACTCACATCTCAATGGTACAGGAGCTCTTTGGGGAAGACAACTCATATGAGATTCTGAATTTCTCAGTGTGCAACATTCATTGAATATTCATGATTATCATGTGCATTGTGAGTGGTTTCAGTTGGATTATAGATCCTTAAGGCGTAAAGCTCCACAAATTGCTTATCATAGACCAATGACCACCAGTAGACTACAGTGATCTCTTTCTATGCAAATTTTAATTATGTGTAGGTCCTAAAGCCACGTTTTTTTCAGTCTTTGCACAGTCTGGCTTCAGAGAGAAACTGATAACGCCATTCTTTGCTTGAGTCAATAGTCCCAATGCATTAACTGCCAGATATTGCATTGCATATGTGATGATGAGTGAACTGGGTCTTTTATGTTCATCTTATATTTCACTGTCAAAGTTGTGAATCGTGATTGCGCCTGCTTTGAGATGGCATATCCATGCGGTCATCACAATCCTTCTCATAACATGAGAGGCTGTAGCTTTAACACATGAAAATTTTGACTGCCAAGCTCTTTGTTACTGATGGCCTTTCAGTGAAATAACTGTATCTTGAGTTTCAACAGAGTGTTTTGTGTCTTCTTTTCTTGTTGATATGTCTGCAAGAAATGCCTTTTAGATATTTCATAGGTCACTCAGTTCTAGTTTTGAAAATTGAATTTAATTGAGTACTCTTTTCTCTTTTTTGCCATTGTTTGTGTCTTCTTTCTATTAATATCCTGCTGCAAACTTTTTATTTTCAGCTGCAATCCTATTTGCTTTGAGCTAGTTTTGAAAAACAATCCCCTTCTGGGCTTCCACAAGGGGTTCTCGTACACTAATTTTGTATCTTGCTTGCAGGTGAATCTTTACCTTTATTTAGATTTATCTCCTTGCTTATTTACGCACTGTATGAATAAACATTGGATATCTTTCTACTGCAACTTACAGTGGTAAAATGAATAAAATATAATACCCTGGAATCAGTTGATCAACCAATTACTTTAGTACGAGCTTTCATTATTGAGACTGCTCTTAAGGCCCCCATAACTGTACCTATACAGTTTTGGCCCTGATACAAGTCTGGGTATCACTGGGCATGTCTTGGATGCTTATATTATCCCAGACCTTGCCTGTGTACATCTCAGGTACAACAATGCGGACACAACTGTCAAAGGATAGTTTTAATAGAAAGATGACAAGGCAACGCACCCAAGATGCTTGAAGATGGGGGACAGAGAAGAACCATCCCTTCCCATCCTCTTTTTCTGCTTAAAAAAGGAGACACCCCACTCTGTTTACTGCAGGACCTGTTGACATCACTTGACAGTCTTGAGGACATGCAAATGTCCCTGGTTGCTGTCATGTTTTAAAATTAAAAATAAAAAAATCACCGAAGCTTTAGAAAAATAAACCATGGACAGATTTCTGCACCATATTCTATTGGCAAAAAGAAAGGCTACAATGTCCAACTTCAAAACTGGTTACATAACTGTACAATGTACATAGTTGAGAGGAGGCAGATGTTGCCATTGACAAATTATATTTACCAATGTATTCCATTTCATGTTGTTGCATCTTCTTATTGGAAGGAGGCATTTGCCATGGCTTATAAAACAGATCCATCTTTCGTTGCTTATGGAGAAACCAAATTTAGAACCGCCATCTTGGAAATAAATTATTTCTAAGTTAATTTGTTGGTGTAAGAGATGAAAGTTGCATGGGTAACACATGGGTGCTTTATCATCATGGATAGATGGATGGACATTAGATGCCACCCATTCATCCATGTTATGATCAAATGTAAAGAAGACTCTTATTTCCTTATGGGTGTTGATTGTTTTGGAGAATGCAATGATGTGAAATTTCAAATCCAAATTTCAGGGGATGTTGTTGAGGAGGTTAATCCTCCCAATGTAGTGCATATGGCTATAGATGCAACATTGTATGCAGGATAATGGGGAAGTTGGTTGAAGCTACTCATTAGCACGTCTGTTTGACCCCTCGCTGGATGCATACAATTAACAAGACACTAAATGATATTGTTTAAAGAGGTTTGGGAAGGTTGCTGCCATTGATAATGATGACATGAAAAAGGGATTTATGAAGGCCCATAAGAAAATTTCAAAATATATAATGTAGAGGTGAAGGATAAATTTAGGATACCCGAGATGCTTTTCAAGGTGTAAATTATCTTACTGTGTTTATACGTAAAGCATATCAGAATATATTCAGTAAACATATAACAATCAGATCTGTGCTAAATGTAATAAAACACAAGAGTTGGGAATGGAAAATGCAATTGATCTAAGCTATTGAAAAGAAGATGAGAATAAGGTTAGAAGCCTATATCTGATGTAAAATTTGAGACTGGACATAAACTTTGGGGAACAACAAAATGGTTCTTGGAAAGTTCTAGCTAATTTTTGATGTGCTGGGTGTTGGGAATTGAGGTGTCTCAATCTTTGCAATTTCTTAACATTGGTTTATTTAATTAATTATTTATTAGCTTATGTTTGTAATTATTTATGTTCATCCGACTATGTCATTTTGTGGGAGTCGGCACAGTGAGGTGCCATCCTACATGTAAGGTTACTAGGATGACATGTGGCCTCATTTTAAAGAGGTAAGCGTCCCATTTTGTGGGCCCAGTTGTGGAAGATAATTTGTGACATGTGTCAATGTGTGTGAGTTCTTATGACAAATTATGACAATATAAGGGTCAGAAATAGAAAAAGCTATGATAGGTGGGACCCATGTCGTGTAGGCGCTTTGCATGTCAAGGGGGTGCTTTGCATGCAAGGAGGCATTATGCATGCAAAGATGGAGTTTTGCATGCATGCAGGTGCTGAGATTATGCCATGTGGCCTTCTTAGGCCTCCACTTCTAGAAGCATCCTTATTTGCATTGTAACTCTTAAAATAAGAGGCTTGTGGAGTAATTTGTAATAGGTTGATTTGCAAGTACAGTTATGTTTCTTGAATTGCTCCAAAAATCCTGTTGTGGTGGACTCTTGTAATAGCTTGGCTTTGGAAGTGTATTGTAACCTTCATTGTTTATAGAATAATACAATAGGTTGTGCTTTGGAGTGTGGGGTGTTTCTCCCATAAGGGTTTTCCCCACGTAAATTTGTGTTGTGGTATATTGCTGATTTGAAAGTTTATGTTCTATGTTGTGTATCTTCTCATTGTAACTGTCAATTTTTTTAAAATTTGCACTATCTCCCCTTTGTAGATTGGTATAGGAAGCGTTTCCACATACCTTGCTTCCTTTCATTGGGTGCTAGTGCCTTGCATGTGTTTGATAGTGGGATGCTCCTATCCCATACAACCCTTTGGATCCTAGAGCCAGTGATGGACACTCTTGTCTTTTGATCCTAAGGTTTTGAAAATTTTAGGGATTACTTGCCTTAATTTCCTGAGCCCTATTTTGCATGCAAAATCCTGAAAAGGAAGCGTTTCCACATGCCTTGCTTTGTTTAATTAGGTGCTAGTGCCTTGCATGTGTTTGACAGTGGGATGCTCCTATCCCATACAACCCTTTGGATCCTAGAGTCAGTGATGGACACTCTTGTCTTTTGATCCTAAGGTTTTGAAAATTTCAGGGATTGCTTGCCTTAATTTCCTGAGCCCTATTTTGCTTGCAAAATCCTGAAAAGTGTCCTCTATACCTTGCTATTGCAATCTGAAGTTCAATGGGAGAAAAATTGGGGGTTTGGCTATTTAGAAGATTGTTTTAGTCAGTACCCTTAGACATTTTCAGCCTCAAGATGGCCTTGGAAACTTTTGAGTGTGTGCTTCCTATGGTGGGTGTTTTTGGTGTGTGCAAGGATTTGCAGCCACCTATAACCCTTGGAGGATCTCAATTGCTAAAGTGGCGTGTGCTTGTGCAATGGAGGATGGGATAGGTTATGGAAATTCCATTTAGATTCTAGGGAGTTGATCTACAACAAGGGTTTTGAGGGATGGAGAATTTCGCAACCAAGGAGGGTTTTGTGTGGGAGATTTGAAATGAGATACCCTAGTGAATGTGGAAGATTGCAAGGAGGGTTGTGAAGGATTGTATGGAAAGGAAGAGATATGAGGATCTAGAAAAGCTTCAATTGTGGAGGGTTTTCTGACTTGCAATCATGGATGAGTAAGGAGCCAACATGAAAACTTAGTATGAGCTTTAGGAGTGTTGAATGTGAAAGAAGGCTAGAAGGGCCTAGAGAGAGCTTGGAGAGATATTCAAAGTGAGGAAGAAAACACTTTTATATGTTTCTCCAGGGAAAATATTCACTCGAAACCTTAGTAGGGCATCACTAGGTTTAGGGTTTTATCCATTTGGTAATTAGAAAATTCAATTTTTTTATGTTGGACACTAGTGTTGAAGTGTTTGGACATTAGTGTTCAAGTGTAGGAAAAATGTTATGATTTGCACACACTCCTAGCCTATCCCAAACCACTGCTACTATATGTAGCTAAGAAAAATGTTATAAGAACCATATCAAGTAAAATATATGTATTATATTTAGTAATTTTTAATTTATATACTTATTATGAATATATACATGTAGATATATGTAGTGACAGAAAATGTACTCCTTCACATTCTCTCACTATGTTTTCATCCTCTTAATTAAGCCTCTAATTGACCCAATTATGCATTTAAAAGCCTAATTAATCCCGTTTTCTAAAAGGGGAACTTGTATTGAACAACTACAAACATCAAATTGCACATCTTGGAAAATGTGTGTCCTAGGTTTAAGGCCTAGGACCCATTCGCTTGTCCTCCTTAGACTTAGGACCCCATTTTTTGATATGATTTTGGCGGTATTTTCATGATTCAAATTCAAATTGCAATTGTTGGCCTTTGATGTTTAATTGTCGGGAAATTAGAGAATTACCTATAAATACAAGGTTTTTTTATCAATTCAAATTTAAGAATTAAGAAGCAACTTTCACAAGAGCAAAGATTATTGTCAAGAGCATTCAAAAGCAGACTTATCAATCTTCTACATCAGCAATGAAGATCAAGGTCATCATGTCAAAGTTATTTGCATTCATGCATGTTTTTGGAGCTAACATTGTGATGTAGCTTTCAAGCATTCAAGCATCAAAATCAACATCCAATCAAGCCATTTCATGCAGGATCTAGTCCTCGGAGAGATGTGTTAGATTTCAGTCCTCCAAAAGCAGCCATTAAAGGGTTTGGTGAGTTGCAACAAGCTAGTGTTCATTCATCATCATTCCTTCCTTTCATTATTACTTCATTTCAAGGTTTAATTACCAAAACGGGGTTTGACCAAGGCAAACCCCTATTCACCAAGAACAAACATTTTTTTCTCCCCTTTGTGTGTTTATAGGTGAAGAAGGATTGAAGATCGATCAGAAGTGCAATTTTGCAAAGTTGTCAAAGTTGTTATCGAAGTTGTCAAGCCACAAAATTTTATGTACAAAATTTATTTCCGACTTTCCGATAGTGAGATCCATAGAAATCAAGAGTGCAGATCCAGGAGCAGAGGACTGTGAAATCAGATTTTGGATCCTTGTAGCAAGACCCATTCACCCTAGGGCGAATCTGTCCCAAGAGGACATTCAACAACAACTTTTGGTGATTGGTACACATCAACTTACCCTTCTCAGATCTGCCGAAAGTCTGTTGTTTTTTGTTGTGTTATGCTTGAAATTGATGATTCAAATTTCACATTACATAATTAAGTTCATTAAGCATTTTTATTTGTTCTCCCAAAAGTGCATTTCAGTCATATTTACCCCATCTTATCATAAGGAAAATAGCCAAGATCTCCAATAGGGTTGACTCACCTAAGGGTTGAAAGTCAATCTTACCTTTGGGGATCTCTTTTTTCTAATAATACAAGAAAGATAGGTGCATCATCACCCCATTTTGAGCCAACCTATTTTTTGGTGTTTCAATATATACATGAATCCCTACCCATATGTAGAGAAACAAAAATCATACTAGTGTACCCGAACCTGTATCCATTCCTTTACTAGGACCAGCAACTTAGTGATTATGAATAATATGTCATCATCCCCAATAGGCATAGAACAACAAAACAAGGGAAGGAATAGACTTAAAAAGGTGAAATACAATAAATAGATTGGAACCAAGCATGACATGAGTGGTCAACATGAAAAAGGTAAGGGATTCCTTAGTACTTTGCATCGTCCCCAAAAATCTCATGAAAAGGAAGATATAAATAAAGATAACAACATAATGTAGATATCACATGAAAGAGGATAGATAAATAAAGGAATTGGAACACACAAATATGTAGAGTGTAAGTTGAGCAATGCAGTCATTGTCAAAAAATATAGATATGTAGGAAGAGTAGGAAATGCACATAGACGAAACGATGGTCAATCATATTTAGGCAATTTCCTAAATGTAGGAGAGGTAAGAGTGATTAACCAATATTCTAGGAGGAGTGGTAAGATATGTTTGGGAGAATCAACAAGTTGTGTGAAAATTCTTTCTTTTTGTTTGTTTTGAGAAATAGGGGAATCCATTAGAGGAGTGAAAGGAGAAGGGCTATAAACATCTGCAAGCAACTTTTGTTCAACTTGGATTACCACTAGAGATAAATAAAAAATAGAAGCTTGTAGGGAAATATGAATTTTCCCTTGGATATTAGATGATAAATACTCCAGGTAAAGAGTTTGGAGTAGAGAATTAGGAAGTTAGAATCCCATGTGAACAAGCAGAGGAAAAAGGGAAGTATAATCTTTAACACTTTAATTGGAATCTTGCTTGCATTGTACAAATTGTGTAAGAGTTACTTTAGGATCCATGTTATGTTAGAAATGGTGTGTGAATGTATGCACAAGATCAAAAAGAGTGTAAGGAACTAGGAGGTAATTTGTAGAACAAATTCAAAGCATAATCCATTAACATGCATGAAACAATTTAGCCAAGATAGTCATCACACATGTATTAGTTAAGCAAAAAGTACAGAATTTTCTCATATGACGAATAGGATCTCCTTGGCCATTATATTTATCAAAGCATATATTCCCCATGCAACTAGGAGAAGGATATGCGAGAATCATAGAAGATAGGGGAGACAGTAACCAAGGAGGTGTGGAATGGAAAGTGTTATAATAAGGAAGGGTATCCAGTTGCACATCTAAGCCCTTAAGTTGTTGAGGCATGAGTCCAATTAGGAGGAGAATGAGCAACACATGGGCAAGGAGGCATAACATTAGGAAGGGAAGAGGGAGGAGGTAATTCATATGGAAGCAACAATGTCTCATGTGGACAAGAAAGTTTAGGAGGGAAAACAAATAAAAGTTTAGAAAGGAGAGAATGTCTAGTGGATCCATATCTAGAGGGGACAACTTGGAAATAGGGTAGAGAGTGGAAAAAGAAGCAAAATGAGAAGTAGCAATGTAATGTCAAAATGTAACTCATCGAATGTAATATTTGGGAACACTAAGATGATCACATGCCACAAGGTCCTCAATACTAATGCATCCATAGAAGGAAGAGAAGCTTGTGAAACATAAACAAAGGTACAACATGGTAGGAGGTGGGAGTGACAGGAGGCTCAAGAGTAGAAAAAAAACATCAAAAGGGATATGAGCCAAACCATCACATAGGGAAAACTTAAAGAAAGCATCAAAAGAGAGATCATCTAGAGAGGAATATGAGCCTTTTGGTGAAGAAGAATTTGAGATGATAGTAGGAGGAACACCAATTTTAGGAGGGATGTAATGATATAACTTGCACAAAAGAAGAATATATTAGGAAATATGCTGCAAATACTTGTAATGCTTGAGAATAATCAGCCACTTTGAGGGGGCAAACCTCCAAAAATATCCAATGAGAACACAATTTGCAATATTATGATCAGAAACTAATCTGTAGCTCTTATATATACTATACTTATGTCTTGGATGCAACCCAAGCCTACTTAACTACCTATATAAGACTGTATAAATGATTATATAACTTAATTAAGGTTTATGTTAGCCATAAGTATGCTACACATATCCCAATACGGTCAATAGGTTAAGGGTGTAGCAAGGAAGAAAAGAGCAACACTCACCATCCCATGATGCTTCTAGGGTGTATGAGGTAAGAGAAGAAGGCGAAGTAGGGCAACATGTATCATCATCATGGGCTATAGGTGAGGCCTAAGTCACAAGATTCGAATTCGAATTCGAATTCGGCAACAATGAAATTCGGATGAAATTCGACAAGGAAAAAATTCGAAAAGTATAAAATTCGGATCAAATTCGCCTTATGTAATTTTTTTTTTTCTTTTTAATAAATATAACTAATGATACTATATTAATAAATTAAAACTATTGAACTTTAAATATAATTATTAAATAATAAAATATTAAAGTATTATTCGGACAGTTTTCTTGAAGTAGCACGAGATTGTAGGTATATATATATATTAAAATTAGACTTTGCAACTTTGGGAGATTTCCGAAGCCCGGGGGAATGATGCCGCTGAAATTGTTGGAAGAAAGGTCCAAGTACTGCAAATTCGTGAGCTTAGAAATAAAATCCGGCAGGTCACCGACGAGGATATTTTGAGACAAATCCAGCCACTCCAGCGTCACGCAGCGTCCCAAGTCCTCTCGAATAGTACCGTTGACGTTGTTGAACGCCATTGAGAGATTCTTGAGAGCGGGTAGCCTGCAAACAATTGCCGGGAACTCTCCCACAATGTTCGTGTTGGAAAGGTCGATCGCTGTGACGTTCCCTGTGGCAATTTGGAATGTTCTTATCTGAAGATCGAAACAAAAACCCTAAAAACGTATTAAAAATATATATTTTTGAAAAAACAACAAGGTCTCTGTTCCGTACGAATTTATTGGCGAATTTTTACGAATTGGATAAGTTTTTTATAGATTCGCCGAATTTCGAATCTGATGCCAAAAATTCGGCGAATCTTGTGACTTAGGGTGAGGCAATGCACTTAGGAGTAGGAGAGGGTGGGGAAGGAATAGCAAGGCAAGTATCAACATCTAGAGCAAGAGGAGCTGTAGGTGTAATAGAGGGAGGAGCTATTGGTAGAGAAAGTGGCATGAAAGGACACGAGGGTTTCTAAATTGTAAGGAGATGTGTTAAAGAAACAAATAAAGTGGGATAGTGAGAGAGAATAGCCGAGATATGGTTAAGGGAAAGAGGAGAAGAGTCTAGGTTTAAAAAATCTAGAATATCATCAAAGACAAGGGGGTGGGAGAAAAAAATGATAGTAGAAGTGGGAATCAAGAAAGGATGCATGTAGGGAGGCAAAGGAAGTGAGAAAAGTAATGGGAAAAGAACAAGGAAAGCCAAGGGTGGGAGGGATGAAAAGGTCAAAGGAAGAGAAGGAAGTGTGCAAGGAAGGTGATAATAGGTGTTGGGAAAAGGAAAAGGAGTCTTGTGAAAGCTTGAAGGGGTCTCGTGAAGATAGAAAGTGAAGAAAAGGGTGTTAGGATAGTAAACTAAGTGTTGGGAGGAGGTAAAGAAGCATTGTGAAGAAGAAAAAAGGGTGTTAGGATAGTAAACTAAATGTTGGGAGGAGGTAAAGAAGCGTTGTGAAGAAGAAAATAGTTGTTGGGTTAATGAAAACTATCTAGGAAAGTGTTGCTAGGGTTTTGCTAGGTATCGAGATAGTATGATGTGATAAGAGAATGTATCAGGTTGCTGATTTGTTGCAGATTATCACAAGTGGAAATATAGGAACGACAGGCTCACCAAATGAAAAATGGAATTATGATACCCTAGATGTGTTTTAATGTGTAAATTATCTCTCTGTTTACTGCATAAAGCATATCAGAGTTCAGAATATATTCAGTAAAACATATAACAATCAAACCTATGCTAAATTTAATAAAACACAAGAGCTAGGAATGGAAATTATAATTAATCTGAGCTATTGAAAAGACACTCAAAATAAGGTTAGAAGAAAATGTTTGATGTAAAATCAAAGATTGGAAATGAACTCTAAAAGACAACAGACTGGTCCTTGGAAAGTTTTAGATGATTCTGAAGTGCTAGGACACGAGAATTGGTGACAAGTGCTAGTGTCCTGCATAGCCTTCTTATAGTCTGCCACTAGAGTTTAAGAGTAGGACATTCCTATCTTGCAAAGGGATGGTGACCCTTTAGATACTAGAGATAATGATGGGCACTCCTAACTTTTGATCTGCAAATTTTGGGGATTGCTTGCTTTAATTTCCTGAAAGCTGTTATGCTTCTAAAATCCTAAAAAGTGCCCTCTGTACCTTGTTACTACAATTTGAAGTTCAATGGAAAAAAAGTGGGGGTTTGGCTATTTAGGAGACTGCCTTAGTTAGTCTTCTTTAATAGCATCAGCCTCCTTGGAAATTTTTGACTGTATGCTTCTTATGTGAGGTGTTTGTAGTTTGTGCAAGATTTTGCAACTATCAAAAACTCTAGCAGGATGTCTAATGCTAGAGGGGTGTGCGCTTGTGCAATGGAGGACGATATAGGTGATCTAAATGTCACTATTATGCTGGGGAGCTGATCAAAAGAGGTTGGATCTACAACAAGGGTTTTGGAGGAAAGAGATTTCTGTAACAATTGAGGTTTTTATGTGGGAGATCTGAAATAAGAAGCCCTTGTGAGTGTGGGAGATTACAAGGGTTTTGAGGATTCTATGAAAGGATGAGAGGTGAAGATCTAGGAAAGCTTCAGTTATGGAGAGCTTTCTGACTTGCAGCTGTGAAGGAGTGAGGAGCCACCATGAAAACTTAGTATGAGCTTTAGGAGTGTTGAATGTGAGATAGGGCTAAGAGGGCCTAGAGACAGCTTGGAGATAGATTCAAAATGAGAAAGGAAACACTTTTATATGATGCTCTAGGGGAAATATCCATAAGAAAGCTTGGAGAATCTTTATGTTTAGGGTTGTATCCATTCCTCAAATTAGTTTTAGGTTTGACTCTAGTGTCTAAGTGTCTTTTGAGATTCATCATTTGAAATTTTGGGGAAGATTGTTCAAGTTTGGGATGGGCTGTTAGTGCTCGAAAATCATACAGTAGTGACAAGTGTAGGCTAGGAAATAAGGACAAATGAGTCCTAAGCATATCAATGGGATGAGCACTAAATTGAGTGCAAGTACATAAGTGGAATATTGTAGAGTAGTGAAATTTTCAACTTTACAAGAAGATGTTTCAATAATCAAGGTTCAATGAACCAAATTTATTGAACTTGAAGGTTACAAGAGCTCAATTAAGATAGATTATTTTGTAGGAAAATACAGTAAGCTAGTGAGAGGTATATGGATTTTCATCATTTTTATGAATTCTTCCCATTCACCTCCTCTCATTAAGTTTCTAGTTTTGTTGTTGTTGTGAGGAATTCGTCTACATATAGCTTTATGCACCATGTTAAGAGGGAAAGGTTTATTTTTAGAAGGGTCGAGAAACTTGTTTCCATACATAGTACCATAGGTCTTATTGATTGTGATATAAATGAGTAAAAGGAAAATTCATCCATAAGGATCTGGGAGAGGGTGATACATCAACAGATGGAGTCACTTCTAAATCTTTTTAGGTGCAAAAATGCACCCAAGGAACCAACAATACAAAACTGTTGGTTCCATAAGGGTTGTTTATAAAACCATCAGTTTTCATAAAGTATGAGTTTTGTCGTGACAAAAATGAGAATGTGAAGCAAACAATTTGTTATTTACTCTTCCAATTCCCACTTTAGAACTCGAGGAAGGATCTCCAACACCCATTTAAGACATGGGGTTGTATTGGAGGGGGAAGGCATTCCATAGTGACTGTAACTCCAATTGGAGGATTGGGAATAACAATCTGCCAAGTTGCAAAGCACAATACACATAATGAGAGTTCAACACAGAAAGAAGGAATGCTAGGAAAATTACACAACTTTTGTGGTTGACGTATTCAAAACCAAAGAGCACTAGGAAGATAGGAAACACATGGAGTAAGTTTCTCACACTTGTAATTGTTTTCATCTAAGGAAGTTCAAAAGTTGTGCAATTTCCACTTCTACTATTTTTCTCTTGACATTTCTAGGATAAATTCTTTGTCTCTATGGTTTGATTTTTTTTGTTAACCTTTCCATTTTTTATGCATGCATTAATTTTGGAATATAAAAAATCCTACTATTATTTAAATGGAAATTCAAGTAGCATGGTATGGATTAAAAATTCTCTGATGGCTATACAAGCATGATTTTGTAGCTAATTATAGATAAAATGGCATCAAAGCAACAAGTTCCTTGACGTTTGTAGGAGTTTTGGTGACACGTAGGAGACTTGTATGCATAACCATATGTTTATGTCTTTGACAATGTGTTGTAGGAATTGTTGGTTGCATGATTTAACTTGTTGGACTAATTATTGCACCTCTAGGAATTGATCTCGTGGACCATCTGCCACCTTGGGAAATTGGGACTAACCGCCCACTCAATGTGAGGATGCTATGTTTGGAAGTTTTTTATAACATAAAGGCAAAAAATATATTAAAATAAAAACATATTACAAAGTGGGTTTGCCGGTCTTAAAAAGATTCCTAGAATACCAATTCCAAAAAATCCTAAAAATCCAAATGGATTGAAGATAGACAATCAGTTTAAGATCAAGAACCCTCCAATCTCCATAGCCAAGGTATAAGTCCTTGCAACCATAAAGATTATTCATTTTGTGAGTATCATAAGTAATATTTTCCTTTATGTAAAATAAGGTGAACCAAAAGAAAAACCAATAAACAAATGGAATAACAATGATTACAAGAAAGACACCCCAAGAACCAGAACTCCAACAAGAGACATCCTTGCAGAAATTAAGAATCCAGAAAGGCATTGTAGTCAGTATTCACAAAATCTTTGAAAGCTCTATTTGAATCCCATGGCTCTAGGAAAATTCACTGCCCACAATTCACCGCTAACAAATTCACCTCCAACAATTCATTGCCAACAATTAGCCAAAAAATTTGCAACTTGATTTCCTTCTCTTCTAGTATGGCTTCATTGAACAAAAATGAAACCATGAATAAGGATGTCAATTTCTTTCCTACATTCATTTTTTCTATTAGAATTTAATTTTGGAATAGTTCTTAACCAAGATTTTTGTCCTCAATTTTGTCTCAGCTAGTGGCACATATGATGGTTATGCTTTGATTATTTTTGCCACAACCTGTAATGTCCCCGTTTTAGCTGACACTGTTTGTCGAGGAGTGAGCCTATTATTTTGATCCTCGTAGGCTGACAGATGTGTGCAGAGGATCATTTGAGGCAGTTACTCAGTGTTTGGTAGCTCCAGTATTGCAGTTGTTTCAGGTTGGGCCTTCGCAGAATCTTCTAGAGTGCATTTTCAGTTATGCTTTGATTATTTTTGCCACAACCTGTAATGTCCCCGTTTTAGCTGACACTGTTTGTCGAGGAGTGAGCCTATTATTTTGATCCTCGTAGGCTGACAGATGTGTGCAGAGGATCATTTGAGGCAAGCACTGTTTGGTGCCCAAAGATTGGGTGCTGTTTCAGGTTGGGCCTTCGCAGAATCTTCTAGAGTGCATTTTCAGAAACTTTCTATTTTTAGAAAGTTAGGTCAGGCGGAAGCTGCTATTTTGGGCAGGGCACCTGGTTCAACCTTTCAGCTCAGAATCGACCCAATTCCTCAGTTTGGCAGTCAGACGGAGAAATATTGGAATATTTAATGATTTATTAAATATTTAATATTTTGACTTTATACTAAAGTCACTTATTGAAATATTTAAATATTTAATTAAATTGGCATATTATAAAGTATTTATTATACTTTATAATAAAGTATTAATATTTGACATAATGAATATTTATTATTCATTAAAATAGGCGCCAATTATTAAATAGATTTCTCCTAAGTCTAAAAAGGGCGAATTTAATCATTTTATTAAATGATTATTAAAAAAGAGCTTGGGTCGAATTTCTCAAAGGCAATATATATTCAGTCAAGACAAAATCGAACCATTATGATATGTTATTCAACTTTGTCTTATTTGCTCTTAGCATTGGAGTTTGCAAACCCTAGGGTTTCTAGCAGACAAACATTTCTGGAGAACGAAAACTCTTCAAGAATTAGGCAGACTGAGACTGTGAAATACCAGTTTAAGCTTGCACTCGGTGATTTCACACAGGGATCACAGAGTGGGCTTATTCATTGATTTTGGCAGAGATTTACAGAGTTATTCATCAGTCAATAAAGGCGACTTTATCAGAGATCATTCATCAGAGTGTTGGCACATTTTCCAAGGAGCCGTACTTTATCATTTATTGCTGCTGGTACAGGCTGTACCACTACAGAAAGCCGTACCTTTTATTTAGAAGAGACAACGCCTCAAAGTCTGGACTTCTGACAGAAGAAATTGGTGCGCTTGGGGTTTCTGAAGATTCATCTGGTGCATGTGCTGAGTGATTCACAGTAGCCGTACATTTCTTTATTTTCTTCAGGCGGCTGCAAGGAGAATCAGGTTTTTCTGTTGAAATAAATTCATATTTAATTTATACATTGTATTTCTTTATTGTAAAAGCTCTTAAAAAATAATAAGATGATGCGCCCATGTTCTCTGAGCATATTTGAGCTTATTCCATGAAGTTTAGAATTTATTTGGAATTTATTAGCATTTTTAGCAAAATCGCAGCTTTCATTATTTGTCTGAAAATCCATCAAAACACAAAAATCAAAAACTTGCAAAAACAAAACTATTACACTGGTTTGGTTGAGAACCACCAGGTTCTTACAACATGGAAGGTGGGAAGTGGTTCAAGTAAAAGACAAAGGGATGCCTATTTTTCTATCGTCATTCTATTTACAGAAGCCACAACTTCATTATAGTTGTAGCTTCAACAATTGGCTGCTGTAATATCCTAATTGACTGTCGCCAATCTCAAACTAATTGGACATACTATTTGAATGGGAAGTACATGAACTAAATTCAGACATTTGGGCTTCGTGACTACAACTGGGCGACATAAGTTATATTCATAGTTATTGTGATCAAGTATTAAATATATTCAGAATAAAACATAAGGTGCAAAAGATTCTCTATTTTGTGCTCATTTGATTAAATATCATTGCATTATATATGGCCTAAAAATTCTATTTGAGTATTTGAACAAATGTTTTAAAACTCTAGACCCCCAAAAATCAATTCAAACGACACCTACAAACTATTTGATGGAATGTTTGCCTAGCAAGCGGAGTGAATTTGTTAAGTTGGGTTAGAGATCGTGAGTATCCTAAAGTGGTATTAAAGCCAAAATCCTACCAGCTTGGAGGGTTATGTACACCAATGATAGGGCTAGACGTTATGCTGAAATAGAACAAAAGCATAGACAATTTCAATTTGTAAAACCTTATCTGGAAGAGGATACATTCTCAACTACATTAGCAATAAGGAAGCTACTTAGAGTTGCACATAGTAGTGGGAAAATGGTAGGTTTGGGTAGTGAGAGTACTCGAGACATGACAGATAGAAAAGATAACGACAATGTTCAAAATATATTGAATGACTTAGTCAGGGGGCATGTAATGTCCCCTTCTCCGCAATAGTTAGTTCTGATGCTCGACAGCCTATTTTGGATTCCCGTAGGCTTGTCAGAGGTGAAATTAGGGTTTTCAACTGCTTGGAGGTTTCTTTGGTGTTTTCAAAGGTTTGCATGTAGTTGTTTTGCAGAGTCGTTTCTGGGTCTTTCTAGGTTTTCAGAAAGCTTCAATGATGTGACATGCATTTGCATTTGAGGAATTTTTCAAACTTACTATTTTTAGTAAGTTTCGACGACTACTCGGATTGTCGTTAAAATGAGTTTTGGAACCACTTACTATTTTTAGCAGTATGCTATTTTTAGTAAGTACTATTTCTGGCAGTGCTATTTTTGGCAGCAGCTCAGCTTTTTAGTGCAGTTCTATTTCGGGTAGAGTAGTTTTGGTAATTTGGCTTTCAACACTTTTGGGCATATTTCTAGCAAATTGATTTACTTAAGTCATTTTAATATTCTATTATCATTTTGGGCCCCATGGCCTAGATTAATGACTTAATGTTGTCCTAAAAGGTGGGCCTTGAGGGTGGATGCCTCAGGTGAGGTATTTTAATATTTTGTAATGTTTATTATGTGTTCATATGCCTTGGACGCCCAGGAATGGGGGAGAATAAAGTATATTTTAAAATTAAATATTTCAAATAGGTTTGGGCGTCCATTCTTGGAGGGAAAAGGAGGAATTCAAAGAGTCACCTCAAAGTGCTATTTATACAAGGCTTTGCTCCATCATTTGGTATCCATTGCTATTGATGACGAAATGTTGTTGAAATGATTTCAGACCCTTGACTTCGAGGAATGCATACCTCCTAGCAAATTATCGGTTTCATGTTTGAACGATAACACCTAGATGATTGAGACTACTTCTTCATCCAGAGGTTGCAAATTGAGCTTCACAGAGGATTCATTTTGATGTTATTTTCTGATTTTGATGTTGCTGGTTGTGTTTGGCTGAAGCACATTTTTGTTTACAGCTCTTGTGTGATTTTTATTTCATTTTGGGTATTGGCTTATTGTCTTTCTTGGCTTTGGGTGCCCCTTCTCACAAGTTTTCAGATTTTATTAACAAGTGGCTGATTTTATAGAGCAGGTCGACCTCCTCTAGAGGCTGCCCCTTTGTACTTGCTTACATTGGGAATCATGCCATGTTAGTCATTGCAGATTGGAGGTATTTAGCTCTTTGTTATGGGACACCTAGTTCATATGTTTCCATTGCATTTGATTTGATGAGCATCGGAGGCATTGTGTTGAAGTTTTAAGCATTTTGGTGTTACCTTAGCTTGCTCATTTTGAGTTTCAGTTTGTTGTAGTTGTATATCAGACCTGGTTATTTCAGTCTTATGCAATAATTCTTTGGTATTCTCATTCATATTTGTAATAAGGAATATTGTAGAACATTTGTATTGAAGATAGAGCAAAAAAATCATCATAATATTATTGTATGAGAGAGCATATTGTAACGCTGATTTCAGTAGTATTGATGAGCTATTTACTTCCAGCATTCTATTTTTGTATTTCTCACTCTTGTTGAATAAGTGGTCAAGTGTTTACTTTTCAGTATTTAGTTGTAGTTATCGCTCCTACTGAATAAGTGGTTGAGCTTCCATGGTCGGTTATCTGCCTACTTTACTTTCAGCATTTACTATTCAGAATGGCCAGCTAGCCGCCTACAACATTGTTCATTTCATTTTCAGTTTATAGCTAACGATCCCCTCGCACCTTATGCTCTCACCTCGCCCACATCGGGATCTTGGTGATCAGAAAGTGAAGGGTTCTCTTTCAGCTGGTTTTGATTATTAGGCTAACCTTAATGGGTGCATATGTGTATGTGAAAAATTAAAAAAGAAACTAAGGGGGTTATTTCAGTGGTATCTGAGCCTGTTTTCCTACCATCCTGTGAAAACAAAGTTTTAGTTGTCAAATGAGTGACAGAGAAGTCAGATATTACACCAAAGGATAGGCAAGAGTTCAGTATCAAAATCCACCAGTTCCAGACGCAGAGACTTTTTCAGAGGCTTTGAGAAACAGTGGTAAAGCAGTTGAGACCATGGCAGATAGAGATAAGGGTTCAGTAGAGGATAGAGAAGCTAGAGCTAAAATGAAGTTCGACACCATGTTGGACATGATGTCATGATTGCTAGCCAAGATGGATTAGCATGTGACCCAAAATCATTCCCTCGCTGGACGGGTTTTGGCGACTACACTACCAGAAGTTTCAACGGCTACTCTATCCTCTTGAACAAAAGTTTCGCATGCTAAGATTGGCGCAGATAGATCACATGCGATTTAACTGCTGTCTTTCGCTTAATAGTCTCGGGCTTGGTTTGATGTGATTTTGCTGGTATTTCAAGGGGACTTACACAATTGTTCGAAGAAGTTGACAAGCGCATTACCGGACTAAGGGCTTTCGCAGTAATTAAAATGATTTGGCAAGTGAGCACAAGTTTCCTAATCCTAAACCGTAAGGAACTCAATTCTAAAATGAGTGTAGGGCCTAAGGAGTTTATGTTCTATCTAAATGCAAGATATGTGGAGTTCGACTTCAACAGACTTCAACCGGATTTTACCTAGCCTCGCATCAGACAGTTTCAGCAAAATTGGTGCAATCTTCAAAGGAGTAACGAAGAATATTCAAATTATAATTCAACATACATGTACCATCACAACGATGCATACAAGCATATGAATCACAATCGAAGTTAAGTTTGAAATGATGTCCAGTTGACCACGCAAGGCAAACTCATCATCAGCGAGTCGCTAGTGGTATGGATAAAGAGAAGCTACGTTGATCAAACACCACAAATCCAAAGTAAACTACTTGCATGAACTGAAAACTACACTACTTTATGCTACTTGAAGTTGAAGGGATGAAGAAATCTTGCTAGCTACTTATAACAAAGATGAATTCACCATTCAATGAAAGATCTTTTATTACAATAGTTTTTCGCAACAATCTCTTACAAATTTTTCAAAGGAAAACTTTCCTTCTTCTTCAGACTACACTATGCTAAGATATTACAACTAAAGTGCCTCTGCTCTACTCTCTAGTTTGATCTCTAAGCTCTACCTCTACTGAATTACAAATGAGGGGGACTCCCCTTTTTATAGATAGCCCAGTCCAATGGATGACTCAGATTACAATTGGTTGGATGGCCCAGATCGTGCCACCTCAGCCCTAAACAAGATTCGGCCTCTAAAACCGGCCATAATGGAGAGGGGTACGCAACGAGCAATTAATGGCCACCATCCTTCTAGAAGATTCCAACTTTGAAACGCATTCACACTATTCTCGATCTTCTTTCTTGACGTTGTTCTTCAACTTCTTCTTTGTCACTTGAGTTATACTAAGTCTCAACACTTAGCCATTTTTCGCAACTTTTCTTCCTTCGAGGTTGAATTGTCATCTTGGATTATCTTCTTCATCACTTTAAATCATCACCGCCTGGTCTCAATGTTTCTCCTGCAAAACAAGCAAGGAGAAGAGCATTAGAACACTTCATAATATAAATTTAACTTTACCGTGATTTTCACGCTTCTTAACTTCCAAGGGTTCATCGTTTTTCTCTAGCCAACTTTGCCTTCTTCATGATCTGTAGGCTGGGGCATATAACACCTGTGCATCAAATTTCAATGCCTTAGACAAATTTCATCTTCTTCAAGGGCGTATTTTAAGAGATGCATTTTTAAAATCATCTTTGAAAGTGTTAACGTTAACTGCATCATCTTCAAGGAATACAACACCGAAGTTAAAGCTTCGAGCTTGCAGCATTTCAATCTCAGCACTCTCCCAAAAGAAAAAATCAATCATAGCTCCTTCACTTCAGATTTTACTTCAGCAACTTCAGAAATTTATCTTCAGCAACTCGAACTTCTTCAACTTCAGAGATTCTTCAGCAATATTCTCTTTCAAATCGAAATTTCTTCAACAACTTTCGGCTTGCACTGCAACTTCAAATCTCTCAGAGCAAAATCGAACTTCAGCAACTCCGGACTTAGATTTTTAACTTCAGCTCCAGCCACTTCAAATTTTACTTCAAGCAATCTTCAGCTTCAGCAATATGGTCCTTCAAAATTTCAAACTTCTTCAACAGCTGTAGCCTCAGCAACTCACTGCAATATCAAACTCAGAGCAAATAGAACTTCTCCAACTGGTGAAGAGAAATGAATAAACACTCAGCTCTTATAGAAAAATCGAATTCTAGAAGAAGGCTAAGTTTAGCCAGTGTATTAAATTTCCACTAAGAATTTGAATTTCCCTCTCTTGCCAATTTTAACACTTGTCATCCGGCGTCCGGAATCTTGGCCTTCTAGAATTTCAACTTTGACTGGCATGTTTTAATTCACTTTTGAAAATATTTAATTTAAATTCACCTTTTAACAATTTCCATTCACTAGCCGAAGTTCTATCTTGCAAATTTTAAATTTTAATTTTATTCACCTCTGACGCTCTGGAAGATTCATTCCACGGAGAACTTGATTAAATTCATCTAGGCAACTCATTTCAATTTCATCATCTGAAACACTTTTCCCTCGAAAATGCATTTTATTCACTTTGCCTTAGAAAATTTTAAATTTTCCTTAGGAAAATTTATAATTTGAACACCAATCAAATTCTCCATCTTAAATGCCTTGGCGAAGTGTAGAGGACCTTGAAATCCACTCCTTGTCGAAGATCTTCAATACCCAGAAGAGAATTTTCTTCAGAACGCGTCGAATTCATGGGTATACAACGAACGGGTTCATTTAATTTTTTCTTGAATTTTGAACCTTGGAAAAATAACTTTTAACAAATTTAATCCCGTTTTTCACATCTGTGAACATTTCCTGTTGCTCTGACTTGAAAATATTTTATCAATCTTGCACTGCCAGCATTCTCTGACTTCATTTATTCATGCTTCAGGAAAATTCCCCACCTTCATGTCTAGGCGTATTTTCTAAAGGAAGAAAATAATATTTGTGCCTTAGAAAATTTTTGAATCACCTTGCATTTTAGAAAATTCTGCCTTAGAAAATTTTATTTCATCCTCCAATTCATTCTTCCTGTGAGGAAAATTTTAAATCACCTTGCATTTTGCCGTGGTGAGAAAATTTTATTAACTTCACTTAGAAGATCTTCCTTGAAAGCACATCATACTTAGCATATTTTATTTTTCATCACCTTCAACGCCTAACATATCATATTCATCACCCTACACCTGGCGCATTTAACACTTAGAAGAGGATACTTCACATCCATGCCTAGCATATTATTTTATCACTTGGCATTTTCAACGCCTAGCAACACTTTATTTCACCACCTTTTACCACACTTCACCCTCAAGACTTATCTTTACATGGCGCATATTCATGAGAGAGGAGAATAACCTTTTCCAACATCCTTGCTTTGACTTGTTGACCTTTTATGATGGGCGCATTTGGCCATATGTGAAGGACGAGTTCCATACTTAGAGAATTTTTTAGCATTCTGCTTGCATGTGAGGGCGTATTTTGCATGATGAGGTAGATGACCCTTGAGCTTCTTTCCTTTTGTCTCTTTGCATTGGCCCTCATTTAATGATTTTGGGCCTAGGGAGGAGGATGAAACACTTTGACCTCTTTGACTTTATCAAGCTTATTCTTGCATGGGCGCATTTTGATGGGTGAGGAGGATATCTTTTTGCCTTAGAATATTTTTAACATTCAAACTCTCAAGGTGGGCGCATTTTGGATAGGCAGGAGGATTAACATCTTTGACTTTCCTTGACTTTCTCTAGCTTCTTGAGCATGGGCGCATTTTTGCCATGGTTATGTGAAGGGACCTAAACTTGTGCCTTTAAAATTTTTCATGCTCTTTCATCAATTTAGCTATGATTTGGCCATGGGTGAAGGGATGAACTCCCTCAATTTAGAAATTTTTAACACCTCAAGGCTAAGAGATGGGCTTATTTCAAGTAGTTGCAAGATTTTCATGCCTTAGAAATTTTCATAAACTCTCCACCTTGCATGGGCGCATTTGAGGGTACCTACAGGATATTCAACATTTAGTATCTTTTTCCATATCATGCTTGTGAACTGGGCGCATTTTCAAGGTGGAGGTGGGATGAAATATTCGAGCCAATTTTTTTCAATTTTCAAATTACAATCGTAAATGCAACACACCAAGTAGGGTTAGATAAATCAAACCAAAGAAGCATAATATAATCCTCTTTGCCAAGAATGCGCATCAATCTCAACAAGAGAGACCGGCTATATGGCAAGAGGATCAGCCGACATTAATCGAACAAATTAAAGTGTAACTCTAACCAAGAATGGCGCCAAGTGATGGCGAGCATATGGTCAGAGGATCTTAATGGAAATGCTGATACAAGAACTCTAACCAAGAAATGCGTCGGCGAACGACGAGCATGTGGTCAGAGGATCCCTATCATCTAATATGCTGAAAGCAACTCAACACCAAGTATGTGCTACCCAATTCCAGAATGGAAATGAGGCGACCATATGGCGGAGCAATTACATGAAATACAATACTGGAAATGGAGCTCAACGCCAAGTATGTGCACTCCTATCCAAGATGAATAGGCGCTATGATATGACGGAGCAACTAAAAGTAAATACAATAGACTGAGCAAGGATCAATCTCTTCCACGAAATGTGGGAAATATAATAAAGAGCTTACAAATGTGAATATTGGTTGGTTAGTACTACTAACAGCCTTACAATATAATATATCTCCTGCAAGCACGATGGATTATAGTGATAATCAAACTGCTGAAATGTAGAGCTACTCTAGAATGGATTAATATGACTAAGATAAACAATCCCAGCCCTATTAATAATTTTACTAAGTCTAATATGACAGATCTGCAGTTAAAATGGTGAAATCAGCAACTCCAGAACTCACTTAAATGCTCATACCTCTCTCAATACTCACTCATTTAACTTGAAATCAGTTGCAAAACATTCTAATGATGATGACAATGAAGATGGATCACAAAAACTTCTCACAAAGACCTCTATTTATTTTGCACGACTTCCAAAGCACTTATGAAGTGAAATTGCCTGCAAGCAAGGGCGATTTACTTTAGATAATTCATAGACTTCAAATAAAATTCTGGAAACTTGCACATATGGTCACCCTACATAGGAAAATAGATTGGAACAGTATCCAGAACAATATTATTTCTGTTTCTTGAGTTGTGAGTAAAAACAACCTATAGCCATACAAACCAGCAACTCTAAAATTGACAGAAAATACAATAACTCAACTATGGAATGTGAGAAGAACCAACTACAATGAAAGGAAACCAACTACAACTAAACCTCTCAACTAGTTGTTGTCTTTCAAGCAAGAAGTCGAGCCAAGGCTAGGAGGCATTCATTCCTCGAAGCAATCCCAAAGCCAATCCGGTAGCATAACTTTGCAAATTCATCAGATGCCAAAATGAGGACCCAAAGCTCCCTTTTATAATTTTGAGAGCACCCTCCAGAAGCTTCCAGAAGGTGCGCCCTAACTTCAAGATGTTTTTAGGGTTTTTGACTTGACCCATTCTTCCTTCAAAATGGCGTCCTTTTTCATGAAGGCAATTTTTCTTTAATTTAAAATTATCATTTCTCCAAAAGTTGGCGCCCCTTTTCCTCTTGAGCAATATTTGGCTTTTAGAAATATTAAAATATTTCCTCCATGTGAAAATACCCTTCAATGTCCCCCTTTTAAAAACAATATTAATTCATGATGCTAGAACAAGGAATTATAATGTTAAATTATAACATTCTAATATAAAATATCTTATATCACCATGGAAACACATCAGAAGCCAAATTCAACCATACCGTCTGAACTGACTGCCAAAGTGGAGCCAACTGATTAGGAGTCAACAAGTCAACTGCTAAAAATAGAATTTACTAAAAATAGTAAATTCATGTAATTGCTCATAATGCCGAACTGAAAACACCAACACGAAGCTCTCAGAAAACCTAGAAGGAATCCGCAATCCAAGTTCAACAATTCCAAAAGAAGACTCCGCAAAAAGACAAAAACATCCTCCAAGAAGCTTGGAAACCCTGATTCGAGCTTCTGCTTAGCCTATGAGTTTCCAGAAATAGGCTAAATCCAAATGAAGAGCGTAGGGCTAAATTGGGGACATTACAAAGGGACGAATTATATTACGAGGTCATGAATGTATAAAAGGACTCACTCATTACTAAACTAATAATTAATGTTTTGACTTTTTTAATGAAGTTAGATTGGTACATGGTTCTAGACCAATGCCTATTCCTTGGGCAACAGAGTCATAACACATCGAGAAGAGAACTGAAATGTGCCCCTTCAATTTTTCCCAAGAATTCTCACAACATAACCAACACAAAATGCTTGTTTCTCATTCAAAACTCCCATGAAGCTTTCTAAAACTGAATTCACAACTCCTCCATAACAAGCCGACCAGCAACAAGCAGACCAGCAACAAGCACCAACAAAACCAAAGACAACTACCAATGGAGGGCACGATTTCCAAAGTCTGCTCATAGAGAAAAAACGGCCCAAGAAGGAAGAGAAATTTCTCTCGGAAATTCCATACAACAAATTAAAATCTAATAATTGGAAAGAATGGTCGCCATGAACATAGAAATGATATTAACCAATACTCATAAGCAAATAAAAATCATACGAAGAGCAGTAATCAAATATCTCCTTCAGCCATGATCAAACCAGCAAACACATAATTGGAATTTATTACCAAAATCTTCAACTTTGAAGCTCAATATGTACTTCTGCATGAAGCACACTCTCAATCAACCATCTAGGGAACCATAGTTTCAAGCCCGAAGAATGGTGTAAAAATACTAAGCTCCCCCTTAGCCAGGTTCTGAAATCATTTTAGCAACATAACTTTACAATATTTTCCAAAGATGAGCAATGGCCTGCTTTTATAGAATTGAAGGTGACTGTTGGCTCTTCAGCTTCCATCTTTTTTCCCTCCAAAAGGGACGCCCATTTCACTTGTTGAAATATATTAATCTTTAAAACATTATATTCACCTTTCTAGGCATCCAAGACTTGAGGAGAAATATTCACTTTAGAAATATTTAAATAATCTCTCAATGAGGCATCCACCCTCAAAGGCTACCTTTTCAAACAACTTTACGTCATTAATGCTAGGCCAAGGGGGCCAATAAGAAATTATTACATTAATGACTTAGAATAAATCATTTTACCCAAAATGAGCCTCAAAATGCTGAAAGCCAAAAATGCTCCAAATTGCACTGCCTGAAATGGAAACTGAGCTGACTGCGGATGCTAGTGCCCAAGATGGCACTACCAGAAATAGAATTTACTAAAAATAGTAAATTTTGAAAAGTTGCTCAACACACTTTACATGTTATATCATTGTGAAGCTCTTTGAAAACCCAGAAAAACCCCACCAGACATGCATTCAAAACTACATACAAGCCAACAAAAATGCATCAAAACCCCTATAAAATAGGAAACCCTAATTTTACCTCTGACGAGCCTCGGGCTTCCGGAAATAGGCTATCAGTCACCGAAGGGCATATAGCTAAAATGGGGACTGTAGAAACCCTAAGTTTCCCCTTCTGTCTCTGACTGTTTTTCTGAAGTTTTGGTTTTTTTTGTGATTTTTGGGTTTTTTGCATGAATATGGTAAAATGCGATTTTGCTAGAAAATAATAATAAATTCTATAAAAATGCTAAATGGCCAATATGCATAGGAAATACAAGATATATTGAAGGCGATTCATCTATTGTTCATATGGGCTCAATACAACATAGATCTGATAGCATGCAATAAAGAATACAATCTTTTTATTGAGAAAAAACCTGGTAAAACAGCAAGCTGTAGATGACCAGTAACTGGTACAGCTGCAATGATTTCTCCTTTCTCCTCCTGTCTGGTAATCTCCAATGCCTTCTGGAACCCCAGCGCCCTTAATGATGCAAACTGGAAGTCAAAAGGAAAGGCGTTTCTTTTTATTGAAGAAGTACGGCTCTGTCAGATGGTACGGCCTGGTACTGCTGGTACGGCCTGAGTACAGATTGCTGCAATGATATAAAATGTACGGCCTCTTCAGGAGTCTCTGGATGCAAAGAATATGTGCGCCTAGTCTGCAAGATGACTTCTGGACAAAGAACTCTTTGAAAACCCTGAATATTTATTTCCTATGAAGTTCAATGATTTCCTCTGGATGAAGAAACCTCTGCTAGCAATAAATCAGGTGTTATTTCACACCCTCTGAACTGCTTCCGATGGAGATGGCTCGTTCCCCAAGGAATTCGAACTTGAAACCCTAAAGCTTCTTGCTTAGATCAAAGTTGATCAATTTTCAATATCAATAATCATCATAATGGCACAATTCCCAAGGCAAAACCCTTTATCTCTTGAAAAGTGCGATTTCCTCAATAATAGGGTTTATTAAAATATTTGACTTTTAATTCTTTTATTATTTCAATAGTCTCAGCCAAAATTTAATAATAAAATATAATCATCAATTAGGCCCCTTCTGATGATGGCGACCCCCTCAAATAGAATCACTTAAGTTATAATTTAATATTATAACTTTATATTATAATCATCAATAATTAATATTTAATTAATACAATTAAATATTAATATCTCCCTCGTTATTCATCCGATGACTGATCCGTTTGAAACTGACGAACACTGAAGTGATCCTGAACACTGCCAAAGCCATATTGCTAAAAATAGCAGGGATCCCACGCTGACTGCCAGGAACTGCTAAAAATAGCAACTTCTGCAAAAAGTCTCCGATCGAGCCCAAACGAAAGCCTACTGATCAAACTCTGCCAACTGAAGCTGAGCCAAGCTCCAAAGTGACCCTCTATCCAGTCGTCTCGTCTTGCATGTTATACCATCGCGAAGGTCTCAAAAAACCCAGAAGGAATATCCAGACATGCAAAGAAAATCTCTGCATCTGGACCCTGAAATTTGTGCCGGAAGCCAGACTGCTAAAAATAGTAAGTCGTCTGTTTTCGCTCAAATTTGGCATGCAAGCAATCTGATATATTCTGAATGCAGTGTGATGATCGGGATCTCAAAATAGCTGACAAATTGCCCTGAATAGCAGACTTACTAAAAATAGTAAGTACCTTGGAATCTGATGAAACTTGGCGGGAAGCCTGCTGGATGTCTGCTGACAACAATATTAAGTTCAATTTTCAATTTTCTCACTCTACTTGACTTTGAATTGGCCAGAAACGATAAAACCCTAATTTTAGACTTGGCCAATATTTCGCGTTTAAGCTCAATGACGGACACAACCCCCCCGAAAGACGGACACCAGGAAAGAGACAGAGCGAGAGAGAGGAGAAAACCCAAGCCAAAAGACCGGAACGGAGCAAAAATTAGGGGGTCCCCATCTTGAATGGGGCGATGTGTGAAAAGGTCACAACAGAACTGTTGTGACCTTTTTTCACACATCGCCCCATTGAAGATGAGATTCATTCTTTTGGCTTTTGGATGCCTATATACTCTGCATCTACGTCTCTTGTCTATGGTCGCCTTAGGACGTTCCGTCTTTTGAACTTGAACAAGTGGTGGCCAGAATGCGAGAAATTAGGGTTTACCAGTATCTTTCGACCAATTTGAAGTCAGCGAATGAATAGCGAAATTTGAGGCTTGGTTTGCTATGCGATAGCTCGGCGGGCTTCCGTCATTACTAAATCGATTCTAAGGTACTTATATTTTTAATAGAGAATGTGATACAGACATTTTCGCTTTGACCCACGAGATTCCCACGTCATCTGCTACGCTTTATATCGGAACTATTACGTACGTGCATTTTGGCCAGCGGACAACTTTACTATTTTTAGCGATCGCTCCGGTATTCCAGTCGTTCTTTACGTAATGCATATATTCCTGCAGATTTCCGTTCTTTCAGCGATGATCACAGGCAATTTCTGAGATTGACCTTGAGGCTATTTTTGGGGATTTTGCGTAATGGGGTTTTAACATGTCCGATTTGATTCTGAAGGGTTTTGAGGCTTCGCGATGGTATGACATGCAACGAGGATTCTCACTCGGTAAGGAACTTGTTTTGGCGGTATGTCTGCGGCCTTAGCGATTCGGTTGCGATGGCGGTGTGAACCAAGCGGAGTCTTTTGATGCGCGTACCGTGATACCGATTAGGGTTTTCAACCCGGGAGCCTAAAAGAAATAGGCGTAAAAGTCAAAATCTTCAAAATCAGATGTAAACCAACTGCTGATCTAATCCTTGAGACTATCTGGCGGTGAAATTTCAAGTCAAGCGGAACCTTACTATTTACATAGTAAGTCAAATTGAAGCTTATGCTAAAATAGTAAATGGGTTATGGCGTGTCGATTAATGTGATAAAGATCCCGCGTGGTGAGGAGGAAGCCTCATTAAAATTCAACTCAATGAACTGATAGACTGTGAAACATGAAGTTACTATTTATAGTAAACCACCCCCGGAAACATGCTAAAAATAGCAGGGTGACTAAAAGTGGCAGTGTTGACAGGTTGATAGGGTTATGAGGATGCTACGTTCAAAATTTCAAGTTGATCCAATCTTCAGAAGTGCAAAAATGAGAAGGTTTACTATAAATAGCAGGGTATGAGAAGCTGGCAAAAACGATGAAAAAGTTCTAAGTCTGGAACTTCAATCCTGCAGCTATGGCAAAATGCGCCCAGCTAGTGAGGAGGCATGAAAATTTTCTAAGAGTCAAGCTCGTCCTTCCCCCTAGGCAAAATGCGCCCAGCTCAAGGCCTCATGTTGCAAAATTTTCTAAGTATAAATTTTCATCCTCCTCCACTAGTAAAATGCGCCCACTCACAAGAAAGTCAAGGGAAAGTCAAAGTGTCTCATCCTTCAGCATAGGCTAAATGCGCCCACATGCTAGCAAGAAGCATAAAAAAATTCTAAGGCAAACTCGTCCTCCTCCTATGGTGAAATGCGCCCAAAAGCAAATGGGTCAAAAGGAAGTCAAACAACTCTCATCCACCTCCACTGGCAAAATGCGCCCAAGGAGTTAACAAGAAGAAAAGGTCAAGGAAAGTCAACGAATTTCATCCTCCTGCCATGCTAAAATGCGCCCAAGGAGAAGGAGGGAAGTTGTGAAAGTTTCTAAGTAAAATTCGTCCTTCTCCACACCTCAAATGCGCCCCATGCAAGCATAAGCTGGATAAAGTCAAACTAGTCAAATGTTTTCATCCTCCTCAAGGGCCAAAATGCGCCCAAATGCATGCAAGTGAAGACAAAAAAATAGAAGCTGAAAAGTCACAAGGAAAGGCGTTAGAAAGTTATCCTCCTCCACATAAGAAATGCGCCCAAATAAGGGCAAGTAAAGACAAAAGCAAGATGGGGAATATTCCAAGGTGGTCAAAGGCGTTAAAGACTTCATCCTCTTGTATATGCAAAATGCGCCCATCTTCCTCTATGTCTCAAATGCGCCCATGTTTGGATGTGAAAAGTGAATAAAGGAGGTAAATAAAGTGAAACATTGCCAAAGCATGGTGAAAGGTGGTAAATGTTAGGCGCTCAAGGTATTAGAGATTTTTTCAAAGGGCATGTGAGGTGGTGAAGGTGTCTAAGCCGTGATTTTCCCTCATGTGTGTGCTAGGCGCCTAAAAGTTACAAGGTGTTAGAGAATTTTTCAAAGGCGTTGGAAGTGGAGTCTTCTGGCAAGTGTAAAAGAGGAGAGGTTTAAAATGCTAGGCGTGGTGAAATACAAGTTGTTGGCAAATATTGCTAAGGCGTTGAAGTTGCAAAGTGATAAAATTTCCTCTAAGGCATTGGAGCTCCAAAAATATTTTTCAAATGTGAAGTTAAATGTGAAGTGGTGGCTGTAAAAAATAAAATATGCTAAGCGCCTTCATAAAATTTTCTAAGTGGAGTTGATATTTTTCTCACAGGCAAGGTGGTTGAGTTGGATATAAAATTTCTTAAGGCAAAATTTTCGAAGTGATTCAAATTTTCTAAGGCACAAATATTTTCTCTCTTGGAGAAAAATGCCTAAGTCTGGAGAGGTGGTGAAGTGTTAGAAAATTTTTCAAAGGTGATGAGTTGCCACAGGTGAAGTCAGTGACTGCCAGCTTCACGAGGTTAATAAAAATTTTCCAAGTCAGAGCAAAATTCTCAGAGGGGATCAAAGAACGAGAATAAATTTGATGAAAGAATATTTTCTAAGGTTCAAAATTCAAGAAAATTAAATGAACCCGTTCGTTGGGTACCCATGAATTCGACACATTCTGGAGAAAATTTTCTTCTGGGTATCGAAGATTGCCGATGAGGAGTTAATTTTAAGGTCTTCCACAGCTTGTCGAGGATTTTGGGATGAAGATTTTTAAGTGAGCACCAGGTTGATGATTTATCCTAAGGGAAATTTAAAATTTCTAAGGCAAATGTGAAGAAAACGTGTTTTCAAGATGAAATCTTCCAGACGGTGAATTTGAAAGAAACTGCCTAGGTGAATTTGCTTCAATTCTTCGTGAAGATAGTTTTCATGAGCCAGAGATGAATAAAATCGAGGTTATCAGAGCTCCAGCAGGTGAAATGAATTTCTCAAAGATGAAGTTTGTCTAAGGCATGAACTTGAACACAAAGTTGGCGATGAACGCTTGGAGATCAAAGCATGAAAATCAGGTAAGTGAGTTAAGTTCATATCATAAAGTATTCTAATACCCCTCTCCTTGCTTGTTTTGCAGGAGAAACGTCGAGGCCAAGCACGATGATTTGAAGTGGAAGCACGATGAAGATGAGTTACAATCTCGAAGGAGGAAAATTTGCAAGAAAATGGCTAAGTGTTAAGACTTAGACCCTCAAGTGGAAGAAATCAAAGAACAACGCCAAGAAAGAAGATCGAGAACAGTGTGAACGCGTCTACAAATGGAATCTTCTAGAAGGATGATGGTGGACATTATGGCGCATTTATTACCCCTCTCCTTTGTGGCGGTTTTTAGGGCAATATTGTTTAGGGCTGAGGTGGCACGATTCTGGCCACTCTATTGATTGTAACCCTAGCCGTCTTTTGGGACTTGGCTAGCTATATAAAGGGGGAGTCCCCCTCATTTGTAAGGTATTAGATTAGATATTGGAATAGTAGACAGTAGACATTGAGAGAGTATTAGCATTAGAATTAGATAGTGTAGCATTGTAGAGCATTTTTGCATAATTTGGAGAAGAGAGAAAGTTTTCCCTTTGAAAACTTTTGAGGAGATTGTTGTGTAACACATTTTATGATAATAGATCTTTTCATTGATGATGGAATTCGTCTTGTCATGAAATGCTAGCAAGGTTTCTTCTTCCTTTCGTATCCAAGTAGTTTAAATTCATGCAAGTAGCTTACTTTGGTGTGGGGTGTTTTATTGAATAGCTTCGCTTTATTCCATACCACTAAGCGGCTTGTTGATGATAAGTTAAGCCTTGTGTGGTCAGCTGGACATTACATTGAGTTTAACCCGGTTTGCTGATTATATGCTTATATGCGTCGTTGTGATGGTGTATGCATGTTAAGTCATAATTTTGAACATCTTTGCTATTTCCCTTGAAGATTGCAGCGATTTTGCTGAGGCTGTCCGACGGAGGCTAGGTGAAATCCGGTTGAAGTCTATTGAAACAAAGCTCCACATACCCTGCATTTAGAATAGAATATAAACTTCTTAGGCCCTACACCCTTTTAAATTCAGTTCATTTCCGGTTAGAATTAGGAAACTTGCGCTCACCTGCCAAATCATTTGAATCACACGAAAACCCTTAGTCTATTGTTTGTTGTTAGCCGTCGAACAATTGTGTAAGTCCCTTGAAAATACCAGCAATATCACATCGAGCCAATGAGCCTATTGCACTTAAGGAACCTTGGAGTTGAAAGCATGATCTTTACTCATAATCTTAGCATCTTGAATACTTTGTTCAAGAGAGGATAGGGAAGCCGTTGGCAACTTTATTCTGTGTTGGTGCGGTCTCAAAAACCACGTCAACAGGAACTGGGTTTGTTTAGCATTGAAGCACGAACAAAACCCATGTGCCATATTTTTTCCAGAAAAATACTTCTCGGCAGGGCGCTATTTTCAAGGGTTTCCGAAAATCCTCTGAACAAGGGCAAGTTTACAGTCAATCTTTAAGTTTTTCAAGATGCAGTACTCTTAGGTACAATACGAGACCAAGACGGCCCTATTCCATGATTACCTGAAAACAGTTGACACAAACTTACATCAGGTAAATCCAATGGTTGATCTGAAGCAGCTGGGGGGCATGAATCAGATCACATTGCAAAATATTGAAGAATCGGGGTTGCTACAGGCCGCATCCATTCCCATCACACTACAAAGCGCGGAGCCGCCAAAGTTACCGAGAGCAATAGCTTGCGCAAGAAGAGATGTCGTGTCATCAAAGCATTGACTATCTGGAAACGGAAGAAGTCAACACATGGATCAAGGAGTTGTTGACCAGAAATGAAGTGTGAAAAGACACCTAGGAAGGACGTCCTACTTTCCAATTGGCATTTATGATACTTGAAGTTGACTTGATGCCTCATTCCAAGTCAACTCAAGAAGGCATTAAATGTAATTGGAGTTAACTTGATGTCTCTTTCCAAGTTTAACTCCATATCCCTTAAATCATGCATTGTCAAATCCCACTGATTAAGGATGTCTAATTGGCTTCCATGATTTGTGGATCTTAGATCTCCACTAAATGTGGATGTCTATTTTGGAGGGATACTTTCATTAAAGTTCACCTTTAGTTTACTTTCAGTCAACCGAAGTAATTTCCAGTTGACTCTTTGTTTGCTTTCAGTTAACTGAAGTAGTTTTCCAGTTAACTACCTGTTCCCCCTTTTTAGGAATAAATCTTGCTAATTGATTGGCAAGAACTCATTGTTAACTCAAGGAGATTTTGGGGTTGCCCACTCCTTTGAGTTCTATAAATAAGAGCCTTGGGCTCATTATTTGTTTAACTTTTAATTGCGATGCAAAATTGTTGCGCCATTGTTGCCAACAGCTTTGAAAGTGGATATTTGTTCACTCTTGGATGAGAGTTCGTTGGTCGATCGTAATTGTGCATAATTCCGTGCCTTTGATTTCCCAACCTTTGTAATTCGTTGATAAAGCTTTGAAAGAGAATATCAGAAGGCGCTTGCATTTTGGTCAATCTTTTTGAGTTGTGTCCACGTCTTGTATCTAATAGCTCGTTGTTTCATTTCCCTCCTCGGATAGGAGAACCTCCTCCTTGGACATTTGTTATTAACAGTTATCGTTCGTTGTTGTTTAATGTATTGACTTCCAAGCTATACTTCGGATAGGAGTCCCTCCTCCTTAGCAAGCTCACTGGCCAAGGCATCGTAATTTGTTGTTTCTCGTAAACTATTTCCTAGCCCATACCTCGGATAGGAGTCCCTCCTCCTTGGCAGGTCTCAGATCTAGTTTACCGTAAGAGTGTTTGCTTGTACCAACCTTATCCCGGTGTATACCCGAGAGTTCAGAGCCTCGGTCATATTCCTGGAGACGGCGAATTCAGGTGATCCAACCAACCCATTCCCGTTCCTTTACCCTCATGCTTGTTTACCTTGAAGGTATTGGATAGATAGAAGCTAGAATAGTTGTAGTTAAGATCTGCAGAAACCAAAGAAAAAGCTTAGCTGACGGCGTGTGTTTGTGCACCCTTGTGTCCTACTGCTGAAGCATAAAAGATAGGAACTTTGGTTTACATTTCCCTTCCTTACGCATTGCTCCCAGCAGAGAGGGACTTCTCCTCTTTAAATAACGAAGAAGTGTTGCAAAACATTTGAAATAGCTGAACGTTTACAATCAGCACTCCAGAGGTGCTAATTTAAACGCCAACAAATTTTTCATGAAAAAAGTTGGCACCTGGGTTTTGTTCAGATTGTAATTAGAAATGGACCTAGTTGATCAGATTTGAAAAACACTGAGAGCTGATCAAAAAAGCAGCCAACCCTAGAATTTGAAATTTTCTTGAAAAACGCTGTGATATGGGTTTTCTTCAGAAGACTGTTTTGAGAAGACCCAGATGACCAAATTCTGAAAACACCGAAGATTTCACTGACATGCAAAGAAAAAGCAGCTGCTGCAACTTGAGAAAATTTCTTGAAAATTTCTTCAGAAGAATGAGATGACAAGACCCAGATGGCTGAAAATTGAAAATCTTGGCCTTCTTCAAAAATTTGATCTTTTGGATGAAAAAGCATGAAAAAGCAAGGCCTTATGCTGCTGGTCTGAAAAAAATGATGAAGAATCAGCAACCTTGAGTTCTTGAATCATGAAATATAACTTCAAATCTGCTGCTCCACTCTTCTCCTTCGGACGCCACCTGCAAGAATGATGAGTTTTGAATGAAAGAGATGTCTTAAATAGACTTAGGGTTTGAAATAGGTTAGCTTTAATCTCCAAAACCCTAAAATTGGCCTATTCAATGAACTTGGACATTTATCTTCCAACATGCAATTTTGAAACTTTTTGAAAATTTGACTAAGGCAAGTAAACTTGGGCGCCCTTCTTGGCTAGGGGCGCCAACTTGCTTCAGAGTTAAGTCATTTTTAGGAATTTTCAACTTTTCACAATTTTGAACCCCCTACTTTGACCTCAATCTCTAGCTTCCAGATTGATCCGACAAGCAAGCTGGATGATTCATCGCGTAGCCTGACTAATTCTAAGAAGATTGTTCTGGAGGTGTCTCTGGCGAAAAACTTCGTTTTGACCTTCAAATTCATGGGAGCCTATTTCCTCCAAGGGCACCTATTTTGTCCAGAGCCATTTTTATGATTTTCAAATTCTTCCTTCTCCCTTTGATCTTCTAATGAAATCTTCACTCTGAGAGCTACGCTGATCCGATTGATTGGCTGTCTATTTCATTGGATAGCTTAACTGAATTAGACAAGACAATCTTGGAGGCTATGTTGGCAAATTCTATCGTTTATGAGCTCAAAAGTTTGGGCGCCCTTCTTCACCAGGGGCGCCCATCTCAACCAAACTTAGAATATTTTATATTTCTTCATCACTTTCTCTTCTACAAATGATCCTACCTGATCTAATGACTCGGGCGTCAGATTGACTAATGGTTGGGCTCGTTGCAAAGCTGAGGAGATTCTGAGAGGGGTCTTCTGGGAGTGACTTCATCAAAAAGTTGAATCTAAAGCATCAAAAGCTTGGGCACCCCTGGTAAGCTGGGGCGCCCAACTTCACCAGAGTTGGCCATTTTTCTGTATTTTCTTCTTGCTTCTAACTTTTGACTCTGGCTCTTGTCAGAACCTCTATTCTGCCTGTTGTATCTGACGACTACCAACTTCGATTAAGGAGTCGATAGTTTCATTGGAAAGCTTAATCAACTCTAAAGAAGTCACATTAGGGCTTCGTCTGCAAATTCATTTGTTTGAGCCCTCAAAATCTTGGGCGCCTATTGCTTCTAGGGTGCCCATTTGCTCCAAACTTTAGAATATTTTCTTCTGATTTTCATCTTTGAATTCAAACCTTCATTCTGTACCTTCCACTTGGATCTGGATTTGTCGGAGATTGGCCAGTCTGATGCTCGGACGAAGACACCCATTGCGAAGCTATTTGAATTCTGGAGAGATTCAGCACTTTAGCAAACCCTAACTGCTTGATTAGGCCCCTCAAAAAGTTGGGCACCCCTGGGCACCTGGGGCGCCTAGAGTTCCCAAACTTAGAAACTTTTCAGACATTTTCATAATTTTCATTCTGTATTCTATTTGAAAACTCTTCGTTCGGCCTCAAATTCCGAGCAACTGGATGATCCGATGACTACACTGTCGGATTCACTACAGAGCTGGGTAGATTCTGAACAACCTTCCTTGCGAGCTCAAACCCTAATTCCGTCATTTGATGCCCTAAAAAGATGGGCGCCTATCTCCTTCTGGGGTGCCCATGTCAAGCAGACAGCCAAATTTTCACAAATTTCACCTTCATTCTTCGTTCTTCGTGCATGTTCACCATCCCATCTTCTGCCCAGCGCTTGTGTGTTGGATCTAGCGCCTGGCAGCTAACTAACCTCCATTGATGACTTTTGAAGCTCTCGAAATGCTTTCTGAAATTGAAAAAGCAAAATAGACCCATTAGGGCAAAACTAATCGTTTCTTGATTCTGACTGCACTAGCCTGATGAGGAAGTATTTTGAGCCAATCAAAATCAGTTTGAACCCTAATGGACCAACTTTCTATTTTTAGAAAATTTTGTCAGTATCCGTTTCGAAAGAAACCCAGAAAAAGTTACTATTTTTAGAAAATTTCTAAAAATAACAGTTTTCCTAAAAAGTAGGGATGAAAAACTGAGATCTGGGTTTTGTGGATTAGGTTGCTCTGAGAAGACCCAGATCGCCAGATTTTGGAAATTTCATGTTTTTACCCCTCATGCAAAACACACACACCCAAATTTTGACCTTTTTGACAAGTTTAACAAGAGTTTTACTCATTTCTTCAAAATGTCTAAGTGTAGAAAAAAAATTTAATTTGGGGTACAACATCACTAAAAACAAACAATTTTTCCCTCTCTTGGAATGTGCAAATTTACAGGTGATGAAGGATTGAAGATTGATCAAAAGTGCAATTTTGCAAAGTTGTCAAAGTTGTCATCAAAGTTGTCAAGCCATGGAAACTCAAATTTAGAATTTAATTCTAGTTTTCCAATAGTGAGATTTGGAGGAATCAGAAGTGCAAATCCAAGAGCAAAGGACTGTGAAATCAGATTTTGGATCGCTGTAGCAAGACCCATTCGCCCTAGGCTGAATCTGTCCCAGCAGGACACTCAGCAACAGCTTTTGGTGACAGGTGGACAATGTCTTATCCCTCTCAAATCTGTCGAAAGTTTGTTGTTTCTATTTATGTTATGCTTTAAATTGATGATTCAAGTTTCACATTGCATAATTGAGTTCATTTACTATTTTTATTTTTCTCCCCAAAGTGCATTTCAAGCAGATTTTACCCCATCTTGTCATAAGGAAATTTGCAAGATCTCTAGTAGGGTTGACTCACCTAGGGTTGAAAGTCAATCCTACCTTTGGGATCTCATTTCCTAATGAAATTAATAGATAGGCCCACACACACCATTTCCCATTCATTTTGAGTAAACCCTTATTCTTTGTTTCAAGCCCAATAAAAACAATCATCATATATTAAGATCCAATCCCTTCAATTCTAACAGCAGAATATACACAAACCAGCAGAAATGTTTACGCCACTATAAGTCAATACATATAATTGATTTTGAATAGCAAGTACCTTGTTCTAAGCGACTAGAGATATACGTCCAACTACCAGTGATAATACGAGCCAACAATAGTAATAATATAGATCACCCATAATAATATTCAATTGCCTTTAATAATGACAATTGCCAAAATCAGAGATAGTAGATCATGCACAAAGAATGACCTCTGAGTAAGTATTGTCGACCAATCAATAAGGTAGACGAACCGCATATTAGTTGCTCATACTAGAATATCAATTCAATCAGCAATAGATAAAATCCACACAATGCATAGCAAAATCTGAAATTATCAAAACCCCTTGTAGTTTCGTCTCCAAAGGAGACTCACGAAATTGCACAAACTCCAATGGCTAGGGTGGATTCGTTTCACCACCGAAACCCCCAATCTTCAAGCTCGAAAGCTCTTAGGAAATACAAATGAATAAAACTCCCAATGATGATTAATGCATTCCCGAATACACCTTTTTGTAGCCTCTCGTGAATAACCATTTGAATATTCGAATAATTAACATTAGGAGGGAAAATAGTGACTATAAATATTTTGGTCCCACTTAAGTCACTTTATAATAATTAATTATTATTATTTGTAATATTTGCTTTTGAAAGAATAATATTAATTAATTAATAATTAATTCCCTTAATTTATTTATTGGTTTACAAGAATGAAATAAACCAATAAAATATCCCGACCATTAATTGGAAGGGAACATTACAAATTCCAAGGCTAGTTCAAACTCCTATAGGTCAAAGAAGTGCTTCTACAAATAACAAAACTATTGTGGGTTACTTATCTAGACCTTTCTAACATAAATTCTTACAAAAATAACTAGCAGAAGAAAAAAATTAAAATCAGAAAGGAGATAATTTTGCATCCTATTTTGATGAATACATAGCTCCTAGATTGAAATTTCATGTATAAATGTCTCTCATCAATTTCCACAACTTGAAGATGAAGAGTGGACAAAAGAGTGAAAGAAGGTTGAATGAAAATCAGCCTCAAAGAGATTTACAACACAAATTGGGTAAGTTAATTATTCTTTCTTTTGATGGTTGCAATAAATGTATAGCATGTGCTTAGATTTAGAAGTTAGATATATATTTTTCACAAAACCCTGTGTAGGAGGAATAAGCTATAAATTTTTCTACCCTTCATTTGGAAGGTATAGTACATGAGTGGTGGTACTATGGATTGGTCACCCAAGGATACAACTTGATTAGCACATAGGATGATTTCAGCAAGAAATTAATTGACATGTTTGCCAAAAATCCATTTCAATGAGTTGGCTCAGTTAAGGCAAAACAACACTATGGATAGTTATGTGGCAAAGTTCCAAAGATTATCTATGATGGTTTCAAATGTTTCTAAAAGGAGGCTTACTATTCTTTGTATGGAGGGCTTGAACTAACCTCTCAAAGGTTGGGTGAAATATTTCAATCCACCATCTTTGCATGAAGCCATTAAAAGAGCTCTAATCTTGAAAAACTGAATACCCAAGAATAAATTTTACTTGAAGACACCACTTTGGCTCAACCAAAGAAAACTTTGCAAAAATAAGAATCTCATGCACAACCCTAGAAGAGCACACCACCAAGAAAAGAGAAAGATACCATAAATGAGCTTAGGAGGAAGTAATTTCGTTTCTTTTGCAAGGAGCCTTGGGAAGATAGTAACAAATTTCTTGGAAAGGAACAAATATACTAAATTCAAGTAGTTTCTAATGAGGAGGAAGAACCAAAAGAACTCGAGCCAAAAAGGGTGGTAGAGGAATAGAAACCATATATGAATTTCGAAGATAATGTCATTAGTAAAGGTATTTTTGCTTCTCTCTCAAGAGCACCTTGATATAATCCTTTTAGAGTTTGGGAATACTATTCAAGTGGAGAATCACAATACTTAGTGATGGTGGAGCTACCCTCAACTTCATTGACAAGCACTTGGTAGTCAAGAGGTGACTTGAAGCTAAAGAATTTGAAGGATTCAATTTCATAGTAGTTGACAGATTCACCATCCCTTGTACCTAGAAAATTAGGCAGCTCAACATAATCATAGGAAAACATAAGGTATGTGATGATTTTTATGTTGTGGGTTTAGGAGAAACAAACATAGTTTTGGGTGTATAGTGGCTACCCTCCCTTGCTGAATTTTCTCAGAACTATTAATCCATGGAGCTTAAGTTCCAATCTAAAGGAAAGGTGGTGGTACCTAAAGGAATTTCAAATAAGACACATGGCCTAATCTCAATAAAAGGAATAGAAGGTTCCACCCACAAAGAACAAGATGCACAAGCAGCCAAGTATCTACTCATATCCGTAGGTAAGCAAGACACTTATCATGTTCAAAATAGTAAGGATGAATATAGTATAGTTTTCAATGATTTGCCTCACAAACTACCACCAAATAGAGGGACTCTGCACATCATGAAGTTGGAATCATGTTCCCAACCTGCCAAAGCCACACATTGTCACCACCCCATAATGCATAGAGGAGAATTAGCAAGAGTTGAGAATTATTTTCATGAGAATTTTGTGATTTCTTTGGTTGCAAAGAAATTAGAGATCATTCCTAGTAACCTTGCACGTGCTTGGAAGAAGACCAAATATGTAGATTTGGACCTATGACGGAAAAGGTTTAATGAAAGCTACCATTTTGCATGTCAATTCACAAGACATTCTTCCACTAAATCAAGTTGATTTTATTATTACAAGCACATATCTTAAAATTTCAAGTACAAAGGCTATTGGAGAATATGAAAGCTATGAAAAATTTACACTTTTTGGAGAATATAGTAGAGATCATAGACGTTGCATCAAGGATGATACTAGTAGCAAGAATGCTACTACAACAAGAAGCTTGTAGCCAGACAGATAAAGGTACAATTATGTATTGATCAAATTTTACATTTTCAGCTGAAATTTCATAATAAGTTGGTAGAAAATAATAAAATTTTCAAAGCAAAACTAGATGATCATCAAAATATTTCTGTGCAAGAAAGTTTGGTGATGGTTCAAGATGTTCCAGTAGCTGTCCAACAATAGTGGTCACATACCTATTTGTTGATATACATGAATGAATGAATTCTAGTTGAATGGAGAATTCAAGATGATTATTTCTAGGTCTCAAAAATTGTTCTTCCCATGCCTCTTCATTTACTATCAAAGCCAAAACCTTCAAGTAAACATGAGCTTTATAAAGAAACAAGTTGGACAAAAAAAATCATAGTTGCAAGAGTATCATCTGTTGCAAAATTTTCAGCTCCTAGTTATATTAGAGTTGTGCAGAAAAAACATGGTGGTTAATTTATTTTTCACATATGATAGTCCCCAGGAAAGTTAGAAGTTGCAAGAACAAAACACATAGCCAAGTTGTGCATGTCTAAGGAGTCTACAAGAGCCTTGCAAGATATTGTTGCCATGTCCCCGAATTGGAGGTATGGTGATTTAATTAAATTAATTGATTAAGTTGTCCAAATTAATAATATTTCAAAAAAATAGCTTAATTGATTATTTTAATTAAATAAAGTGGAGATATTAAATTAATTATTTATAAAGTTATTCCAATAAATTAATATCAAAAGGATGACTTTATATTTAATTGATTTAATAAAGTGACTAAATAAAATAATAAATCATAGAATCACTTAAGTGAATAAAATAATATTTTATTCTAGAAGCTTTTTCGAGATGAAAGTAATTCTTTATAAGGAGTTGATTGCAAGCCATTATCATCATGTCTTGGATTATTTCTATTTCTCATACCTGCGTGGTAAAAGTTGAGGCTTGCATTGCTCGAGGGATTGAAGACTCTAGAGTACCAGGTTTGGTTGTGAAAGATCAACCCTAACTAGAATTGTTGAGGAATCCATCCAGGGTTTATACAAGTGCTTATTGGCAGATTGAACAAGAGATTTCTGAAGCTTGGAATAGCTGTTGTATTATTGCAAGGGTTCCTTGTGTAGTAGTTGAGGTATTATTGCACTTTGATTTGGGTACAATAGATTTATTATTGTATCTTATTGGAGAGATTACCAATTGCAGCAGCTGAGGTATTGTTGCAACCATAATTTCACTAGATAGCAATAGCTGATGTATTGTTGTTGTGATATTCATCTTGCTAGAATAATTTGCCAAATTTTGATGTTAGTGAATAAGGCGATTTTGTGACGGTTTCATAGTTGGCATCATTGGCACATTGCAGCCTTTATATCAGAATTTCATGGTGGACGACTTTGCATGTTGTACTCAGATTTTCGGTTGTTGTGGTCTCTATTTGCATCAATTTGACTAGGAGGCTAAATCACTCCAACAAAGGAACATTGGCAATCACATTGGGATACTTTGGAGGGTGTTTGCAACTGTTATTATTTTATTCTATACGGCTGTCATGGAGGTCGACAAGCCTTGGTGGGAAGCACATATTTGTTCATTACTCATCATTTACACTTCATCTCTTTGTGGGTATTTGAGGGATCAGTTGCTTTTGACTTGGCAATCATTTCAAGGACAGTTTGAAGGAGGTACACTGCTGCATTTATTTATTGTTGAAGTTGCAGACCTAGGGCAGGGGCGGCTCTCGTAGAGGGAGTCAATTCTACACAAAGAAGGATCAATAAATGATGATAAAATTCATTGGTTGCTGCCATCCAATCTGCAGTTCGTTCCAGCCTTCTATTCCAAGTTTCCATCACTATACCTTCATATATTTGCATTGTAGAATCTGAGTACAAGTCTGATGTAGAAACCCTCGTTTCCCTCTATTCTGAGTCTGATAGTTTTTTTGTGTTTTTTTTGAAGTTTTGATGTTTTTTGACGTTTTTGCATATATAAAGAAGAATGCGATTTTGCTTGAAAAATGATAATAAATACAAATAAAATATTTCTACTCTGATAGCAGTAGTATTTGATGCCAGTACGAATGCCAATCTATTATTTGTTCTTCTGGGATGATTACAAAAATGATCTACTGACATGCAATATAAAAATAATGATTTTTATTGTAAAAACCTGGTATTTTTGCAGCAGACTGGAAAGTACAGATCTGGTACGGCTGCATTAATTACACCCTTCTCCCTTGGTTTTATGATTGCAAACAGGTCCAGACACCTAGGCGCCTCAACTGCTGATGATAGAGGTCAAAGATATAAGGTGTTTTGCTCTCTCTTGAAAATACGCCCCTAAATGGATGGTACGGCCCTGGTACAGATTTGTACGGCTGAGACAGCAACAGCAATAAATGTAAATGTATGGCCTCCTTGAAACAGTGTCCAAACCCTCTTAAAAGGTGTGCCTTGAATGATATATGTTCTCTGGTTAAAAACCCCAACCAATCTCTGATGCTGAATGAATCTGTGAAGCTCTATAGTTTCCTCTGGATGAAGAAACCTCTGTGCTGGCAATAAATCAAGTGTTATTTCACACCCTCTGAACTGCTTCCAATGGAGATGGCTCGTTCCCCAAGGAATTCGAGTTTCAAACCCTAAGGTTCTGTGCTCAGACAAAACTTGACCAATTTCAATATCAATAATCTCATAATGGCTCCAAACCCAATGCAAATGCTATATTCTCTTGAAAAGTGCGATTTCCACCAAAATAGGGAATCATTAAAATACTTCGAACTTTTCCTTTTAATTATTCAATAGTCTCAGCTCAAATATTTTATATTAAATTTAATCGTCAATTTGGCCCCCTCAAATGATGGCGACCCCCTCAACTAAGAATCACTTAAGTTATAATATAATATTATAACTTTATATTATAATCATCAAATAATTAATATTTAATTAATACAATTAAATATTAATATTTCTCTCGTTACTCATCCAATGACTGATCCGTCTGAAGCTGACGAACACTGAAGTGATTCTGAACACTGCCAAATCAATACTGCTAAAAATAGCAGGGGTCCCACGCTGACTGCCAAGAACTGCTAAAAATAGCAACTTCTGCAAAGGTGTACGATCGAGCCCAAACGAAAGCCAACTGATCAAACTCTGCAACTAAAGCTGAGCCAAGCTCCAATGTGACCCTCTATCCCATCTATCAGCCTACGAGGGTCGTATGATAGGCTAATCCTGTGCTCCGAGAGATGTCACTGGGAAGGGGACATGACAGTCCGCCCCTCCTGAAATTGCTTGTCCTCAAGCAATCTCAATGCCGGATGCTGCAGAATATCCTCGCTCTCCCATGTAGCATCCTCAACAGGCAAATCTCTCCATTTCACCAGATATTCCTTGATAGTCCTCCTACGCAACTGCCTCTCCCTGTACTCCAGGATGGACTCAGGTACTAAGATCAACTTTCCCTCATCATCTAAGGGAGGTAAGACTGCAGACGGTACCACACGATGACCCAACGCCTTCTTGAGGCGTGATACATGAAATACATTGTGTACCCTGCTCTCTGTCGGAAGCTCAAGCTCATATGCCACCTCGCCAACTCTCCTCAGGATCCTGAAAGGACCGTAATAACGTGGCTTAAGCTTCTCTGACCCACTCTTCCTAAGAGTGGACTGACGGTAGGGCTGCAGCATGAGGTAAACCATGTCACCAACCTCGAAATGCCTCTCCGTCCTCTTCTGATCTGCATACTGCTTATGCTGATTTTGTGCCTTGGCGATGTTTTCCTTGAGAGCCCTCATAGTATCCTGACTCTCCTGCAACCAACCTCCTGCACTCGGCACTCTACTGTCGCTCAGTAGCAAATCCAGAAAACTCGGCGCCTCATACCCGTACAACGCCATGAAAGGTGACATCTGAATGGTCATATGGAATGTCGAGTTGTAACAATACTCACACAAATGTATCCATTTGACCCATGCCTTCTGCTGCCCTGCAATATAGTTTCTGAGGTATCCTTCCACCCACTTGTTTACTATCTCCGTCTGTCCATCAGTCTGCGGGTGGTAACTAGTGCTCGGAGTAAGCTCGGTCCCACACAGTCTGAAAACCTCCTGCCAGAAGTTACTTAGGAACCAACTATCTCTGTCGCTCACGATGCTCCGAGGCAACCCATGAAGTCTGAATACCTTGCGAAAGAATACCTCTACTACCTGTGTAGTTGTGTAGGTTGTGGTGATCGGAAAGAAGTGGGCATACCTCGTAAGCCAATCCACAACTACGTATATGCAATCACGCCCTTGGGCTTTAGGAAAGCCCGTAATAAAGTCCATCGACAGGCATTCCCACTTCCTGTCAAGAATCGGAAGTGGCTGCAACAAACCTGCCGGGTACGTGTTCTCCTGCTTGTTCTGCTGACAAACAGGGCACTCACGCACGTATTGAAGAATATCTCCCTTGAGCCCTTTCCATGTGAACCTCTCCCGTATCTGCTTGTAGGTCTTGAAGTATCCGGGATGTCCTGCTGTAGGCGTGTCATGAAAGGCCCGCATAACAATGTTCTTCACCTCTGAACCTGGGATCAAAAATATCCTGTTCTTGTAAATGATCAAGTCATTTACAAGCGTATACCTGGTATCAACTGCTGATCCCTCAACAATGCTGGAGGCCCAAGTGTCCTTGGCATACTCTGCCACTATCATATGCCTCCAATCCTCTGAAAGATGAACCATAGTGCTCAAATACGGTCTACGTGAAAGTGCATCTGCCACTACGTTCTGTGTACCTTTGATATATGAGATATCAAAGTCATAAGCCTGCAACTTACTGACCCACTTCTGCTGTCTATCATTGAGATCTCGCTGCCCCAAGAAGTGTCTCAAACTGTTATGATCAGTTTTAATGCAAAATTTGCTGCCAACAAGATATTGTCGAAATTTTGCTAAGGCATGCATAATCGCGAGCATCTCCTTATCATATATGCTATACAGTCTCTCTGGTCCTCTGAGCTTGCGGCTCTCATACACAATCGGGTGCTTGTCCTGCATAAGCACCGCACCAATGCCCTCACCTGATGCATCGCATTGAAGCTCGAACGGCTTCGTAAAGTCAGGGAGTGCCAAAACAGGGCATGTGGTCATCAACTCCTTGAACTTCATGAAACACTCCTGTGCCTCAGGAGTCCAAACAAATGCCCCCTTCTTCAATAAATCTGTCATCGGGGCTGCATGTCGTGAATAACCATTCACGAATCTGCGGTAGAATCCACACAAACCGAGAAACCCTCTCAACTGTGTCAGGTTTGCCGGTGTAGGCCAATCAACAATGGCGCGGATCTTTTCAGGATCCATACGCACTCCATCTGCACTGATAATATGACCTAGATATAGCAATTCGGTCATCCCCAAGTCACACTTGGATTCCTTGGCGTACAGGGACTCCCTCTCCAAGATACTCAACACGGTCTCCAAATGACCCAAGTGCTCCTGCCATGTCCTGCTGTATATGAGAATATCATCGAAGAAGACTAACACAAACCTCCTCAGCAATGAATGAAAAACCCTGTTCATCGTAGACTGAAAGTTCGCTGGCGCATTAGTGAGCCCAAATGGCATCACTACGAACTCAAAGTGCCCACAATGACATCTGAAAGCTGTCTTCTCTATGTCCTGCTCACGGAATCTGATCTGATGATAACCCGACCGTAAATCAATTTTGGTAAAGTAACAGGCACCATGGAGCTCATCAATAAGCTCATCAATCCTTGGTATCGGGTACCTGTTCTTAATTGTCCTCTTATTCAGGACCCTGTAATCAATGCACATACGTAACGTTCCATCCTTCTTCTTTACCAATACAACTGAAGAAGCGAACGGTGATTTGCTAGGTCGAATGTGACCCATAGCACGTAATTCCTTTATTGTCTTCTCTATCTCATCCTTTAACCTCTTAGGATGCCTGTAAGGAGTTATCATCACGGGCTTAGCGCCCTCCTCAAGCTCAATAATGTGCTCTATGCCCTTGTCTGGAGGTCTACCTAGCGGAATATCACTGAACACCTTATCATGCTTAATCCTCAACTTCTGAATGTCCGGATGATATTCTATCTTTTGCTGTCCCTCTTGTATAGGTGCTAAACGACACTCGGCAACCCACTCTACCATGTTGTGACGCATGAGCCGCTCCATCCGGCGAAAAGAAATTGTTTTGATGTTGCTGTCACGTATTGCTTTTAGTATGTGAGTCTTCCCGTCAACATCAAAACGGATCTCCATGTCCTTGAGACGAAGTGTGACCTCCTCCAATGAATGTAACCACTTCATTCCCAAGACCAAATCAATGTCCCCCATATTAACAACATAATAATCTGCCTTGAACTCATAATTGTTCAAGCGTAGAGGGAGATCCTTAATCATGCGTTCACATCTCAAGGTGTATCCATCAGCCACAGTAACCCTAATGCCCTCGAACTCCTCAGTGATGAGTCCGCGCCTCTCTACGAATCTAGCATCTATGAAATTATGTGTGGCTCCTGTGTCAAGTAGGGTAATGACCCTCTGTCCTGCCAACACACCACGAATCCTGAAAGAACCCTCCTGCTGTATGCTAGATAAGCGTGCCTCCTGTAACTGAAGCTCTGGCCCTGTCTCAACTCTAGGCTCTGAAGCCTCTAACTCTGAATCCCCGGAACTCTCCTGCTGTTCGGAATTTTCTGATTCTGAGTCCTCATAATATGCCCACATCACTCGATTTGCCTTGCCCTTAGGTCTTAGAGGACAATCGTGATTGGCATCATACGGTCTTTTGCAGTAGAAGCAAAGCTTCTTCCTGCGTAGGTCATTAAGGGCCTCACGATCCAAAGGTGGAGCTGCTGATTTACCTTTTGAATCGTTCCTAAAGTCTGATTTTTCTTCGTTAAAATCAGATTTATCCTTATTTCTGTTAAAGCCCTTGTTATCCCTGAATGATGAAGAACCTCTGGAGTTAAATCTACTAGAAGGTGCCGCTAACTCCATGCTTCGTGCTTTCTTCATCGCCTCCTGTAACGAAGGAGGATCAAAAGCTTTGATCCAACCTCGCAATGGCTCTGTCAAACCCTCCATGAAGAGCACTACCAAACGCCTCTCTGAGATGTTAGGGACCATAACGGATAACTTCTGGAAGTCACCAATGTAGGTCTCTAAACTGCCACTCTGTCTCAACTGCGCTAAGTCTCTGAAGTAGGTTTCCGGATCTTTCCTGTCAAACCGCTCAACTAATCTGTCCACAAACTCCTAGTATGTAGTGATCCTGTCATGCTGTAACGTCACCATCCGGTGGTGCCACCAATCGTAAGCTACCCCCTCTAGATGCAGTGTCGCATATCGAATGGCATCTCTCTCAGCCATCGGACGTAAGGTGAGGAATGTATCTAACTTGCTAATCCATGCCTGGGCTGTCACCTTGCCACTACCATCGAACATTGCTAGGTTGAGCCTGTTTGTTGCATGTTTTATGTCATTGTTCGGCTGTCTAGGTCTCCAATCCTGTCGAGCTCTGTTGTGTTCTCGCCTCTGTGTAATAAAACGGTCAAAAGTGATCCTCTCTCTGACCGCAGGCGGTACCAACTCCCATTCCTCATTCGCTGCCATAAGAGTATCGGCGAACAAATCATCCTGCTCCTCACCTGGTATAGCCTCATCGGGCTCCTGTCTCGTGAAAGTAGGCCTAGTAGGCCTATCTACTGTCCATGACACTGTCCTAGGAGCTCTCCGTGATCCTGCATCACTCCTGTCATCGTCACGATGTGGTGACGGTCTCCGCGAAGTACCCAATCTCTGAAGTGCCACTGCCACCTGCTGTAACACATCATCGGACCGCCGTTGACCTGCACGAAGATCTCTGAGTGCATGCAATACCTCTGCATCGTCCTGATCTCTGTTATTAGGTGGGATCTCTGTCCTAGGTATATTTGTTCTGTCAGCCCTGTCATTCCTGTCAGCCATGTTTCTTGGCTGCCTACTCAAACTCCGTTGCCTGTCAATCAAGGCACGTCTGCGTGTATAATACCTGTATGGTTCAAACTCTTCTGGCTGCATATGATGGCTAAACCCTCAGGATGGCAGGATTTAGCTCTAATACCACTGTAGAAACCCTCGTTTCCCTCTGTTCTGAGTCTGATAGTTTTTTTGTGTTTTTTTTTGAAGTTTTGATGTTTTTTGACGTTTTTGCATATATAAAGAAGAATGCGATTTTGCTTGAAAAATGATAATAAATACAAATAAAATATTTCTACTTTGATAGCAGTAGTATTTGATGCCAGTACGAATGCCAATCTATTATTTGTTCTTCTGGGATGATTACAAAAATGATCTACTGACATGCAATATAAAAATAATGATTTTTATTGTAAAAACCTGGTATTTTTGCAGCAGACTGGAAAGTACAGATCTGGTACGGCTACATTAATTACACCCTTCTCCCTTGGTTTTATGATTGCAAACAGGTCCAAACACCTAGGCGCCTCAACTGCTGATGATAGAGGTCAAAGATATAAGGCGTTTTGCTCTCTCTTGAAAATACGCCCCTAAATGGATGGTACGGCCCTGGTACATATTTGTACGGCTGAGACAGCAACAGCAATAAATGTAAATGTACGGCCTCCTTGAAACAGTGTCCAAACCCTCTTAAAAGGTGCGCCTTGAATGATATATGTTCTCTGGTTAAAAACCCCAACCAATCTCTAATGCTGAATGAATCTGTGAAGCTCTATAGTTTCCTCTGGATGAAGAAACCTCTGTGCTGGCAATAAATCAGGTGTTATTTCACACCCTGAACTGCTTCCAATGGAGATGGCTCGTTCCCCAAGGAATTCGAGTTTCAAACCCTAAGGTTCTGTGCTCAGACAAAACTTGACCAATTTCAATATCAATAATCTCATAATGGCTCCAAACCCAATGCAAATGCTATATTCTCTTGAAAAGTGCGATTTCCACCAAAATAGGGAATCATTAAAATATTTCGAACTTTTCCTTTTAATTATTCAATAGTCTCAGCTCAAATATTTTATATTAAATTTAATCGTCAATTAGGCCCCCTCAGATGATGGCGACCCCCTCAATTAAGAATCACTTAAGTTATAATATAATATTATAACTTTATATTATAATCATCAAATAATTAATATTTAATTAATACAATTAAATATTAATATTTCTCTCGTTACTCATCCGATGACTAATCCGTCTGAAGCTGACGAACACTGAAGTGATTCTGAACACTGCCAAATCAATACTGCTAAAAATAGCAAGGGTCCCACGCTGACTGCCAAGAACTGCTAAAAATAGCAACTTCTGCAAAAGGTGTCCGATCGAGCCCAAACGAAAGCCAACTGATGAAACTCTGCCAACTGAAGCTGAGCCAAGCTCCAACGTGACCCTCTATCCCGTCTATCAGCCTACGAGGGTCGTATGATAGGCTAATCCTGTGCTCCGAGAGATGTCACTGAGAAGGGGACATGACATCTGAATAATTATTGCAGCATATAAGGCAATTGTATGGGCACATTTATATTGCAAAATCAGTCATTGTCTTAAGCTTTGTAATCAGTCATTTCATATCAGCAAACCCTCATTTTCAGTATTGAATAAAGTTGAAGTTTGCAAGCCAATTATTTGACAAATTGTCTCACAGCTGTAGTTGTCATTCTACAGTCACTTGAGTCTTGTAGTTGCATGCCAACTGTTTGCCTTAATGCCACATTGCTGTAGCTGCATATTGACAGTGCTACTTTGCATACCAAGTGTTTGCTTAAATCCCTATCAGCTGTAGATGTTATTTTCAGTCACTCATCATTATTGGGAAGTCCAAAGATACATTGCATTACATCCCTAATTCATCTTAGTCATTTGCATATGATCATTTGAATCCTTTAAATGCAAGTTATCATTATTTGCATTGAAAATACCAAGAAGAATCAAACGATCAGCAAGTACAAAAAATTGCATGATAACTGTTCGACAAAATTTCTCAACCAGCAAAACAGAAAATTTAGAGCAATATTTAGCAGGGCTATTACAATTGTGAATCAGCAAGCAAAGCAATTTATGAATGAGGAAGGTGAAATATATGCAACACAAGCCAAGTCTGTAGCTTTGTATAGACCTAAAGGCTTATATTTATTGTAACCTGTTTTGTTGACTATTTTGAAATATATTTAAAAAAAAAAAATTATCAAAAGTTTTTGTTTCATGATATTTTTCCAATGCAAAGGGAAACTAATATCCATCGATGACATTCACAGATATCTGTTTCCCATTTATATGTTTTTTCCCCCAATTTGTCTTTCGTTTGTTTTAAATTTAGGTTCAAAGTCTCAACTCTAATTGTTTTTCTACAACACATCAGCAGAATTAGCTTTCATGGAGTTTTCTCACCTTTGCCCCTATATTTGCCTTGCTTATTCTTAAAAAAGTTTAAAACAATGAAAAGGGTTATAGAGACAAATATATGTGTGTATGTACGTATTTTGACTTTATTTACTAATTATTAAGGATTTATAACATTCAATATATCTTGATTCCTAATAGATATATGCAGTGAATTTTTTTAATAATGTTCAACCTATTTTATAATTTTGAAAATGGAAGTATGGCAACATTCTAGACATCTTGGGAAATACATTGAAAAGCAAAATTGAAATAATTTGATAGATTTATTATCATTTTAAGTCAAGCATTAAATGAATCATTTTTTTTCCTAAATATTCTATTTAGAAATTAATAATAAATTATTTATTTATAAAATAGTCTATAAAAATAGATGTAACTTACATCATTATGTTTTCGGCATTTCTACAATTATTTTGATCTCAATAGGTTGTAGCAGAAAGGCATTCATCTTTATGAATTTTGGAAAATACTAAGAGTGGCTTTTGAAATTTTACAATTTACACTCGACAAACTTGATTTGATTCCAAAAACAATTAATAGCTTATAGCTACATTCAAAATACTATAACCTATCTTCTTACACTATGATGAGATCCTTCATGGAAGTTTCTTAAATCATAACTACAAGTTCATCTAACGCTATTTCTCAAGTTCTTCACTGCCTTTTAAAGCCACATTATAGCCCTCAATTACCTCAGTACTCCCTTTGTGCAGTTATAAATATCTATATCTCTCATTGTCTTAGTTGTGCACATATCCTCTAGAGTGGTCTTAGCTGTGCATAGCTGCTCTAGAGATTATCAATTTCTTATAAGGCTTGGGTATTTTTGGTGTCCAAACAAGAAAAGAAGAGGCTTCTGAGATAAGGGAGTTCCACCCAAAACTTATCATCCTCACTCTAAAGGACTTGTTACAAGCACTGACTCTATTTCCATCATTCAAATTTTGGACCAGCTACTATTTGACCTGAGCGCCTACTCTAGCCAGTGAGCTTCTCTAACACCAAGTTACTTGCCCTTCTCATTATGAATCTTTCATAATATCTAGAAGTGTGGAGTGCAACTTGTCCAAAAACCTATAGACCGACAATATATTTTAGTTTTTTAGAGTTTAATGTTGAGGATGCAGCAATAGTCTCTTCATGTCTGGTTTTCTTATTTCAATTGCCATATAAAGTTTCTACTAATAGTTTTAATGAATTTTCCATCACATAAAGTGCATCTTTGCCTCCAATATAATATTCTAACTTTTCTTGAACTTACTATGAAGTGCAGACCACATAATTTACATTTCACTCTCATACTTCTTTTTTCACCCAAATGGATGGCGTTTCAACTTAATGGACAAGATTTTGTCACTTGATGTAAATTTGTAGATATAAGGATAAAATAGATCATGACCATAAAACAATCAATTTGAAAATCACCTTAAGTACTTGATGGACTTGGCGACAGAATTTTGATGGCCTACTTGTCTCTTATGAGATGAACAAAAGGGTTAAGTAGTAGAATAATTCTGAAAATAAAACATTTTTGAAAAGTTGCTGAGGTTGATGTCAAGGTCAACAACCTCATGGCCACAAACACAATTAGATAATATTTTACTTTTAAATATTTCAAAGCTGACATTGCATCAACACAAACAAAGGATTTTTCTTGGTAGGCACTTTCTCATAGTTACATAAAGGCATGGCAAAGAGAAATCAACCAATATACAACATTCAATATCACATTAGCACAATTCTGCAGCCCACCCAGATCTAGAAAGGGTGCAGATCAATGAAAATGTAACATAACTTAGGGTGAATATTGGAGTATAGCTAGCACCAAACTCATCGTGTATAAGAGCCATTCAACATTGAATATAAGGATTCTGTTGCAAATTGTACTCACTAATTTATAGACTCGACCTATCCACATATGTTGAATGAATTAATATTCAGAATGTTCATTCTGTATACTTGACAAGCCTTCAGTTGAGGGAAAAGTAAAACAAAAATCTCTCCGAGGGACACCTTACATATTCTCTTTACTGGACACACGCAAGCATCCTTGTATATGCATACTTCACCTATGATCCATTTAAATAAGAGAAAGTCGTGCATGTCCTCAATGTTATTTATCCATCCAATTATAGAAAATAATATCACCCCCACAGTCTTCTGTATTTCGTGGTTATAACAAAACAAGACTATATATATATATATAATGATAAGGGTTGCAAAATGCACAGACCACTTGGCCAAAACTGAGATAAGTCAAATATATTTTGATAAACAACTAACCATATTTAGTCTACATCCTCCAAGGTGTGCCCAATGGATTCCTATAGGACCAATGCATAATAGAGCATTTCATATGCCATATCCAAAAATATGAAATCCATGCACTCACAACTAGAAATGTTTGTCAAAAATCTGAAATTTTCTGAAATTTGATAATTGAAACAGATGTAGTTCGTGCATTAACAATTTTCTAATTCTAGAATTTCATTACTTCAGCCTTAGGGACAGCCATAGATTATCAAACACAGTTTACCATGAGGGTACCTTGTTTATTCCATACTTTAAAAGGACATTAATGAGAGAGAGAGAGAGAGAGAGAGAGTAAAATTAAAGGACAGGGAGAGATGTTCACAAATATAGAAGTAACCGATAACTGAAATCTCATCAATTTTAGAACTATCAGAATCATCAAATGGCTGCAATAATTATCATGAATCGGGGAAAATCAAAAAACAAAATTAAATAAGGGACTGAATTGTTGTTATCCACTCTTGCTGGAGTAATGCAGGATGATTGATGCACACAAGAAGGTAGGTAAACAAATGAACTCCAATTATTCACATTTCTTTTGTGATGAAAGGTCACACAAGTACAGAGCATAAAACTGGTTGGTTTCGTTACCCCTTCAATTGTACTCATTTGTTGTAAATGTAGCGAAAACTATCAAAAAAGGATTCTTATTGAATGTGATGAAAGAAAGCCATTACATACATTCCCACAACACTTCTGTTATCAACTTTCAGTCTTAGATAGTATAATTCTCATTATCTTTACCCTAAGTTTCTGAGAATCTATAAGAGTTTCATCCTAGCGATCATAGGATTGTAACGGTTCTATTGAATTCACAGGGCACCTCTTATTAGGCATGGGTGTGTGATGACAATGAATGAGAAGCTTAGCTTATGCTACTAAGCTTTTTATGCCATATCAATTTCCAAGAAATTCAATCAAACTTATATTGTCAAATCCAAAAAATTTGTGGTCCTAATCAATGTTTATGAGGTTTAGCCTGACCTTTATAATTGTGACAAAAGGTTTCACTTTCACTTTTTCTCTTCCTAAAGTAAGCAAACTATAGTTTCCCAAAAACAATATATCTTCATATGATCTGAATTATAATCAATCTAGGCATTCATAAGCATTCAGAATCTCAGGATTTACAATAGATAATGAAGTATTGCATGCACATGTATCTTCCAATAGCATTGAATTCTCACCTCAAGCATCAAATGGTCATTAACCACTCCTGTTGGATTTGCTAAACCAGTGCCATTATTCTCTACAAGGATCCATTGATGCTTCCCTGTATACGCTACATGTCCAATAATGCTGCAAAGAAATTCCTTACACATCATTATGTGAATGCAAACCTAAAATCTATAAAAGAATAAAATCACATAGCTAGAGTTCAAATGTATGGATAGCAACTATCAGTGATAAGAAATGAGCAGTCCTAGAAAGTGAAGAGGCCATGAAAATGTCTTAATCCATTTTGTAAGTCTTTGTAGGAAGTTTTTATAGAGAAACTAAACAAAAAGAGAGTAATGTGTGTCAGATAAAGCTAGAACTCAACACAAAAGCGAGAAGACCCTGAAAATATCTTAAGCAGCTATATCAAGAGTGGAATAGTTTATACACATTGTCATCAAAGAAACTCACTTCTTGTTTCCCGCATAACATTCTTTTGACACTTTCCAAACAATTCGGAAGAATTAGACCTATGAAAATGAAAAAAATGGGCAGAGGAGCTTATTGCAGATTTTAAACTTTTAGTAGATGAACCAATATGTGAAGGCCATTTTTAATGAAACTTTAATCTCTTAGGCTTTATTTCTTGTCTATCAAAGTCTAAATTTAAAATTTCTTGTGTGTAAAATAAGGGAATTTAAAACTTCATCCAAAAGAGACAAGAAGCATACCAACAAGAAAAAGAGAAGTTCAAACAACGAGCATTCAATTCCAACCACTCATAGATCCAACTATACCAACAATGAACACACAATATAAATTTATAATCTCAATTTAGCACAACATGGGACAAACTAGAGCAGTTATGAGCTTGATCGCAATCCAACATCTCACCCCCTATCACAAGGCAATATACTCGAACAAATTCAATAGTCAACTGCAACCAATTTTGCTCACATCACTTGTGCCTCTGCTGACAACCATATGACACCTTATGAATACCAAAAGGGCACAACTGAAAGCATTAATCACAAGGATTTATCAACTGTTTAGAAATGAGATATGAATCAAATGAGCATCATGCTTATTGAGCCACATCCATTGGGAACTACACACCTTGTCAACACCAACCTTAAGGATATTAGTGCAACACCACACTGACACACATTACACCACTCTCCTCAAGTCATTGTTCAAAATATGTGATAGCCTTAGTATTTGATTCAACAGTAGTAGAGACAAAACCTAGAAGCATCTAGATAAAAATTCTCACAACATACACTTTCATGCATTGTCTAAACAATTAGACACATATTCAATCATAGATGGAACCATTCGGCACAAATATACATATTCAGCCCAACTGAAACTGTCACTAGCCCACCAACAAAGGCTTACCACATCAATAGGAATACAACACAAAGCATGACCTAAAGGACAAGCTCTCTAGAGATCACAATAGGGGACAAGCAATAGTTATTTTTTGACCAAAGATAATCTAGGTGGGAATATAGACATCTTCTAAGTGACAACAAGTAAAAAAACTACAAAATAGAACCTTTGACAAGTCAGATGTTGCATTATCAATGAAATTGACAATAGTCAAAAGCATCCAACTATCCAAGAAAAATTTACCTATGATCAAATGCATCCAAATTGACACTTCTCAAGATACTTCACATCCAAGATCATCTACCATATCTTATGTACAAGCTTCAGGAAAATAAATAGATAGAAAAGAAGAAAAATGACAGAGTGCCTACATTGCCTCCTTCATTTGGTTACTAAGTTTGTGCATATCCCACATGTTAGCTTTTAAATGTCTTTTGCAAGACAGCATAAAACAAAACAATGTGCGAAGTAAAATCTCTTCAAATTTGGAGGCGAAGCTCCCTAAGATCTAAAATAAATCCAAACCTAAGCTAAATTGACCCTAGACTAAAACTTAGACAAGATATACAAATAGGCACACTATACAGGATCCACTAAAGGGGTTTTGCATGAAATAAGTAACTACCTACCTATGTTTTTGCCTGAAATACATGCACCAAACTATTAATAGTCGTGCCTTGCAAATAATATTTTTAGATATTGAAAGAAAGAAATTGCTAATCTAAACACACACAAAGGACAAGTTTAGGATAGATAAAACAATGACTAGCTATACAATGCAAACAAGATTTTGAAAGCAATAAAAACACATGATTTCAAGAGATAAATAGCTAAGTCATATTCAAAGTGAAATATCCCCCAACAATTTTTTTCAATTTTTTCACATCAACAACTTCACCCGTCAACGTTAGCAAAACCAAAACCAAAACCAGCTGATGAAAATAACCATACACCAAGAATGTACACCAAGATCCCAATGACAGGCGAGGTGTGAGCATATGGCATCGAGAATCATTAGCTAATAAACTGAAAGTGCTAGAAAGTACAATGCATATGCAACTCGACCACTTATTCAATGGGAGTCGTTTGAAGGCTCAGCCGATCAACAAATAAAGAATTATAAAGTACTAAAAGAAAAGACAGCAAGGCCTGTCTCTTCCACCAAACGGTGGGAATGAAAGTGCTTATGCAAGAAAGTAAATAAGGCGGCGTGGCCTTCCCTCTTCCACTAATAGTGGGAATACAATAGTAATTTGCAAAATGAAAAAGCTAATCAATACTACTGATTCAACGTTACAATATGAAGTATAATCTGCAAGAAGCAAAGTGTTATAGCTGTCCAAATCACTGCAAATGATATTAGATGATTCTACAAACTTCACAAACCTCCCAACTACGAAAAACATGCCAAAAATCTGAACTTCTACAAACTGATATGAAAAAACCAGCAAGCATGAATCACACCAAAATGCTCATAACTCGTCCAATACTCCTCCGATTGACATGCAACTAAGTGCATATGAAGCCTAGGAAGTTGGCACCCAAGTATGAAACATGAAACAGTAGCAAATACCCTCCATTATTTTATGCACACATTCCAAGGCACTTACAGACAAGGTACAGCCATCAAAAGGGGGCGACCAGCAAGATAAATTCAAGCAATTCACTAAAAATTACCAAAACTTGTGGAAAGGGGCACCTAGCATAGAGAAAGAGATTGGAACAATACCCACAACCACAGAAAAATCGAGTAAGGAGCTGTGAGCAAAAACATGCTACAGTTAGCACAAAACCAGCAAACTGAAAACTAAGAAAACCCTTCACATACTTCAGAAAATATCAAAGTAAACATCTCCAATACGCTCAATTTGTTCTTCAGTGTAAAGAATAGTCTTCATCTTAGCCAGTTGCTATCTTTCAAGCAAGAAACTAAGCTTTGCTAGGAGGTATGCATTCCTCGAAGCGAGTAAGTTACCATTCCGGCAACACTTCGTTATAAAATTCATTGGATAGCTGCAAATGAAGGCCAAGTCTCTTATTTATAACCTTTTCTCTCCCAAGTTCAAATTCATTTCCCTCTCATTTGGGCGCCCAACATGACATTCAAATTCACCTGTAGCAAACTACATTTTGATTTCATTTCAAACTTCACGCCTCCTTCACTTAGGCATCCAAAAGCACATAAGGAAGAATACTTTATAAAATGCAAATATATCTCAACATTGGCGTCCAAAAATACTTAAGTGAAATAATTTATAAATAATCAAATATTCCTCCCAACTAGGCGTCCATTATGCCTAAGTTTATATTTCACTTAAAACATTATAATTCACCAAATAAGGCATCCAAAATGACTTCATTAATAAACTTTATAAAAATCACTTATCTCTCCAAAAGTGGCATCCCAATTAGCCTTAGTAAATATTTAACTTTATTATTTCCAACTAAAGCGTCAATATTTGAAAATCACTTAAGCCATGACCTGCCAAACAGGCTCCAAGAATTTTGGAGACCAAACTACTGAAACTGACCTGCCAAATATAGCCACTGAACTGAATTGTTGAAACCCGACTAAAAATAACATACTGCTAAAAATAGTAAGTGTTTTCAAATGTATTTTAACCACATTTTGAGCAGTCGTCGCAACTTACTAAAAATAGTAAGTCTAGAAAAGTTACCTATTTCAGTTGCATGTCACACCACTGCGAAGCTCTCTGAAAACCCAGAAGGAATCCATAATCCAAACTGCAAAATACCAACATGCAAGCCTCCAAAACTGCAAAAACATCCTCCTACAAAATAGGGAACCCTAATTACTACTCCTGACTAGCCTACGGGCCTCCGAAATAGGCTAACAACCACTGGAAAGCATAGTGCTTAAAATGGGGACATTACAATCCATCCTTCCCAAAATTGCTTGTCCTCAAGCAATGCCACCACAACTCCAAAAAAATTCAAACTAATCCATACCAAACCAAGTACAATCCCAAGGTCCCATGTCCGTCTCAAAAAGGACCCACCATACCGATGTTGCACCACTCTGATTACATTAGTGAAAACATTGTTGGCGTAACAACTAACACCTCTGGAGTGCAAGTTGGCACGAACAACTATGCACACTATGTGATGAGAGCTCTTCAAATTAGGAGGGGAAGCTCCCTCGTTGTGCAGACAAAAATGCTTGAAAAGTAAACTAATCTATTTCCTGTCTTTTTGTCTCAGCTAAAAGAGGCACAAAGTTTGCAATAAACTTCGAACATTGTAGCCAAGTATTTTTTGGTTTCGCAAGACCTAACTACAACCCAAAACTAAGTAACTTAAACTATCCAATCCCCTCAAGATATCAGAGCATGAGGAAACGGAGCAGGAATGAGCTTACAAGATAAACCGGGTATAGATTCACAACGTGAAGGAAAGGTGGGCACAACTATTTGCTTGTCTGAATAAGTTTATTATCACACACATCATACGATAAGCTTTTAGTATAGATTCTCAACTTGAAGGCAAGGTGGGCACAACTATTTGCTCAATCTGAATAGGCTTATTAGAAACGCAACACAAAGGATAGCCAACTAGGACAGTAAATTGCAAAGATGAAACACGCATACAATTTACGATCGAACTAGCCACTTTATCTAACTAAGATAGGCATTCACCATAATAATTGCATGAAACCTGAGTGGCATAACAATTCATCATTATAACAAATACTCGCGAACAAATATAGAATAAGCAATATTACAGGCAAGGTGGGCACAGCATATATTACTCTCTTGTGCAAAAGTTCGTGAACAGATACAAAGTAGCAATACTACAGGCAAGGTGGGCACAGCATGCATGCTATCACGCAAAATTTATGTACAAATGAGCAAAAGCTCTTATTTATAGACATCGAAAGGTGTAGGGAACCCTAAAATCACCTTGAGTCAACTACAGTCTTGCAATGCATGCAAGATTTATTGCTAAACCCTAATAAAGCAAACTATACAATTAACTGGAATGCTACCATCAGTTAACCGGTACAATTAATCTAAAAATGGACAATGTGCAAGCATGTATGTCCTTATTGAAAGCAACTTCACTGGAATACTGCCGTCAGTTAACTGAAAACCCTAAATGCAACTCCAAGTGAACATAGATAATCCCATAATAGACATGCATGAGATGTGACATCAAGTTAACTTGAAAAGGTAACATCAAGTTTAACTCCTGTGTTTAATGTCTATCCTGAGAGGTGGGAACTAAAGTCTACTAGTCGTGATCTCGAACAACCAAACCCTCCACGAGGTTGTTGACTGCGTCACTGTCTGGAGTATTGATACTCTGCCGAAGTATACTATGTCTGTGCAGCATGTCTTCACTAGCTGTGATCTGACACTGAAGTTCACCTCTACTCCTGGTCACTTCATCGAACAACGTTGACATGACTGTAAGTTGATTAATCTTACAGCCAACAGTCTCCCCACTGAAAATACTATGAACGAGTGCCTAGAGCTCTGACTGTACGTCAGCAAGCTCAACATAAGCACCACCCTCAATCTGATACCGGCACAATATGCGAGACACGATAGTTCTCACATACTGGAGTGCACTAGTAACGTGCTCTCTACTCTTAGCCAACTCTGATGCCATTGTTTCTCCTATCTTTGCCTTGAAAAACCAACTGTGTCTTACAAGCATAGATAGCTTCTTTATCTTATGCATCTGTGACTGATTCATATGCCACACTCAAGTGAGCAATCATAATCTCATCCCATGGTCTGTCAATCGCCATGTCTCGCTCCTCATCTTGGAGACGTAGACGGAGTTCACGTGCATTGTACTGCAACTGGTATAACTCTGCAAACACAAAGCGGCCTCTAGCAACAAACTCCTCTGAATCCTCCAAAAGACTGTCATATGCAACAAGGTGATTAAGCTAACCCTATTCTGATGGTGGCTCTAGCATCGGCGGGAGTGTAGCGGTGACATCTGACCTGTGTACAAGGCTAGAAAAGTACTGACGAAGCTGCTTGATTTCAGCCTTGAGGGTTGCTTTGTCTTCTATCTTTGATCATCCTATCCCATGCGCTGTCTGTAGCAACATGTAGGAGATCAACTTGTGTCTGGCTGGTGCTTCGACCAAGGTTGACTGTGATCACCTCGAAGTCTTGAGCTTCAATCTCACTCAAGCTCTTCCCCTCTAGAGGTATGGCAGTCTCAACGACGATCTCCATATCAGCATTCCTCTCCACATGGACCTGTTTCTTGATCCTCTTGTCTAGCGCATCCTGGTATACATGATTGAAATCTGAATGATCAAGGACATAGGATGGCTGCCTCCTCTTCCTACCCAGTTGAGCCTCAATCCAAGACTAGTCTCGACTACTACCACTAGAAGGATTTGTACTAGCAATGAGGGGGTCCAACGTGAGTGAATATGTAGAGGAATTGCTGCAAGGTGGCGAGTCTAAGTCTAATTCAATGCGAATCGGGACTGGAGACTGCTCAGGTGTAGGTGATAGAACACGAGGCTGTATCTTTGGCTCTAGAAAACTTTGAATTGGCCTCTGAACTGGCTCTGCGTGTGTATCAATGGCAAGCGCCTTCCCTTTTGAATTGTTAGGTGCTTGACTCTTCTTTGGAGGATTACTCCTCTTCTTCTATTTGGGTTTAGACGAGGAAGGTAGAGAAGGATCCACCACTGGCGGCTCTGCTCTAGGCACATTTACCCTCCTGGTCTTCTTGCTATCGAGGTAAAGTATATTGTTTTGGATAACTCTACTTGACCTCTCCTTTACTGATGAATACTCCTTGGCATACCAATCAACTGTCGGCAATGGTTGTGTATCAACCTACTCTCTGAAAAACTGAGGAAGTACATCTCCCTCATCATCTAATAAGCCTCCCACATCTTCTGCCAAGAAGACAGAAATTTGCAGGAGAGAGAAACGGCCATAGCTACGTTTGCACACCTCAAAGTCATCGTCACAATTCGCCCAATAATCCTCCATTGTAGGCTTATGGTATGAGCGAATGCCAAGACATTCCGAATAACGACCCCAAGGATCATAGGTGCGAGTATCAATAAGATACTTGAGTTTGCAATTCTCCAACTCATGTCCTACAGCTTTGGCATCAACTGTCGTTCTGCACCAATAAATTATGAATTGCATGGGAAAGGTGGCAGCCTATTTATGCTTGCGGCGCAAATGACGATGAACATCATGTAACTGCCTCAGGAACTCCATGAAAACTATCCTATCCGAAGCATAGCATGGAAGCATGGCTGGATTTCCTGTAAATCCGTATACGCGGATGTAGGTGTATGTAGGGAACTGAATAAACCAGTCTACCCAATCAACCATCACTACTCTAGCAACCGTCGAGATACAAATGTGCAACTCCCGGTCCAAATTTATCACTGTGTAAGTCAGGAAAGCCTCGTGAACACACTTGAAGTGACGTTCAGCCTTAGTGAACTCAAGCTGGTCATAGTAGTGATAGACTTTATGAACAGTAAGTATTCCCACCGTGTTCAACCCTCTAAACTGACCCTGATAAGCGATCAAGTACACGAGGTAGGAACACATGTGAAACTTGTGGGCAAAGAGAAAACCGGTGATTTGCTCGTGGAGAATATCACTAATGAAGGATGCCCAGTCATAATGCTCTTGCCCGGAGATGATCCGACCAATGATCTAATACATCCAAGGCTGAAATATGTTGGCATCTACATGACCTAAGACACAATTCAAGAGTGTAATTAAATCGCGTACTCATCTTGTATTCACCACGACCCACGTTGTTTGGAAATTTGTTCTTCTTTTGCTTCAACCATCGCTCTGCCATCTTATTCTAACACTTGTCCATATCAGCGTTGAATGCACACTCAAAATTTCAATAAGGGCTAAGTTTTTGCTTAAGAATGGAACAACATCAAATGTTGGTTCTAAAAATGGATTTTATCTTAACACCAGTCTCCTCAAAGATGATGATAGCAGAAATGTCGTAATCTCTTTCAGGTTAATCAATAAGTGGCTACATAGAACTTTATCCCCCATTGAGCAGTGGGACCTAAATGTTCAAGGATGGAAGATGCTTTTCTAGACTATAAGGAGAAAGAAGGCAAAGGATAGGAGAAAGAAAGAGACTCTCTTACAGGATAATCTTTTCCAAGCAGAATCAAAAGTCCAAAATAACCCTATTGATAATCTCCTAATTGATAAATTTACTTTTTCCAAAGATAAACTAAGGAGATTCAAAACCATCAAGATCAAGGGATTGAAAGTTAGAGCCAAAATGAATTGGCTTGAGAATGGGGACAAGGGGACAAAATTCTTCTTCAAATATCTAAAGGAGAAACATGTCAGAGAACAGATTGATCAGATCAATGCAAATGGCAATATTTTAGTGAAGCAAGAGGAAATAAGAGAGCAATTTTTTCTCATCTATCAGAACCTCTTCACCTCAGAAGGGGGTAATGAGCCATGCTTTCATGCTAGGGAGTATATTAAGAAGATCATGCCTAAACAAATTAGTAAGGAGACAACTATAGAGCTAGATAGAGAGATCTCTAAGGAGGATATAAGGAGAGCCATTCTCTCCCTCAAAAATGACAAGTCTTCAGGACCTAATGGTCTCCCTGCAGAATTTTACAAATCCTTCATAGACTGGGCAAGTGAAGATCTTTATCAGGTTTCTAAGTTGCCGGTTCGGGTACGGGTTCGGCTTCAGGTTCACCGGTTCGGCAATTTTTTTTTTCTTAGGGTACGGGTTCAAGTACGGCAATACTATATATATATATATATATATATTATAAATTTATAAACATAATGATAATGACTCACAAGCATGCTCAAAATTATAATCATATGATCATAATGCCATAATGCCATAGAATATTGAAACAATGAAATACACCATACGGTAATACCTCATATAATCTGTAATCATATTCATAATTTGCAAAAAAGTAAATAGTAAATACTCAAGTCTTCAAATGTCATCACACATTGAAAATTCAAATTACAATCAAGACAATATTTAATTCAGTATTACTATTCTTCAAATTCATCATCCTCAATTGGTTCAATAACTTCAATTTCATTTGAACCACTATCAATTGGATTGCCACTCCCACTAGGTGCATTAGTTGCCTCATTGTCATCCATAGAAGCCAAGGTAAGTTGTGCAATTGTAGCATCTAAATAAGTACATTCAGGGGTGAGATCCCAATTCTTTGACACACCCTCATTGTATTCAGGTTTCTTATGTGATAAGAGACAAAGGTTGGAGTGTACATAGACCAAATCCTCTGCTTTTTTTGCACCCAAACAATTGCGATTGATCGAGTGGATGAAGGAGTATGTACTCCGATTCCGCTCAGCTGAAGAGGAACTTGCAACCTATTGATTATGCACACAACATTTAGTAATTACTATTAGTATTTAATTTTACTTGCCGATAATAATCATAATATATAGCATAATAGCATCCAATGAAAAATGAAAAAATAAATAAATAAAAAGATACATACTTGGGAGACTATTTTAATTGCAAGAGATTGCAAGTAAATGGAGCCTTAACCACACAGATACCACCAAATCATCAGCATTTCTCCTATATTTGTCTAGATGAGCAGAAACATCATGATTTTTTGCAGATATGAATTGGCTAAACTCGCCCATGACAATGCTTAGGATTTCTTCATCTACAAATATGAAATATTTCGAGCCAAATTTTTTCAATTTTCAAATTACAATCAGAAATGCAACACACCCATTAGGGTTAGATAAATCAAACCAGCAGTTACAATATAACTCTTTGCCAAGAATGCGCACTCAATCTCAATAAGAGAGAGGCTGTCATATGGCAAGAGGATCGTCAGTACATTAATCAGAACTCCAACTGGAAGTAACTCTAACCAAGAATGGCGCCAAGTGATGACGAGCATATGGTCAGAGGGTCTTAATTGAAATGCTTATACAAAAACTCTAACCAAGAATGTGTCGGCGAACGACGAGCATGTGGTCATAGGATCCCTACCATCTAATAAACTGAAAGCAAACTCAACACCAAGTATGTGCTACCCAATTCCAGAATGGAAATGAGGCGACCATATGGCGGAGCAATTACATGAAATACAATACTGGAAATGGAGCTCAATGCCAAGTATGTGCACTCCTATCCAAGATGAATAGGCACTATCATATGACAGAGCAACTAAAAAGTAAATACAATAGACTGAGCAAGGATCAGTCTCTTCCACGAAATGTGGGAAATATAATAAAGAGCTTACAAATGTGAATATTGGCTGGCTAGTACTACTAACAGCCTTACAATATAATATATCTCCTGCAAGCACGATGGATTATAGTGATAATCAAACTGCTGAAATGTAGAGCTACTCCAGAATGATTAATATGACTAAGATAAACAATCCCAGCCCTATTAATAATTTTACTAAGTCTGATATGACAGATCTGCAGTTAAAATGGTGAAATCAGCAACTCCAGAACTCACTTAAATGCTCATATCTCTCTCAATACTCACTCATTTAACTTGAAATCAGTTGCAAAACATTCTAATGATGATGACAATGAAGATGGATCACAAAAACTTCTCACAAAGACCCCTATTTATTTTGCACGACTTCCAAAGCACTTACGAAGTGAAATTGCCTGCAAGCAAGGGCGATTTACTTTAGATAATTCATAGACTTCAAATAAAATTCTGGAAACTTGCACATATGGTCGCCCTACATAGGAAAATAGATTGGAACAGTACCCAGAACAATTGTATTTATGTTTCTTGAGTTGTGAGTAAAAACAACCTACAGCCATACAAACCAGCAACTCTAAAATTGACAGAAAATACAATAACTCAACTACGGAATGTGAGAAGAACCAACTACAATGAAAGGAAACCAACTACAACTAAACCTCTCAACTAGTTGTTGTCTTTCAAGCAAGAAGTCGAGCCAAGGCTAGGAGGCATTCATTCCTCGAAGCAATCCCAAAGCCAATCCGGCAGCATAACTTTGCAAATTCATCAGATGCCAAAATGAGGACCCAAAGCTCCCTTTTATAATTTTGAGAGGACCCTCCAGAAGCTTCCAGAAGGTGCGCCCTAACTTCAAGATGTTTTTAGGGTTTTTGACTTGACCCATTCTTCCTTCAAAATGGCGTCCTTTTTCATGAAGGCAATTTTTCTTTAATTTAAAATTATCATTCTCCAAAAGTTGGCGTCCCTTTTCCTCTTGAGCAATATTTGGCTTTTAGAAATATTAAAATATTTCCTCCATGTGAAAATACCCTTCAATGTCCCCCTTTTAAAAACAATATTAATTCATGATGCTAGAACAAGGAATTATAATGTTAAATTATAACATTATAATATAAAATATCTTATATCACCATGGAAACGACGTAATAAAGCCAAATTCAACCATACCGTCTAAACTGACTGCCAAAGTGGAGCCTGTTGGCGTAAAATCTAACACCTCTGGAGTGCAGGTTTGTACGGACAGCTATGTACACTACGCAATGAGTGCTCTTCAAATTAGGAGGGGATGCTCCCTCGTTGTGCTGGAATGCATGGAAAAGAAAAGTAATCTAAGTCCCATCTTTTTGTTCTCAGCTGGAAGAGGCACAAGGTTAAGAAAACCAAGAACGTTGCAGCTAAGGATTTTCTGGTTTCGTAGATCATTAACTACAACTAAGCTATCTATTTTAAATCTATCCAATTTCCTCAAGAAAATGTGAGCATGAGGAAATGGAGCAGGGATGACTATTGGACGATAAACGAGTTTAGATTCTCTACTTGAAGGCAAGGTGGCGCAACTATCATCTCAATCTAAACAAGCTTATTGGGCACAAAATAGATTTAAGAATTTACCAAGACAACCTTATGGAACCCTATGTGGCATAACACTTGATCGAAATAGTAAAGTCTTCACAAAACAGCCTTTATCATCACAACCTCACGAAACCCTATGTGGCATAACCTTTGACTATAATGATAAAGATTCACAAACAGATTTATCACCGTAATTTCTCGAAACCCTATGTGGCATAACGATTGATCACAATGGTAAATATACATAAAACAGATTTATCATCTCAATCTCTTGAAACCCTATGTGGCATAACAATTGACCTCAATGGTAAATATGCACAAAACAGATTTATCATCACAATCTCACAAAACCCTATGTGGCATAACACTTGATCATAATGGTAAAGTTGCACAAAACAGAAAGAATTCACCATTACAATTGCATGAAACCCTATGTGGCATAACAATTAATCGTAATAGTGAAGACACATGAACAAATACAAAAAGAGCAATATTGAGGGCAAGGTAGCGAGGCATATATTTCTCTCTCGCTAAAAGTTATTGCCAAAATGAGCAAAGCTCTTATTTATATACATCAAGGTGTAGGGAACCTCTAAAATCACCTTTGAGTTATCTACGCTTCTTGCAATGCATGCAAGATTCGCTGCCAAACCCTAATGAAGTAAACTATACAGTCAACTGGGAAACTACCATCAGTTAACTGAAACATCTAATCTAAAAATGGACAATTGTGCGAGCATGCACGTCCTTATTGAAAACGAGTTAACTGGAAGACTATCATCAGTTAACGTAAAACCCTAAAAGAAACTCCAAGTGTGAAAGGCGAATCTCAGAATAGATATGCATGTGATGACAACATCGAGTTAACTTGAAAGGGTAACAGCAAGTTCAACTCATGTGTGTAATATCTATCCTGAGAGGTGGAAACTGAAGTCTACTGGTCGCGATCTCGAGCAACCAATCCCTCAACGAGATTGTTAACTGCGTCAACATCTGAATATCAGCAACTTGAGCAATCTTAGCAATCTTTGCACACTCGAACTCATTTCACTGACTGGTAACTTTGGCGGCTCCGTAATTGAAGTGATGAACATTATCTCTTCTGAAGCTTGATACAAATCGGTCTCAGCTTTTCTAACGAAATCATGAATTAAGACCGATTTGGTCTTGAATTTAGTCTGTGTGTACTGTACTCTGAAAAACTCGCCTGTTGACTGTGAACACGGCTATATTCTGACAACTTTTCTGGAAAACTAAAAATAGCCTGCTAAGGCTAAAAATAGCCTTTCGAAGAGTTATTTTCGGCGAAAATCTGAGATATGGGTTTTGTCTAGAAGAAGATTCTAAGACAACCCAGAATGTTAGATTTGCGAAAATTTAACTTCTACTCGGCCATGCAAGGAATTTTCAGTTGAGAAAATTAGAAACTCGAGCACTGATGCTCTGGAGTAAATTTTCCTGAAAAATTCTGGCACATGGGTTTTCTCGAGGAAGCTATTCTGAATCAACCCAGATGATTTGTTTTGCCAAAAGTCGCCAATTCTTCAAACATGCGAAAGAATTTAAGATGAGAAATAGAAGAATTTAAGATAGAAGAAAGAAGTTTTTAGTGCTCTGCTTCTGTTAAAATCGCCATCTCGTCTGAAGTCTGCTGATAATTCTGACTTGTACCTGCAGAGAAAATGTTTTGATGTCTTTGCCAATGATTGTTGATGAAGAATTTGCCTTTGGTTTGCTAAAATTCGCCTTTGCTTGGAAAAACGAATTTGCCTTGAAGATACGCCTTTGCCTTGAAGAAATATGAATTTTGCTTTGAAGAAAAACGAATTTTTCTTGAAAAATATGCCTTGTGAATGAAGAAAAACGAATTTTGCTCAAAAATACGCCTTTGCTTTGAAGAAAAACGAATTTTGCTTGAAAAATATGAGTTTCTCTTAAGAAAAACGAATTTCTCTTTAGCTTTGTGAATAATAAATGAAGATGGCGCCATGCTTAAAGAAGATGAAATTCGCATCAATCTGACAACTGCAAGATTTAAAACCCCAAATTTCGAAAATAGGAAGCCTCCGATCGACCCCTTCGCCATACACTAATACTGACACTGAGTCCGGAAATAAATAATAATAAATTAATATTCATCATGCAATTTGCAAAGGCATCAATTTTAGAGATTTGCCATTTTAATGCCAAAATATGCAAAATAAATATTAAATATTATTTAACTTCAGTTGACAATTCGAATGAAGCTTTAGGCTTCACCGTTGGAGTTCACCGATTCCGAAAAGTCATCATTCGAGCTTATAGGCGTTCATTTGCTCAAGATTTTACACTTTTTATTAACTTCCTACTTTGTAGCTGAGCACAAAGTTACAACTGGCCAACTTTGACACTGAATCCTGAGTGACCGGGAGATGCTGAGACTGATCTAGAGAATTCATCGGAAAGCCTACTGAACAAGGAAGAAATGTCTGCTGGGAGACACTACTGCAAAATTCATCATTTAACCCCCTGAAAAATTAAGCGCCCCTGATTAAATTGCTTTACGGGTTCCAGACTTAGCCATTTTCCTAAACTGCCATCTGACACTTCAAACAGCTGCTGACGGCGAACGGTGAACCCTGCTGACAGGAAACGAAGCTCACTGCGTGCTTGGAGACATTCTGCATCCAACGGATATACGCATGACATCTGAAAGTTGTGTTAAGGGCCTCAAAAGTAAAAGCGCTCCTGGCTCTTGGTTGCACTGGTGTCTTTTTGACGAAAGTTGAACTTCCTTCCAAGTACCCTACTTTGACTGCTAATAACTGGAGCGGGGATGACCCAATTCAGGCACTATCTGTTTTAACGGACAGCCAAAAGGGCCTACAAGAGAAGTCTCTGGAGGTGACGAAGCAAGAAAACTGCTTCTAAGACCTCAAAAACTCCAGTGCGTTTTTTAATTAAGATTACCGCTTCCAGACTTAGCCATTTTCCGGACATCGTCACTTTGCAGTATTACACCAAAAACCTCGCACGCGCGAGCGACTGCCAAATCCCGGAGGTTGACGGCTGGGCTTGTTGGAAAGATAAAATGATAACGCTCAATAGCCGTGAAGACTTCGAACGCGAACGAGCTCATCTGACAGGCCTAAAGGCTAGGCGCCTCTGGACTGTGAAAATACACTGAAAATCATTTGTTGGTTCGCCCGTAAAATTACGTGCTTGGTAGAATCTCTGCCACGATCACCTGGAACGTCGGATTGACAAGCTGGATGATGCATCGCGGAGCTGGGCTAGATTAGAACTGATGTTAGGAAGACTTTATCTGCTAATTTTGCCATCTGGAGAGTCCTTTAAACCAGCACCCCTAGCCTGTACTTGCACTGGGAACAAACGGAGAAGCTCAGAAACGCGAAAAACTCCATTTTAAGCTGATCTTTGGATGACTGCCACCAGAATTTTGAAACTCGGATGACTACGTTTGATATCTCGTCGGATGAGCAGACTAGTCGAGAACAAATTGACTGTATCCGCCATCGAAACTATCGAGATTTACCCCCTCTTTAAGATGGGCACCCTCAGGCTAGAGGCGCGCTCTTGCCTAAAAAAGACAAAATTCTCACATCTGGCAATTTAAGGATTTCAACTTCTGACGCTGATTGCCGGAGCTGTGAGTCTCGAAAAGCTTTGCTGAATAGCTCGACGGATAGCCAGACTAATTCTGAAGAGATTGACTGGATGCTTGAACACTCTCAGCAAGATCTTGACCTTCAAAAAGTTGGGCGCCCCCAGGCTATACTTGCACTTTTATGCTTTTCCTGAGAAATCTTCATAAATTAACCACTGAAAACTCCGTCTGGATCACTGAAATCTTCATGTGCAACATGAAATGTCGTCTTGAGATGTTCCTCCATCATGAAAAGCTCCATTCTGAGTCTCTGCATTAAGTTCTGTTCAATATAACTGACTTTGATTGACAAACTATTGACAAAAACTCCATGCTTGATATTGCCAAAAATTGTATTTTACATCATTTTAGCAAGATTTAGACTCTTTTATGCAAAATGCCTTGATGAAGCAAAAAATTTGGTTTGGGTACAACAGAGCCAACTGATTAGGAGTCAACAAGTCAACTGCTAAAAATAGAATTTACTAAAAATAGTAAATTCATGTAATTGCTTAGAATGTCGAACTGAAACCACCAATGCGAAGCTCTCAGAAAACCCAAAAGGAATCCGCAATCCAAGTTCAACAATTCCAAAAGAAGACTCCGCAAAAAGACGAAAACATCCTCCAAGAAGTTTGGAAACCCTGATTCGAGCTTCTGCTTAGCCTGAATTTCCAGAAATAGGCTAAATCCAAATGAAGAACGTAGGGCTAAATTGGGGACGTTACAAAATATCTTTCTAAATGCAGCCTTATAGCCAACAGCAACCTCTAAATCCCTATATGGTGCCACCCTCCTCGCAATGAAAGTATCTCTTTGCTATAATACTTTGGTGACAAAGCAAATGCTAAGAGATGTAAAGGGGTGGTCATCTTGTTCCAACGGTCAACAATAATAGTTTGCACAGTTTTGAAAAAAGATTCCGTTGGGTCATGTTCCTTGGCATATATTATTGCTCTTATTTTCTCCACCATGGAATCCATGCCATCATAAATTTCACCCAAACATGGGCGATCAGTATCAGCATACCTAATCATGCTCATAATAGGCTCGGTGAAATTTAAAACATATTCCACACGAGCCCACCACTCATCATCTAAGATCATTGCTTTCACTTTTTGGGCTCTTTCTGTGCTTGATTGCCTCCATACACTCCACAAACTGTTGATGACCATAGAACCCAAGGCCTGTCGCACCTTCAGAAGTCGTCTTAAGACAATTGTGTGAGATGCAAATTGAGTTTCAGCAACCTAACATTGTAAGAAAATGCATGTCACAAATCAGCAATGAAAAATTAAAATAAAAAAATAAAAAATTATATTAAAAAATGAAATTTAAATTACCTTCAGCAACTCCAACTTGGAGAAGGTCCTGAAGATGGCTTGTGACATATGATGATTAGTCACAAACATTTGGATCTCCTCACCCTCTGCGTAGATTTGCTTGACCCACTCAATTTGTGTACCAATCTTTTGCATTATCAAATTGAGTGAGTGGACTGCACATGGTGTCCAAAAAATGTGATCATATTTAGCCTCCATTATAGCCCCAACTGCCCTACAATTTTTAGCATTATTCGTTATAACTTGGACAACATTTTCAGGCCCCACCATTTCAATGGATTCTATGAGGATATTGGCAATAAAACTTGCATCTTTTATTTGCCCTTCACAATCAACTACCTTCAAAAACATTGCCCCTTTAGGGGACACTGCTATAACATTGATCAATGGTCTATTTTTGCAATCCTTCCATCCATCAAAAATGATGGACACACCTGTTTCAACCCATGTATCCTTGATTACTCTCAATGCTACCTCTACTGAAGGTTTCTCCTTTGCCAATAAGGTGGTCCGCACCTTTTCATACCCAGGACTAACATAATTAGGAGTTGTCTTAGAAATGGCTTTCACCATTTCCTGCCAATAAGGTGATCTAACAAGGTTGAAAGGAAACCCATTGCCATAAATGCAACGTGCAATGCTCTCATCTGCCAACTCCCTTGCTTCATTTTTGAAGGCTCTATCCAATGGGCCTCTTTTTCGTGTCACCGACATATTTTCTCCTTCAGAAGATTGTGCCATTTCCATGAAAGGATGTGGGCCAGCCGGTTCTGATAAGCCACTAAGTCTTTGCGAGCTTTTGCTTTTATTTTTACCTTTCTTCATAAGAGGATGGTCTGTAGCCTTTGGTGTTTTGAATGCATTGTCAGCATCCTCTTGTTCTTTAATATAACCCATTATTTGATCCTTTGTCAACCCTTTTTTATTTGGCCCAAGGCAAGGTTTTATTCCTTGATTACCAATAGCACATAAATGGGCTTTCACTCGAAAGTACGAGCTCCTATATGTAGTTCCACATTGGCTGCAACGCCAAACATAACCCCCACCACCGGGAAGTTGTTGAATCATTGTCATATGTCGCCAAAGAGGTGAGCCTGGATCATATTTAAATTGACTCTCTGCACCTATTCCAACTGAAGTAGAACTATCGGCCATTTTGTATGAAGATATGAACCTAAAATAAATAAAAACAAGTAATTTTTTTTTAGAAAAAATGGGCATTATAACCCCTTATTTTGCATAAAATGTTCTTAAAAAATTTCAAACCTTACTAGAAAAAAAAAAAGAAAAACTTGAAAAATCTTCAAAAAAATTATTGAAAACTAAAAAAAAAGGATAGATTCACTCACCTTTGATTGCTTGATCTTCTTAGTGCACCTATTCCTCTCTTGTTTCTATCAGTTGAACTCCTTCATACCTCTTACAATCTCACCTTCGAAAAAAAAGAGAAAACCTGCAAAAATCAACTATTTTGGCTTGGAGGCAAAAAAATGGTGTTTTTGCTCTTTTGAGTTTGCAAAATGAGCCTCATTTGGTCGGCCAAGTCAATATAAGGCAATCTAGGCACTTTTTAGGGTTATGGTTTTTGTTTTTGAGTTGATATTTTGCCTTTTTTAAGGCTGGACGGCGTGGGTCCTTCTGGGTTTTCCCTGGGTTTGGCCAGGGTTCTTCATTTTCAACTCGGGTTCTTTGTGGGTCCTTCTGTGAAGGACCCACAGAGAACTTGGGTTGAAAACGAAGAACCCAGGCGAACCCAGGGCCGAACCGAACCCGAACCCGAACCCACACGTATTTTGGCAGGTTCAAGGGGCTAAACTAAAGGACTCGGTAACAGAGTCAGTTTTATAAAGAGAACATTGAGAAAGATATTAACAAAGGAATCATTAAGTTGATCATTAAATATGGGGACAAAACCCTTGTCAAGAACTAGAGGCCCATTACACTCTTGAATGTTTCTTATAAAATCCTGGCCAAGGTACTTGCTGAAAGATTGGCTAGTATCCTTCCCAATATCATCAATTCTACTCAAACTGGATTCATTAAGGGGAGATATATCTTGGAAAACCTTATAACAAGTGGGAGGCCATGAATTGGGCCAAGATCTCAAGGCAAGATGCAGCAATGCTTTTGTTAAATTTTGAAAAAGCCTATGATAGGATTGAATGGGATTTTGTGCTTCTTGTACTGGAGGCTTTTGGATTCCCAAGGACATTTTGCTCTATGGTTAAGACTCTCTTCCATGATGCTTCTGCACAGGTGGAGGTCAATGGAGTTCTTTCACATGAGATCTTGCTTGGGAGATCAATAAGGCAAGGTTGCCCTCTTGCACCAGCCCTATTTGTAATTCCCTCTGATGCACTTCACTGTGTCTTAAGGGATACCTCAGTGGTCCCAAGGGTAAGAGGTATCAGGGTGCCTGACAAGAATGAGCTCATCAACCTTCAATTTGTTGATGATACTTCTATCCTTTTGCAGCTTGATGAAGATAACTTTGTAGTTCTAATGAGGAAGCTAGTAGTTCTAATGAGGAAGCTAGAAACCTTTTGTCTTGCTTCAAGGGCAAAAGTTGCCCCTACAAAGTCCTGCCTCTTGGGTTGGAAAGACAAGCCCCCAGATTGGGTCATCAAATATGGCATCCAATGGGGGGGTCCCCAGAAGCTGGTGAGATACCTTGGTATCCCATTTGCTATTGATCCTAATCTAAAAGAAATGTGGTGTTGGATTAGAGACAGGATTGAGAAGAAGTTGACAAAATGGAATAAACAGTACCTTTCTTTTGCTAGGAGACTCTAGATCTGTCAAAAAAATAATGTCCTCTTACAACATTTACTTTGCCTCTATGTGGTTCTTTTGCTCCTACCAAATTAATGCTATTCAAAAAAGAATAAGGGAATTTCTTTGGTCTGATAGTAAGGGGAAAAAGAAAACACACTGTCAAATGGGAATGGTGCACCATATCAAAGTTGAGAGGCGGTCTGGGTTTAAAAGATCTAAGGATTCAAGGCATTGCCTTGGCAGCAAAATGGGTGATTGGAGCCTTGGAAGGTGAGGAACCCTAGAAAGTGTTGATCAGATATAACATCTCCAATGTTGTTCCTAAGCATGCTAAATCCTAGAAGCTTCTCCCTTTCAATGATATTCTTAGTGGTGAATGGCCTATATCACCTGCAAGATCCAATGTTTTTAGAACCATATGGAAGGCTTGGAAAATTATAAAAAAGAACCTATCCAACTGCCACTTCACCAAGGGTGATAATAGGGCCATCCTTTCCAACAGATCTATATGGTGGAATCTGAAGCATAAAGGAAAGCCTCTAGTTCTAATTCAAAGTTTTGCTAAAAGTTGGGCTCAAAAAGGGATTCAATGTTTTAGTGATGTTCTAAAGGATGGGAGAATGAAGGATTGGAATGATCTAAGCTCAGAATATAACATTCCATAAAGTAACTGGAGAACATACAGTGTGCTAAGAGAGGCCTGTGGCCATCTCAAATTTCCAATTGAAACCAAGAACAATCCACTCCAATTTAAAGAATTTTTTTGGCGAAATGGTAACAAAATAATGAAATCTAAAGTTAAAGAAATCTATGCAATGTTAACTGAACAGGTGGCCTTAACAAAACACATGAATAAATCTTGGCAAATGAATTTGAACAAAGACCAATGGCAGAAAATCTTTTTGAAAAACTGGCAGAAAGAGTTGGAGACCAAGAAGGCCTGTTTTAGATGGCTCTTGATCTTACAGAAACTCTCCTTTAAAAGTAAAACGGATGATATAGATATTTGCAGTTTATGTAGAAAGCCTGAATCAATATCTCATATATTTTTTGATTGCATTTTTGCTAAGGAAATATGGAATAAGTTTTGCATCTCACATAATGTATGGGGGAAAAATGGGGATATACTCCCTGAGAATATCCTCTTTATTCAAAAATGCAAAATGAGCAAAACTGGTGCTTTATTCTGGCATATCCTTTCAACTAAAATTTTGTGGGCAATTTGGAAAGCTTGGAATGAAGATCGATTTCAAGGAAGGAGGAGATATCGATTTATAAGGGACTTAATTTTTAGAATGTTGCTATGCAGGCTTTCATCATAATAGAGCTCTCGAAGGACAAGTTCTGTAAGTACTTGGAAAATAAAGAAATCATCATTGGTAACTTGGAAGCAAGATATGGGCACATGTGGCAGGAAGGTCACCCTGGGGCAAAGGGCTCTACAGGCGTTTAGAGGGGAACTAAAAGAAGAACAAAGGAACAATCCTGAAATGAACAAAACAAAAGAGGTGCTAATTATGCTAATGGAAGAACATAGGAATAGAGATCCTGGTATGTCAATAGAGGAGGTGGTTGTTGCAGAGGCCCTGGTGTCTCTTGGAGAGTCTGACAATTTAGTTCGGACTACTTAGGAACCTACCAAGGATTCCCTTTTTGCTTTTTGGCTTTCTATGGTCACAAGTCTGATTTATATGTTGATCTCTATACAGATGTATTTATGTAATCTCAGAACACTAGTTTATGTGTATATCTTTTGGGGTAGTACTTGAAACGGTCACTCTAGTGTTGTATATTCTGTTGTTTCAAGGGCAGGGCTGGATATGTATATTTTGTAATTTGGGGTTGTAGGTTGTGACAGCTTTTGTAGGGCTTCCTAGAGGCATGATGTTGGTGCATATACTCTGATACATTTTGTAATGATCTCTTTATACTTAATACAAAAAAAAATTACACCAAATGTACCAAATGTCTTTGCATTCTTTCTTTTTACCTTCAATAGGGTCCTCAAGTTTTAGTTTGGATTTCAACCTTAGCCAATAGAATCTCTCACTCTCCTTCCATTCATGCCTAGTTCCATCCCATTTGTTTTCCCCTTTTTCAATAAAGTTAAAGTCTCCCCCGATTATCCAAGGGATGTCTTGCAAATTGTACATCCATTTCCAAAGAACTCTTTCTTTGTAATCATTAGGGGCATAGACTGAACAGATGCCAAACCAGTCTTTTTTCTTCTTGATGATTACCCAAGCAGCCCGATTGCAGGGAGAAACTCCATGATTTTCCACAAACTGAGCCCATTTGTTAGCCATTAATATTACAACCCCTCCCTTCCTTTTTTCATGATTGGTGGCAAGCTGAGATGCTTCCTTCCAGATCACCCTCAGGCTAGTTTCCAAGGCAAAGCCGGTGGATTTAACTTCTTGCAAAAGAACAAAGTCCTTCTCCTTCTTTTGTGAGATGAGTCTCCTGACCATATGCTTCCTATCTGGGGTTTCAAGACCCCTTACATTCCAAGAAAGACAGCTGATTTCCATTATTTTTGTTCATTGGCAGTGAGTCCCTTGTCACTCCTTAAGTTATCAAAACATTTAGGTAGTCTATTTTCTGCTTCCATTCTTCTTTGCAGTGGGTGGTAGAGTCGCCTCACTAAGTTTCTTTTGTTTATCTTTCAATAAGTGATTAATGTCTTTCTCCTCCTGTTGTTTGGCATTATCTATTCCTTTCTTCTTTCTATATCTCCGAGTTTTTTTGACTAGAACCTCCATCGGAACTCCCTCCCCATCAGTGGTTTCCCTAGTAGAGAATATCCCTAGGTCATCTACAGAATCCATGCCCGACTAAGAGGCAAATCCATCTGAACTTAACACTCCATCAAGGTTGTTAGGAATTGTCAATGCAAGATTTGGGATCTAAATTTCATCTACCTTCTCATTCCCATTCACAAAGGAAACAATATTCAAGGCCAGTTGTGCCCTCAAACCTTCCTCAATCCCTTCAGACTAAAGGTTTTCCAATTTCAAATCACCTCTATCCAAATTTAATTTCTCTAAGATCTCACTAGCCCTGGAGGGGCAGTCCCTTTGTTTCTCGGAGACTAAGTCTCCTTTACTAGGATGAAGACTATCATTCTTCCCAATCTCCAGGGGCAACATATCACCTTGGTTTCCCTCATCCTCACTTGCATTGTGTCCTCCTTTAAAACACTTGTCATTGAAGGAATATATTTCCTTCATAGATTTTTTATTATTCTCTTCAGGCCTCTTTACTTGTCTAAGTTTTTGCAATGCCAATTGTCGTGCATTAAGTTTACCATTATTTGGTGGTTCTTTCAAGTCATCTTGTCGGGTGGGTGAGTAATTTTCATTCTCTTTGTTCTTTTCTATCCCCTCTGTGATATTATTTGCCAGGGTTAAGTCCACTTCCTGTTTTAGAGATGCCATGTTGTCATCAATCCGGGAGGTCGCATTATTATTTATTTCCTTGTCCACCAATTTAGAAGTATTGCCTTCTTTATTACCTTTTGTTGGCGTTTAAATTCGCACCTCTGGTAGGTGTATTTGAAACGGACAGCTATGCACAGATAAACTGCTCTTCAAATTAGGAGGGGAAGCTCCCTCTTGCTGATGGTGTTTGAAATAAAGTAAACTAAAACTAAGTTGCCTATCTTTTTTATCAGCTTAGAGCACAAGGTTTATTAAACACAAACGCCGCAGCTGAGATTTTCTGATTTAAAGAACTTCAACTACGACTAACTTAAACTAAAGTCGTTTCTGGTTTCTCAAGTATAGCAGAGCGAGAGAAACTAGAAATGGACAAGGTAGATTTCTGACAAAATACTTCAATAAACTATTTCCCAACAAACATCTACACACTTCAATGCAAGTTGAAATCAAGATCATAGAAGTAGAACATAAATAACGAAAATTTGAGATTTTGGACCAAGGCAAAGGAGGCTCATGATTTTATTACTCAAATCTCTAGAACAAAACCCACTTCTAACATGCCTGGAACAAGAAATTGCAGCTAAAGAGGCTTGCAATTTTGCTCTTCACACAATAGAAACAGCAATTACACTAACTCCTTGTTGGCTAAAGAGGCTCAACAATTTGCTTATCACAACACAATTGAACAATACTTGAGTAACAAATAGAAGGCACAATAGGCTCAGCGTTTTGTTCTCACTAGCACAGTTAAAAAAAACTAAATGAGCAAAGGCTCTTATTTATAGAGAAGCAGAGGAGTAGGGAACCGTAAAATCTCCTTGCTTTCACAATCTAGGGCTTGCACAGCAAGCAAGCTTTATTACTAAATCTAGAAAGAAGATAACATCTAAAACCTTAAGAAAGCATAAAATGCGGGAAACGCCAACTATTACATTTTATCCTCTTTCTATCCTCAAAGAATGGATAAGATTTATTCCAAGAATAGAAAGAAAGCGGGAAAGAAAGCTTCTGGAAGAAAGTTGCTTTAAAACTTGATCACATCCGCTAGGAAGTTAGAGATTGTGTCCCGCTTCGGTGCATCTATGCCATCAACAGCAAAGCACCGCTTTTCTAGGATATCTTCAGCATCTGCAATAGATCTCAAGAAATCTTCGACCTCATTGGCCGCTTTCTCGAACTTTGCTGACATCACCGAAACATGACCTATCCTTCCGCCAACTGGATTGCAACTGCGAACAACATTTTGGAACTGAGTTTGTACTTCCTCAAGCCTGACGTAGGAACCATCTTCAAGACTGTACTGAGAAGGGATCTCTATGATAAACTCACCAATGAAAAGGAGAACTTCAATCACCC
>VDFB02373365.1:91807445-91884559 GCA_007258455.2 Sequoia sempervirens
GAGGAATTTTTTGAAATAGTTCACTGCCTTGTCTATGCTATTGCTTACTATTATTCTTTGATACATTTTTTCCAAGCATCCATAGCTTGTTTGAAAGCACCTATTTTAGGATTTTAGCCATAGTAGCAAGGCAGTGAATTGTTTGATAAAATGCTTTGGTAGACATGTATGAAAAATGTGGTAGGATAGACAACTATCACCATCTGATATTTATGCAGTTGTAGTATGTTTTGTGCAATGTAATCAGCGATATAAATATAACCAACAAAAATCTATTTTCTATAATTCATGGATTGAACTTTGTATTTTATTTGCTCTCAATGTCTATATGCTATGGAAATGCCATTAATTTTTTTTTTAAAGTAGTATGCTATGTGTGATACTATTAACAATGTAACTATATACTAATTACTCTTTCTTTTTACATAATCTAACATATTTCAAAACTTTCATAGGCTACCCAACACATCGAAGGCAACAAAGGCAAGACTAGAAAAGCATGAGCAACACAAACTTGGTTTTGGTGGTTATATGAAATTAGCCGCACAAATTGTAAGTATTAATAAATGAAATATTGCATCCAAATTATAATAAATTGAAAATAATTTTGGTTTTATCACACCATAGAAGCAAAATTTATGATCTTCTGCAAAAATGTAGGGCTCTAAATTCAACAGAGTTCCCACAGAAGAGGACCTAAAGATTGCCTTCCAGCAAGGCTATGGAGCCATGGCTGAACGCCTAAGAGTCTTGACTAGGCAAACACAATCTTCCATTACATCTAACACACAGGTAAATAAACTCAATAAATTTTATTTAAAATTGAATACTTGTGCAATCTATTCAATATTAATTTCCACCATAAAGTAATTACATGCCTATTTGTTTTAAACATTCAAGCAATGATAATACTGCACATGACATTGGAATGCAGCCTGGTGAGGGTGGGAGAGAATGTACAAATGAAGGTCATGGTGTGCATCTCGGACTTTAGAGCATGTAGAGCATGATCAACATGTTGAGCATGATCAGGCTAGAGAAGATCAGAATATGATGTGGCCCCATCAGGTAAAGAGGACCACTCTAAAGTTCTTTTAAACATATTTAATTGCAATTGGTGTATTAATTAATGTAACCTTTCGTGTTTCAACTTTAGAGCATGTAGAGCGTGATCAACTTGTTGAGCATGATCAGGATAGAGAAGATCAGGAACATGATGTGGCCCCATCAGGTAAAGAGGACCACCCTCATGTTCTCTTAAACATATTTAATTTCAATTGGTGTATTAATTAATGTAACCTTTCGTGTTTCAACTACAGATCAGGATTTAGAGGGTGTTCAACATGTTGAGCATGAGTCTATAAAAAAAGTTTAGGAACATGATGTTGACCCATCAAATAAAGAGAACCACTCTAATGTTCTTTTAATTAATGAAATACTTGTAACAGTAATAATAAAACATATCAGTTTAACATTTCTTTCTTATTGCAGAGATCCCCCCTTGCAGCGACGTCCACGTTATGAGCAGATGACTAGGCGTACATTAAAATCATGAGCAAAGGGCATAAAAACTAAAGGGGGACATATATTGATTTAGAAAATGATACTCCACTTCAGCTTTATGTAGCTTTAAAAAAGAAACAAAAAAAAAAGTGATTGTAATCATATCATGACAACCATATTTTTGATAATAAGTAAAAATTGAAAGAATGAATATTATATGTTAATGAATGAATGTTATATGTTATTAATGGATGAATGAATGATTAATGTTATATGATTGGGTATGGGGAATTGAGAGTGATGTGAGGGGGGGGGGAGGGGCCAAATGAGCTTCCACCGTCATGTGGTTGGCCCTGTTAAGTAGAGAATATTAAACTATTCTCGAAACAAAGAGAAGCTCAATAAGGTAATGCACTTTTCGATATAAGAAATGAATCATTTGAAGCATCAAACCAATATGCAGTCTATATGTATGATTAGTCATCAGTCTCAACAATGTTACATTTCCACAAATATAAAAAAAAAAAAAAATTGATGCTTCATCACAATTTCGACGAATACCACTGACGAATCAACAGAAAGGTTCGTCAAAGTTTCTATATCTACAACAAAAGTTTTGTCGTAACTCCTTGCCCATTTCGTCGCAAATTCAATGAACTTTTGGCATAGTTTCCACTTTACTCCTTGCCCATTTCGTCGCACTTTCGACAAACTTTTGGTGTTCTTTTGATGCTACTTCTTGCTATTTTTGTTGCACATTCAACGAACTCTTGGTGTTCTTTCGATGCTACTACTTTCCTATTTCGTCGCACTTTTGATGAACTTTTGGTGTTGTTTCGATGCTACTCCTTGCCCATTTCTTCAAAATGGTGACAAACGTCTACTGTTGTTTCGTCGATGGATACACGAAATGTTTGTCGATATGCCGACGAAAGTCTGAGCCATTTCATGATGTCGACGACCGACGATTCTTCACCATTATTTTTACGTTTAATTCGTCATTGGCCTTTCGAAGAAAAAATAGGGATGAAAATATTTTTGCCATTTCGTCACTTATCTGACAAAGATTTGTCGAATGACTGTCGGAAAATGGTGTCAAATTCAGTAGTGTGTTGTCGACTAATTGTAACTGAGATTTATGATAATAAGAATGATTGAATCTACATTTTCCTCCATATTCCATGTGGCTTCTATTGTGTAAGTCTTGTTGCATGGTCTAGATTGTTCTCTTTGAGGACCCTCCTACCGTGACTGCACCAGAGAGCCTCTTTTTGTATATCATTTTTGTAGTCATGATATATAGTTGTAGATCTTTTTTTTATAGACATTGATACACATATACAACAACTACTCATTTTTTGATGATAGTGGCATGATACATGTACATGACATTTAACATTTATATATACATGAGATACTTATTCTGATATTATGGAATTGTTTACTTGATGTGTATTTTCTTTACTTTCATGTATGTTGATGCTATGAATTTTATATATGCATGGATGTATGTTTAAATTAGATACTATCATGATTTAATGAACACACATCATGAATTTATTTTAATTAAGTACAATGATGATCTAATTTTGCCTAAAAATATATAATGTAATGCATGGACACACAACATAGAAAAACACACATACTTATGTCTCTCACAGATCACACATGGCTACATCATAACCCAAAATTTTCATAATGTGTTAATGAAGAAATATCAATATATGCAATGCTACGACCCTTAGAGAGTGAACTCTGCACATATGACACATTAGACACTACATATAGTATCAGTGGAGATGCATTACATTAACAAGTTATTTTAGAGGTGTACCATCCATAGACAATAACCCATAAGCACTCGAGCCATACATGAAGATGACAATGTAAGGGCCTAACCAATTAGGATTAAATTTTATCCTTTGATCAGGCAGTGCATTTAGATTTCTTTGATTCTCGTAGAAAACCAGGTCACCTACTTTGAAATTTTTAGGAAGTACACTTTGATTATATTGTCTAGATAATGATCGTTGATAAGATTTAAGATGGTTGAGGGCCTACAATCAATGCTCATCGAGCATCTCTAGTTGATGTAAATGATTAGCTTGGTTATTCTCATCATCAATTAAGCCCTTAAGGAAAACCTACAAAGATGGAATTTCCAACTCTATAGGCATGATAGCTTCAACACCATACACAAGGTTGTAGGGTGTCGTTCCCTTTGTTGTACGCACAATCATGTGATAGGCCCATAAAACATATGTTAACTGAACATGCCAATCCTTACCATGTTTATTTACTATTTTGCGAAGAATGAGTGAAGAGTCTTATTAGATGCTTTCGCTTGGCCTTTAGATTGAGGATAATACAGCGTAGAAAATCTATGTTGAATGTAAAATTTCTCTAGGAATTGCTTTACTTGCTTGTTCATGTGTGCTAGTAGAATTTGGCCAATAAATGACTAGGTGACTAGAAACTTTAGTCACAACAACTAAAAATGACTAAATTCTTCTAATTTTTTTCAACTTAGCTATAAATGAGTAAATAAATGACTAATTTGGTCATTGACTAAAAAATTATTTAGTCACGGAAATAAAAATGACTAAATAGTTAGTCACCAAATACAAATTAGACAAAAAATTTAAAAAACATTTCAGCCAATTATTGGTGTGATGTATTAGCATGATTCATGAATTTACATTTATTCGTGTTCATTGCAGACCTCGCTTCATTCTTCATTCATTAGTTGCAGCTCGTTAGCCTGGCATTGAGGCACCCAGTTTTCAGTTACAATAGCTAGGTGCACGAACTACACTAGGTGTTTTGAGTTACAACACTTCCATCCAGGTGATAAAGATTGTTCAAAGAGGACCTAGAGAATTCTAAAAAGGAAGGAAAGGACTTCCGTGTTTACTGCAAAGTATTTGAAGTTTGCAACAAAGTTGGATTTGGGGACATCCTCTGCAGCAAATTTAGAGGTAATTAGAAACCCTCATTACATTAAACACAAAATCTACAACTTTCTGATTGGAAACTTATAGTAGTTACAATCTACCACTCTTAATAATGTTCTTTTACAATCTTTTCACTGTTTTACTTCATAATGTGTTCAAGCTAAATATAATAAAATTTGGGTGTTAGTTATGAAATAGAATTTCCTCAAACAATTTTGATACATTTTCACTACAAGCGCAAAGTGTCCCCATGCAAGGGAAACATGTCCTAGATTTACCCACACATCATGCATTTGAACAAATATGTTTCCTTCAATAGCTTCTTGTACTTGTGTAAATATTTCCTTTGCAATATCAAATTGACCCCTTCCAGCTAGCACAATGACTGCCCCATTTGTAGCATAAAAATTTTCACTGCAAGCACAAATTGTCCTTGTGCAAAGTAAACATGTGCTAGATTTACCCACACATCAGGCATCTAAACAAAGATGTTTCCTGCATCAACTTCTTGTACATGTGTAAAAATTTCCTTTGCAATATCAAATTGACCCCTTTTAGCTAGCATAATGGTTGCCGCATTTGCAACATAAATATTTCTTGGTCTATGTGCTAGCACTTAAGTGGCCCCTTTTATGAAATTAAGATCATCTTGATTTATTATTATACTCCTATTTTCCAAGAGAAAAATACCCAAGGCCCATGGGAATTGAACAATGAGCATTTGAGTTTCAACTTGGTTTCATTTCAAAAATTGGACATTAGATTGTACAAGATTTGTTTAACAGTAGAATAATTTAATCCACCTATTTGGGACTATAAAATAAAAAATAGATGAATTAATATATTTTCAATTATAGGTTCTTTTAATCTAGAATGTAATAGAAAGAAAAATCACAATACATTGAAGGACACAAAAAATGTCCTAAAATAAAGATTAAAATAGGTTATGCATAAAAAAAAAAGAGAGGTAAAATGAAAATATAACATACAAATGGTTCATTTTAGGTTTTTGATAAGATCTCATTTAACTATGTCAAATTGATTTGGAAGGGACAAAGCATATTTGATTGACTAAAATTTTGAGGTAGCTTATCCATCGTCATTGTATGCATCATCTTCTCTTGGCATATGTTTATACAATGCACCAAGAGAACATGATGCATATAATGACGATGGATAAGCTAACTCAAAATTTTAGTCAATAAAATATGCTTTGTCCCTTCCAAATCCATTTGACATAGTTAAATGAGATCTTATCAAAAACCTCAACTGAATCATCTGTATGTTATCTTTTCATTTTTCCTCTTTCTTGTTTTTTATGGGAAACCTATTTTAGTCTTTATTTTAGAACATTTTTTGTGTCCTTCAATGTATTATGCTTTATCTTTCTATCAAATTGTAGATTAAAAGAACCTATAATTGAAAATAGATTAATTTGTCTATTTTTATTTTACAATCCTAAATAGGTGGATTAAATTATTTTGTTGTTAAACAAATCTTGTACAATGTAATGTCCCCTTTTTGAAATGAAACCAAATTGAAACTCAATTTCTCATCATTCACTTCCCATGGGCCAAGTGGCAATTTTTCTCTTGCAAAATAGGAGCTAGGTTTGGTTAAAGCTCAGCAAGCCTAGACATCATCATCATATGGAACATCTTCTCTTGAACATTGTTTCGAAAATGGTTCATCATCTTCAGAATTAGAGTATGCATGTCTCATTCTTGATTTTATTGAAACTAGAGAATTTATCTTTCCATCATCAGAGACTTGTAGACCTACAACTACATGAAGATCTTGGGAATTTTCTGCATCATCTTGTGCCTTATCACTCATATAATTTACCTCATCTTCCATGGCAACATCAAGTTCCTCCATATAAGAATCATAAGCCTTGTGGTCCTTATCCTTCTTTTTCTTTTTTTCCTTCTTTTGTTTCTTCTTAGACTAAGCAACCTCATCATCATCATCATCATCATCCTTATCCTTACATTTACTCTTCCATAATTCCTTCACACATTCAAATTGCTCCTCTTGTTCATCACCCTTTGAAGTTCTTCCTTCTGCTTCCTCCTTTCCATCTGAATCCTTCATTTCTCATTAGCCAAAACAAGTTGGTGTGTTGCTTTAACTGTTTCTTTTTCTTTAAGCCAATCATCTATTTTCAGTTCCATGTTGCCAAGCATACATAAATCATTGATGAGTTTTTATCCACCTTGAGTGCATCCCTAATCAATTATAGGCTCAATTAGATCTCATTCTGAGCCTGAGCCATGGATGCAAGATGTATATATGCATCCACATAATCAGGAAACTTGAACAATATTATCTTATATAAAGGATTATCATTTTCAATATCATGTAGTTGTTCAAACAACCTAGCAAGATTAAATAGTGTTGTGACTTTACCTCATGGTAACGCATGTGAAACACCACCTTCTTCTAGTCGATAGAATAATTCCATATCCTTAAAGTGTAGAAAAAATTGCAAAATTGGCACTGGAGATTTTATTTACGAATTCAACCCAAATGCCATTTCCTAATGGGTCCATAAAAGTTTTTTGAGCCAACTCTAGTTCATCACACTCAAAATGAAGAACCCCAATGTTGTTTAAAAATTCAATGGGTACTTCTTCTCTACTCTTCTTCAGAAGAGACTTTGTTGTCTTAAGAGAATCTAAGGCTACACTGGGGTTTGTTGATATTAATAACTCACCCATCTTGATAAATGCATGACCATCATGGGGGTCTATGCGAGTTTCCTTTCTTAAAATTTCTAAAGCCTTCTCTTCCTACCCTTGCTAAGCATATATATGGAGTACAACTTTTAATCTCTCAGAGTTCTCAGGGCGGACCTCTAGGACCTTTTCAAAATTTGAGAGATAACTCTTAAGATCTCTCATCTTCAATTGAATCTATCCATAAAATCATGTGGCATTTGGCTTTCCTTGACCAATGCCATGTAGTACCAGCCAGGGTGTCATAATCACCTTTACTATGATAAGATTGTGCAAGATTATAATATGAATGATATTTCATGAGAGGGTGGTCAGTTGAAACAAGAGTTATCTCAGTCAACTGTTCCACAAGAAAATGCTACCCTGGAAAGAAAAAATGGTTTGCTAAATGATTCAATGCCATTACACAGTATGGGTATAATTCAAAGGCTCTACACATCTTTTCCATTCCTTCATGAACACTACCTTTTTCACTAATTGTGAGAATCCTACATTTAAAAAGTGCAGAAAACTGACCACATAGATTTTTCCCCATTTCAAACAACAAAATTTCAAAAAAAAAGTGTTTAAAACCTACAAATAAAATACAAATAAAATCACATTGATTTTTGCACCAAAAAAAAAAAACCATGGTACCATAGCTTGTTTCTTACTATTATGCTTTGATAGATTTTGCCAAGCATCCATATATTTTTTGAAATCACTTATTTTAGGCTTTTAGCCATAGTAGCAAGGTAGTGAACTGTTTGATAAAATGCTTTGGTAGACATGTATGAAAAATGTGGTGACATAGACAAGGCAATGAACTTTGGAAAAAATGCCTCAAAGAAATATGGTCTCATGGTGATGGAATGACATGATGAATGCAATGAAAAGAGAATTTGTATGGATTGTCATGGAATTCCATCACCATGAGACCACATTTTGTTGAGGCATTTTTTCAACCAGTTCACTGTCTTGTCTATGCTATTGCTTACTATTATTCTTTGATAGATTTTTTCCAAGCATCCATAGCTTTTTTGAATGCACTTTTTTTAAGTTTTTAGACATAGCAACAAGGTAGTGAAATGTTTGATAAAATTATTTGGTAGACATGTATGAAAAATGTGGTAGCATAGACAAGGAAGTGAATTTTTAGAAAAAAATGCCTCAAAGAAATGTGGTCTCATGGAATGCCATGACAAGAAAATGCAATTGGAAGTTGATCCTAGTTATTAGTTATGCAATGTGAAGTAATTGCATAACTGCTTAGGTTGACTTTGTAAAAACTATATTGTAATTGAAATTTTTTCATCTATTAGCATCAAGTTATTAGTCATGCAATGTGAAGTAATCCTTTGAGTTTGAAAGATGTGCAATGCAATGCAATCAACAATTTGAATATAAACTACAAAAACCTATTTTTTACAATTCATTAGTTAAACTCTATGTTTTATTTTCTCTTTATAACCCTATTCCTATGTAAATGCCTTTCAATTAAAAAAAATAGTTTTTGTCTTTTATTCTATAATTTTTTACATTTTTTCATCTATTAGCATCTAGTTATTAGCTATGCAATTTGAAGTAATGCTTTGAGTTTGAAAGATGTGCAATTCAATGTAATCAACAATTTGCATATAAACTACAAAAATCTATTTTTTACAATTCATTAGTTAAGCTCTCTATTTTATTTGCTCTCTATAACTCTATTGCTATGGAAATGCCTTTCAATTAAAAAAATAGTTTTTGTCTCTTAGTCTATAGTTTTTTGTTGATATGTGTAGAACATTATCTATAGAAAGATCAATGTCAAATGTTGAATATAAATCAGTACCATGCATTTGATGAGAGAAGAGATGATGAGAGGGACATGGAAAAATATCCATGACCATGTAATGAATGTCTTGGTGGAAAGGTGAAAAAAAGAAGTCATATTTATCAACATATGATTAGATATGGGCATAGTTGTATAAGCCCTTGGAATTTCAATTATTATGAAGATATGATAGAATGGCAGAGTGTGAGAGATGAAGAGGCAATAAAAATAGTGTTACCAAATTTTCACTTATAGCTCAATTTGGTAGAGCTGAAGCAGTTGATTAAATTTAAAGGTGAAAGATATTCTAACATATTTTTGCCATGATTAACCATTACTTATCTAAGTTTCCAATTGAGAATTCAATTTTTATTATGAAATATGTTACAATAGAAAGAAATTGCATAAATTAAAAGATTGCTATCATTCATTTTTGTATTGTTCGATTCATTTTGTAATGAAATATATACAAGATTGCAAAGTGTTGTTGTTCTATACATTGAAAATAAAAGAATGATAAAATTTCCCACACAAGTTGTGGGAGTAGTTGAACTAAAGAAACATAGATATACACTATACATATAAATATGAAAGTAATGAAAGGAGAACATAAAGAAAAACATATCCATCATTTCCTAGTAGAATCTTGGGTGGGTCTTCATTATCTTTAGCTCCTCCTCACTCCTGACCTTCAAATGAACTTGCATCATGATAAAAGATTTGGTTAGAGCTTCGGATATGAATCTCATTATATGCCCTATCAACAAAGATATAGAATATATTCCTATGATGCTTTAAGTCAGTTGAGCAAGTATCAGATGTATGCAAGAGAGCCTAAAAAATCAAAAATCACAAGAGCATTGAGCTTCATCATTTTTTTTTACTAACATGTTTGTTCACTATGTAGGTATAGTTGAAATATTGTTGTTGGATTCATCCTTTTGACATCATAGAATGTGGTGCAAAAATGGGCTCCCACAAGGGTTGAGACTAGCATGTTTGCTCCAAGTTTCAAGAGGGGAATGAGATAGGAAAACACATTCAAAATGGTCAAATAAAAGAATTTTTAGCTGAGGAGTATTTCACAATGTGACTGCAAGAATAAAAAATTCATTTCTCATTCATTACTATCAAGTCAAAACAAGCAATGTGACTGCCCTTTCACTTTGAAATGAGTCACGAATGAGCAATGAGCTCATTTAAGATACTAAAATGATCTACATAAAAGAACAAAAACACATATTTCTCATGAAGCAGTTCTATTTGCAAACAAGATTCTATGTTGTCATTGTTTGATTTCATTTAATGGTGTTGTCATCATGTCTTATTGCAACCATAGATCAATATTTTCTATTGTTTGAAGTATATACCCTGAAGGTATAGCCATCAAGAATTAAGAGGTGATGACAAACAAGCTCACAAGACCAAAGAAAAAGTGCATCAAATGATTGATTTAGGAGCATAAGATGGTAATCATGCCTGCTTCATGACTATAGATTCAAAATATGGTTGATGGTTGTCTCAACCAGCATGTTCTTGAGGGTTTTAGTGTGATATCAAAATTACAAGGAAAAAGTAAAAGTGTAGATCATCATTGCACATCAAGGGAGCCTCAACATTCATTACATAAGCACATCTACAATGAAATAAGCAATTGGCAGCCTTTAGGCCAATGATAAATATTAGGAAACAAAGAGAAAATAGACCTACTTTACAACTATGCAAGATAAGTGTGGGATGGTGATAGTGCTCATTAAAGGAGTAAATAAAAGGTGACAAGATAAAATATAGAGAATAATATTTATAATTCATTATTTTCTAGTTTCTAAAAGTAAACAAGATAGTAAGGCTTGCGGCCTTAGGAGGGAGAGAGTAAATAAAACTCTACAGAGGCTGAACATGTGAAAGAAGGTAGGATATAGCAAACTTTTCAAGTAGTTTTCTATAGAAACTATACATAATTTCTTCTTTTCCACAAGAGAATGTGCAGAGAAGTGCTTACTCATGACCTAGAGGAAGATTTTAGCATCTTACAATAGAGAAACCCACATCTCAAGTGTCCATGTAAGCTTCAGAAAAGTCCAACGTCAGCCTCAAGATACAAAAAGAAGTCTTATCAAAATATGGAAATGAAAAAATGCATAAAAATATAATAGTTGTTGTGGTTAGGAGCCATGAAGGACTTCAAAAAATTCAACAAAACATAAGATTTTGGAGTTTCTATGCAAAGTAGGTCTAACCCGGTGTATGACTACAAAAGAAAGCTCCCATAAAAGCTTCAAATTTGACATGAAAGCAAGAAAATGAAGGGTTCAAGATCAAACCCTAAGAGCATGGTGGCAGTATGTAGAGGAGAGTTTTCCAAAAAATCAAAGATGCAAAATGATGTGAAATGTTAGGGCTCATGGAGTTTTGTGTTAGGTTTTTCAAATTTTCCCTAAGTCAACCTTATTTTTTCAACCTTATTTTTGGAGAAAATCATATGGCTATGCGCCTTCATTATATAGAGGAATGCATAAGGAGAGAGATATACATCAAACAAAACAACATGAGGGATCACATTATGCACATGCATTCACATAAAGAAAACATGAAAATGAAAAAGACTAGTAAGGAACATGCAAGTCAACCTAAAGTAGGCCGTCTACATCCCAATCTCTATTTGTATAAATGGAAGGCGAACAACTAGCAAAAGGGATAGGAGTAAGTGCCGAACTAGGGGAAGCCCCAAGTTCAACACTCTTTTTAAGATATTTTTCATTTAATTTTATAGAAGAAGAAAACAATGTATTCAACTCATCACACACTTCTTCATCAATCTTTGCAATGTCAATGTCATCATCCAGATTTATCACAATGGGAGGTCAAATGACAATGTCCATAGAAGGTTCTTGTTTATGTTGTAGACAGGGTATAGAGTCATTATACATTGCTTTAGGTAAGTTTGGATTTTGATTTTGTAAGTTGTTCTTCTCTTCTTTAGTTTTTAACTTATGAGCAATAGCATGTAATCTATGCCTACGCTCTCTATCACTTCAATTCCTTTTTAATCTATTTTCAATTTGTGTTTTTGTAAGATCGGGTTTTTCAATCATAGGTTCCTTCTCTTCCTTGGGAGAAATAGAAGAAAAAAAAGTAGGTTGTTCAATCACTTTCTCTTTGACTTTGTAAACTTTTTTTATTCTAGGAGGGACAACGAGATTATAATTTGTGTTATCTCTTGGCCTCTTGTAGGAAATTGTAGGTGGTTTTTCTATAGATTGTTCTTGTATATTCGGAAGTTCTTTTGGTTTGATCATTACTTCATCAAGGATAGATATGTTCTACAAATTCCTCTACTTCTACACTCCTTTTATCTTCCTTACTGATGTCTTGCAACTCTAATATACCTCTAGGATGAACTCCAATAACAATCTAGAAAGGTTTCTTTCTAGTACTTCTGTTCACTGAATTATTGAAAGAAAAATCTACTTGTTCAAGGACTAAATCCCAACTTCCAGTCTTCTCCCCAACCAAACATTTTAGCAAATTCCCCAAATTCATGTTTTCTACCTTTGTCTATCCATCAGTCTATGGGTGAAAAGTAGAACTAAACTTTAAATCTATCTTTAAATTCTTCCAAAGTGTCCTCCAAAATTAACCAACAAACTATGTATCTCTGCTTGAAACAATACTCCTAGGTAATCCATGCAATCTGACCACTTCCTTGAAAAACAAGTCTTCTACATGTACTGCATCTATTGTCTTCTTACAAAGTATGAAATGTGTCATTTTAGAAAATCTATCCACCACCACAAATATAGAATCATTACCTCTTTGTGTCTTCGGTAAGCCAAGTATGAAATCCATGCTGATATCCTCCCAAGGTCTCTCTAGAACTATGAAAGGATTATACAATCCAACATTCTGACCACTCCCCTTTTTAGATTGACAAACTTTACAATTCTACACAAATTTCCTAACATTCTTATGAATCTATGGCCAAAAGTAATTCTCACTTACCAATGCTATTGTCTTATCAATTCCAAAGTATCCTACCAATCCTCCACTATTTTTTTCTTTCACCAAGCTATCCATCATTGAACTTCGGGGTATAAAAAATTGATTCCCTCTGAACAACATATCCTCCTAAATGAAATAATCCAACCACTGACTCCTATCCTCCAAGACTGGCTCTTTACAAGTTCTCCAAGGTTCTACAAAATTTGGGTCTTCCTCATACAAGTCCTTCAATTCATCAAAGCCTAAACCTCCACTCTCACCTCTTCCAGTAAATTCCTTCTCCTACTCAAAGCATCAACAACTCTATTTTACTTTCCACAACTATGTTTCAAAACAAAATTATAACTCTACAAGAACTCCACCCATCGAGCATGTGTCTCTGATTCAACTTACCTTGACTATTCAAATACTGCAATTCCTGATGATCTATATACAACACAAACTCCTTAGGTAATAAGTAATGTCTCCACTTCTTCAAGGCTTGAACTATGGCATAAAACCCTTGGTCATACACTAAATTCCTTCTCCTAGCATCATTCAATTACTCACTGAAATAAGCTACGGGTCTTCCTTCTTGACTTAGTACTACTCCATTTGCATTTCCACTTGCATCATAGTCCATCTGAAATACCTTACTAAAGTTTGGTAAAGCCAACACAGGCTGCTTAGTCAACTTCTATTTTAGAAACTCAAAAATTTGATATACTCTAGATGTCCACCTAAAATCTTTATTATCCCCTCTCATTTTTTTTGTCATAGGATTGCAAATATAACTAAAATTCCTAATGAACTTCTAGCAGAAACTAGCCAATCCATGAAATGAACTTACCTCTCTAATTATTTCTAGTGTAGGCCATTCAACAATTTCTCTTACCTTCTTAGGATCCATCTTCAATCCATCCATAGATATCGCAAACCCCAGATATACCAATTCTTCCTTCATGAAACTACACTTCTTAATGTATATCAGCAACTGCTCTTCTCTCAACCTCTACAAAACTTGTCTTATATACAACAAATGTTCTTCCCTAGTTTTACTGAAAATCAAGATGTCACTGAAATAGACAATCACAAACTTACCTAAGAATTTCTTCAATACCTCATTCATCAGCCTCATGAAAGTACTCAGTACATTTGTTAGTCCAAAAGGCATCACCAACCACTCATACAATCCTTCATTTTTCTTGAATGTTGTCTTCCACTCATCCCCTTCTCTAATTCTGATTTGATGATATCCACTCTTCAAATCTATCTTTGTAAAGTATTTAGCTCCACTCAAATAATCCATAATGTCATCCATCTAACACAAAGGAAATCTATACTTCACTATGATTTTGTTTATGGCCCTAGAGTTTGTACACATCCTCCATTCTCCATCCTTCATAGGTGCTAGCACGATAGGTACTACACAAGGACTTAAGATTTCTCTAATCAAACCCTTTCTCAACAACTCTTGCACTTGTCTATTCAACTCTTCATTCTTTTCCCATGTCATTTGGTGTGTTGCTTTATTAGGAAAATTAACTCCAGGAATCAAATCCATCCAATGACTAATACTCCTCACAGGTGGAAATCCATTAGGTACATTATCTTAAATGATATCTTCATATTCTGCCAACATCTCCTTTAGCTCCTCCTATTGTTCTTCTACATGCTTGAAGTCTTTAGCCTTCTTAGGAACCAAGGCATAGCACATATTCTCATGTCTTCGTCCATACAGTAATCTCCTTCCATCAACCAAACAAATTCAAGCATTCGTACAAACCTCAACTTTAGGAACATCCTCCAATGGAAAAAAATTATGCTTCATCCCATTAGCAACAATGGTATATGTGTTCTTCTTTCCATCATGAATAGCCTATCTATCCTACTTCCAAGTCCTTCCCAATAAAACATGGCATACATCCATAGGCATGATATCACACAAAAATTCATTATGGTAATTTCCTATCTTCAATTTCACCAAACATTGTTCACTTACCAGTGTCCTATGCTCATCTTGAATCCATGCTATCTGATAGGGGTTCGGGTGTTTCAATCTTTCCATCTTCAATTTGGTCACCATTTCTTCAAAAACTAGGTTCTTAGAGCTTCCATTGTCAACAATCACTCTGCAACATTTACTAGCTACCTTGCATCTGGTCCGGAACAAATTATTTCTCTGCAATGGTTCCCACTCCACCTCACTTTGACACAATACTCTTTTGTTCACCAACACTTCTCCCTCTTCTAGTTTATTAGATGATCCAACATGATCCTCCTTAGTAAAGGTTGTTCTACTATTCTCTATCTTTCTACTTGTCTCTCCCTAATTACATTTAAATTCTCTATGTCCTCCACCACACTTAAAACAAGTCCCCCTGAATATTCTTTTCTCCTGTCCTCTATCATCTTTTCTATAACCTTCATTTCAGTAACCACCATATCCTCCTCTCTCGTAAGAGTTTCCATCATCTCTATGGTACAAATTATCATTCTTACTAACTTCCTTGTCTTTATTCTAATATGCAAAAGATCCTCTTCCTCCTCTAATAAAAGTTCTTCCTCTCTGAAATCTTCCACCTCTTCCTCTCTGTCTCTGCTCATGTCTTTTATTCAACTTCTCTTCTATTTTTAGGGCAAATAGATATGCATCTTCCACACTCAACAATTTGATCAAGATGATCTCATCCTATATAGATGGATTCAAGCCATTCACATATCTAGCTACTTTCTCGACCTCATCCTTCAAAGACCTACAAATATGATATTCAACTTGTAGAAATTCTTAGTATACTCTTTCACACTTGACTCCTTCTGCTTCAAATTTTGCAACTTTTAGAACAAATTGATCTAATAGTATACGAGCATAAACTTCATCTTTAACTTATTCACCATTTGTTCCCATGATTTTATCTTCTCCTTTCCTCTTCTTTTCCTATATGTCTGTAAATGTCCCCACCAAAGGGATCCATGTCGTTTCAACTTTGTATAAGAAAATTTCACCTTCTTGTCTTTGGTGGTTCCTTCAAAATCAAAATACTACTCCATCTCCATTATCCAATCAACCAATTCATCTGAATCCAACTTACCACTATAATCTAGTGGATTGAAATGTGGTTTAGTATTTACTCTGATTAGGGCTCTTATGAACCTCTCTTCTCCCTGATTCAGGCTAGCTTGATTCTCTCTTTCCCCTTCTTCCTATTCTTTTACCTCTTCATCACTCACATCATCAATTGGTTGACCTCTCCTCTGGGCTATTTCAACTACTTCTAATCTAGCAACAATTCCTCTCAACATCTCCATTATAGGTGGATCTATATTTCCACGTGCTCCATTTCCTCTACCATTTCTTCTTCCCACCATATTTACACAAGTCCTTTGTATTTGTAGGTTAGATCCTTAGTCTTCCACACCACAAAAATCTTCAACAGGACTCTGAAAACTCTAATGATCCCTCATGGAATGAATCTCACTTTGATACCAATTTGTTGCAGTCACGGTAGGAGGGTCCTCAAAGAGAACAGTCTGGAGTGTGCAGAAAGAGTTACACATTAGAAGCCACATGGAATATGGAAGAAAATTCATATTCAAACATTCTTATTATCAGAAATCTCAGTTACAATCAGCTAACAACATCTGGGTTCACAGATTGGGCTCACAGGCTTGATACAACATGCTCGAAATTCAATATTCCTATATGCTCCTTAATACAAGCTGAAATCTTACATATCAAATCCAATATTCATCTCAATTACTATCCTAATGATTTGCTAAATGATTTATATCACATCCAGAGATATAGAATCTTTCGCATTAGCCAAAGATCATTACAATCACCGATGAAGGAAATGTAATGTGTGCGCGAAATAGGTCTGCCTTAGATTTGAATTTCTCCTCAGCAGGTGCATAGAATGACATTTGGACCTAAATTAAGGTCGGGGACACTCCACAGAACAATATGGAACACCTCAAAAAGATTTGCAAGTTGCAGGAAGGATCCACAAGAGACAAAACTAGTTGTTAGGCTTGAACTACTTTGGTGCTGTGTTCTAGAAATTGTCACTCAATCCGGAAGAAATAACTTGCCAGAAAAAGATCCAATCATACTAAAATATTGGAACAAGGGAAAATGAAAATGTCCACAATGAAAAAATAGATTTGTGGGATCTGATGAGAAAATATGATGAAATGTCGAATCTACCAACTTGAACTGAACAAGAACAAAACTGAAATGAAAATATTTTTGGTTGATGCAGGATTGCAAAGAACCAAGGATGCTTAGAAATTTGAGGTTATTTAAAAAATGAGTCCCTTACTTTGTTGGGGCTAAAGGAAAACCAATATGGTCTACCTCAGCCTGAGAAATCCAAAAAGAATCCTCCACTGGTCTGCCTTTCCACTTCAAAAGATATTCTTTGTATTGTCTTCTACGTGTTTTCCTCCCATCTCTAATATCCAAAATCTCTTCTATCTCATATGATTGTTGTTTAGGAAACTATTTCTCAAATTTTACTTTATTGTCTTCAATGAAATTTGCTTAATGGTACTGATGTAGATCTACACTGTTGAATATAGGTGATATACCCATGCCATCCAATAACTCTACTTCATATGCATTTCCTAAATCAAATTTCTTCAAAATCTTATAGGGTTCAAAAATCTTTGTCAAAAAAGTGACAAAATGACGAAAATATTTTTGTCGCAAGGCCGACAATGTTTAACGATGGTGTAGATTTGTTGGTCATCGGCATCATAAAATGGCCCAGATGTTTGTTGGAATATCGACGAAAAATTCATGTATCCACTAACAAATTACACCTAAATTTCATCACCATTTTGATAAAATGGGCAAGGAGTACCGTCGAAACAACACCAAAAGTTCATTGCCATTTTGACAAAATGGGCAAGGAGTAGTATCAAAAAAACACCAGAAGTGCATCGCTATTTCAACGAAATGGGCAAGGAGGAGCATCAAAACAACACCAAAAGTTTGTCAAAATTGTGATGAAATCGGCAAGGAGTTACAATCAAGCCGTTGTCGCAACTATAACTTTGTCGAACCTTTTCAGTGATTCATCAGTGGTTTTCATCGAAATTGCGACGAAATAATGCAATTTTTTTTTTAAAAAAATATTCGTTGAAATCTACGATCGTGAAGACTAATGACTAATTCAGGGTATAAAGAATCATTTTTCTACCACCATAGTGAAAATTTAGCACTTTCTTTCATCTTTGCATATTGGTTTGATGCTTCAAACGATGCATTTCTTATATTGAAAAGTGCATTACCTTATTGAGCTTCTCTTTGTTTTGAGAATAGTTTAATATTCTCTACTTAACATGGCCAACCACGTGATGATGGTAGCTGATTTGGCCCCTTCCCCCCTCTCACATCACTCTCAATTCCCCATATCTAATCATATAACATTAATCATTCATTCATCCATTAATAACATATAACATTCATTCATTAACATATAACATTCATTAATTAACATATTCACATTCATTCATTAACATATAATATTCATTCTTTTAGTTTTTACATATTATCAAAAATATGGTTGTCATGATATGATTACAATCACTTTTTTTTGTTTCTTTTTTAAAGCAACATAAAACTGAAGTGGAGTATCATTTTCTAAATCAATATTTGTCCCCCTTTAGTTGTTATGCCCTCTTCTCATGATATTAATGTACGCCCAATCATCTGCTCATGATGTGGATGTCGCTGCAAGGGGGGTCTACTGCAATAAGAAAGAAATGTTAAATTGATATGTTTTATTATTATTGTTACAAGTATTTCCTTAATTAAAAGAACATTAGAGTGGTTCTCTTTACCTAATGGGTCCACATCATGTTCCTGAACTTTTGTTATAGACTCATGCTCAACATGTTGAACACCCTCTAAATCTTGATCTACAGTTGAAACACGAAAGGTTACATTAATTAATACAATAACAATTGAAATTAAATATGTTTAAGAGAACATGAGAGTGGTCCTTTTTACTTGATGGGGCCACATCATGTTCCCGATCTTCTCTAGCCTAATCATGCTCAACATGTTGATCATGCTCTACATGCTCTAAAGTTGAAACATGAAAGGTTACATTAATTAGTACACCAATTGTAATTAAATATGTTTAAAATAACCTTAGTGTTCCTATTTACCTGATGGGGCCACATCATGTTCCTGATCTTCTCTAACCTTATCATGCTCAACATGTTGATCACGCTCTACATGCTCTAAAGTACCAGGATGCACACCATGACCTTTATCTGCACGTTGTGCTCCACCCTCACCAGGTTGCATTCCAATGTCATGTGCAGTATTATCATTGCTTCAATGTTTAAAACAAATAGGCATGTAATTACTTTATGGTGGAAATTAATATTGAATAGATTATACAAGTATTCAATTTTAAATAAACTTTAATGAGTTTATTTACCTGTGTGTCAAAAGTAGTGGAAGGTTGTGTTTGCCCAGTCAAGACTCTTAGGTGTTCATCCAAGACTCCATAGCCTTGCTAGAAGGAAATCTTCAGGTCATCTTCTGTGGGAACTCTATTGAATTTAGAGCCCTACATTTTTGCAAAAGATCATGAATTTTTCTTCTATGGTGTGATAAAACTAAAATTGTTTTCAATTTATTATTTGGATACTATATTTCATTTATTGATACTTACAATTCATGCGGCTAATTTCATATAACCACTAGAGCCAAGTTTGTGCTACCCGTGTTTTTCTAGTCTTTCCTTTGTTGCCTTCAATATGTTGGGCGGCCTATGAAAAATTTGAAATACGTTAGATTATGTAAAAATAAAGATTAATTAGTATATAATTACATTGTTGATAGTATCACATACCTTCCTTTGTTCGGTGGTGTCTTCCCTTTTTTCTTTTCATCGTTCTCCTTTCCATCTGACACCAGGTCCTTCCACTCCCTCTCTGGAATCATGGGGGGACACGTGCTTTTTTTCTTTTCTAAATGTGACATATATTGGTCCCTCGTATACTTTAGATAGGTACTAGCTTTCTGAAGGACCTTGGTTCGGTTGAATGTTTTATCATCGAACAACAAAAATAAACGGTTACTGAGCTCATCTTTTAAATCTTGATTTTGAGAAGTCCACCGTGTACGTATGGTGGGCCCGAAGAGCTCCAATGTAATATCACTTAGATGTTTATAAAAAAACATCATTTATTGCAAAATGATCATGGGATCAATAGTCTAAAAAGAGTGATCAATAAGTAAATTTCAATTGGATTATATATAATAATAATTAAAACATTTTAAAGTACCTGGGACCTTCTCTATCTTTATGGGAACAAAATCCTCGGTCACCACAAGTGTGACCGACAATGTTCCCATACTAGTAATATGGGAACATCCAGAAATGCTGCTAAAATATCACCAGTACTAGTGGCCTCTGCATCCCCAGGTACATGTCCTGACGCATGTTCTGGTATGTGTTCGCTGCTAGAGGGTGCATTAACGGATGCCTGCATGGTATGTGTTACCAAAATTTCAGATGAAAATATAGGCACAAATGATGGGGTCAAATGATGTGATGTATGTGTAGGAAGATATAGATGGAAATGTGTACCAACCCTTACTCCTTGGGAAGCACTTGTAGTACCCTGATCATGGCCAGGAGCATCATGAGGAGGAAAATAACCTTGTAAAAACAACATATATTTTAATTCATGACATAAAAGAGTACAAAATATAAAACCATGAATGAACTTATGTTATAATTAAAGACCTCATGACAGTTTACTTGTAAGTTTTTTAATCTCTCAGTCAATATTTTAACCCTCTCTCTTATCTCATCTATTTGAGGCACTATGAACATCAACTTAACCATTTCTTCATTGCATTTTTTCTAGATCTTCTTTATCATATCGAGAGGGTTTGTTGAATAAGCGATGTCATCATCACAAAATATTGACTGCACCTCACTGTGGATGCTCTCCTCTACTGCTAGTGCTTTTCCCTGATTAGTCAACTGCGACAAGAATATTAAAAACATTATCAAAATTAACCCAAAAAACTTATGAAAAAAACATAATAATAAAACATTTTGCTCGTATCTAATTTGTACAATTACAATGAGGTAAACCTGTTGAGTAGAACCGCCTGAAGATACATTGTGATCTGTGATCTAGGCCAGAGCCTTCTCCATACAATCAATGTCCCCCTACGACAAAAAATTAATATAAAAAAAAATTACCGAAATAAAACCAATAGACTTACGAAAAAAAATATAAGAATAAAATGGTATATTGGAGTCATTAATTGGAAGTTGAGTAAAATGGTACATAGTACGTACCACCCCCATAGTAACTATGTGATTCAAATTATAATTGATTAGCAACTCTTCCCCTGTAGTTATTGATTTTATCGCACATATGAATACACGGTTTCCCCCGCGCGCCTCAAATATGCAATTGGGTTGCTTATTTGTTGACCTAGCTCGTGTATTGTTTATAAACCCTACAATATTCCCTAATTCTTTTGGCCTTCCATCAATGTACATAGCCACTCCTTTATTTTGATCCTTATCTTTTAGTTGTATATAATTTTCTGACAGTGCATACCTACACATACTTCATGTATATCGAACCAGTTGCATCCAATATTTGTAACTATAACAGGGTACAACATAATCCATCAATTCAGTAACTTTTTCATAACATACCTTTATGCCATCCATGCAAAATAGGCCCAAACCATGTAATGACAATGGTGCTATGTGATATATCCTCTCGTTGACACAAAAATTGTTAGGGAAATATGGTGCATCTCAGAGAAATCTCCAAGAACAGTGGTGCTTTTGGTAACTTTAATTTTAATTATTACCTCAAAGACACAAACAACTATGTCCTAAAGCAAAAACAGACACAGTTCATCTCCCACATTGATCCTTCTAAGAGAAGCACATGTAGATTCAACATCATGCAATAACAGATTCTAGAAGCATAACCAACACAGATGAAAGATAAGAAAAAAAACCAGAACACACAAACTTACGTGGGGAAAACCCTTATAAAAAACCCCACACTCCAAAGATCGATCCATTGTATTATTTAGCAACTGAAGGTTACAGTACAATTCAGGCTCATAGCCTTTTCAGAGATTACATCTTGTTCATTCTGGATACAATCTGGTAAGCAACTCTCCTTCTATACATTTCCTGATCAACCTCTCAAACCAAACAATCTTCATACTGTTGCAATACCATCACATAGTATATAGTATAGATCAACACGAGAGATCAACCATGGCATTAAATCCTTGATCGGGAGAGAAATCAGCAGCATAACCCTACCTCTCACTTCCTCTATTTCGGCCTCATGGCCTTGGCCTTCCAGCCAGACACTTAGCCCTAATTCTATTGATCACCTATGTCAAAGAATCCAACCCAACATCATCTACTTTTCTAGGCTATATTCATTTCATTTCTATCTATCAAGCTTCCTCTCAGAATGGCCACAACAAACTAACTTCGAAAGGTTCCCATTCGGCTCCTCAGATTGGTCCATGAGACACCACATGGGAAAGTCTCATTCAGTCAAATGGCTTCAAGCTGTGTTGGCATATCGGTGAGACACTAACCATGTCTCCCCGATGCCAACAAAGTTAGCATTTGATATCACTAAGAGGTCATCCTATCGGCAAGATGTTTCATCGAGTCCAGAGAGCTATCACTCAGCTTTTGCCATGTCACCAAGACATATCGCTTTCACTAAGACGTCCCATTGAGCCTTCATTGTTATTCTGAAGCATCCAATAGTAGATGAGACTTATCGCTATCACTAGGAGGTTACATCAATGTTCAACAGTTACTCTAAAGTATTCAAGAGTCGGCAATACATCACCTTCACTAAGACGTTACCCTGAATACTCACAAGTAATACCTAACACCAAACACCAGTTGGCAAGAAATTCTTCTTTTTCCAAGAGGTTTCATAGAACTCTTTTATGTTACTCTAGAGTGCTTTTCTATTGCCAAGACATATGTCCTTCACAGAGACTTTACTCTGAGATCCTTATGTTTCATTGAGCACCGAACGGTCGGCAAGACTTTTGTCCATCGCTAAGAGTTCTTAGTGAACCCTTAGTGTTACCCCGATGCCTGCAAGTGTGTCCCCATTGACAAGACCTTCATTGGTGGTTCGGACATCTTCCCGAAGCCCTTTGAGTTTCCTCGAGAGAATATAGTTGGTGTGACTTTCCCTCATTGATAAGACTTCTTACCGATAGTACTCCTTCCAACGAGAGTTTCCGCAATGACTTCAAACCAAACGCCGTTGGTGAGACATTAACACATCGTTGAAATCTCATAGCGAACACCCAAGACTCTCCCCAATATCCGATAGAATGGCCTATCGACCAGAGATCTCCACGATCAGTGAGAGGTTACAACAAACAAACTATCATAGTGATAGGCTCCAAAGTAAAAGCGTTCGGCGAGACTCCTGCAAGGTCACAACAACCTGATCTGATTCAACAAGGTTACTATTGCTAGTCGGCCAAACATGTCACTAGTCTCAGCGACCATGCTTTCTTAGAGGTTTCAGCCTGTGAGATTGAGGAAAAATTCCAACAAAAATTAGTGTTTATTGGAGGAAGTTCCTTGGGTACCCATTGTTTCCATAGATTTTTGTACCTCAAGGGCACCTCGATGTCACCTATGCTCTCATAATCATAAGAACATGACCCCCCTTCAACAAGAAAAAATTCCATACATTTACGAAATTTTCTTCTAATCTTTTGACCTCTAGTTGATCTCCCTTTTTAGACATACTACATGTCTTGCTTTCCTCTTCTCTTCCTGAATTTCCCTTGCTCAAGGAAGATAGATCTGACAAATACCTATTTGGTGGTACCTGCACTCATAAGGATGTTGGATGAAGTTCTTTCATGGTGATATGATCCCAAGGTGACATTATGATTAATCTATCATTTCATTGGTAGAATTTCACAAGTTATAAGGTAATCAAGTCTTGATAGATTGCAAGTTATTGTTACTACCATCCAAATGTGTCCTTCACAAATCAAATCTACATAACATTTTAACTCCCAAACTTTGTAACAAGTGTTAAATGTGACTATGGTCGACCAGTTACACAACCAAGGCCTCAAATGTATTCTCTAATTGTAATCAAAAGACTTTTTCTCTTCATTCAAGTAAATAAACTTGAAGGGAAACACCACCAAGTGGTTTATTGGACACCTACATGACTAAAAATAGCAGCAAATTTACTTTTAATTTCCATATGTCTAAGTGGTTAATGGGGAGGGAGTGTGTACTAGGCCTGGTTAAGTCATCATAAGTTTATGCTTTGAAAATAATTTTTTTTTAAGTCATATTAAATCTTCCTATGTCTAATTGCTAGGAGACCTTTGGTATGTTTTAAGGTAGGATGATTGATGAAAGAGCCCAAAGACTAGCCTTTCTCCATGGTATGATTCGTTCATCTCACTATTGTAGTGTGTATGATTCTTGTTTTAGGTTGAATTCAAGGAATTAATTAAAATGCTTGAATGGGATTATAGGTGGATTTTGTATAAGGATTTGATAAGTAGTATTGGGTTAGAATACATATTGATGAGATTGTAAAGCAATGCTATCAAGGATATTATATGTTATGTGTTAAATCTGTCATAAACCCTTAGATGCTTATAAATTTGACTCCTCCAATGTATATATGGCATTGATCTAAGTTGTACTTATTCATATGGTTTAGTATTTGTTTGCCTTTACCTAGAGCTTCCTACAAATTGCAAATCAATGACTATCTTATACTAGTGAAATGTTGTTGTAGTTACCTCAACCAAGATGTGGGTAGATTATGGGAGTCTTTCCAAGCCCTGAGGCTGGTGGATAAAAATGTGAAAGACTAAGCTATTTTATTTTTTCTGTGTTATCTTATACAATTTTATGAGAATGGGGGTGCCAATGTACGAGAAGATCTTTGGAAACTAGGCATGAAAATTGAAGGCTAAAGAGAATGGGGGTGCCAAACTTATAGTACTCATTGCCCCTTGGTCATCGATTTTTCCTGAGTTCCCTCAACCGCGTCCTCGGCACTGGAATTGACCTTGTTTTCACTCCTCCAAACTCTTCCTCGGCGCTAATATTGACCTTGTTTTCACTCCTCCAAACTCTTTGTCGGTGCTAGTATTGACCTTGTTTTAACTCTAAAATCTTCCTCAGCACTGGTATTGACCTTGTCTTCACTCCTCCAAACTTTTCCTTGGCGCTAATATTGACCTTTTTTTCACTCCTCCAAACTCTTCATCGGTGCTAGTATTGACCTTGTTTGAACTCCAAACTCTTCCTCGGTGTTGGCATTGATCTTGTTTTCACTACTCCAAACTCTTCCTCGGCGCTGGCATTGACCTTGTTTTTAGTACTCCAAACTCTTCCTCGGTGCTAGAATTGAGCTTTCACTTCTCCAATTTAACGAGCTACAACCTAGTTTTGTTAGGGTTTACAGTATGTTAATTAAGTTCAAAATTTTGGCACCATTTAGCTAGGTTTTAATATTCTACAATATAGTTAAGTATATATTAACTATATTTTACATAATAAATAATATAATTATTCAACTTATTATAATTATATATTATATTCTTCAACAAAATTATTAAATACATATAAAATTATTATAATTAATAATTAATAATAAGTATAGTTTTATATAATACAAAATATAATTAATATAATAGTAATATATATTAATATGAGAGAGAGAAACTAAATTTTGATTGCTTTTTTCATGTCAACAATCCAAGGATTGCATGTTTCCTTGGGGAGATATGCTCAAGGTAGCATGCCATTTTATTAAAGATATGATAATTCTCCTTTAAGACCTCTTCAATGTACCCATTTCACACTTAAGGAGACAAAGATAAATATAGGGAAGAAAATATAGAGAGAGAGGGAGATAATGACAAACATACAAATAGAAAGGGAGACAAAGAGATAGAGAGGGGTAGAGAGATAAAGAGATAAGGATGAATAGATAGAGATATAGGGAGGGTGATTGATATATCTCTCCATGTCGCTCTCTATATCTCCCACTATCTATGTCACTCCCGCCTCTTCCCCCCTCTATCTATTGAGCTATCTCTCCCTCTCCCCCCTTTCTCTCCCATTCACTCCATCTCTCCCTCCATCTCTCCTACTCTATATTTCTATCTCTATTTCTCTTTTTATCTCCATCTTACTCCTCTCTCTATCTCTTTCTATCTATATCCCTTTCTCTCCCTCCCCCTCTCTATCTCCCCCTCTTTATCTCTCACCATCTTTCCCTCCCTATCCCCCCTATCCATAGAATCTCTATCTCCACCTCTCTTCCTTTCTCTTCCCATATATCTCCATCTCTCTTTCTCTTCCCATATATCTCTATCTCTCTCTTTCTCTCCCCATCTATCTCTATCTCCCCATATATTAACTAAGAAGCCATGCAAGCATACAATAGTACATGTTGGTAAAACTATAATAGTGTTTTATTAAACTATAAGTAACACTTATCTTTCTAATGTCAAGCCTTCTTATAAAAATAGTGTTTTACTAAACTATAAGTAGATAATTGTCACCACTCTTCATTCAACATGAAATGCCAAATGTAGCAATTTTTTTGTTGCTTTTTTTAAGTTTCATTAGCAAAGCTATTTATTGGGTTGAATAAAGTTGTGTTATGACCCTTCATGTCTTTAAAATAATTAGACAATATTAGCAAGATCAGGAAGGATAGAAAACTAAACTCCTTCAAAATAGGGGTAGTTGTGTGTTTGTTGGTTTTCTTTGTATACTATATACTTAGTTCCTCTAATATAAATAAGTAACTTTAGATCATTTTCTTAGTTGTGTATCCTAACTAATATAGAATAAGCTTTTTCATTTTAATTGACTACTACATAATAGTTTATTTGTTGAAAGAATTATTTCCATTCTTTGTAGTTTTTACATTGGAATACAAATCATATTTAATTTCATGCCAATATACTTCTTTCATAAAGATATTTGTTTGAAATAAGTGCTTCATAACCCATCTAATCAAATGATAATTAACCTATCAAAAAGGAAATAGGAATTTTCTAAAGAAAAGAACACTTGACCCAATCATAAGTGTGGCCTTCAAAGAAAGGAGTGATCCACCTTAGCAATAACAACTACCTAATTTTAGACCTGGGTATGTGCAAGATCATGATGGGCCAAAAAGTGGCAACATGAAAAAATTAGCGTTTTGAACTTGCCAAAAAATGCGAAAATCCCGAGTTGATTTTTTTTTGGGTTGGCTTTTAGTACATTGCTCCATAGCAATGCCAAAGCCAAAGTACTACAAATCGAATATCTGATTTGTTTTGGATATCCTATTCATGTCTAATATCTAATTTCAAAAACATTTTAAAATGTAATAGCTTGGTGCTATAAATCGGATATCCGATCTAAATCGGTTATCCGATTTTTGCACACATATACCCAAGAGTAATTAGGAGGTGGAAGGTGGGGAGAGAGAGAGAGAGAGAGACAGAGAGAGAGAGAATTAGGAGGGGGAAGGGAGAGGGGAAGAGGGAAAGAAGGGGAGAGGTAGAGAGAGAGAGAATTAGGAGGGGGAAGGGGGAGGGGAAGAAGGTTAAGGGTAGAGGATAGAAGGTTTAAGGGTTTATGGTTGAGGAGGTAGGAGGGAGAAACTTGAGAGAGAGAGAGAGGGAGGGAGTGGGAGAGAGATAAAGGAAAGGAGGGTTAAGGTAGAGGGTAGAGGGTTTTAGGGTTAGGGTTTAGGGTTTAGGGTTTATGGTTAAGGAGAGAGATAGAGGGAGTGAGTGAGTCAGAGACTTAAGAGAGGAGAGGGGGTAGGATATTGAAGATGCTTGAGAGAGAGAGAGAGAGGTAGGGAGGGTTAAGGGTACATGGTAGATGGTTTAAGGGTTTAGGGATAAGGGTGGAGGGGAGAGAGATAGAGGGAGTGAGTGAGTGAGAGAGAGAGAGACCTCAGAGAGGGAGTGGTAGATAGAGGTAGATAGAAAGAGATTAATTAGGAGGGGGAAGGGAGATGGGAAGAGTGTTTACGGTAGAGGATAGAAGGTTTAAGGGTTTATGGTTGAGGATTTAGGGATGAGGGGTAGGAGGGAGAGACTTGAGAGAGAGAGAGAGGGAGGTAGTCGGAGAGAGATAAAGGGAGGGAGGGTTAAGGATAGAGGGTAGAGGGTTTAAGGGTTAAAGGTTTTAGAGGTTTAGGTAAGAGAGATAGAGAGTGAGTGAGTGAGAGAAAGAAAAGACCCTAAGAAGAGAGGAGGGAGAAGGGGTAGGAGGGAGAGACTTGAGATAGAGTGAGTGAGTGAGGGTGAGAGATATAAAAGGAAGGAAGGAGTAGAGGGTAGAAGGTAGGGTAGAGGGAAGAGAGATAGAGGGAGTGAGTGAGTGAGTGAGTGAGTGAGAGAGAGAGAGAGAGAGAGACCAAATGCTTATTGATAACCATAAATCTTTGATATCTCTACCTTTTATATTCAACACATATGGACTAATAGTTGAATAGAAAAAAATATATTTGTTGTTATAAAAACAACACATGATGATTTAAAATACAACTTCTATTGAACAAAAATGGACCAATAGTTGAACACTAAAACTTTTTGAAAATCCTTCACATTTAATGGGGAAAATACATGGTATTTATTGTGTTCACCTTTTATATTTTTGATAGGATAAACTATTAATATGAAATACTTCAATGCTTGTGCATTGCTACCCCAATAGTTGCACACATAAGAACAATATTTTTTTCACTATGATAACAATACTTGTTTAAATGAGTGTCTTTTTATTAAATGAGAATTTTATTTTTTAAATGATATACTTATAGTGGAGAGTTATGATATTTTATTTGAAACAAAAAAATACTTATTTCACTTCTTCATGAATGTATTTATGTTTTTTTCATATAACATTTAGAGGTTTTCATGTGTTCAAGTATGGGTCCATTTTTTATCAACATTTGGTTTTTTCTTTATTTACATTTGGACTATTTATTTACAATATATAGTATAAATATGTGGTAAGACCGAGTATTATCACTAGCATACCTATATTTTAAAAATATATGTAAAGTACGCCGAGAGATATCCTTCTTCTGAAGATGCTTATTTTTAATCAATTGAACCTTAACCCAAATTGAAGCTTAACCCCAACCATAAAGCTATTTGAACCCTAATTGTAACCCTAGTTGAAGCTGGTTTGGATTATAGGCTCATAGACAAGGACAAATTCCCTAGAAGAGTGTCTTTCAAGTTTGAAAAAGTGTAGATGGAAAACTCAAACTTTGGAAATGGTTGTCACTGACTCTTGGCTTACCCAAACAGTTGATCATTGCACTAAGATGTGCATATTCAATCAAAAGTTAAAATTCATAAAACTCAGACTAAAAGAGTGGAATATCCAAGTCTTTAGAAACATTTTCAAAGAAAGGATCTCCTTGAAAGTAGAATGGCTAAGATCCAAAAAGACCTCTCAAATGATTTTTCTTACATCCTAATAGAATAAGAGAGGAATCTCATAATTCAATTGGATGGTGTCTATAGTTTTAAATAAATCTATTGGAGACAAAAATCAAGGATTAAATGACTTAAATAAGGTGTAAAACCAAGTTTTTTCATTTAACATGCAAAATTAGAAGGAAAAGAAACATAATATGAAGATTGAAGATGGTTATGGATAAACTTATGATAATCCTGACACCATCAAGGCTTCCTTGGTTTCCTTTTGGGAAAACATGCTTGTGGAGGAAAATGAAGACAAAAAAAGAGAAGAAAAGTAGGCTCTCTTCTTGTATCATATCCCAACCTTGGATGATGATTCTAAATTCTAATTTAAAGTAGCTAAAGATGTCATTAAGGAAGAATGTAGCTAACAATATCATCATGGAAGAAAATATTTTACATCATTGTCATGAGTTTACAAGCATGCTTGGTGGAGATCATTGTAAGTATCGTCTAGTAGAAACATCACATATTGCATATATGCTTGCCTACACCTCACTTGGAGAGATTGAGTTTGGGTGGAATATGTGAATAAATATAGATTGCTATAGGTAGGATATAAAATTGTATTGAAATATTGGATATATGCTCATCAATCTGGTCAAAAACTTTATGTCACCTATAATTTTGTGCCAACTGAAAGGTCATTTTTTGATCTAACAATTATACTTGAACATAACTGAAAATTTAACAATGTTTGCAAGAATTTCAGAATAAACACTTGGATTCTTAAATATTGACACATCTTAACTTTATGTCTCTCTCTTCCCCATATTCTCTCTCCCTCCTCTACCTATCTCTCTCCCTTTCTCCCTCCCTCTCTCTATCTCTTCCCATCTGAGCTCTCTCCCTATACCCCTATCTATCTTCATATGTCAACCTCTTTGTCCCTTTCTCTTCCCATATATCTCTATATCTATGTCTTTCTCTTCCCATTTATCTCTCCCCCCTCTCTCTCTCTCCCCTTATTTCTATCTCCCTCTCCATTTCTATTTGTCTTTCTCTACTTATCTCTCTCTATATCTCTATCGATTTTTCTCCCTCTTCCTCTCTCATTCTATATTCATCTCTACCTCTATCAATTTGTCTCACTCTTCCTCTCTCACTCTATATTCATCTCTACCTCTATATTCCTCCCTCCCCCTCCATCTGTAGAAATGTCTCCCTCTCTCTATCTTACTCACTCCATCTCTTCTACTCTATATCTTTATCTTTATTTCTTGCTCGATCTCCCTCTCACTCATCTCTCTATCTCTTTCTATCCATATACTAATCAATCTCCCTCTCTCATCTATCTATCTCTTTCTATCCATATACTTCTATATGTATATCTCCCTATGCATCTATCTCCCCATCTCTTTTCCTATCTCTATCTATCTCTCTATATTATCCTCCCCCTCTCACTCTCCCTCTCTCCCTCTCTCTACATATATCTCCCTCTTCCCCATCTTCTATCTCTCCCTCTACATATCTCTCTCTCTTTCTCCCTCCCTCTCTCTATCTCTCCCCATCTCTCCCTCTCTTGCTCCCTCCCTATACCCCTATCTATCTTCATATCTCAACCTATTTGTCCCTTTATCTTCCCATTTATCTCTATATCTATGTCTTTCTCTTCCCATTTATCTCTCTCTCTCTCTTTCTCTCTCTCTATCTCCCCCTATTTCCATCTCCCTCTCCATCTCTATTTGTCTTTCTCTACTTATCTCTCTCTCCTCCCTATCTCTATATCTCCTTCTATCTCTATCTTGCCATCTCTATCTCTCTCTCTATATATATATATATCCCCCCTCTATCTCCCTATCTCTCTATATATTTATTTCTCCCTCTATCTCTCTCTATATCTCCATCTATTTTTATCCCTTTTCCTCTCTCATTCTATATTCATCTCTACCTCTATCTATAGGGAGAGATACAAAGGTGAAGCATTGGACCTTCCCAAAGATCCACCAATCTCAACACTACTCCCAAATATTTTGAGCATTTAAGTACATATTGTATGCTAGATTAGGAGGCATGTGTCAAAGCTCATATTTATTGATGCAAAATAGGTCCAAAGTCACAAATTTGGCGTAGAGTTAGTTATAGTTTTGTACAAAATTTCAAGTGCCACATAGAGAAAAGATATTCTAGTTTTTTATATCATGTCATCAAATTTGGCACTTCATCAAGATTTGTATCTTCATCAACATTAACAAAAGCAAATGTATGTACTTGAATCCATTGCATTTAAATTTTTCTATATATATAAATATTTTAATATTTTCCCTCAAATCCATAATATATATTATGTGTATTTATTTATTGCAATAAAGAATTAACCTAAGTAACACATTAAGAATTCTAAGGATTTGTGCTTGGAAAAAATGCATAACAATTTTTTTTGTTGGATGTCATGTTGTATAGTTTAGAAAAGCTCAAAATATGAATAGGATTTTAAGGCCATATATTATGGTAGCTTACAATGAAAAAGACGAAAGGAAATCTATTATCAATTTTAATCTACAATTTAATACAATATGAAAAATTACATGTATTATCTAAAATTAATTCTTGACATATTAATTTTATAAAATACACTTACCATTCAATAAACTTCTCCCAAGAAATAAACCCTAAGTGAACATTAATTGAACCCTAATTGTAGATTCATAACTCTAATCATAACCCTAATTGAACCCTAATTGTAGATTCATAACTCTAATCATAACCCTAAGTGAACACTAATCCTAATCAAACCCTAACCCTAGCCTTAAAGTTATCATATAATCTAATTATCTCTCTTATCTAAATTTGGGTTGAATTATTTTTCCTTTATTTTTAATTGCATATATTTTTTGTTTATTATATCTTATTTTATGAATATATGCAAATATAATTTTACTTCTACATTCATTCTATGCCTATTTTTTTCATGATATTTTAACATTCATTTTCTGGAATATTAGATCAATCTCACACATATAAATATGAAACCTCAAAATTTTAAAATAATATTCAATTTTTCCCACTTCAATTTATCATTTATGTTATTTGAATTAAAATATTTAAATCATACTCTTAATTCATCTAAAAAAGAAAAACAAATTGATATATAATTTTTTATTAAATACATTTTAACTTATTTTCTTGGATTGTATAAATATCTTTCTTTATTTACATTTGGACTCTTTATTTACAATATATAGTATAAATATGTGGTAAGACTAGGTATTATCATCATGATTGAGTGCACCCTCTCCCCTAATAAATTGCACCCCACACGACTACTGGGCTCTCTCCCCTAATAAATGTTTTTATTTTGTAGACGGACAAGTTCGCATGACCGTAGATCAATTGTCATGTGATCTCAGCCATTCCCCACCATTCCACGATGACCCCACTAGTTGATCACGATATCATGGGAGAGCGCCATGGGTACTAGGCCCTCTCCCATAATAAATGTTTTTATTTTGCAGAGGGACAAGTTCTCATGACCCTAGATCAATCTTCGTGTGATCTCAGTCATTCCCCACCATCCAGAGATGACCCCACCAGTTAATCATGAAATCATGAGCAAGCGCCACATGTCTCATCCGGTGAAGCCGAAGGAATGATAAATACTTTGATGGGTCTTTAATACATTATGCCATGGGTTACTAAAGCAGTTATAAGATGCACATGTTTTAAATCAATAAAGATGTTATAATCCTGGTAGAAAGGTGCTTGATGTTTAATAACAAGGTTGGCGACTATGTTGAACGAACAAGATTGTTGATGGTTGAGATCCACCGTTTCCTGCCATCACGTGATCAAAAGTTGCAAGTTCTTTATTGATTGCGATATCATGGGCGGGCGCCACGTGTCTCATTCAGTGAAGCCAGAGGAATGATAAATACTTTGATGCATCTTTAATACATTATGTCGTGGGTTATATTTATTAATGTCTTAATATTAGTTTATAAATTGAACATTAATTATAAATATTTTAAAATCAATTAAGTATTTCAATCTAAAATTTTAATATTTGACATTACAAATAAAATTAAACTAAATTCTTATTTTTCAAATCCATAAAATATTTATTATCTATTTAGTTTTACTAATTATCTAAGACAATTAAATTAAATTAAATTAAATATTCATTTTATATTAATTAAACAATTATTAATTAGAATTTTAGAATAAATTAAGAAATAAGATCTATATAAAATCAACTTTTCTATTTTTCGTGTCCAAATCATTTCATTTTCTAAAATTATACTAAATTCTAGATATCATAATTAAACACAAAACTTTATTCTATTCTAATCCTAACCCTAGTTAAACCCTAACCCTATTTGGACTCTAACCCCTACCCTAATTGAACACTAAATCTAATTGTAATTGACCACTAAGCATAATTGAATTCTACCCCTAACCCTAACCCTAACTCTAACTAAACCCTAAACCTAACTCTAATCAAACCCTAACCCAAACCTACTTGATTCATAATCCCAACCCTAACCCAAACCCTAATTGAACTTTAAAACTAAGCTTAATTAAGTATTAACCCTAATTGAACATTTGTTGAACAATAGTCCTAATTGTACCATAACCCTAACTTTGAACTACAGTTGAACTCTAATCCTAACCCTAACACTAATTCTTATCCTAATTGAACCTTAACCCCAACCCTAACCTTAACCTTGACCCTATTTGAAATCTTATTGAATTCATAACCTTAATTAAACCCCAACCTCATCCTCAATCCTAACCCAAATTGAACATTAATTGAACCCTAAACCTAACCCTAAGTGAACACTAATCCTAATTGAACTCTAACTTTTTAGTTGAAAATATTAAAGTGCCTTAGATTTTCCCATTCATCGTCATTTATCATTCAATTCCTAATAGAACTCCAAAAATTTATACTTTTATAATGTTTTAATACACTCCTAATATTAAGGGTTTAGAGTTTAAGGGTTAAGGGTTTAAGGTTTAGGGTTAAGGGTAGAGGGGAGAGAGATAGAGAGAGTGAGTTGAGAGTGAGAGGGTAGAGGGTAGAGGGAGGGTTTAAGGGTTTGGGGTTTAAGGGTTAAGGGTTTAGGTTATGGGTAGAGGAGAGAGAGATAAAGGGATTCAGTGAGAGAGAGAGGGAGGGAGTGGGAGAGAGATAGAGAGTAGATGGTTAAGTGTAGAGCGTAGAAGGTAGAGGGTTAAGGGTAGAGGGGAGGGAGATAAGAGTGAGTGAGTGAGAGAGAGAGAGAGGGGCAGAAGGGGTAGGAGGGTGACACTTGAGAGAGAGTGGGAAAGAAGGAGGGAGTGGGAGAGAGATAAGGGGTAGAGGGTTTAAGGGTTTATACCTTAAGGGTTAAGGGTTTAGGGTTAAATGTAGAGGGTTAAGGGTAGATGGGAGGGAGATAAGAGTGAGTGAGAGAGAGAGACAGAGAGACCTGAGAGAGGGAGAGGGTGTAGGAGGGTGAGACTTGAGAGAGAGAGGGAAAGAGGGAGGGAGTGGGAGAGAGATAAGGGGTAGAGGCTTCAACATAGAGGGTAGAGGGTTTAAGGGTTTAGAGTTTAAGGGTTAAGGGTTTAGGGTTTAGGGTTTAAGGGTAGAGGGATACACATAGAGGAGTGAGTGAGAGATAGAGAAAGACCTAAGAGAGGGAGATAGGGTAGGAGGGCCGAGACTTGAGAGAGAGAGAGAGAGAGAGGGTAGAGGGGAGAGAGATAGAGGGATTCAGTGAGAGAGAGAGGGAGGAAGTGGGAGACTGATAAAGAGTACATAGATAGTTAAGGGTAGAGGGTAGAGGGTTTAAGGGTTAAGGGGAGAGAGATAGAGGGAGGGAGTGAGTGAGAGAGACCTAAGAGAGGAAGAGGTGGTAGGATATTGTGTAAGGAAAGAAATGGTGTGGAAGCCACTTTCCTAACGTCAAAACCATAGGGAAGTAAGCAGATAGTGATTTTTAATTTTCAAATTATAATCCAATTAAGACACACATGAAAGATTTACAGAAATAGAGAATATACTCAAAGACAATGAACAATAGATTTACGTGGGAAAACCTTTTGGGAAAAAACCCACCACACCAAGCTGAATCTCTTTGTATTATAGTAACAACAATTACATACAATTAGAGATACAAATCTCTGGTATTAGTTCTCAGTAGTTTCATTCACTGTTCATCCAGTTATAGAAAATCTCTCAACAATTCAATTATTTCCAAACTCAGAATCGATCTACTTTTATCTTATCACATTCTAATTTTTACCTTTTGTTCATCCTTATCCACCATTGCCCCATCATAGAAAGTTTCTACTTGAGCGTTGATTTTTCCTTGCATGTTGTTCAACTCCATCATCACAATAGTTGAAAAAATCTAACTGCCATCCATTCAAAAATTACTTCCTCTGATTGGTCCATGATGCTCCACATAGGATGGTCAAAGACATTCAATATTTATTGGCATATCGGTGAGACACTAACAGTTTCTCCCCAATGCCAAAAATATTTCATATCGATATCATCATAGATCCCAACAATCGGTAGGATGTTATAATGAACACCATGAGACATACTGAATCCATTGACTTCCATCGTGTTTCTATCGGCAAGAAATTCTTCCATTGGCTAGACTCATATCGATGTTCACAAGTCATAGTGACTTCCACTTTGCCATCGGCAAGACTTCCCATTCACCAAAAGGTTTCGCCGAGTCTCCTCAAGTTTCACCGAAGCAACAATCAGTCAGCGAGACTCATCGCTTTCACTAGGACTTCATTCTGAAGTCCTAAGTCACACCGATTGCTCCAATCACTAGTTGGCAAGACTTATGTCTTTCACCAAGACCACATACCAAGCACCCATGTCTTGCTGAGTCGGCAAGACATTTGACTTCGCCAAGACCTTTCATCAAGAAAATATGTCACACCAAAGACTATCGGTGAGACTCTCCATCAATCGCCAAGACTTCATACCAAAGTCTTTGAGTCACTGCGAAGGCACCAAGTGAAGTCTCCCATCCATGAGACATTCCATTATCTCTAAGACTTCTCCCTGAGATCCTTGTGTTACCCCGATAGCCATATGCTATCGGTGAGACATTCTCCAGTCGCTAGGTCTTCTCCCTGAGCCCAGGTTGAGCTATTCTGACATCCACTTTGACACCTGATAAGAACCTATTATTGGCCAGAGGTCTCCATTTGATAGAAGGTCACAAGGAATACATCTAGGTCACAGCGGTAGACTTCATTCAGCAAGACATCACGTCTGTCTCGACGACATGAACATTTCAAGTGGATTTAGAATAGTTACTCATCCAGACATGAATAATGTCACAGTGACTTTTCCTTTCAGGAGTTACATGTCAGTATGGATTGAGGAAAATATTCCAACAATCTCCCACTTGACGAAGACCTTACTGACAACTCCATAACATAATAAAACTACTGAAATTCATGGGCCAAGAGGCCTATCGAACTGGAACACCACCTATATTTGTCGATGTTCACAGGCTTCGTCAATGCATCTGCAACATTCTCTAGAGTATCCACTTTCTCCAAAGAGACCTTCCCATCCTCCACCATATCTCATACAAAGTGATATTGTACATCTATATGTTTCATCCTCGCATGGAAAGTAGGATTCTTTGTTAAACATATAGCACTCTGACTGTCACAATAAATAGTAATTTTTCCTGCATCAAAACCAATGTTAGAACACAAATTTTTTATCTAGATCGCTTATTTACAGGCATGTGTAGCTACCTTGTATTCTACCTCTATAGTGGACAAAGCGACTATAGCCTGTCGCTTGCTCATCCAACTCACTACACCACCATTCGTCATGAAAACATATCCACTGGTGGATCTTCTACTATCAATGTCCCCTACCAAATTAGAACCCACATAACCTTGAATACTGAGAGTCCTCTGTGATTCAACTAGGTTCCCATAGTAACACAAAGCATAGTCTGAAGTACCCTTCAGATATCTAAGCACTCTCTTCACAACATCCCAATGTGTACTTCCAGGATTAGCCATAAATCGACTAAGAACTCCCACTGCTTGGGCAATGTTTGGCCTTGTACAGACCATTGCATACATAAGGCTGCCAACCGCACTAGCATAAGGTACACTAGTCATGTCCTCCATCTCAGTAGGAGATTTTGGACAATCCTCAACAGATAGCTTCGTTCCTTGTGTAATTGGAACAACTAGCTGCTTGCAATCAGTCATGCAAAATCTCTCTAGAACAGTCATGATATACTTACTCTGACTCAACCAAAGTTTTCTATTTTCCTTGTCCCTAGTTATTTACATTCCCAGAATATACCCTACTACACCAAGATCTTTCATTTCAAACTTTGCAGACAAATAAGACTTAAGATCAGAAATCATTAGCTTACTATTGCCTATGAACAACATATCATCAACATAGAGAGCAAGAATAAGGACTTGATCACTTTCAACTTTGTAATATACGCAATGATCACATTTTGATCTTACAAATCCCAATGACAAAACAAAAGTGTCAAATTTATAGTACCACATTCTAGGAGACTGTTTTAACCCATCCATAGATTTCTTCAACTTGCAAACCAATATTTCACTTAACTTTTTCCACAAAGTGCTATGGTTGGGACATATAAATTTCTTCTTCAAGATCACCATGAAGAAATGCTATCTTCACATCCATCTGTTCAATGTCTAAATCATACGTTGTTGCAAGTGACAAAAGAAATCTAATAGATGTCAGCTTAGCTACAGGATAAAAGATTTCTCCATAATCAATTCCCTCTACCTGGGAATAACCTTTTGCAACCAACCTTGCTTTATATTTTTCTACATTGCCATCCAGACCAATTTTCTTTTTAAATACCCATTTGCAGCCCACAACTTTTCTTCCTTTAGGAAATGGCACCAAACTCTAGGTATCATTCTTTTCTAGTGATGCCATCTCTTCATTCATGGCTTCCAATCAAGAGTTTGAATTAGACATTTTAAATGCCTCTTTCACAGTCTTAGGTTCATCAGTGCTAGAGATTAAATCATAGGCACAAGTAGAGTCATATAAAGAAAACCCATACCTATCAGGTTGCTTTCTTTCATGAGTTGACCTCCTCACAAGCTGAGGTTGAGGTGGTTCTTCATCATCTTCAGAAATTTCAGAGCTACTTGAGCTTTCCTCAGTATCATGTACATTTTGATTTTCCAATTCCTCTTTATCTGGTGTTGGAGGAATTTCTGCTATATCCTTTTCATTTTATGATTTCTTCTCTGACTAGTGATCCAATGTAGAAGATTTCAACTCACGAAAGATAACGCTTCTACTATACAAAACCTTCTTAGTCTTAGGGTTCCAAAGCTTGTATCCTTTTATGCCAGCACTATAGCCAATAAAAATACACTTCACAGCTTTGTTTTCCAACTTAGATCTTTTTTCAAATGGCACATATGCATATGCCTCACAGCCAAAGACACGAATATGTCTCAGAGAGGGATTCTTTCTAGACCATTCTTCCAAATGCGTCTTCTCAACAAGAGAAGAGTTAGGAGAATGATTTACCAAGTAACATGTTGTAGAGACTGCTTCAGCCTAGAACTTCTCCTCCAAGCCAGCACTGCTCAGCATACTTCATGCTCTTTCCATTACTGTCCTGTTGAACCTTTCAGCAACTCCATTTTGCTATGGAGTGTAAGGTGTAGTCTTATGTCTTTTAATCCCATGATCTGTACAGTACCTTTCAAATTCATCTGAACAAAACTCACTGCCATTGTCAGTCCTTAAACATTTTATTTTCCTACCAGTCTGATTTTCAACAAGGTTTTTAAATTCCTTAAACTGACTGAACACCTATGATTTACTTCTCAAAAAAATACAAATGTTCTTCTTGAATAATCATCAATAAACGACACATAGTATCTTGATTTAGACAGAGAAGGAACATTCACTAGACCAAAAATATTAGAATGAATATAATCAAGCAAACCAGAAGATTTGTGAGGACTAGAATAAAATGAAACACAGTGCTATTTACCATATATGCAATGTTCACAAAATTCGAACTCAAGGTTACAATATTCAAGCCCTTCTACCAGGTTTTTATTTTTCAAGGTTTTTAAACCTTTTTCACCAATGTGGCCAAGCCTATGATGCCAGAGCATAGTTCTTTTTCTTGGAATTTTAACCTCCATGGCGTTTACTCCATCAAGAATGTTTCCCTCATGAGTAGCTTTCTATGACCTCCCAGACACTATTGCATTGAATAGCTTGTGCATCCAGTTTGTACAAGGTACCAATTCAAGCACCCATAGCCAGCACCATGGAGCCTCTAGTCATCTTGCAGCCATTTCCAGAGGACATGACCTGCACTACGATATCATTCAGCTTACTTACAAAAAGTAGGTTTCGAGCTAGACCTGGTATATGCATCACATCATTGATTCCCTTCACTCTTCCATCAGGGAATTGAATTTTGACTCTTCCATGACCAACAATTTTCAAAGATGAATCACTTGCTAAGTACACCTTTCCACCATCATAGTTTTCATACTTTTTGAACCAGTCTCTATGAGATCTCATGTGAAAAGATGCTCCAAAATCAATTAGCCAAACATCATCTGATGCCCATGTAGCCAAAGCTGCAATGAAGGCATCTGCATCACTTTGAGAAGAATCATTTACAGAAGAGTTCTTCTTCTTCTTCTCCTCCTCCTTGCAATCTTTTAAAACATGACTAGGTTGCCCACAATTCTAGCACTTCACCTTGGACTTTTTCCAGGAGACTTTGATCTCCCTTCTGATTTCGATATGGATTTCTTGTCCTTCTTCTTGCCTTTCTCCTTTGATCTGCCTCTAACAGCCAGAGCCTCCTTTGCCATCTTAGAAGATTTTCTTCTCATTTCTTCCGATAATGAAGAAGCAACAACATCTTCCATCTTGAAAGTGGATGTCGTACTCCCAATAGCCATCACTAGATGATCCCAAGAATCTGGCAAAGAATATAGTAGCAGCATGCAATGATCTTCATCTTCAATCTTCACACCAATAGATGTTAATTGAGCAATCAGCATGTTGAAAGAATTCAAGTGATCAACAATAGATCCTCCTTCCTATATTCTCAAAGACTACAACTTCTTCCTCAAGAACAATTTGTTCACCAAGGACTTACCTTGATAAATCAATGCCAATATTTTCCACAAGGAAGAGGCAGTCTTTTCTTCATGAACATTCAGAAGAATAGAGTCTACCAAATAGAGTCTTATCAGCCCCTTTCATTTTCTATCTGCTAGGTCCCAATCCTCTTGCTTCATGCCTTGAGGCATTGTTCCAGACACAACAGTCCAAAGATCTCAGTCTACTAACAGATCTTCCATTTTGAGTTTCCACAACTCAAAATTGCTACCATTGAATTTGTATATTTCCATCTTCCCAAATGTGCTCACCATCTTAATCTGTAATTAAATTATCAGACCTCTACCAGACTCCCACTGAAAAAGAATTGACACAAAAAACCCAACCCACTCACAAGGATAACACAACTGGCTAGGCTCTGATACCACTTGTAAGGAAAGCAATGGTGCAGAAGCAACTTTCCTAGCGTCAAAACCACAAGGAAGTAAGCTAATAGTACCTTTTAATTTTCAAATTATAATCCAATTAAGACACACATGAAAGATTTATAGAAATAGAGATTATACTCAAAGACAATGAACAACAGATTTACATGGGAAACCCTTTCGGGAAAAAACCCACCACACCAAGTTGACTCTCTTTGTATTACAGTAACAACAATTACATACAATCAGAGATACAACTCTTTGGTATTAGTTCTCAGTAGTTTCATTTTACTATTCATCTAGTTACAGAAAAGCTCTCAACAATTCAATTATTTCCAAACTCAGAATCAATCTTCTTTTATCTTATCACATTCTAATTTTTACCTTCTGTTCATCCTTATCCGCCATTGCCCCATCATACAAATTTTCTACTTGAGCGTTGATTTTTCCCTGCATGCTGTTTAGCTCCATCATCGCAATAGTTGCAAAAATCTAATTGCCATCCATTTGAAAATTGCTTCCTTTGATTAGTCCACGATGCTCCACATAGGATGGTCAAAAGCGTTCAATCTTTGTTGGCATATCGGTGAGACACTAACAGTGTCTCCCCGATGCCACAAAGATTTCATATCGATATCGTCATAGATCCCAATAATCGGTAGGACATTATAACGAATGCCATGAGACATACCGAATCCATCCACATCCATCGCATTTCTATCGGCAAGAGATTCTTCCATTGGCTAGACTCATATCGATGTTGACAAGTCACAATGACTTCCACTTTGCCATTGGCAAGACTTCACATTCACCAAAAGGTTTCGCCGAGTCTCCTCAAGTTTCACCGAAGCAACAATCAGTCGGCGAGACTCATCACTTTTTCCAGGACTTCATATCAAAGTCCTAAGTCACACCGATCACTCCAATCACCAGTCGGCAAGACTTATGTCTTTCGCTAAGACCACATATCATGCACCCATGTCTTGCTGAGTCGACAAGACATTTGACTTCACCAAGACCTTTCACCGAGCAAATATGTCACACCGAAGACTATCGGAAAGAATCTCCATCGATCGACAAGACTTCATACCGAAGTCTTTGAGTCACCGCAAAGGCACCAAGTGAAGTCTCCGTCGGCAAGACATTCCATTATCACTGAGACTTCTCCCCGAGATCCTTGTGTTACCCCGATAGCCATATGCTAACGGTGAGACATTCTCCAAGCACTGGGACTTCTCCCTGAGCCCTTGAGCTACTCTGACATCCGCTTTGACACCCGATAAGAACATACTGTCGGCCAGAGGTCTCCATTTGACAGAAGGTCACAGTGAATACATCTAGGTCACAGCAATAAACGTCATTCGGTAAGACATCACCTCTATCTTAGTGACATGAACATTTCAACTAGATTTAGAATAGTTAGTCACCTAGACATGAATAATGTAACAAATACTTTTCCTTTCAAGAGTTACATGTTAGTATGGATTGAGGTAAATAGTCCAACATATTGAAGATATGAGAGAGAGAGATAGGGAGGGAGTGGGAGAGATATAGAGGGAGGGAGGGTTAAGGGTTAAGGGTGGAGGGGAGAGAGTTAGATGGAGTGAGTGAGTGAGAGAAAGACCTAAGAGAGGGAGAAGGGGTAGGAGGGAGAGACATGAGATAGAGTGAGTGAGTGAGAGAGAGACCTAAGAGAGTGAGTGAGTCAATGAGAGAGAGAGAGAGACATGAGAGACTTGAGATAGAGTGAGTGAGTGAGTGAGAGAGAGACCTAAGAGAGGGAGTGGTGCTAGGAGGGAGAGACTTGAGAGAGAGAGAGAGATAAATGAAGGGAGGGTTAAGGGTAGAGGGTATATGGATTAAGGGTTTAGGGCTTAGGGTTTAGGGTTAAGGGGAGAGAGATAGAGGGAGTCAGTGAGTGAGAGAGAGACCCAAGAGAGGGAAAGGGGGTAGGATATTGAAGATACTTGAGAGAGAGAGAGAGGGAGGGATTGGAAGAGAGATAGAGGGAGGGGGTTAAGGGTAAAGGGCAGATGGTTTAACGGTTTATCATTTCGGGTTAAGGGTAGAGGAAAGAGAGATAGAGGGAGTGAGAGAGAGACCTAAGAGAGGGAGAGGGGATAGGCGGGAGAGACTTGAGATAGAGTGACTAAGTGAGTGAGAGAGAGAGAGAGAGACCCGAGAGATGGAGTGGTGCTAGGAGGGAGAGACTTGATAGAGAGAGAGGGAAGGAGTGGGAGAGAGATAGAGGGAGATAGAGTTAAGGAGTAGAGGGTAGAGGGTTTAAGGGTTTAGGGTTATGGGTAGAGGGAGAGATAGAAGTAGAGGGTTAAGGGTAGAGGGTAGAAGGTAGATGGTTAAGGGAGGAGTGAGATAGAGAGAGAGAGAGAGAGAGAGAGAGAGAGAGAGAGAGAGAGAGAGAGAGAGAGAGAGAGAGAGAGGCAGAAGAGGTAGGAGGGTGAGACTTGAGAGAGAAAGGGAAAGAGGGAGGGTGTGTGAGAGAGATAAGTGGTGGGTAGAGGGTAGAGGGTTTAAGGGTTTAGAGTCTAAGGGTTAAGGGTTTAAGGTTTACAGTTAAGGGTTTAGGGTTTAGGGTTTAGGGTTTAAGGCAGAGGGAGACACATAGAGGGAGTGAGTGAGAGACATAAAGACCTAAGAGAGGGAGAGGGGGTAGGAGGGAGAGACTTGAGAGAGAGAGAGAGAGAGGGTAGAGGGTAGAGGGTAGAGGGTTTAAGGGTTTGGAGTTTAAGGGTTAAGGGTTTGGAGTTTAAGGGTTTAGGGTTTAGGGTTTAGGGTTATGGGTAGAGGGGAGAGAGATAGAGGGATTCAATCAAAGAAAAAACCCCAACCTTAGGATTTTCCCAATACCATAAAAGACTAGTAACATAAGACAGGACAGAAAGGACAGATTCAAAAGATGCAACATACTATGTTGATATGTCCTTCAATCTTCTTAAGAAGATCCATGATCTATTTATAAAGGAAGTGACTTCATAGATGCATCAAGTTCAATTATGCATCTTTTAAACAATGAGGAAGAATTTCAAGTTGTTTTCAAGCCCCTCTCACCATAACCCTATTGGACAGTCACACATCACATAGGAACGTGAGTTGTTAGGTCACCCACATATGTGACAGGTGGTTGTCCAATAAAGATAAAATGAGGAGACTATGCATATTTACTACACATAAAGAAAGAAGAGCAATGGTTGAATCAAGGTCATGATACAAGTACTGGGAGAGAGATAGAGGATAGAGGGTTTAGAGTTTAAGGGTTAAGGGTTTAAGGTTTAGGGTTAAGGGTAGAGGGGAGAGAGATAGAGTGAGTGAGAGAGAGAGACCTAGGAGAGGGAGAGGGGGTAGGAGGGAGAGACTTGAGAGAGAGAGATGGTAGAGGGTTTAAGGGCTAAGGTTTTAGGGTTATGGGTAGAGGGGAGAGAGTGAGTTAGAGAAAGACCTAAGAGAGGGAGAAGGGGTAGGAGGGAGATACTTGAGATAGAGTGAGTGAGTGAGTGAGTGAGTGAGTGAGTGAGAGATAGACCTCAAAGAGGGAGTGGTGCTACGAGGGAGAAACTTGATAGAGAGGGAGATAAAGGAAGGGAGGGTTAAAGGTTTAGGGTTAAGGGGAAAGGGATAGAGGGAGTGAGTGAGTGACCCATTTACATATTATTCTTTTATTCTTCGTCAGTTAAATATTTAGTTACCCATTTACTATTAGCAAAAAACGACCCAAGAATTTAATAGAATGGACTACTCATATAATACCTTGCATTATGGAGCTCAATTCTATGATATATTACTACTTATCAAATCCTTTGTAAATAATTGTAAACTTATGACTCCATTTAAGCATTTAATTGATTTTCTTGAATCAAAGCAAAAACATAGACACACAATTGAACAAATTCTCAAAATAAGAATGACAACATCATTAATATTTCATTCAAAATTCACTCAAATCCACATAAGGAGAGAAAATATATTAGAATTATATGTTTATTCATGCTTATAAGTCATATCTACATACAATTTAAGATAATTTGCATATATTCATCCAAAACTCAAAAGAGGCTATCTATTCTATTCCTATCTTTCTACCCATATATTCAACTCAAAACCTAGCTAGAGATTTCATCAATTATCTCCCTATATATGAGCCTTGAATTCCTTTTTATATGATAAGGGAGCAACAAGCTTCGGGCTTAAATGGAATTTCACCACAAATTTTCATTTGAACAAAATCTCCATTGCATTTAACCTTCATTTCAAAACTTCCCACATGTTGAATCTGCAAAACATAGTGCATGAACTGGGGAAATCTAAAGTTGTAACTACCATCATAAAAGGGAACATAAATTGTCATCAAAATCCCATTTGTCACAATCCACACAAAAAATCCAGGCAACCAAATTGCCATGAAGGCACACAATCGACATGAAAATGTGCCACACATGCAGAACCAATAGCACCAACAACAACAACATCATCAACACAAAATTTTGACATCCCACACAACTTCTTATTTACCCACCACCCTGCCCTTACCAACACTCAGACCTTAGTATACACGCCCACTTCTAGTTGTTGCTATAGGAGTAGACAAAATCTTAGCCTCCTCTTCTTTCTTGTCTTTTCCCAATACGGTCTAGTCTGTCTGCTTGGGGTTTTAGCAGCCAATGAAACCATATATATCACTTCCTCATCAAAGGACAGATATCTTTCTACCCATAAATTCAACTCAAAACCTAGCTAGAGCTTTCATCAGTTCTCTCCCTACAAATGAGCCTTGAATTCCCTTTTATATGACAAGGGAGCAACAAGCTTTGGGCTCAAATGTAATTTCACCACAAATTTTCATTTGAACAAAATCTCCATTGCATTTGACTTTCATTTCAAAACTTCCCACACGTTGAATCTACAAAGCATAGTGCATGAACTGGGGAAAGCTAAAGTTGTAACTACCATCAGAAAAGGGAACACAAATTGTCATCAAAATCCCCTTCGTCGCTATCCATGCAAAAAAACCAGGCAACCAAATTGCCACGAAGGAACCACAACTTCTTATTTACCCGCCACCCTGCCCTTACCAACACTCAAACCCCGGTAGACACATCCGCTTCTAGTTGTTGCTAGAGGAGGAGAGGAAACCTCAACCTCCTCTTCTTTCTTGTCCTTGCCCAATACAGTTCTAGTCCATCCACTTGGGGTTTTAACAACCAATGGCACCTTAGATATCACTTCCTCATCAGAGGGAAGACCGTGATTGAAGTGAGGTAAATACCTACAGTAGTCGGAGTCAGTCTCGGTTACATCATCAGAAGTGTTGCTCGTAAGGCCAATGGGCGAGTGTTGGCATCTAGAGGAGCCATGCCCATACCTTATTTTCCTACTGACACTAGTGATAGAGCACACCGACTGCTTGCCTTTGTCATCTACCAGTTGAGCAACAAAATCTTGGAATTGCAACCCTCTACTACATGTAGTGGGCACAAGCCTAGGCTTGTCAACCAAAGCACCTTCCTGAATAGCAGGACGGAGCTTTTGTGAGCTCAAACGAACATACCTCCTTACTGAATTACTCATTTTCTCTTGTCAGACAAGCACTCAAACTTGATTAGACTCAGCCCACAAAGTGCTCTAACTACTACAAGAATGACACTATTAGCATTTAATTCCTCTTGTATTTATTGTGTGAGGTAATGGCAACCTTCATCAATGCTTAGTAAAAATGCATGTGCAAACATGGAAATTTGGCAACGTATGTACTGTCAACATTTAACTTGAGCTACATGGGAATCCACAAATCACCCTTCATGATTGCCAACAACAATATCTTCACACAAATTGAGATCAACATGACTGCACAAGCAAGGAATAATTCATTAATGCTTCACCAGTTGTGTGATCAGATGACCACCATGTGCGGTTTTCCAACTTTGAATACTACTCACTGATCTCCTGAAGAGTTGGCAGATCAAACGGTTTATCTTGAGCTAACTCGGTTTGACATCCAACGAAGCATCGTTCACCTTCCTCATGACCAATAACATTAATCCATCTCAGAAAACAACTACCATGTCGGCAAGTCCCATGCACTTTGCAAACTAAACGGTTGGAGCTACACATCGCAATCTTGTTGACCTCATGACTTTTAACCAACCTTCATCTTCTTCCTGTGAGCTAGCACAGAACAACGGAGATTTACATTAGTTTTTGATCTTGGTTGTCAATCTAAAACCACAGGTTATGAGCTCAATAGTGGAGATTGGGCCCCACATTCCATATAGGACACACATCTTCCTTTTGCTAACCTCGTGCCAAATAACAGGGCGACACCTTAGGTCAATGAGTTCGCGGGGTATGATCGAGATCTTCTTCCATATCTTCGAATCTGAAAAACCTGCACATTGCATGGTTAGTATTTAATGAAAGGCTTTGGCTCAATCATCGGCAACATGACCACTGGGGTTAATGGCTTAGGCTTATGTCACTGGATTAAAATTAAAACCCAACTTTGATTTTAATACTTTATTTCCTTCATAGGGTTTTGTTTCCTAAGTCTTAGTTGGCCCCATGTTTCATCTTTTAAAAAACAACTTATGTCATTGTTTACCATTGTCCTAGTGATGTCCCCTCGTCCTTTTTAATGAATGTTTTATTTTGCAGAAGGGATCAAATTTGTGCTATCGTCGATAAAATTACCTTTGGATATCAACGGTTTCCTGCCATCGTGTGATTAGAAGATGGAGGATTTTTCTTGATTGGGATATCGTAGGCGGGCACCATGTGTCCTTCTATGGGGATGAAATTTCCCTGCCTTATGTCTCTGGTCTTTCATGGTGTTGTAAAATTCCTAAGGTTGGGGTTTTAGCTTTTCCTATATGTAAAACCCTTATGTTTACTTTACGCCTAGGTTGGGATCTTTTTTGCTGTTACCTTTTTGAAGGGTTTTAAAATGACTTATGTCTTATTGGCTCATCTAGGCCAGGCCCCTTTGTTTTAATTTTATCTCCTCCACTGGGTTTTATTTTTCCCTAAGTCTTGGATAACCCTGTGCTTCATCATTTTTAAAACAACTTATGTTGTTGTTTGTTGTTCACCTAGTAATGCCCACTTCTCCTTTTAATGAATGTTTTATTTTGTAAGGGTTGATTTAGTGTTGTCGTTGATCTATTTCCTGTAGATATCAATGGTGCATGCCCTCCTGTGATTAGGAATTGAAGGATCACGAAATCATGGGTGGGCACCACGTGTCCTATCTAGGTGATCAAATTTGTGCTATCATTGACCAACTGCCATTCGATCTGAGTCGTTCCCTGTCATCCCACGATAGTGCTTGGGTAGATTGCGAAATCATAGGCGGGCGCCACGTGTCTCATCTGATGAAGCCTAAAGAGTAAAGGAAACACTAGCTGACTTTAAATGTATTAAGGGGTGGATTACTAAATTTTTCTCAAGACACACATGTTCTAAATCGACGGATATGTTATAATCTTGTTGGAAAAGATGCTCGAAGGTTAACGACATGGTTGGCGACTATGTTAAAGGAACGAGATGATTGATGCTCAAGATCAGCAGTTGCCCGCCATCGCGAGATCAGAAATTTCAGTATTGCGATATTGTAGGCAACCACCACATGGACTTCCTTCATAGTGAATGGTAAGGTGGGCCCCTTATCGCAGTGTTGGCAATTGTGTAAGCTTGTTTTTAAGGTGGCCATCGATGATTTGAGGAAGATGAAGAATAGACAGCTCGAATTTAAATCTGCATCAAATATGGTTGAAGTTGTTTGTACAGTGTGAAATTGAGCTTTAATGGTGAATGAGACACTTGCTAGCATGATTTGATCGACAATAAAATCAATTTTCCTACTTGGTCTATATCACAAAGTGTAAGTGTGGAAAATGTAAACTAAATACAATTAAATACACCTCTTAATGAAACATTGTATCAAGATTAAACATGAATTCAACTAATTTAAAACATAGAAAATCCTGAAAGCATCTCATTGCCTCTATCTCCAAAGATTTATCAAATTACAGAAGCTCTCATATTTGTAAGCATCGTAATTGTTTAAAATGCCTATCTAAATAATGGAATGGATGCTAAATGAAATGATGTGATGATTAAGAATGATTTCTATATGATATGAAGCTACTGTAAACTATCCTGACATGAAACCTGCTAAATGGAAGCTACAATAAAAGCTAATGATGCTGCCGTGATATGAAATCTACTAATTTCATGATGCTATGATGATACTAAAATGCTAATGTTTGCTTGGTTGATTGAGTACTAATTCCCGCAAAGTAAGTTTGCATAAAAGATGATAATTCTTGGATGATTTTGATGCTTCAAAAGGTTGTATATATAGATTCCCTGCAACACATTTGCACAGGAGTAACAAAACAGAGGTCGAGATTAAATCTGAATATTTTGAATGGTATGAGATGAGAAGGTGGAGCTGATCATGGAGGATTGTTCTTTCCCATAAAAACACCAGGCAAGATGAGAGGAAAGATTTGAGGCAGAAGATTGAGAGGATTTCCTACAGGTTTGTCCCTGAGGCTTTTCCCGTGAATGACAATTAAATTAATTAGATTTGAAAAATCTAATTTTATTGGTGACTGAATAGAGGGATTTGATTTATGCATTTATTTAAATATTTTTGATTTATTTAAATTCAGCAAAAGAGGAATAAATAATTTAATAAAATAAACTATAGAAGTTAGTTTATTAAATTAAATAGAAGAAGAGAAGTATGATGTAATAATTAAATAATGCCAACTATTGAAGTTGTATATTTCATTTAAGATTGAATTTAATGGATAAAGTATAGAAGAAATAATAATGATAATAATTAAATAAAACAAAGTATTTAATTTTGTTTATTTAATTAAGAGGAAAATATGATAAGATAGAAGAACTAATAGTGAACTTAATATAAATAAATATTTCTATTTATTTACTAAGTAGATGAATTTAAGATTATTTAATCAAATAAGTTGTATTTAATTAGTTAGATTCTCCAGACCATTTTTAGGTGTCTACATTTTTCCCCTCTTTGAAGTGATGTGTTTACGCATTGCATCAATGAAAATTTTGTGCTGTTGCTGCTAGTATCGATGAAATTTTTTTCAAAATGCCCCAAACATGATTTTTCAGCTGATTGATGGATATATGCCCCCTCGGGAGATAAATTAATGATTTTTTTTATTTTTTTGGAATTTTTATTTTTTTTATGATTTTCTGATGATTTGATATAGATTTGATGAAGATTTGATGATGAAATAATTTATCTCTCGATAATTGATGTAGAAGGTGCCTCTAAATAAGGTTTGAATTAAGGCTCCTTGTGTTTGATGATTTTTGATCATGTCAGCCTTTGATTCGATATTGATTGATGCTCTTAATCAAGTAGATGATGTTCGACCTCATGATTGGCGAGGTATGATGATTAATTGAGTGATGATAATTATCCTCATGATAGGTGAGGAATAATTATATTTTGATTGATGAACCTCATGATAGGTGAGGTTCAATGATGCTTGATGATTGACCTCATGATAGGTGAGGTTGATTTGATCTATTGACCTCATGATAGGCAAGGATCAATGATAGGTTGATGATTGATTGACCTCATCACAGGCGAGGTTCAATGATAGTCGCTCATGAGATTTTATCAAAGTATCACTAGAGCCTAATAGATTGATAGGATGATTGATTGATAATATTTCTGATTTGCAATATGTTATGATCATAGGAGGATTTTAGAGTTCTTCCCAAAGACGTCTAGGCCATGATTCCGCATATGGTGTAGGCTGATATAAATATCATTAGTCGATGTGAAAAATCTATTTAATGCAGATGTAAAACTAATATGAATGCAATCTAATTTAACCATATAGATCTACATATGCAAGCATTGGCATATTAATAGTACTTTTGTGCTTTGTATCATCATAGAGCTTTTAAAATGTTGAAAGTGAGTGCAAGCATCAAAGGTATAATGTAAACTGATGATGACCTGAGTACTACTTCCATGATTTTTGATATTGCAAGTGAACACAAGCATCGATAAACTGAGATGACCTAAGCATTTCTTGTGTAAACATACAAGAATTAACCCCTTTCTTATGTGAATTGGAATTTCATCCATGATACTTTGTAGAGCACTTCCCATGATGATTCACACAATAATAATGATTAATTCACAGACAACAGATAAAGAAAATACCATTTCTTCTTCCTGGCTTCTCTAGTTCATACATCATTGAGCTGCTCCAAAGAAATGATAAAAATGATCAAAAGTACAACATATCTTGCATTTGCTTATAGTATTCAATCATTTATTCAAATTAGATCATCCATCCTAATTTTTGTGATGTTTTTGTGTTTTTGAGATTTTGGATCAAACCTAACCTAAAGATCTATCCTAGAGGCCTCAAGGGTTGATCAAATATTAGCCTTGCCTACATTATACATGCAAAGACCATGTAGTTTGACTGACATAGACACATGTTTTTGACTTTTTGAGAATGACTTTTTGACTTTTTTTTGGATTTTCTGTTGTGATATGGATGTCCAATGTGTTTTTTATGGTGATTGATATTTCATGTTGGGTTGTGTTTCGATTGTTGTTTTTGTTTTGTTTGTCTTCCCATTGTTTGTCCATTTTGTGAAGCTCAAAATTTATGTTGCCCCTAGTGAGGTTGAGATGTTGCCCCCAAACTAGGGTGAGACACAACTATATTGCCAGGTTATGTACATGAGGTTTTCTTGCACATTTTTTAGATTTTTAGATTTTTTTGTTTGTTTTTTTTTTTTTGGATTTTTTAGGATATTTAAGATGAAATGAGATGATATGAATAATTGAAGGAAAAAGATGCCCCACAATATGGGTAATGAAACCATGGATAAATGATAGATCAAAATGAAAGGTTCACTACAAAACATGTCACACAAGCAACATATCTCTTGTCAAAAGATGATAATGGTTGATTGATTAAGATACTAGGAATGATTGATTCCATAAGGCATGATGATGATAAGTACTTAGGATCATTGATTCCCTTAAGTAGGATAAGATTGATGATTGGTGATGATTGATTGACAAAAGATATGAGGATTGGATAATGTTTTGTAGCTAGGCTCAAATATGATATGCATGATAAGATTCAAGGTTGCAAAGGGACATGATGACATGTATTTTGATAAGCTAGGAGATATGGAATGGAAGAAAGCAAGGATAAAGATAATGAATGGTGATGATCAAGATCAACTAGATAAGAAATAGACACAAGGTCCAAGTATTTTTCCCCTATTCCTCATCAAGACCGAGGACAGGGAGAAAGGATGTATCTACTAAGAATAATGGAATATGGATAAGATGAAAGATATGGTATGGAAGATATGGACAAAGTGTATAGGATAAGATATATGATGTTCAAGAAGATCCTTAACCTTGTCAAGATCAAAGGTGGAAATGTAAGGAATGAACATAGAAAGGATAATGATTATGAATGATAAGATGGATGAAACTTGTCCCTAAGTGTAGAGTGCAAGAGAAATATGGAAGATAGGATATGGATGATAGGGAGATGGAGGAAGGACTTAAGCATCAATTTTCACAACCAAATATCCCTCTAATAAACCATGGCAATGGGAATTAGACTCCTAAATGTTGGCATATTAATGATATGATGGAAGAATCTAGGGATTTATCCAAAGGTTTGGATTAAAGGAGAATGATGGGAGATGAATGTTGGATAATGGATAGGAGGTTGGAAGGCCTGTTGATGGATAGATGGAAAGAATGACAAGATCAAAATTGGCACACACCTTGAAGGGTGGTGGAGTGATGGAGGAAAAATGGATTTGGAAGATGATAGGTTATTAGATGGAAAATTTGAGGAAGCTTTTGGATTAGCAAATTTGGATTCCAATTTAGATTTTATTGCTTCTATGAGACTTTTAGGAATCCACATGATTTTTGACTTTGATTTTTTCTTTGTGGGTCTTTGTGACCTTGGAAATTTTTATTTTTGATTTATGGACCTTTGTGGTCTTTGAAAATTGCCTTTTTGCTTTGATGGGCAGGTTTGTGGCCTTTTCGATATTTCTTTTGATTTTGGATCAAATTTTCTTTTATTTTTGCATGTCTCTTTGAGGAGACATGTTGATCCTTTGATACATGTGGATTTTGATATAGAATCTTTTGATATTTGGCATCCAGATTGCTTGCAAGAGCAATGGGATGGGTGGATTGAGGTGAATGATATGGAGGTATTGTGGATGAGTTAATGTGGGTAGAATTTTGAAAGGGCATCAAGGATGTCTTCCTTTGTTGTTCTTGATAAATAGGATATGGACCTAGGATAGAGGGAAGGTTTGATGGACTAGGATGAGGACCTAGGATAGATGGAGTGTTTGTTGGATTAGGATGAGGAACTAAGATATATCATAGGTTTGATGGACTAGGACACTTAGGTGTATAACCAAGGTCGTGGTGATATAAGTTTCTTTGAATAGAAAGGGGTTCTAGGATACCTTGCTCATGAAGGCCTAAACCTTTTCCTTTGTAATTCATACTTTGAAACATTTGTTTACCAATGGGATATGTATTGTTTTTGAAACAAGATGCAATTCCATTTTGAAGAGGATATGATATGGATGAGAGGATAGGTGTTGGAAGTAAACCAGAATGGATAAAGGTGGATGATCCCAATTTATAGGTGTGGGGTTCATGGATAACTTGAATGGGTGTGATATGATCTTGACATGGCGATGATGGGGTGTTTTGATCTTGACTTGGAAAAGGATTATGAAGTGGTATGAAAGGCATATTTTGATTGTGAGAAGGATAATCATCTTCATGGGATGAAAGGGTATCCTTGAATGGAAGCATATCTTGGTCTTGATGAGGAAGGGAATCATGATATTTTGTAGAAAGTATATCTTGATCATTAGTTGGTAATACATCATTAGATAGGATGGAAGAACTATCATTCTCTTGTGATGCAATAGAATCATGAGATGGTATGGATTGATTAGATGATGTGGAAGAAGAACTTGGAAGGATACTTGTCTCTTGAGATGGAAGGGAATTATTTTGGATGAAAAGTGAAAGGAGGGGATCATCATAAGATTCTTGAGAAATGGGATCTTGATCCAAGATTGGAAGAATTTGTGGAATTTTGATATCATTGGATGGAGTGGAAAGAATATTTTGATCTTGATGTGTAACAATGTCTATACTAGCATGCTTTGGATTGAGAGATTGACAAGAATCATTGGGTGTTGAAGATATGATAGAAGAGGATGATTGGATGGAATTGTTAACTTGAGTGAAAGAATCTTGAGGTTAATTTTGGCTTATGGTGGATGGAGATAAATGCATGACATGACAAGATTTCTCAATATCATTTGTGTTTGAGGATTTAGATTTGGGATTATTGAACTTTTGCAAAAAGTCAACGACATTGAACTTGGATGATGTAGTTTTGGGTGAAGAAGGTCTCAAGTTCATTGTTTGGTCAAGAGGATATGGGTAGATGTTTGGCAATAGATATCTTTCTATGTTTGTTTCCCTTCGTATGTCCCAGATTTGTTGTTGAATTTTTTTCATTTCATGAGATAAAGCATTCAATTGATCCTCATCTATTTCAGCTATGGTGGTTTCAATTTCAATTTCCTATTCTTTGGATTTTTGACTCTTGTTATGAGGGATTTCTTGAAAAATGTTGTGGATTTCCAATCCCTAATCATAAATTTCACTGTTTGATTCTATTTGGACTCTTTTGTGTTTTTTTTTTTGTTGGACGATCTTTATCTATATTTTAATGGTTTTGGAATACACAACACTCAAATGAAGATAATTGTTTTTAAGAGTTGCAATCTAAATAGATAGTGTATTTTCAAAAGAACCACACATGGTCCTATTTTCACTAGTTTGATAACAATAAAACACTTCAAATAGACTCACTCTTAGTAGTCAAAAGGTCATTGTTATACTCAATAGCCCACATCTTAAAATTGCATCGACTCACACAGCCATGTCACCCCTAGAGGGTGCCTGTGTTTTTTGTATTTTCTAGGTGCGTACTCAAGGTTAGATTTCTCGATCCCCTAAGCAAACGATCATTGGAAATTATATGGTGAGTGTCTTGGGGGTAGATTCTTCCCTCCCCTTGCACTGTGAGTATTACAATGTTTGGTTACTAACTCAACTTGATACTCCACTAGGTTCTTAGAAAGGGTTTCCATTTGGAGTGACAAGTGATAAACTCCCTCAGGAGACCTCCCAACCTTTAGAACAAAGGTTTTGGGGATAGTTATCTTGCACACTTCCAAAAAAAGTGGGTTTCCCTAGATTTGCTTTAAATTTTATAGTGGGGTGGAAAAATCTGGATTTGGTTTGAACCCACTTAGGTCGTTCCCATAGGGTGAGTACTTTTTCCCACTATGACAGGCCTTCTAAAGGATGTAATAAAACTTGAAGAATGCATAAAAAGGATGAGTCTGGCATTTTGGATCACTTAGTTAAGGGGAGAGCATATGCTTATCAACCATTCAAACACAAAAACAACTTTTTCAAATTTTTAGAGCCCAAACTACAATTTTCTATCTATGTGAAGATGTTGCTTCACAGTGAAGATATTTCTTAACAAAAAGACATGGTGTTCATTTTAAATCCAAATTGAAATGTTTGGTGACTATCCAAGGATTGATAGAAATTTTATCAAGTGAAAATGTGACTATCCTAGGATTGATTCATTTTAAAACCAAATGAAGAAGTTTCTATCCTAGATTGATACATTTCAAGTCCAAATTAATGGTGGTTGGTCCTAAAGCATGAATGAAAAATAACATATGATGGGTTATTTTCCCATGAGTGTTCGAAAACACTATTACAATGGATGTCAAATGCTCTCTTTCACTTCAATGCTCCATATTATTCTTAAAACCTGCAATAAATGCTCAAAAATGTTAGATGAGATCAAGAAATAAGAAGATACAAGGGTTAGATGAATGATTAAGCATAAAAACCCTAAAACTTAGACCAAGTTACAATGTAATTTGACTTTAAATGTAAAATTGAAACTTTTAACTCTATAAAAAGTGAGAAATACCTACTCCATTGCATAGCTTATTAAATTCTACCCCATTTCAAACAAAAAAGTTTTGAAAAATACCTTCGTATGACCAAGATATGGCCATTTTAAGATTGACTGTCAAAGCACTAAAACAGAGGTCAGAAGTGCTACAAAATTCATCAAAAGCGCTAAAATAGATGCAGAAGTGGTACAAAATTTATTAGAAGCACTAAAAAAGAGGTCAGAAGCACTACAAAATTTATCAGAAGCACTAAAATAGCCAGAAGTGCTAAAACAAAGGTCAGAAGCGCTACAAAATTTATCAGAAGCGCTAAAACAGAGGTCAGAAGCACTACAAAATTTATCAGAAGCACTAAAACAGCCAGAAGCGCTATAATTTTCTTCGAAAGTGCTAAAATAGAGTTCAAATGTGCTATAGTTTTCCTCAGAAGCACTATAGAATCTTATGATCGCACTAAAACAGATTACGCCAGATTCTTATACGAAAACTTTCTAGAAAAACTTGTTAAAAACATGGGGTATGGCCCCACGGTGGGCGCCATAATATAAGTGTGGAAAATGTAAACTAAATACAATTAAAAACACCTCTTAATGAAACATTGTATCAATATTAAACATGAATTAAACTAATTTAAAACACAAAAAAGCTTGAAAGCATCTCATTGTCTCCTATCTCTAAAGATTTATCAAATTACAGAAGCTCTCATATTTGTAAGCACCGTAACTGTTTAAAATGCCTATCTAGAGAATGGAATGGATGCTAAATGAAATGATGTGATGATTAAGAATGATTTCTATATGATATGAAGCTACTATAAACTATCATGATATGAAGCTACTGTAAACTATCCTGACATGAAACCTGCTAAATGGAAGCTACAGTAAAAGCTAATGATGCTGTCATGATATAAAATCTACTGATGCCATGATGATATGATGATACTAAAATGCTAATGCTTGCTTGGTTGCTTGAGTACTAATTCCTGCAAATTAAGTTTGCATAAAAGATGATAATTCTCGGATGATTTTGATGCTTCAAAAGGTTGTATATATAGATTCCTGGCAACACATTTGCACAGGGGTAACACAATAGAGGCTGAGATTAAATCTAAATATTTTGAATGGTACGAGATGAGAAGGTGGAGCTGATCATGGAGGATTGTTCTTGCCCATAAAAACACCAGGCAAGATGAGAGGAAAGATTTGAGGCAGAAGATTGAGAGGATTTCCTACAGGTTTGTCCCCGAGGCTTTTCCCGTGAATGACAGTTAAATTAATTAGATTTGAAAAATCTAATTTTATTGGTGAGTGAATAAAGCGATTTGATTTATCCATTTATTTAAATATTTTTGATTTATTTAAATTCAGCAAAAGAGGAATAAATAATTTAATAAAATAAACTATAGAAGTTTGTTTATTAAATTAAATAGAAGAAGAGAAGTATGATGTAATAATTAAATAATGCCAACTATTGAAGTTGTATATTTAATTTAAGATAGAATTTAATGGATAAAGTATAGAGGAAATAATAATGATAATAATTAAATAAAAAAAAGTATTTAGTTTTGTTTATTTAATTTAGAGGAAAATATGATAAGATAGAAGAACTAATAGTGAACTTAATATAAATAAATATTTCTATTTATTTACTAAGTAGATGAATTTAAGATTAATTAATCAAATAAGTTGTATTTAATTAATTAGATTCTCTAGACCATTTTTAGGTGTCTACACAAAGCATTCAACTATTTTGTAGAGCAATTTCAGAGCTGAAGGTAGAATTGTGAGTTTCTGCAGCTAGAATTTGAGAGTTCTGCGAAAAAAGCCATGAGTTTATTTTCTATGCCTCCTAGTCATTTTGCATTTTAATTTAGGAAAGGATTAGCTGAATGTGTTGTGAGCTTGTTGATTAATGTGTTAGGGCTATAGTTTAATTATAGTTGTGAGAAATTGCAGTGTTTTGTCTTCTAATTTTCTATCTCTGGTTAGTCCTAGCTATCTGAATTATAATATTGTAAAGAAGCCCTAGTTTTTCCGAGATGGCACCACCCAAGCAATATTCTGGGCATACTGAATATTTGAAAAAAAACATGTATGATGATTTCTTGGATCAATTTCCCTTGTCAATGAATGATAGGAGGAAGGGATTGGTCCTAATGCAAGGGAAAATCCTTGGGGAAGGGTTAGTGTATAATTGCTGAAACATTGCCAATGCTAGGGTTCCCCTCACTTGCTTGGAATTGTTCAGATTGTGGTATGGATAGAGGAATTTTCCTCACCCTTTTCCAAATGGATGGATGTATGATATGGGGAAGCTAGTGGTACCAAATGTATTCCCTGATGTAGACCTGCTTAGGGCAGTGGCTATAAGATATGACCCTGTTACACGGATAATCAGGGACAATGATGGAAAGGTTCTATTGAGCATTAACAGAGAAGAGATCCAACATATTTTTGACTTGAGTGAATCGAACGAAGAATTGGTTCCTATCAACCTTGAGGAAATGAAGCAGGAGTATGCAAAGCTGAAATATCTTTTTAGAGCAAGGTTGCTTTCACCTCATCTGGCTAGGGCAGGAGGTTCAAAATTTCATATCAGCCCCAGTAACCAGGAACCTTTCAAATTAAATTATTTTGCAAACCATTTCCTGGCCACTTTCTATTCTTTATGTCATATTTTGGGTTTTAGTCCTAGTACGGTAATGCCCATTGCTTATATGTTCATCGGGTTGAAAATACAACACCCTAACTTCTCTGTGACCTATGACTTCACTTCTTTCTTGGCTAAGAGGATGCATGAAGGGCTGTCAAAGCTACAAAACAATGATACTGACCCTCAATTATTTTGGTAGTCTATGCTAATGCATATGTTTTTGTTTAAGAATGTTGACTTTTTCTCTGAGAGGATGAAATTAAGGCAATCAGTTGATGGAGAAAGATTGTCAGTACAGATATGGGCTGCAGATTTATCTTGTAATAAGGAAAGCACTAGTTATGTACAATTTGATAATTGTTTTTCTTCTAGATTAAAGGCTATATTAATGGTGAATATACCTAGGATCCCTGAAGAATTACATGATTTCCCCAGGAAAAAGAAGAGGAAGCTAGAATTGAAGGTTTACCATAACTAGGGTGACATTATCCTATATCTATTCAGCACTGTATTGAGAGTATATGGTTTTCAGGGAGCCCCTCATATACTGCCATATAATGTACCACCAAGAGTGGTGTTTGTAGAAGTTATGTGGTAGATAGGTTGTATTCATGAGGAAAACCTCACTGGAAGGGGTAAGGGAACATTTTCCCAGATTATACAGTGGTGTCTGATTTTGTATTTACAAAGGAAGGCTAGACACATTTTGATAATTTCTTTGATGATTACCATTTGAGGTGTGGACCAAAGTGGCAGCATGATCCTAAAGGTTTCTTTTCTCTTTTCAGACAAAGAATAAAAGATGAATTTTTTTTGCATGAGTTCAATTTCCCTGAGGAATTTAAATGAAAGGGTTGATAGAAAATTGCTATCTATACATTCTTTATATTCTTTGTTGTTAGCAACAATAAAGAATATTGATAGGGATCAAGAAGTAGTGATACCAATAATTGAAAATTGGATCCGTAGGGCCAGTGATCTGGATATCATGTATAAGGCCTCAAGGTTTGATATAAATAATAGGCCCAAATCATTAAATCCTACTCATATGTTAGTAAAATAATTGCAAGGTTTTCAGACCTAACCAGATGACTTGAGTAGGAAGATTAGGGAGTTGGTGAAGAATTTTAATGATTGGGGTAACACATTGTTACCTGATATAATTGATGAGTAGGCGAAAATCAGGTCATTTCAACAATGGCAGGATCAAGCATGTGAGGCCATCAATGATCAAATCAATTCAATTTGTGATGACTCAGACTATGATTTTTTGGTGAGTTGTATGGACAAAATCATTAGTACTAGCTCATTTTTGGAATCTTTTGAAAGGGATGCGAATCAAGTAGCGGTAAAATACACACCTTATAATACCAAGGTGGATGAGGTAATTAATTTTGACTGGCCGACTAATGATGAGTACTAGAATTGGGTAACTAAATATTTGACTGAGAAGGAGTAAAAGGAGTGAACTACTAACAGGTGGCAAATCAGATGTTGTGGTTGCAATGGTTCTAGTTTTGTGTTGATGACTTTCTCGGTGTGGTTTTCTTGTGGTTTTTTGTATCAACGTTCCTCAACTAATATGATAAACAAGATTTTTTTTCAAGGTGGTGGCTGTTGTAACAAATTTTGGAATATCACCAGGTGCTTCAATTGACTGGTGACAGGTGTACTTTCTGGCCTGATGCTTGTTTGCTCCTTCATTTTCTATAAGAAGGATTTCAAGGCTAGAAGTACGGGTTATCAAGTTAGATATTTTTTGTCAAGTCTAGGTGAAGTTGCAGAGAGAATTGTAAATTTTGATGGTTTTATAGAAATACAATTTAGGTTTTGAGTCATTCTATAACAGGTTTTGAGTTCATAGAGATTTAATGTTGTATAACAGTACTAGCATTTGAGTTGAAATGAAAATTTGAGCTCATGTCTCTCCATTGTACATGCATATCTGAACTTTGAATGAAATAATTAAGGGTTGTTTTATCCATCTCACTATTGTGGTGTGTATGATTCTATTTTAGCTTTAATTGAAGGAATTAATTAAAATGCTTGAATGGGATTATAGGTGGATATGTGCTATATAAGGATTTGATAAGTAGTCCTGGGTTAGAATGCATATTGATGAAATTGTAATGCAATATTGTCAGGGATTTTATATGTGATGTATTAAATCTATTATAAACCTCTAGATGCTTATGAATTTGACTCCTACAATGGATATATGGCACTGATCTAAGTTATAATTATTAGTGTAGTTCAATATTTGTTTATCTTTTCCTAGAGCTTGCTACAAATTCCAAATCATTGAATATCTTATACAATGTATTATGATTAGTTATCTCACCCTCCAGATAGTTGATATTGTCTATGAACAACCAATTCTAGTTGATATTATCTTATTGTGTTGAGCTATTAAGTGAGATCATCTGCTATTGGTAATGTTGTTTATAATAATGGCGCAGAGGTTGTAAACACATTAAGGGATCACCCTCCTGGGTCTTGCAAAGCTCGAAGTGTACGAGGCTTTTAAAGTCCTCGTCAGTTGGTCTAGGTCCTTTGAGCTATCTTCGATTGGAATTGGCAATTCCGTAGGTGGATTAGAAGACAAAGCTAGTTACATTGTAAAAAGAACCAACATACACGTCAACCACTGAACAACCACCTCTACAACTGAATTTTTAATCTTTTATGATCACATGAAACATAAAACACACTAATTTCAAGGTTGTTAACATCACTATTGAAATGTTTTAATTTTTTGACCTTTCAAACATTAAAAAGTACATCATTAAACTAATTATGTAATGGCATAAAAATTAAAAACATCATGAATTAATTATGTAACCACATAAGTCAAATATAATTCTATCAAGAAATTAATATCAAATAGATAATATAATTCACATAACTTATACATTTCAATGTCATTGATCTTCTTCTTCATCCAACTCTTTGTCCGTATCATCTGATCCAAATTTCGACATTGTAAGGATTGGTCATATCATCATCATCATCATCGATATCAGTTTTGATAATGTCATCATCCACATGGATATCATCTTCATGAACATTAACTCCTACATCATCATGATCTAGTTCCTCCTCTTCGACATCTTTGTCAGGGATAGCATCAACTAACTATTGATCCTAATCATCATCTACATCATCTTGTAGTTCTTCGGTATCTTCTTCTTCCACCACATTATACTTTACCGGCCTTCCTCTTGGATCATGTCTAACAACAAATGACCACCCGGTTTACTTGCAACCTCTGAGTAAAATACTTGCTCACATTGGCTTGGAAGAACATAGGGCTCATTTCCAGCTTGCTCGATCAACCTTGTATTAACCATGGTAAATCCATTATCATGTTCACTAACAGTTCTCTTAGGATCATTTTCATTCAATCATAGCCTATACCATAGGACGACAAACATAATTAATTTGAAGGACTTAAAGTCACACTCAAGTATATCATCCAAAATCCCATAGTATCGATTTTCTAGGACTTTTGGATGTATGTCGCTTCTAGATGAAACATTATACACCTAAAAGAATGCAGTTATACCAAAATCACAAGTTTTCTTCATGTCATCCAACATTTTGATTCAAAATTTATGACCATTGCACCACATAGCCTTGCAGTGTTTCACCTGCAATATGTCAAACATGTAAAAATTATTGCAATATCGTCAGTTGATAAACATATTTATTTTTGGCCAAATGTATGCAAAGAAAACAATCTCAACATATATATACATCAATATAATTAAAAATAATTAAATAATATGGGTGATTAATATATTTATACATACTTTTTTATCTCGTAAACCATATGCTAAATCAATTTCCCTTTGTGTAACATTGGAATCTCCATTACGATGAGATTCTTTAACCAATGAAGCCACACCTTCCCATGTTAATGCGTGACCAGATTTTTGACATCTTTCAATCCATACCGTCATCCAATCAAGATTATTGGCAACATACAAATGTAGTGCATCCCACTCTCGACCAACTATATCAAAAAAATTGAAATTCACAAATGATGTATAATTAGTTAAATACCACAGTATACGACCTTAATTTATAATTGATGTATATTAAAGATTAAAAATTAAATAAGTACAATATACATAAAAACTATATGTAAAATGTATTCCAATTAATCTTGATGACCATCTTATAATTACCTCTCACTTTCCTCAATCTACCTTTCTCCATTAGGTACTCCCCTTCAAATTTGTTAATGGAGTTGGGATCCAAAATGCTATCTACATGGATCTTTGTTGTAAACTTAGGAATATATTCACTAATGTACACCATGGTCTAGTATACCATATATCCCTCCACCATAGAACTCTCAGGGTGTGCTCTTTGTCTAACCAAAGCCTTCAAAAATTTCAAGTGCCTCTCAACCATCCACTTTGACCTTGTGTGTACAGGTCCACACAATTCACTCTCCTCAACTTGGTGTATGAGGTAGTATTCTTGTGCATTGAAAAATGTTGAAGGTAGAAACTTTTGCATTTCACACATTAGATGAGGAATTTTTCTCTTCCAATAATTTATATCTTCTTTATGGATTTCTTTATATGACAGCCATCTACAAGTGATTCAAGGTGCAAATACATTAACAAGATTTAACAAAAATATACAGTATATTACATAACAAGTAAAAAAAATGGCAATTATAAGATGTATACAATGAATTGAAAAAATCTCTCTACTTACCTCATGTATTTTCCAAGATCATATATAACTTGCTTGACATTGTTGTCAAAGTTGTCTAGGAGAGTTAGAGGTAGAACGTATTGCAATAATTATAAAATAATCTTATTATTATTTTTCCAAAAGTAGTAAACACAATACACTGATTAGTACATGCATTATACAAATGTATATAATATACCAGAATAATTACCTTAATGAAGGTATTTCAATCATGCATTTTCATCCCTAACCCAAATTCACCTTTCTTTGTTCTTATATTGTTTATGTTCACGGGAAATCCTGTGGGAAATCGAATTTTTTGTATGACTTCTTTTATAGCATTGCTTGGCTTCTCTGTTAATAACCAAGGAAGGGCACTTATATTGATTTGGTCTCCATCACTATTTAATTGAATAAAATTTTTCATTGTATGATTGGCTTTTTGAATGTCACTACAAATTTTGATAATTTTTTCTTTGTCATGCCTTCCATCCAATATTTTCCATAACATTTTTTTTATATTCTTTCTGATATTCATTGTATCAAACAAATGTACAATTTGTAGCTTCTTATAGTAGGGCAACCTACTAAATTGTGTGGGATAAATTTTTAGTCCCTGTGGAAGCTGTCCATTAATGCCTTGACGACCTTCATGAAGCATATAAGTTAAACAAATTAACAATGACAATCATTGTCAATTACAACATGAGTAACCACAACACAATAAAAAAATATAGATTCAAAACATATCATATATGATAGATAAACAATTTGATCTGATGTATACGCTTGACGATTAATTCTATTATATTCCAACTTCCATATGTGAGGTGTCATTCTTCATGGTTTCGATGTAGTCTCCTCTTTCCCATTGAAAAGATTATTTTCAGTAGTTCAATACTTATGATTTCTATAGAGGAAGTGGCTATACTCATCAAACACCTGCTTTCCTAAACTTGTTGAATGATGAGATTTCATCTTTGGACCACAAATTGGACATGCAAATTTTCCCTTTGTTTGAAGACCTACAAGATCATCTATAATTGGATTACATATGTCAATTTTTTTAATTATATATAATGAATAGATTATTTTAAAAACATGCATGATACCTACTTCATCAAATAAAATATTGTTAAAGTGCAATCAAATGTTATAACATACAACCAAAATGTGTTAGCCCTGGGGCATCATGAATTGTCCATACATGCATTGCATGGAATTGAAATTGTATTTGTCCTATTGGTCTAGAGATGTCATACATAGTGATTCCATTCCATAACTTTTGTAACTCATTGATAAGAGGCTCGATATATACATTCATATCTTTAACTTGGTACTTACCTAGTTGAATGAACATAAACATTACATAATTATTATAACCATTTTGCTGCAATATATATAAATTAATGTACATGACTATTAAATTAAAAAAATATGTCATTATGCAACAAATAAGACAAATGAGATGCTACTACATTAAATAAAATTGATGTAAACAAATACCTGGAACAATCATTGACAACATTTTGTGCTCCCTCTTTATTGACATCGTTTGCTCCCAATGAAAGCCTAAGATTACGAGGTTCTTCTTTAAAATGTGGCCATTTTTCCTCCATGTACCTAAATGCATAACCATCTGCAGGCATTCGAAGAATGTCATCTCCACTTCTATTCTATGCATGATAATCCATAAATTGTGCAAAGCTTTTGCACCTAAATAATCATTGCATACGTGGAATAATGGGAATATAACGAAGAACCTTGCGAGGCACCTTTTTTGTTAGTTGATCTATTCGATATCTATTGATATGACATTCTAGGAATTTTGTTGCAAATTCCTATTGTTTATGATATATAATATGATCATTGGGACATGCATCTATTGCTTGATACTCCATTCTGATATCTTTCATAATGGTGCATAAATATCGGTATGAGTGAGGTAAAATATTTGATGGTGGTAACAAAAACTCAGCAATCAATCTACAACAAAAAATAATTTGTTCATATAAATAATAGTAATGGTACATATTTCATCCTTTATTTACTAGTGATGAACTAACAACAATTAAAATAGATGAAAAAAGATGACATATATGACATACCTTACCATTCGTAAGATTGCTATGTTTGATAAACCATTCACAACCTTCAAGTTCAATAGCAACAATACAATAGAGAGAAGAGTTGTTTGGGAGCCTTCATAAAGGGTCTCGTATGCCTTCTCAAATACAGGTAAATCATGAACATCATCAAAGTTATCTTGATCATCATGATCAGCTATGTCACTAAATGTGTCATGGATCAATGTATTTGTACCATCATCTTCAACTATGTTTTCTGGTGCATGATCATTTTCTTCCATAGGATCATTAACTTCATCTTCGATATTCATAGCTCCATGTTCATCAGCTTGCAAAACCACATTCTCTGGGTAGTGATAATCCATATCATCTACCCTAGGGCACCCCACCTTTATAATAATGATAGACACAAATAAACCATGATCATGATCAAGTGATTATATATATATATATAAAATGTTAAAATGATATAAACATTTACAAATTCAATCAACATAAACACATATAATGAACATCTTACCAATGGATGATAATCATGCCCCCCTTCAATGTGACCATGCTGCCTACAATGTTTCTCAGCTGTTGTGATTAAAACTCGTCTCGTCTTTAAGCCCTTGTAATTATTGCAAGGACAATAACATTTCCCATCACCCTTTCTTTTCAATCTAGCCCACAATATATCAAGTGTCTCTTCATTTTGTTCTAGACTAATATTATTTGACATTATTTTTCTTTACCAAGCTTGACTATTTAGATCTTCAAAAAATATCAAACTCACACTCCAATAATTTTTATTCATAGGCAGGTAACATAATCTAATAATTCAAATATTTTACACCAAAAAAATTTGGCATGCAACCACCCCTGGCAAAAGAAAAATAGTCTAAAGTTAATGACCCCAAAAAACACTTTAAAATGTTAATTCCAAAACTTAGTAAATTCTAATTTTACTATGATTTCCAACTGTTAAGACTCCTAAAATAAAAATATTGAACTTGTTCGCAAACTTCCTACAATGATGGAGGTATCGAGCTAGTAAGAGCAAGTGACCCATTCCTAAGGAGCAACAAGTCGAAATAATCATTGCTAATTTCAATATGGATTGATCCTTTTAGTTAAAGATGCAATGTGTCACTTCTTATGATGAGCTTATCCCTAGGGCCCTCAACATTGAGAGAGCCCTAATAAAAAACAATAGAAGCATTGGTAAGAGCATGATTAGAGTACAAACCCTAGGCCTCCGTAGAAACATAAACAATAACTATAGCAGATTAGTGAGGTTGCAATACCAGAAAGATTGAGACATTATAGGTAATAACAAAATCTTGCAATCTAAAGATTGTAGCCAATAACAAGCACACTATGTAGCTTAGTGACATTTTTAAATGAAATTTGCGGTAACAAGAATGACACTCACTTGAGATGTGACAGTCAAAAAGAGGTTGAGCAGTGACAAGATAATAAAGCTCAAATCTTGCATAGTAAAGTGGAGATTTTAACAGTGAGTTTCCTTACCCCCTTGCTGACCTTAAGGGTTTTTCAAATGCTTTTGGTAGTGTTAGACAAGGAAAATGCAATCAAGGAATGACTATCCAAATGAAGTAACAGTGGTAATCATAGGTTCAATGTTTCTTCTTAGCCATTAATGTATAATGGAGGTAGTGGATTGCATGTTTGAGCAGTGTTTGGAGACTCATCAAAGATGGGAGAATAGTGAATAATACCTTGTGGACTGTGAAGTAGTGTCAATAAGGTTGAAGGATGTTAAGAACTACATTACCATGAAACAATGAGTCCCTTGTAGTAAGTAGACAGTCTATAGGGAATAGTTTGATTTTATAGAAGGATGCTCATGAAAGGAATCTTCAAGTTATAGTGAGTGAGTTGTTTGAGATTGCAGCTGAGGGTGCAATACCCAGTCTTAAAGGAAGTTAGCAAAGCAGTAAATGTGCAAGAAAATCAAATCATAGACAACAAATAATTCACAATGTTATCTTGCATAATGCCTTGAGTTTGTAGACAAAAATCTCATTGTATCTTCATGATGAAAGTATTGACCTTAATGGTCAATAACTGGAAACCATGATTTTAAAACATGTTATTGGGATTATGGAGGAAATTTTTTAAGCAAGGCAGTGAGTGGTGGTTTGGAACAATGGTAGGTATGAAGGACTTGCTTTATATGCATACTATGCAGTCTAGCTTAAGACATTGTTCTTAGAAGAGATTGAAGGTGGATTATAGAACTCAAGGGTTACAATGAAAATGATTAAAGCAAAGACTGAGATCTATTTAAAAGCCATATTCATGAAGATATTAAATATGTCACATGCAAAACCCTAGTGGCTGGAGTAATGAATACAATGCCAAAGAGGATAATGTGCTAGGGAAGATTTAGGAGATCTCCACATTATCTAATTACAAGGAAATACATCATTTATTTATTTTTTAATTAAAATAAATCATTGTAAACCCTATATAGGATACATTGATACTTCAAAAGCCTCTGAAGGAATTTGAGATTATACAAATATATGTCAAGTAACATTCATAAGGTTTAGAAAATCTTGATAACTCTCTAGAATAGCCCATTAAACATGGGTTGTGCTTGAATTCACTACATAATTGATATAACATAGCCACTCTGCATATCAACCAGAGTTATAGGCTCTTTATTGCAGCAAGAGGTAATCACTCTTCGATCATGCTATAATTAAATCCCAACCTATTAAACTTTAGACAACCTGAATGTACCCAATGATGATTGACACCTACATTATACAACCTGAATTAACTACATTATATGAGTTCCTCCATTTCTATCACAACATAGCCACATTAAACTTGGGTCACACATGAATGCATCTTGTATTTGTTATAGCACAACTATGCCACATGACCAATAGAGTTATGGATCACATAATTCTAGTCTGAAGAATTTGTTCCTTGGTTGTGATCCTATGGTGATTCCACATAACAAAATCTAGACATGAAATTCTCAAAACCCTAAACCTCTAAAAATGAAATATGATGAGATGTTGCTTTAAAATATGATTTTCAAACCTAGAACTACAAATCTGAATTCACAACTAAATTCTACAAAAAGACAAAGACTACCCTCAACCTGGCAATATCTTCTTGAATTTTTTCTGATTTTTCCCAAGAAAATCGTCCTTAGTTTTCCACAAACTGTCTCAAGTAGAGCAAAACACTATCACAATAAATCAGGCACAAATTCACTTTTCTTTATGTTAGCCACAATTTGATTTTTTTCTATTTTTCATGTTTGTTGAAAATTCCATGAAAATGATAGCCGACATTTCGATGAACCCCAAGTTCGTCAAAATTTTGACAAACGTCGGGGATAAACTTTCAAAAAAATTGAAAATTACACATCAAATTTTACAAGCACTCGACGATACATCAAATTATACATATTTCGTCAGACAGTTTCATCAGATTTTGCAGTCAAATGAGTTAGTGTGAGCTTATTGTATGTTCCAACTGGAAATATTTCCTTCCTCAAATAAACCATCACTTCATCTCCAACTTCAAACTCCTTATGTCTCCTCTTTTCATCTACTCGCTTCATATTCTTCTGGTTCATATCTTCCAATTGATGCTTTACTTATGCACTTTCTTCATATGTTCTACAAATTCCTCTACTTTTACACTCATTTTATCTTCCTTACTGATGTATCACAAATCTGATATACCTCTAGGGTGAACTATAGTAACAATCTCAAAAGGTGTCTTTTTGGTATAAGAAAACTCTTCTTGTGCAAGGACTAAATCCCAACTTTCGGTCTTCTCCCCAACCAAACATCTTAGAAAATTCCCCAAACTCCTGTTTACTACCCTTATCTATCTTTACACTCCACAGAACATCTCACAAAGATCTGAAAGTTGTGGGAAGGATCCACAAGAGAGAAAACTAGTCGTTAGACTCGAACTGCTTTAGTACTCTATTCTAGAAACTGTCACTCAATCTAGAAGCAATAACTTGCTGGAAAAAGATCCAATCATACTGAAATCTTGGAATAATGGAAAATGAACATGTCCACGATGAAAACATAGAGCCATGGGATTTGATGAGAAAATATGATGAAATGTAGAATCTGCCAACTTGAACTGAACAAGAACTAACCAAGAACAAAACTTATATGAAAATACTTTTGGTTGATGTAGGATCGCAAAGAACCAAGGATGCTCCTGCATCACTCTCTATGCCCTAGTTATGTGGCCTCCAAATCCCTTTTTCTCTAGTTGCGGCCATGGCTTGGGGTGGCGCTACACGATAGAGATGGATCGAGAGTGGTGTGAGCATGACACAGACATAGCTGCACGCATCCCCCTGATCTCTACCTAGATGAAGCTATTTTCATGTGGGCCTGGATGAGCTCCTGTTATAGCTATTGATCACCTTTTAGGATCACTATTGTTGGCTATCCTGCAAGGTCATTGAGATGGCTCTAAAGGGAATTGCATGCCTACTCGATGGCATCAACCCTCATCACGGTCGCATCTCACTTTGCAAATACCATTCACAACTCCCCCAATAGCTGGTCATGTTGCCCATAGAGTCTGGTAGCATTAGCAATCCTTTGTATAATCTCCACCTATGCCTCCTCTTATGCAATCCTCATCTGGGCTACTGGCTCAAAATGGTGGATGTGATGTCCCACTGATACTAGTTGGTACACGTCTAAGACTACCCCAAGATAGGCACAACAGGGCCCAACTCTAATATGCACTAGGTGGTCCATCCCTGAGTATTCATTATAACCAAAAAAATATAATTATGAATATCAATACCATGAAATATATAGATATTAAAACAAAAACATATAATTTATACATGTGCATAAGATAAAAACTGAAAGCACTAAAATGAAATAGCATAATCAACTGTCATACCTGGGTCCCCTGGCTGCTAGAATGGGTTAGGGGTAGGAGGAGCACTAGGAATTGTACCACTGGCATCCAGAGCTACCTCAGGCACTACAAGGGTTGTTGTTGGGATCAAGGGTGGAGCAGGTGTAAACAAAGATGTTGGCATTCGAATGTCTTATGCTCATTCTAGGGTTTTTCACCTAAAAGGAGGAAAGAATGGGCCAAAATGCAATGTTTAACATTCAAGGATTGATATGATGTGGGTTCAATATGTCTAAATAATATGAAATAAATGTAGAAAACTAATGAAATAGATCAATTATTGAATGCAAACTAGGATATGCAAAGTGCTTGAAAACACAGTGTTGTATGCAAACATGAACTAGAAACATGCACAAATGAAAGAAAAATGAATTAGATTGAATGGGGTGCACTTGGAAATTAAAAGAAGATCTGAGAAGGTTTTGGAATGTTATATAATTCAATATTGATGCCCACTAGAACTCATTTGTCACTGATGGCGAATTAGTCCAAGTTATGGTAAAATCTACTAGAACAGGTTTTAGGATGCCAAGAGCTCAGAACTATAGAAAACTCTTTTTCCAATTTGGCAGTGGGACTTATTCACCATTGATGGTGAACCAATCCACCTATAGAAATTTTTAAAGTCAAAGGTCAACTCTATGGGTCCTAGTTTGCACTTTTCTACTTGTCGGGTTATTGGATCTAAACTTGTAGAAAACAAGTTGAAAAGGGGTCTTCAAGTTCCAATTAGGGTTATGTTGAATTTGATGACTTTGATGAATTTTCAACACCTTTTTGACACCTTTCTCCCTGACAAATCTGCCTACAAGACCTACAAACACACATGCAAAGAGGGGAAAATCTTAAGGGTTAGAGTATAGGAGTTTGCCTTGGTTAAACCCCACTTTGGTAATCAAACCCTTGATAATGAAATGAAATAAGAAAGGAATGATAAAAAAATAACATGAAAATGTCATAAACTAACCAAACCCTTGTTGAAGTCTAAAGATATGTCAATGGTTTCTCCAAGATGCTTGATAATTGCATAATCGAATGATGTTAGTGAATGCTTAGATGGATTGAATGCAAGAATGAATATTTGAATGAATGAGGGTTAAAATGAATAGAAAATCATGTATTTATACACAATTATTCCCTAATTTCCTGAAAGTACAACATGACAGGCTAACCTTAGGTTTTTAAGAATAAAAACCCGCTAGTATTTTGAATTTATTTTGAATTTTGTGCCAAGAGGGACTCATTTTCCACCCTAGAAAATGGGTCCCACTCAAGGCATATGAATGGGTGTCAGAAATTAAGTTGTCTTTAATGTTGTTTGTCAAGTTTTTATTCAAAAATACACTTAATTAAGTCCTGTAAGAGCATAAAGGGGCCAAATAAAGCATAATAAGTGTATTTGTTGATGACAAGCCTAGAAAAGTGTGAAATTTTCTGACAAGTCTTTATAACACTTTATAATTATACTTGGTAAGTGATAAAAAGATGGTGTATAGATGGGTTATAATAAGAAGAGTCTAAAAAAGTGTGAAAATGTATCACAACACCTTTACAAGACATCATAAAGTCTTAATGATTCATAAAGATTCAAGACCTAATGTGAATGTGTAGGTCACATTGCAACATTAAATCAAGGTGAAATCAAGCCAAATAAGCACAGGGAGAGACAAGACAAGAAAAACTAAAAGGGTTGCTTTTTCTGTGTCCATAGTTAGCCCCCACTTTAGTGAGAGGATGAACTTGCTTCAAACTCACACTAAAGTAGAGCAATGCATCTCAGAAGGGGTCTGGATGTACTAATGCTTGGTAAGATGTGACAAAAATGATCAAGAGGGATGATCAAGCCCCCAAGATCAAGATCCCATGGAAAATCAATCATAACCACAAAGGAACACACATGAAAGTGATGAGAAAGAATGAAAGTCAAATCAAGCTCCAATCGTTTGTCCATCTCGTTGTGGATTAGATTTAGGATTGTTTGTTTGGAATAAGAAATGTGTACTCACTTTGGGGTGACATAACTCATGGCTATCTCCCATGTGAGAAATCCCAAGTATATACTCACTCTGGGGCCACGAAACTTTTGGTTGTCCACGAGGTGAAAAATCCACAAGGTGGCTATGGGGAAAAGTCATGCCTCAGAATGGGCTTTCCCGCTCAACCATATCAAAGTTATACCTCTTGATAACTTTAATAAGGTGCCACAAAGGACAATGTAATTTGATGCTTCATGAGATAAGAAAATATTTGTATGCTTAGTACTCATGAACAAATGCAATGGCACCATAGGCATGCAAGCTGTGTTATGCAAGGTGGCCATGTAAATGCAAAATGCAACATGCAAAAGAAATGTTCAAATGAGTCTTGCTTAGTTCATGCGAGGTCTTAACTTAGGGAACATTATGTCTAATGTCTCCAAGAGAGGACCAATCAAAGAATAGAATATTCACAAATCAGGGATGTAGTGCATCGTATGAGGCCACCAAGAGGAATGTAATATGCTAAGGTAGATCACGCTTATGAAGAACACTACACCCAATGTCATCCACAAAGTTATAAACCCGTATAATGTAAGAAGGCTGCACTAAGAACCAAGAAAAAGAAAAATGCAAATGAAATTCCAATGTATGCCCCCACTTTAAAGGAATTGCTAGACATTGTTATGTGAGCAATTACTTTAAAGTAGAAAAATGTAAAAAGAAACAAGACATGAGAGCTAACTTGGAAAGCCCTTATGCCAAGTCATACATTTCTGAGTAAGGCTGTGTCATGTGAAGGAAAAGGAACAAAATAAAGAGAGATTTCCCCCAAAAAGGAGCTACAATGTTTTTATTAAAGAGCTCAGAATTGTTATCATTCCCCAAATACACATAGAACTAGAAGAATGACACATAGATCTAGCAAAAAGAAAAAATAAAAAATAAAGACCATTTTGGGTCAACATGGAAGAGACATAGGATGTCTCGACGCTTTGCATTATCCCCAAAAGGAAAACACAAGAAAAAAGAAAACAAAAAATGGAAAGGAAAGGAAAGGAAAAGCTTTTGGGTCAACATGAAGGAGACATTTCGATCTCAATGGATTGTGTCATCCCCAAAAAGAAAACACAAAAAAAAAGGAAAAAGGAAAAAGAAAGGAATAACATTTTGGTCAACATGGAAGAGAAATAGGGCGTCTCTACACTTTGCGTCATCCTTAAAAGGAAATCACAAGAAAAATAAAAAAAAGAAAAAAAGAAAAGAAGACCATTTGGGTCAACATGGAAGAGAGATAGGGTGTCTCTATGATTTGCACCATCCCCAAAAGGAAAACATAAGAAAAATAGAAAAAGGAAAAATAAAGGAAGACCATTCAACATGGAAGAGACATAGGGTGTATCTATCCTTTGTGTCATCCCCAATAGGAAAACACAAGCAAAAGAAAAAAATGAAAAAGAAAGGAAAACCATTTGGGTCAACATGGAAGAGACATAGGGTGTCTCTATGCTTTAAGTCATCCATAAAAGGAAAACAAAAAACAAGGACAAGGACAAATGCATTACTAGGACAAGGCTAACAACTTCTTGCCCCCACTGAGTGTAAGGAAAGAATGAGCCAAGATAGCTGCTAAAAAAAGATCATGAAATAGTGAGAATGGAAAACTCTACAAATATTGCATGATGATGTGTTTGTTAGTGTTTATGGGATTATAGGATAATATTTGGTGTCAATGAAGTGGTACTTACTCGGTATTTCCTTCAATGTATGACACTCATCAATTCAGTGTCCAAGAACATGATGGTATTTACAATAAGGTATATTGGAATCTTTAGGACAAATTACTGATGTAAGTAGGGGGTTGTTTTCCACACACAAAATCAATTAGAACAAGTTCAAATCACTACTTAAGCCTTGTAACCTTATTACCTCAGATTTCACCTTTTAGGCCTACAAGCCTAGTAACCCTTCCAACAATGTTTTCAGGCTCTAACTCTCCAACTTCAACATAAACCCACAAACAAATTATTGTTTCAGTTTCTTTTCATCTCCCTACACACCATACCTCAAATATCTCAACAAACTATTTTGTATCAAAGCCCTCAAACTAAGGCTTTTATGCTGCTACAAGGGCAAACAAGCCCTATTTTCCAAAGAAAGTGTTCTAAAAACTTATCATAGACCTAAAACTCCATTGGGGCAACAATCCACACATGTGAAAACCCCAAATTCCATAATTGGTTTACCTTTTTACAATCTACAAGTACCCTAATCCGCAAACCCTCACTTTTAGGCTATTATCTAGGGTTTTATTGAAAAAATACTATCTAGGCCTTCCCAACCTTGGCCACCAACTCAAACTCATTGTATTCCCCCTACAAATGCTCAAGGATTCAACACATAACCATTTTAACCACAATTTCTTCAGACTCAGGGCTCAAACCTCTTTTTCTTCACACAAAACACAAGCAAACTACCTAGGGCGTCATGCCCAAAATCACTTACAGACTCCCCTGCTTTCACATACCACAAACACACAAGGCCCAAGCCTTATTCAGCCATTCCACTAAGATACAATGGAGAATAGTAGGTTGAATGGCCTAAAATGCCATCTTTAGGCTCTCAAACCCTTGAAAATAGGGTACTAGCCTACAGTGAGAAAACAAGTAAAAACTCCCACCAAATCTTGAGTTACAGGCTTAAATCTAATAGAAAGTAAAGATAACACATGCCCCTCAAAGATTCCATAATAAGCTTGCTCAAACCACCCCTGTACAGATTGTACCAATACAAAAAATAAAGAAGAAATCATAAATTTTGGAAAATTAGAGATAAAATAGGGAGTCTTTTTATTCAAATATTCAAGAATCCATCCTCAATCAAGATTTTTACATCATATTTATAACATATTTCTATTCTAAACAAACCATCTAACTTCCTCCAAGTTCTTTTTGAAGGGATATGACCGTTGGTCTTCATCTACAAGGCAATTTTTGCATTTTTAGCAACCTTTACAACAACATTTCAATATTTTGCATTACTTTGCAATCTAAACACCCTAATAACCTAGACACCATCAAACATGACTAATTAAAATAAAAAATGGTCTTTAAGACCTTATTTAATGCAAAACCTCCACATTTCTAAATCCTAGACCTAATCAACCTTGATTGACAATTTTGGTTCCAAGGTGCTCCTACACCATACACCCCAACTTGTAACTTTTCCAAGTCTCTTGGAAAGATTAATGTGACTTTTCCTCCCTTGTACTCTTCATGCATTTTTCCTTCTTGTTTTCATTTGACAGGTTCACTTTTCCTTTGTCCTTCACTGTCCTTGTCACTCTTGTCAATGTCTTCTTTTATGTTTCACTCTGCCATACAACTTTGTGGGTTGTCTTTCCATGTTTTACTCCTCACACATTGATGTCACTTTCTTCTCCACCTCTGCACACATACTATCATGCATTTCCATCACTTCCTTCTTCACTTCTTGTTTAGACCATTTTCCAATTCTATGTTCTTCTACCTTCTTGTCATTATCAACTGTACCTTTCCAATTACCAGTCACTCTCAGACCTGCAAACACTTTTCCCATTGTCCTATTAGCATTACTAACCATTGTCCTCTTGTATGCTGTATTACCAACCTCTGTACTACCATCTTCCAACTCTCCCTTCACTTTTTTCATGACTAAAGGCACTTAACTATCCCAACAAGCACTCCTTCACTTAGTATTTTCCTTTCCACAAGCTTTGCATTCCTATCCTGCTCTGTCTCAGTCTGAGACACATTTTCACTCACTTTATTTCTCCACACAAAATCATTCTTGATACCAACTTACTACATTTTTTTTTCACTCCTCTTGTCAACTTTTTCATGCCCTACATTCACTGCCAAACCTTTATTCTTGCTTCCATCAACATTCACAAACTTTTTTTTGCCAACCATGATAACCTCATCATTCTCCTTTGGCTATTCATTAAATGGGGTCAATATATATGTCTTTCCCTCCTTCAAAATGGTGTAAGTATTTTTCTTTCCATCATATATAGATGCCCTATCAAACTACCAAGGCCTTCCTAGCAACAAGTGGAAACAATTCATGGGCAAGATATTACAAGTAGCCTGATCTTTATATTGACCAATTTGAAAATCCACAGTGGCTTGATCTTTCACCATTATAGATTGTTGTTCACTAATCCAAGACACCATATAGGGATTCTCTAGAGGCATTCTTTGCAAATTTAACTTGTCTACCATGTCACTAGATACCATATTATTTGTGCACCTAGAATCAACTACTACTCTACATGCCTTATTCTTGGATCTGTAGGTTGTCCTGAACAAGGCTATTCTTTGGATCAAATCTTTCTCTTTTGAGGTCTTCAACATTTTATTTACATCATCATCATCACACCTACTTCAGGAGTTGGATGTAGAGTACTTGGACTTGAGCATCCACATTCATCTTCTTCTTGAACAATCTGAGCTCTTCTTTCATTTTTCTTTTCTCCTCCACTTGAAGTTGATCCAAACTCTTCTGAAATTTGAAGAATGGGTGTCCATACTTACCACACTTGTAA